>CM074580.1:34274332-34874332 GCA_037305975.1 Chrysolophus pictus
AAGATAGGCAGATGTAACAGGCTGACCAATTTATCACCACAGGTCTTTTGATAGTATACTGATAGCAGAAAAATTTACAGAGAATGTTGCAAATGACATTAAAATGTAAGTTCTACGTATGCTAGCATTTTTCCAAGTCTATTCATGCTGAATATAGCATGTCTTTCAGTATAGGCAACCCCATAGGAAGCTGTAGCAGAGGACTGAGCAGGCTGTCAGATTTTTTCAGATAACACATGGATGGATAGACCATGGCAGTTAATTTTGGCCAATTCTGTAAGTGTCATTTTCAGGCTGCCAAAGGTATGTGTAATCTGGCTTGCAGTGCCATTATTCATCCTCAGCTTGATAAAGAAAGAAATCAGATTTTACTATTATTATCTTTCCTTAATAGAATAATTTTGGTATGTTCGCTGTAGATCATTCCTGCTTGCTCAGTGAAGTAGTTTAAGTCTCTCTTTTCCTCAATACAGTAGCTGAAAGTAAAATGTTTATGAACATAACCTCACCTCTTGTGCAGTTGAGAAATAAACATGCAGAACAGTCTCTGTTAGAGAAGGATCTGGACCTTCTGAGTTACAGTGCTGAAGAGTAACAGTGAGAATTTTCTTCCTTCTGCTCACATTGAAGCCTTTTTTTTTCAGTCTATGATCTGCTGAATCTGCAAAAAACTTGACTATTTATAGATCTGTAAAAAAAAATCAAGATCTTTAATATATTGTTTTGATTATACAGTGTATGGTACTCTTTCCTCTGTAGCTTCTTCCTTTTGTATCTTACTGATGGTTACTGAAATACTAGACGTGACAACTTCTGAATTAAACTTTTTAAAACTTACAATCATTGGGTGTCCCATATTTTATTTTTACCATAGATTCACTTTCAATTAGAGATCAGCTGCAATTTTTCCTACATCACACATCTTTTGTTTTTAAAATTATTCTTCATTAGATTTGGTTTTAAATTATCACAAAGTTTACTCAGCACTTCTTGAAAATGCTATATTTCACCTTATTGTCTATAACTAACAGGTGAGCTGATCTCTGTTAAGTTTTATAGGAAACTACTATTCCCAGCTTTTCAAAAGGATAAATACCTTAGTTTCCAAAATAATAGCAATGGGATTTTTCTGTTGAGATACTTTTTGTTTTTGAAACTACTCTGAATTATACTCTAGAGAGATTAATCTGCATTCTGATCTTGTTTATATGAGTTCATATGCTCAAGCCCTTTTGAAAGAGGACATTGTGCACACTTTCAAATGTGTGACGTGTGTGAGAAGGCACAGAAGCCAAGTAACAATGAGGTAAAATGAAGAGAATAGACTTCTTAGCATTGCAAGTACCATCTGTTCTGTAGAAACGCATCCTCTGTGTTGGCATTGCCACAGTGGTATGACATGTGTTATTACTTTTAATCATACTTTGTGCTGAAGAAAAGTCTGGTTGTATGACAGATTCAGAGGTTGCAGACTCCTTCGGTGTTAGTGTCTGAAATCCAAGACTGCTTAGAGATTCAATATTTTTGTTTCTGTTGTATAATGACTGTAGAAGTATACCACTGGGGACCAAGCTACTTAAGCACATTGTTATATTTGTATAGAAGATGAAGAAAGCAGGCAATATTCACATGAAAAAGATAACATTTTCATAAAATTGTTTAAAAAAAAATTGCTAAAGAATTTGTCATCTTTTTTGTAAAGTAAAACTTTGAGGTATTATATTATTATAATAAATAGAGAAAATGACACAATTTTCTCTGTCCTTACTGAGACTGTTGTTTCCAGTTTTACTAACAGTAACAATCCTCTGCTTATTAAAGCAAGGAAACAGTCTATTGCATAAATCAGTCCTCACCAAGACATTTGTTGAAATGTCCTTGCATATGTAAGAAGAAAAATCATACAGAACTAAATAATATTCCTTGTACACCATAGTAACTTTGTTCGTAAAATACATAAAGGCTAACATCTAATTTCTGTATTATTGCTAGCCATTGTGTGCTGATGCAGACACAAGAAATTATCCCTGTAGATTAAATAGAGACATAATCCATTACTAATATATATTGTCATTTTTAAAGTTACTGCAGTATTAATAACCACTAGTCATGTAATCACGTATTCTAGTTCTATTTGCAGCATACAAACAAATGTTGTATTTTGTTCTTGATTAGGCCCTGCTTTTATGTCATCAGTGACAGTGACTTTTCAAGTATGGGAATATGTAACTTCTGGCTATGTGTTGTCAGATGGCTGTTACCAATATATGAAGTCCAAGGTTTTCTGATACATTAGAAACAGACTTTTGGTCTCATGTTGGATTCAAACAGCATGGCATCTAACTCATGTTACACATTTATGACGGCCAAAACTACAGAAGCTTGGCAATTAACTTAGGAGTTATAGTACTTTTTGGACGAGCTGTAAATATCAGAGAACTGGTTTATCTGATAAAACATTAAAATCAAGTGCTATGTTGAATGTACTCTTAAAATATCTTTTCCATGGCTATTTTTCCATTTAATATTTCTTTGCTGTCTAATATTTCAATTTTAATGCTTGTTTTGTTAATATTCTAATTTCACTTGTCCAATTCTCCTCAGAAGATGAGTACATTGTATAATCTAAAGTTCTTCAGCATTCTTTAGTATTCTGGACTGTACAGAATTAATCATAACACAGTTTTAGTTATAGAATATTGATTGCAAATGATTAATTAAAGAAAATTAAGTAATAGCAGTTTTTGTAATCATTATAATTTGTCACTAGAATAAGCTAATAAGACCGTGCTGAGAATACGTTTTTCCAGTGTTCATAAGTGACTCAGGAAAGGACATTGTTGGTTTACATTTCTGTTCAGAATACTGTCCTACTAAATCCGAAAAAAAATTGGATGTGTAATATATTTATGTATTCTGCTCTGGCTCAGTCTTCAGTCACCCAGAGGTGGATGATAGAAATGCTAAATTTTGCATGCATGTTAAAGCTGATGTCAATGAACTTGTACCACTGATACAGCTATATCAAATACACAAATGAAAATGTGTTCATCACAATTACCTAATAAAACCTCAGTTATAACTTATGCAAAGACCAGTTAAATATGTTTTTCTTTGAAAAAATAAAACACTTTGCATTCTCATATTGTGCTTTAATCATTCCCTTTGAAATCCCTGGAATTTTTGTTAGAGGAAAGAAATTACGAAGGATGCTCTGAAAGTAATGCCTCCTGTTTTATTATGTTGGCCCACAATCAGAAGTGGATGTTGTTGGTACGTCAGTAGAGGTTGAACCTTCCCGCCAATATTCCATTACATATTGTTGCCATGCAACAGATGGTAGCAGAGGGGCAGTCTGACAAAATGGCATCTGACATAGAAGTTCATCTGAAATAAAGAGGTGTCACTGAATTCCTCCATGCAGAAAAATTGGCACCCATTGGCATTCATTGATGCTTGCTGAACATTTATGGAGACGAAACAGTGGATACGAACACAATGAGGCAGTGGGTGATGCCTTTCTACAATGGTGACAATTAATAGTATGGGCTACAAAACACTAATAGTGAATAGAGAATTGGATCTGTCAGATGGTGTCAATGGTAATAAGCTCCTTGTATCTGTAGTAGTTTCCAAGGAAATAAATAGAAGGCATTACTTTCAGAGCTACCTTTGTGCATTGATTTTTTTCACTTAGGATTATCAAAAAGTAGTGACTAATAAATGAATACTAAATATCTATTTATTAAAAAAATAAACTTAAATAAAATGTAGTTTTCTACCTTAGTTGGATTTCTGAAACTTTTCAATAGATATTTTGAATTGGGAACTTTATACAACCATCATAAAATTGTAACGGAGAGAGAAATTTGACACTTTTCTGAGAAAAACATTGGCCAAGTCCTCCATTACAATAATGTTTTTAATTCTAAACAGAACAGAACGTGTAAAGATTTCTTATGGTAAGTTTTTATAAATACAGAGATATTCAACTGCTTCGGGAACCTCTCATTTTTATTGTCTAGCTTTCAAATAAGTTCTTATGGGGCTTATTACATGCAGTTTAAATCTGCTGGAAAAATAAGTTCATGTATACTACAGGCATGCATGAACACATCTGAAACTTTTTGATGGTGACTAAATCACTGCCCTTCAGGAAGACAAGTGATACGTTTTGGTTTTGAATAACTTTCTTTTACCGTGATAGATGCCATAGAAACAGATTCTGGACTTCCATCTTGCTCATGCCTGATTTCAGTACTACTTTTCTCCAAAACATAAAATTTGTTCTTTGGGCGGAAAAAAAATTCTTCCTCAGTTTTTTCAGAGTTTATCCTGCAATAATAATCTTCTGATTAATAAAAACACTGTCCATGAAACTCTGGTGGACATATAAACAAAATAAGATTTGATTCCTATTCAAAACATACAGCTGTCAATCTTGGTATCAGAAGTTCCAGATATTGGCAATAGGAAATAATATCTCTCATTCTTTGTGATGGCCCTCGATATTATGTCAAGAGAGAAGCACCCAGTTAAACTGTCCATACGTCTATATTTTGCTTGCTCCTTTAATTGAACAATTTGCAGAGTGCAAATATTAATGCCCAGCTTGACCTCCAACCCTCCCTGAATTCAGGCCACTACATTATACACTAGTTGCAGCTTTGATATGCTCCTTATAGGCTTTCTCAAAATGCATGTATTACACTTACTCCAGTCCAGAGGCTGCACATCTCCTTTTGCTGTCTATTTCCTCCAGCAGAGCTTGAAAATGTTCTATTATTGAAAGAGTTAAAAAAAAAATCCCTTTGGAAAAGCTAATTATTGCATGCAGATACTTCTTTGTGTGATCAAGGAGGGGACAATTTAATAGGCTCTGTAATACAACCAAGAACAAAATTGCTTTAAAGGAAGTCTCTTGTTGAGTGACAACTCTGTTGCCTGAGCCAATTAGGTCCCAATAAAGAGTGTTGAATTGGCTCCTGCTTTCTCATTAATTATGTTCTGTCACAGACATGGGGCTTGATTTAGCAATTTTGTATTACATTAAGATACTGAAAGGAATGGAACAAATGGCTCACTCTGATAATAGGCATTCTATACACGGTGTGACATTTACTATCCAGCTGTCCATAAGGCAGCCTAGCACTTCAGTTCAGGGGTTTATTTGTCATTGCTTCAAAGGGACACTCAGCTTTTCACAAAAAAGAAACAGAGAGGCTAATAGATAGGACAAAATGTACTGCTGATATGCTTTATTAGAGATAGGATGCTAGGGTTTTGCTAACAAGCTCATCCGTTGGGACTAAGCCGAGTTTGCTGTCAATCATCCTGCACACAAAAGCACACTAGTTAACAAGGAGAAATGAATTACAGACACTTATTCCTGCCTGTGGGATCACAAATACACCAATCTGTGAAAGAGGCACAAACTCAGAAGACAAACTACATATTTGTCAATAACCTCCTAGAAAGAACCCTAGTAATTCTTTGAAGACCTTTGATTTAGCTTCCCTCTAAAATACATGTATAGGAAATGTTTTAGTTACCATGACATTTGTCCTTTGTTACTTGCACAATTTTTCATCACATTAAAAACACAAAACTGAGGAAGTCTGCAAATGTTGTACTAGGTATATGCGCTGCTTTTTATATCAAACCACAGGGGGCAGCTGTTGTAGTATTCATTAATAGCAACAGAAAATTAAATCTTACAGACTTTAGGTTCAGACTATCATGTGTCAGTGTGTAGAGTATAATCTAAGTCCCAGTTTATATCTTATATAATAATTTAAGTAGCAGGGTTTTTTTAGGTTGTGCTCATTTTTTTTTACCCTCTGTTATATATATGCATATTATATATGTGGGGAACTTTGCTTACATTGCTTACACAGCACTTTCATGTTTAGATTCAATGTGTATTTGTGAGTATGTTTATGTATGTAACTAAATATTATTAATGTGTGTGTACACAAATTTAAATGTAACTATTTGACCCTGATTTCATCTTCTTGTAAAAGTACTGACATTCATAATGTAACATATCCAGTGTTACTGACTTCATCTAAAATCCATAGAAAACTGGAGAGTTATTTTGCAAAATGTTAGCTGCATTTGGGAAAAAAAAATATCCAAAAACAAACTCAGGATATGAAAAAAAAATGAGAAAAGAGGAAATGAAATAAATGTGTGTTAATGCAGAAAGAAAACTAAGGTGTGTTTTCTAGTGTATGTATATTCACTGCCACCAAGGTCTTATCTAAGCTTAAATGATGATTTTTATAGTTTTCCATGTTAGGAGAATTTCCTGCAATGTTTCTTATTTCAGATGTATGAAACAGTATTTTCATACTTTACTATAGGCCAGTGACTTTACCTATTAAGTAATACTTTATTTTGCCCTTTCTTGTCCCAAATACCCTGCAGATAATTAAAGTCCATCTTAGGATGCAGACTGCTCACCCCGAGAAATTACAAGGGTTGAGGTGGGGATGTTCATTACAGAATGTTGAGTACAGTCCCAAAGACTACTTATGTGCATCCACAGGGATGGACTAACAACATATCAGAACTGTCAGGATTCAGAGCTCCTCCAACAAAGTGAAATAAAATAGAAGCTCCTTTGTTCTTCGTTCTCCCTGCTAACTAGCAGTGCAGGTTGGGAGCATGAAAAAGTTGCTTATTAAGAAGCTGCCATAAATGAAATGGAGATGTGCTGCTTATTCTTGAATAATCAAAGAAAGGGTATACAAACTTCTGCCAGTGACCTACACACCTTGCTCAGGCCTAGATTAGCATACATGAGTTGGTTTCCTGCCAGTACTGGCAAAGGAACATAGAAAGGCTTTTCTACCTTAAAATCCTGGATAACAGGATTCTGTTCAGTCACAGAATTTACAAGAATCACAGAATTGTAGGGATTGGAAGGGGCCTCTGAAGATCTTTTAGTCCAACTCCCCTACTAAAGCAGGTTCTCTGAAGTAGATTACACAGGAAAGCATCCAGGCAGATTTAGAACATCTTCCAGAGAAGGAGACTCCACAATCTCTCCGGGTTGTCTGTTCCAGCGCTCTGTCACACTCCAAGTAGAGAAGCTTTTTCTCAGATGGAACTTCCAGTGCTCCAGTTTGTGCCTGTTGCCTCTTGTTCTGTCACTGCACACCAAAAAGAGTCTGGCCCCATCCATTTACACCTGCCATCTAGATATTTATAACCTTTGGTGAGATTTCCCCACTAAGTCTTTTCCAGGTTGAACAGTCCCAAGTCTCAGCATTTCCTCATAAGGGCCCTAATAATCTTTGCAGCTCTCTGCTGTACTCTCTCCAGAAGGTCCCTGTCTTTCTTGAATTAGAGAGCCCAGAACTGGACCCAGACCTCTAGATGTGGCCTCACCAGGGCAGAGTAGAGGAGAAGTTCTGGTTGGCTATGCCCTGCCTATTGCAATCCAGGATACTATTGGCCCTCAAATCCTTCCCTGGAAATCTCCTTTTCAGCAGAGGAGCCCCCTAGTCTCTGCTGATGCATGAAGTTATTCCTCTCCAAGTGTAAGACTCTACACTTCCCCTTTTGAGTCCATGATTTTTTATATAATTTTTTTCTTTTCAAATTCAAGGCTGAAAATTGTCATCTAGGATCCTCTTGGAAATCGTAACTGAGACACAATAGAAGGCATATAACTTTTCTATGAAATGTCCCCCATCAACATCTCCTTTGATTATCTGCATGATTTCATTATAGAATATACTGGTACTTTCACTTATCATCCAGTGGGAATTCTAAGCATTTGATGAAGTAAAGAAGTTCAAGTACAGAATTAAAGGATTTTAAATGCTTCTTTTTAGAGAGTATTTATTGCAGTAATTCTGATATATTGTCAAGTTTTACATTTACTTCTGGAGTACAGTGTAGATCGAATCATAGGAATTGAAACATGGGAGCTCTGATGACTGTTAACAGGAACATTTAAAAAGCAAAAATAGGCTTTATCTTCTTCAAAGACAGATTTAATTATTTTAATGATTTTCCAGGATATCTGACAGCAGTTCAGGGTTTCCTCCATATAAATTCTTCCATTGTTATCTCTCACTTGAAGACTGTACTTTGGATATTCAGAATTTTTATGGAAATTGATGAGAGAATCCAAGCTTTAAGAAAATATGACAGATATGTTTTCTACATAACATAGACTTCCTGATTGTTTAAAATCTCTTTTTTAAAATGGGGCTATAAAAATACTACATTGTGGTGCTAGGATGGCAGACAAATGCTAAAATACATTCACCATTGGAGATAATACTACTGTGTATCACAGTAGATGTAAAACTGATAGTATGTCCACACTAAAACTCTGAAGTTTCAAAGGTTTTAGTACAGACCGTTTGTTTATAGTTTGAAGAATATTCATCGTAACTGGTATGTTATTAATGAGGTTATTTACATTGTGATATTATCAGATAGTCTTTTTTACTTGGAGGGAGATGGCTTTTTGGATACCAGAAAATTTGCAGAAGATTTGGATAGTCCTAATACATTGCCAGTGAGAATTCTGTGATTAGATACTGTAAGACTCCTCAAGGTGTGCTTTGCGTTTTCTCTCTAGGAAGCACATTAAAATTATCCAGGGAGTGGAAAAAGCAGAATAAAATTTCGAGGGTCACATTGAAACTGATTAATCTCTTTCTCCAACATGAATATGCTTAATAAACTGAAGTCATAATTCCTCAAAACTATCTTATGTAAGTACATATCTAGAAATGAATTGCCATGAGTATGGAATATATTCCTGATTGATCATTCCTGATTTCTGGTCAATTTTACTTTTTACTTTTGTCGCTCTCCTCTCCTTTCCAATTTGAATTTTACTGAAGTCAACCTGATGCATGATGATACTTTTCATCTGGGAAATACTAAAACCCACTCATAAAAAAAAGATAAATTAATGTGCAACTTTGGAAGGGATTTGAAGAATCAGACTAAGATCTCAGAAGTTTATCTGAAAGATTAAAGACCTGCAGCATCTGCAGCATTGTCACCGAACATAATGCACAAGACCAGAAAATTCAGATACTTGCTATCTGAAATACCTAGGAATTCTGGTGGAAAACTAATTCTTTTCTGTCTTCATAAGCCACAGTTACACACAATGACATGTTTGGAGCAGTTTAATATCCACAAATGCCCAGTAACAGGTAATTGCTTTCCATTTCTTTTTTGACAAATGATAGTTTCTGCTTTACAGAAGACAAACATCCAGTATTTCTGATGCTTTTGTAATCTGAAGTTGAACATTGTCTCAGTAGTAGCATACTAAGTATCAATGAGGCAATGAGAGTCCCCTTGAGATTTGTTTAAAAATTAATTTGTCCTTTATCTTGGAAATAAATGTGGTACTTGGTCTGATTGCAGATGGTACCATTTTTATATATTGCTGTAAAATTTCCTTTCAAAATCCAAAATGATTTAGTATTCATAATGTAATTTCCTATTTTCTATTATGGTATCTGGGCTATTTCTTCTGCTAAGAGCAGAAAATATTAGATGATAGTCATAAGAAGACTTTTATCCTTATTCTCCAAAAGTTTAGAAAACATACTGTAATTATGATGTACAGATACTCTATAAATGATATGAAAGGATTCCTTAACTCTCAGGCATTATTGCTTAACTACTGACATTAGCAATTCTCGAGAAAGGGAAATATCAGATATTTTGCAATCTCCACTGAATATATGAATGTCAATTTCTGAAATCAGACAGATGTGTTATCTGCTGTTAATTAATATAGAATCTTTTGATGAGTAAATAGTTGCAGTTAGTCTGTTTTGGAGTAAAATTCTAGTGCTCAATTAAAATGTCCATAAAAATTAAGTTGATTTCTCCCCTCTCCTCCCGCCCCTCCAAATTGTTCTGTCAGGCTCAGTTTTATTATTTCAGATTTTAAACTCAGTAAATAAGCTTCAATAAGACATCTTTTCTCATAGATCCCAGTACTTATAAAATTATTAAGACTTGAAACTTAAATTTGGTGTAAATGCTTTAAGTAGACAATATTGGAATGTAATATGTGAAAAATAAAAGTGGTATCCCAAATGAAGCATACCATTTCAGATCAGAAATCTTACTGGCAGCTTTCTTAAGTTGACTTGACCATATTACAGAATCTCAAGAAAAACAGTAATGCATAGGAAAAAGTACCTAATTATAATTTTTGTTTATGAATTGATTCAGTGAAATGTGTTAGATTGTATATCTTCACTACAACTAAACTATGCTAATTAGCTAATAACATATCTTTCAAGTAATTTTTTAAATAGCTCTGTTTAGATTCTGACTCATACAAGTACTGGGCTGTTCTTTTTTTTGTATGAACTAGAATGAGTGATTAAAAATGATGTGCGTGACTCAAAAAGAAAAGTTCAAGTTTTACATAACCATAAAGAAATGTTTAGGCAGTCCAATTGAAATAGAAAGTGCAAAAGGGTTGCAGTTATTAGAGGAGAGGACAAAATTAGATTTATATTCTTCATTTTTAAATACATGAAAATTGGTCCTATGATTTTGATCTGACAAATATTCAATAAAAATTAACACTTACCATTAAATATATATTATTTTTTACATTTAAAAGGGTAAAAGAGAAAGATACATTTCTGTAACTCTTTTAAGTCAGAATTACCACTTGGAACTTTCTGACTTCTTCCTCACACACAAATCAGGCACAAATTACCCAATAAATGTCTGGATGTGTCCAGATTAAAAAGACTAAAAAAAAAAAAAAAAAAGAAAGAAAGAAAGAAAGAGGAGAAGAAAAGAAAAAGAAAGAAAGAAAGAAGGAAATGAGAAACATATTTGAAAAATATCAGTACAATATGTCATAAAGATTTAGGCCATAACTGCCTAATGTCTAGTTATTCATGCCTGAAACAACTTTCTAGGTAGAGAGAAAACAGAAAAGAAACAATGAAGAACTTTGTATATTAAATTTCATTTTAAAAGCATTTGTGTCACTGTTGGTTGTAAAATGAAAAAGAATCCCTGAATTCACCATTCTGTACAAGATTCAGCTTTTTCTAAACATTTCCCAAGAATGTAAGACATAGTAGGTGTATAGATTTAGAAGAACTCAAATAACTAGAAATAATACATATATCTCATAACTTATAATTGCTGCTATAACTGCTGATTATTGAACTCCAGTCATTAATACTGGTTTCCCTTTTAGTGTCACAGTGTGCATATAAACATTCATTTCAAAATCAACCTACACAGAAAAGGGAAAGTTCTAGTCTGGAACAAATATTACAATATATCTTATTTTTTCAGATTTATTACTGAAGTTGAAGTAGAGGGATCAAAAGTGTTTACACAGTTAAGGTTCATTTTCATTCTGCTCAGTTTTCTAAGAGAGTTTTAGGTTAATGCTTCTAAGGCAATCCTTCTGAGAAAGATATTTTCATGTTTTATTTTACTTCAACACCAAGCTAATACTCACATTGAAAAATAAGTATTCTTTCTTCTAAATAATTCTACATTTATAAATATTGCTGATAACATTTTGACTAGGAATTTTATCATTGCTAAATATTTACATTAATTTATGTGTAGAGATACACTAGTCTATTCTGTTTGCACAGAATTTTTCCTTAGAGAAGACTTGGCTGAGAAACCCTGTTCCTGCATGTTTCTGAATCTCATATAGCCAGATAAAGACCAGAAATTCTATTAATCATTGACTCTTTTTCACTATTTGGACCAACAAAATACAATTTTGTTGCAATTCTGCATTACTTGGAAATAAATACTTACTCCCTACTAAATATTTACTTTGTTCTGCATTCTTTTGGGAAGAAAGGGCAAGACAGAAGAATATTTTGATAAATAACTCCTTTTGTGAAGTCTCTTTCTAAACTTTTTGAAAATGCTTCATTTTTCACCCTTTTTAAAGACCTCTTAAGAATATGCTAAAACTCTAAGAAATTCCATCAAAGAACTGACCATTTTTTTCTTCTATTTCTGTAGTGTAAAAATAATTTAAAATCTCATGATATTAGCAAATGTCTGGATAAACTTTAAGTGGAAATCTATTTTAAAATGTATACCATTTTTGAACTTTATTGTTCATTGAGTAACTGATACTGAATTTAGTATTTTCACAGTGAATGCACTGATAGGAAACTTCATTCGCATTTAAAAATTAATTTAAATGATCTGCTAACTACCCTTTCCTCCATACATTTTAATTAATTACAGGACCATAGAACATGCAGAGAACTCACTGTGGGTGCCAGAATCCAGGAGTGTATTATTGGGACAGAGAACCACACTCCTATCTCCATGCTCTTTTAGAGACACTGAATTTTTTACTCTCTCATAAATGGCAGCACAACTTTAGGAAAGTTGGAAAATATTCACAAATAAGTCTAACATAAAAGTTAGGCTATCTTGGACTTCTATTGCGCAGCTTTTAACCCTGATATACTTCCATCTTTAGGAGCCAGTGGCAAAAGGTTTTCACATTAGCTGTGCAACTTCAGTTCATGTCCTGATATTTTGCCCTAGACAGACAAATATGTTGTGAGCATCTCAGCAGAACTTGTGGAAACATATTTCTGGGGAACTGCCAAATACTTTTTGGCAGTTCAGGGAAATTATGGATAGACAGAGGAACATACCAGAATTCTTTGGGAAACCTCTAACAAGTTAGCAGATACTGACAGCACATGGTAGACCTTTTCTCAAGAAGGAAGCTAGATAAATGTTCTGATCCAAGCTCTTGCTCTAAACTCAATTTCAAAAGTAACAACAGAATTGCAGCCTGCCAGCAGAGGCATGAGAAAGAAGAGACAGAAAGCTATAGCTGATAGGAGCTCTTGCCATAGCAGTTCTGAGGTAGATGCTATGTGGTTCATGATGATGATGTCACCTAAATGGAAGATCTTCTTTAGACCTAAACATTCCCCCCAGGTTGGTAGAATTGAGTCTAATTTTCAGTCTAGGATACGTCTATTATACATACATGCATTCAAACTGAAAGAAAAAAGCCATGATAACTTTGCCTTCATGATGTGTAACACTTCAGCGTATTGTAGTAAGATCAATAATACTGTTGCTTGCCAATGTGGTAGCCTAATTGCAGAAAGTATGCGTATATGAAAGTAAAAGAGCTGCTGTTGATATATCTAATATGTTTCACCTCCAATAAGACTAAGAGAAGTTCCACATCCCTGCATGTGTAATAGCAGGAGGAGATAGTGTTTGTTAACTATACAGGTTTTTCTCTGTGGCTAAGTCTGAAAGATTTCCAGTCTGCATTTGTTTTCTTTACGGACAAAATGTGCAATGCCAGATCTTTAAACACCATCCACAACAGGAATTACCTTCTCACTTTACTAATAGAATCACAGAATCACAAAATCATTAACGTTGGAAAAGACCTCCAAGATCATCTAGTCCAACCATCCACCTTCAACCAGTATTTCCCCACTAAACCATAAACACCTAAATGTTTCTTGAACACCTCTAAGGTCGGTGACTCCACCACCTCCCTGGGCAGCCCATTCCAGCACCTGACCACTCTTCTGGATAAGACATTTTTCCTAATGTCCAACCTGAACCTCTTCTTGCACAACTTGAGGCCATTTCTTCTAGTCCTCAAGTTACCAAGAAGAAGACGCTGACTCCTACCTCACCACAACCTCCTTTCAGGCAGTTGTAGAGAGCAATAAGGTCTCCTCTGAGCCTCCTTTTCTCCAAAAGGGAATGTTCAACTTTGTACTAGACTGTTGATTACAGAATTCCTTCTCTTTTTCAATTAAGCACTGTGGCCCAGTTGCTTGCTCTATGGTTTAGATAACACTGTTCCAAACTTGATATACTGATGAAGTATTTTGTGATCTGCTAAGAGAAAACTGGTTCACTGGGCCTACATAACATTTGGGTTTTCTAGTCTGAAGATAAGGTGACCTCATTGATCTCTACAACTTTCTGAGGATGGGGAAATGCTGGGCTCTGCTTCTGGTGTCTGAAGACAGGATACACCAAAATGGCACAAATGAGGCCATGGGAGGTTCAGACTGAATGTTAGGAAAAAAATCTTTACCTGCAAGTAGTCAAACACTGGAACAGGCTTCCTAGTGAGGTGGTTGAGGTAGTTTCTACACTACCAATATCCACCTCTGCTGTTGTGGGCCAACATAATAAAATGGCAGGCATTACTTTTGGAGCAGCCCTTGTATATATTTTTTTCTAACAGCACTATTTCATAGCATGACATATTAGCATAGTAGTGCTCTCTACTATGTAACCTTAATATTAAACATTTTATGCTCTAAAATAATAACAATAACAAAAAATAGATTTAAACAAAGAAGCAAAAAAATTATTTTCCAAAATAAATTTTTTCATGGTGAAACACTACTTATTTCCTAGCCAGTTGCAGGTCCTGCCCATTTTGTCCACTTTTTCTTCCTCTGTCTCCATTGCCTAATGTTTTTGCTCTCTAAGTCTCCATATGAGTTCAATATTTCTAGTAGCATTCTCTGTACACTACTGAACTCAAAAACATTTGGATTTCTGGTTTTCTCTCTCCTTCCAGCAATTTGGCTAGCACTAGGAATCTTCTTACATTTCCAAATAATAGCTATTACCTTAAGCAAATAAAAAGTTATATTCCTTTATGAGCCACTGCCAAATATGCAAGTGAAACTCTTCTAAGCGATTTTCCTAATCCATAAAATACATGCAATTATTAGTTAAATTCATTTTCCCAATTTCACAGTAAATATTACAATAAACATTTTTTGTGGTAGACTCACATTCATAGTTAATTTTTGAGAGTATACGAATGTTAATAGAGATACATATATATGTTTCAACTGAATATCAAAAGATAATCACCACTGGAGTATCTGAAAAAAAAAGAAACGTTGAAAATGAAGTAATTCTGTGTGCTGCTATGATCACTATATATGTTAGGTTGTCCTTTTTAAAAAACATGGCATACCAAATTGCTGAAAACTGGTGTTTACTACTGTAGAATTTCATTTTTACTTGTAATGTTAAATCTTGTCACTTTTTGTTATGTTATTCCTCATCATACTGTGGTTGGATGTGACATGTTCAGTTACATGACATGACTCATTGCAACCTGAGAAATAGAATGGAAAAAAAATGAAATGTTACTACAAATAAAGAGATTTTTGAGAAACCTTCTAGATGGAATATGCTGGTGATACTGTTTTTTTTTTTTTTTTTACTTTTGTAAATGGCTAATATCTCACTTATCTTAACTCCAGCACTTTTGCCATTTTATTCTCAGAATCTATCTGTGGCTTGCCCTTTGGAAAATTATACTTAGAGCTCATGCATAGTTATATTTTGCAAATTTAAAATATTTATTAAATGAACATTATTGTTTGATTTTAAGGTTACAAAACACATTTACAAAAAAAAAAAAAATCTCAGTGCATTTCTGTCATGGATCTAAAGTGACCTAGTTTTCCACAACGTGATCTTTGATTCTTGAGGGCTGAAGTCAGGTCTATTTGAATCCTTGATAGCAAATTTATAGATCATTTCTGAAGTAAATTGCTCCTACAGTCAGAAACATTGGCAGGTTAGAACAATCACTTAAGCTGATAAATCAGAGAATCACAGATTCACAGTATGACTGAGGTTAGAAGGAGCCTCTGGAAGTCATCTGGTCCAATCTCCACTGTCTAAGCCAAGCCACATAGAGCAGGTTGCACAGGACCTTGTACAGGCAGTTTTAAAGATTTCCAAAGAGGTCCAAAAGACCCAAAGTTCTGGAAATTGCCTCTGCTGCAAAGCCAGGTATTTAAAGAAATTATCCTTTGGTTTGCTACTAAGTCCTTACCCAATACAAGAGGCAGGAAAGAAAAGATGAGCTGTGCATTCAATTCCTTTAGCCATCATCCCAAGGCCCTCAAATCCCTTTTGATAGCCTTTGACCCACATGTAGCCACACCATCTCTCCCTATATGGAAAGCAGTAAGGGATTGTCATCTGTCAGTCGTACCAGACTAAGTTTGCTGGTGACATCTCTCACTTGAGTCCCAGGAAGACAACAGACTTCTTTAAGAATAGAATCATAGAATCAGAACCATAGAATCAGAGAATCGTAGAATTCCTCAGGTTGGGAAAGACCTTAAAGATCATAAAGTCCAACCGCAACCTAACCATACTACCCTAACTCTAAGAACCCTCTGCTAAATCACGTCCCTGAGTACCACATCCAAATGGTTTTTAAACACATTCAGGGACGGTAACTCAACCATCTCCCAGGATCTGTTCAGCATATTGGATGTTCGATGCCGTGTGGGGAACTCATACCTGTTTCTTCTTTTTCAATGGCATAATCTTGATGTTGAGGGAAGGCTTTTCCTGATTTGATTTTGCTAGTTTGTCTAGACTGAGTGGGCTGGTACCATCCACAGACAGCCTTCTATGAGCGGGGTTACGTAAGTGCTGTAGAGGAGCCCCCAGAGGTGGGGAGGAGGGAGGAGGGATCTGGCAAGGAGGGTTTTCCTTTGCTGCTTCAAGTACAGACTTGCCTCCTCCCACTCCTTTCCTTTCAGTTCTTGCCTCCAGCCTTCCATTTTTTTTCCTCAACCTGATGTGATACAGGCTGCCTTGGGTTTTGTATTTTTTCCCTTGAAATAGCCTGTCTGTGAATGGATGAATTGTGGTTTTCTCACTCCTTTCTGTCCCCCATGACTCTTTTTAATATATATATATTTTTTCCAGTAGCCTTACCACATGGCAGAGCAAATTCTTGACCTTCTCTCACCTCACACAGCTGTTCTGACAGCTACCCCACAGTGCCAGTGAAAGGCTCCTGCACTCTACACAGCCAGAGATCTGGATAGCCACTTCTCCCAGTTTTGTGTCATCAGAAAAATTACTGAAGGCAAAATCTGCCCTTATAATTAATTAGGTTGTTAAACATCACTGCTGCAAATATTGACAGTGAGGGTAGCTGGTCTCCAATGGACTCTGTGCCATTGCTCACTGCGCCTGGCCATTTGGTCTATTTTCAACCCACCTCCATGAATATTCTCCATCCATCTACGTCAAGCCCATAATTGATAAGTTTCATTGTAAAGATCTTACAGGATCTTGACTGTAAACCTCACTGAAATTCAGATCGACAATATCCATTGCTTTCCCCTCATCTTCCAAGCCAGCCATTACATCAGAGTTATCAGGTTGATCAAAATGACTTTCCCTTTGTGAATATATGCTGACTGCTCACAGTCCCCTTCTTGATATTCATGTACCTGGAAATAGTTTCTAGGAATAGTTACTCCATCAACTCAGTGATTGAGGTGAGAATGACTGACCCAAAGTTCCCTTTGTTCTCCTTCCTGTCTTTTTTGAAGATGTGAATGACATTTGTTTTCCCTCCAAAAGTCAGTCTTGCTAGGTAAGATTGAGGTGAAGAAAACATTCAGTATCTCAATCTCCACCACATCCTATGAAACTAAGTCCCATTTAAATGAGGTAGTAACAGGAATAGTTTCAACAGCAGTTAATGGAGATAATTCCAGATGGTTACTGGTCATGAGAGGCATTCCTCTGGGGTCAATATTTAGTCCAGTTCTGTTCAATATCTTTTTTGATGATCTGGATGAGAGGATTGAGTGCAGCCTCAATAAGTTTGCAGATGACACCAAGTTGGGAGGAAGTGTTACTCTGCCTGAGAGTAGGAAGGCTCTATCTGGACAGGCAGAATAAATGGGCTGAGACCAATTGTATAAGCTTCAGCAAGACCAAGTGCTGTATCCTGCACTTTAGTCACAATAAGTCCATGCAATGCTACAGGCTTAGAGCAGAGTGGCTGGAAAGCTGCGCAGAAAAGAAGCGTCTGGAGGCGTTGGTCAACAGCAGGGTGAACATGAGCCAACAGTGTGCCCAGGTGGCCAAGAAAGCCAATGGCATCTTGGCTTTTTGGACTTGACCTATGGACTAGATGATCTTAATGTATTTTCCAACATTTACAGTTCTATGACTCTAGGAGAGTGTCTTTGCCCAGCTGCAGCTAGAATTTGATGCTTCTGTTCTCTAAACTGAGTATTCATTTCCTCTGATAACATAATAATTACATTCAGCTAACATGTTGCAGTGTAAGACTATAAAACAACAGAAGATGTAAAGAAGGAAAAAGGTGGTCTATTGATAATTTGATGCAAATTAATTTTGCACACATTGACAATGAACTAGGTTAGTGCCAGTGACTTGCTACATTAATAGTCACAATCCTCTTATGATCAAATAATGAAAAGGTTTGAAAAGTGATTGCTGCTATTAATTACTGGGATGGTACTTATTTTCATATTCTGATTTGGCAAAAACCTAGTAACATTGTCATTCTTTTATGAGAAATGAGGAGGAGAAAAGACATGAAAAGTAGCAGAATGTAGCACTTTTGTAGTGGAAAGGATGCTGGTACTGGCCAATGGCAGGAAAGTTCAAATTACACTATGATTTTTAACCATATGAGCGCATATAGGCCTATTTGCCCAATATTTCCCCGTGAATAAATAGCAGGAGTAGAAGAATATCAGAGAAAAGATACATGTAACTTCTTGAGTGCATAGCACTTGAAGCAAAAAAAAGAAGTGATATGATAAACCATGTCATTGGTAGGAAAGTCATGACATAGTTACACTGAGCCTATAGGAGAACTCATGCTAGCATCTGAATCTCTAAGAGTGTTAGTAGAGCTCCCTGCCTTTCTCAAGAATTCCCCGACACAGGACTCAAAATACAATCTTAGAAATCTGAGCTACAACTAAATCACTGAAAGTGTGCTAAAATTACTAAATGCATTTTTACATGTATTTACTTGCCAGGAAAATTGTAGAGAGAATTGCTTTCTGGTTTCCATGGGAATATTCTTGTAAATGTATAGGGATTCAAAATATAAAGCAGTTGGTGAAAACTTGTGAAAATAAAGTACGTTTGCAGTTTTCCTCCTCGATAAATGTATGGAAGAACGAAAATCTCTGACAAGAAAGGAGTGAGAGCATATGATTTTTTAGACATATGGGAAACGTGTGCAAACTCAAGAGTCATGAATTATTCCTCTTGAGCAAAAAAAAGCTTAGCAGATGCTAGTGTGCAAGAAGCGTGTAAACATCCCAGGGATTTAAAGAAGGATGATTTTAAAAATCCATCTATTGGAATAAAGACATGTGAATCTGCAAACCAAATATTTTTATGAAGTACACAGGTAATAAGAATTACACTGGTTCCTTTGCTCCTTTACTCTATTTTGTTTGAACCTACGCCAGTAATTTCCTATGAAAGGAACTGGTCAGCAGGATATACTCAAGAAAGTCTTGTCATTTTTGTCATTGCGTTTTACAAAGATTTTACTGTTTTAAGTACATTAATCTGAGCTTCAGACCCAGCTGTTCAGAGGACAGGGCAGGCTGTCAGCTGTAATTGCATCACATGACCAGAAGCACATATGCCCCATTGAGCATTGTTGATGAAGGAACAGAAAATTAACCCTTCCAGCATCACCTTACCTGCCATCTATGAAACTTGACTAAAACTTGTCTAGGTGTTTGAAGAAACCACAGTATATTTAGGTCAAAAGTAATATGATAAATCAGATTACACAGGAGGGAGTAAAGAATTAGTTAACCTAAATTGAGATAAAACCCAAATATTTGTGAAATGTTTATTTTCAGTTAAATTTAAAAATTTTCAGCTCCTCTCAAGTATTTTTAAGAAAGTGGGCTTTAGGAAATAGGTCTCTGACAGATCTAAAAACAGTTAGTTATATCCATAACTTCTAAAGAGATATTTTATGGAATCTAGTGTTTTTCAGAACCTCTTAGTTTGTCTCATTAACTTCCTGCTCTCCTGGCTGCTTTTTCAATCTGTTTAGGCAGATGAGACTCAAAATAAGGAAAACAACTCTTCAAATTCATAGATTTCTTCAGAGCTTGAAATATGCTGTGGAGCACAGTTATTCCAGAACTGTTATGACTATTCCATTTCAGTACATTTTTCACCTGTTAAATGCTTGAGCGTTTTTGTGCCTTCTTTCTGCTGGTTGTGTTATACATTCATAAACACTTTCCTCTGAGGTAATGCCAGTACAGCATAATATCTCAGAAATATGAGATCTCTGTCAATCAAAGCAATATGGGAGCCCTGTGTATGCATTCATAAATGGAGTCAGTATTAGAAAAAGTAATTAACTTTTCTGGTTATCAGTTTTCTGGTGACCAGTTGTCATGCTCCCAGTAAACAGCACTTCTTACAAACAGACATTATAGACATCTACTATATTGCCCTTAAAAGTGAAATATTTGTTGCACATATAAAGAAAAGCATTCTGTTAAATACAATATGAAAATTGAACCTAGTATATCAGCATTACATTGAGTGCTGTGCACAACACTGACATGACAATAAAGACTCCCTAAGGTTAAATTGGGCTCCTGCACTGAAATTCTAATTAGAAATATGAGTGCTCCAACTCTGCGTAAGTGCATGTGTGTTTAATTATTTTCCCTTTTTACCTTACATCTTTCATTACTTCATAGTCCTTTTCTTCCTTCTTTCTTGCTGTTTTCAAGCAACCCAATCTCCTCACTTAATCTAAGTGTAGGACTTTTCTTTAAGTTGGCATTAATTGACAAGCAGCGTTTAATTATTATTTTTCATCTCCGAAGAAACCTGGTATTAACTCACCAAGGGCCCTAGACAGCATCCTAGCCCCTTAACTCATGTGGCACAGCTCTGCCATCTTCTGACACATCTATTCCCTTGTCAGCACGACAATTATTTTCGTTAGTGTAAAACCAACAGTATTTTGCCTATGCTTTAGAAATTTCCTACCAACTTGATAGTACAGACAACATTTTTTATGGGACACAGAGTGAGTTAGTCTGTACCTGACAGATGTGTCTAAGCGAGGAAGAACAGCTGTTTTCTTCATCATAATAAATGTCACTTCAGAAACCTTGGTTTCACAAATACAATAAAGTACCTACATATTCACCTTTGTGTTCTTCAGTATTTATGCACCCTGGGCTTATTCAGAACTCTTATCTTTCTTGAGGCTCTTATTTTTTGGAGCTACCACTTCCTAAAACAGACCTCCAAATGGAACACATGCATAAGTTTCCTCTATAGTTCTGTTTCTCATCAGTCCCAATAGAAGAGAAAAAAAGACAAGATAGACTCTCCAGTCCCAGGAAACTCATTACTTCACTGCTCATTCTTAACCTATTCTTGGCCTATTCTTAACAGAAACCATGATATGGGCAAATAAGAATCTGAAGGTATTTTGCAAACCTGTTTAAAAATACATAAATACTAGGCATCACCAAAATCCGAAAAGTTGCACACTCTCTATTCTTAAACATTAGCAAAGGATAGCATTAGCTTCCCTAAAAGCATACTTACAACCCATACAATATTTAGCTTTGGAGTGTCTAATTAATACAGTGTAAGACCTGAGTAAATATTGTCCTGTAAAAGTCCAAGGGTATTTCATCTCAAAGACTGCATATGGAATAACAAATCAAAACTAGAACCTTCCTTAGGCCTAGCAGCTTGGAAGCTGCATAGTTCATAATGCTCGTAAGTAAACCCAGAAACGTCCTTCACTGATAGCATTTCTGTTTAAAATGGCATGGTACATCACCTAGATTTACATTGCTTTGATGGAACATATTCAACAGATATACCCTTCTCAATTATTATTTACCAGGCATGACCATGAAGTCCCTATTCAGTGGGCTTACATGCAAGTTTATTGCTGAAATCAGGAAATTGTTCAGGTTTGGGTCTTCCTCATCCAAGTTTTTTGTGATATATGCAATTATTTTTAAAAGACATAGAACAGATTAACGGTAAATTGTTCTTGGAACTTGACCCTGGTTACATTACTATTTATTTTTAGAATCTGTGACCTTTTGAAAAAATATTTTTATAAGTGCAATAGGATCTTCTGGTGTGTGAATTAATGTTGTACTGATGAAAATGAGTTGATTGCACTCAGCCTTTAGCTTCATTTGCAGTAACACATTAGTTGTGAATTAGTGTGCAATAATTCATACCCTGTTGTGTCGTATGTCTAAATATAACATGTGTTCAGGTTTAGGAATACAACACAGTGGCATAAATATTTTCAAATCAAGAGGTATTTTCTTTTCAGATATGTTGTTCATACTTCCATATGTAACAGTAACAACAGTCTACTAAATAATGTCATAGACTTCAGCTTAATTTCTACCCATATACGCGCTCCTTCTTGTACAGACACTTTCTTACTCAATGGTATTCAGTGACGTAAAAAGGGATCTAAGCTCTGGACTGAAACAAACATACTGTATGGTCAGTCTACCTTTTATGTCTTCTTTTTACTTTAATTACGAATCAAGGGATACTTCATAGAAAGAAAACAAAATTATTTGGAAAAATATCTCTGTTATTTTTTAGAAAAAGAACATGATAGACAAGTAAGACAAATATCAGTCAGAAGGCATCTTGAGACATCTAAGCCTAAAATTTAGGTTCTTCGTATTCTCACATTATGCTCAAATTCTCCCTTTCAGCTCTGAGACACTCTCTTTCAGCATGGAGACTCTCTCTCTCTCAGTTTCAGAAACTCTCTCTCTCTCAATTTCAGAAACTCTCTCCCTCCTTGGGATAGTACTGAATAAGGCCCGATAAGCATTAGCCAGGCCCCAAAACATTTGTGCCTCCTCAGATCTGCCTGAACTGCAACATCCCTGTCTCAAATATCTGTTTAGGCTCTCAGGGTCTTTCAGGTGTTGAGGAGTAAAGTTCCATGACACCAAGGATGTCCATCTCTCTAAAGACTCTCCCAAGTCTCTCCACACTCCCTGCCACTCAGTATTCTCTGGTTTTGGGGAAGGCTTCTTCAAAATATGATAAATACAAATACTGAGTGAAAAGATGAGTAGTATATTCAGGGAGATTAACGTGATCAGAAGAGCATTCAAAAAATGCATAAAGGATTCAAGGGAGAGACTGGGAGCCTGTTTAAAAACCACAAGTTCTGTAGAATTAGCAATTCCCTCTGGAGTTGTATGTCACATTGTATGCAAATACCAGATAGGTATTTCCATCCGTGTTTTCAATCAATTATATATACCTATAGCTCCACAGAGCAAAGTGGCAAACTTAATTAAGGCCCAGCACGTTTTGAGAATTAAAAAAGAAAAAACGATGGCATGCAGTCCCCTGCAAAGTAGTTTTACAAGAGAAAGCATTTTTTTTTCTCTTTAGAGAAGTAAGATAGCAGTGCTCAAAGTTTACAAATATCCCAGAATACTGGCAGTCTGCCTGAACTTTCAAGGTCAAGTTGTCAATGAGTACCTGCGAAAGAGATAGACTTCCCTAACAAAGTCCTCTGACAGCAGAGAGAGATTCGTTCTAAAAGCAGAATTTGCCCGCATTCTCCATTAAGAATGTTTACAAGCTGGTTCAGCCCGGATCCATGACAAGCAGGGTGGAGGGATCCGCAGATCCACGCCCCAGATAGGGGAAACAGATGACCCCAAATAATTTAAAAAGTGGCAACAATCTGAGGAGAAACAAACTAATTTACTAAATATGGCATCTGAATGCAAGATCACACACTATAATACAGTATAATTAGAATTGAACTAATAAATCAAATATAATGAGAGAAAGAATGTCTGAAAAAGCTGAAAATCTTACATTAATGGTGTGCAGTTGGGACAAGCAGCAGCAAGAGAGCCTGATGATTGAAAACAGGGATTTCAGGTGACCTACCAAGGCCTTATATGTGTTCCGCCTGAGCAGGAATGATGACAGAACAGCGAACAGTCTTCTGAGGAATGTACTTCCTCTCTTCCAGACAGGTGCCCGGAACTGGAGCATTACCTCTTTAACTCCCAGTGCACTACATGATGTTATGATGTGGGATACAAATAACCAAAAATCATAAAACCATGACAATCCTTGAAGTCTTCTGGGCAAGCAAGTGTGGTGAGAAAACACTTGAAGAAGATTTTCTCTCAGGTCTGGCTAAAATTGAGGGAAAGCAGAAGTTTCTCATAGCATTGTAGTACTGGCTTCTCCTAATGAAGATTTCAGTCATGGAATTAACTAGAACTGGCAACCGTGAATTCTGCAGTGTGGCACTGTGCCTAAGGCTGGACCTAAAGCATCTATTGAATTTTCTTCAGACATATAGGAAGTCTTTAGCATTGTAGAGAAGTGGTGGTGTATCAAAGTACAGACGTGTGGAATCCTGGTGTATCAAAGACTGACAGATGCCTGTCCATTAGACTTTTGGATGATTTTTGTTGGCAGTTTTAGTGGACTACAATTCTATTAACACTGAAAAATCCCAAAAGTAGGAACAGATGAAGAATCTCTGTAAACACTGAATATTAGGAAATCAAAACAAGAAAACTTCATGCACATATCTGGAAATCACCATTCAAGAGCAACCTTGCAGGAATACAAGTGGAATTAACTACATAATTTGGTTTCTGAGGCTATCCAGCAAGTAGGCTTAATAGGCAACCGGAGCTCATATGGTAAGCAATACAATAACTTTGATGACTCAGTGGAAGCATTCCTTAAAGTCTCCTATACTCAACATTTCAGTCCACAGCCCACTTTGGAAATGTTCTGAAATGAAGAGTAATATTAGACTACTCTTCTAGTTCTAAACATTTTGTGTGTCTGTGCTGAGCAACAGAATAGATGTAACAGACCAATCTGTCCTCACAAAAAAATCTATTAATCCAAAATCCCATGAGGCTTCTTTGTGAGTAGTATACTTAAGATCTACCTTATCTGCAATTAACTCTTGTTCACAAGGCTATGTCTAGCTGAAAAAGAATAGTACTGTGTGAAGAAAAGAAAGCAGTATTGGTCAAGGGAAACCACTGTCAAGCTCTTAATTTCAAAAAGTAATAAAATAACTTTAGAATTAGAATGGCAAACATAAGGAAAATTTAGGTGCATGCTCAGACAAAGCTAGTTGTATCCACAGCTGTGGCAATTACTTGCCTAATTTGAGACTTCTGTATCTTGGAATTATGATGGAATTTTGAAGTCCTAAGGAGTATTTTCAAGAAAGAAGGTCTTTGAGTAACATCAGAAATATGGACTAGGCACAGCTACAGGCCCTAAAGTCAATTAACTGGTAACAACATAGAGAGGGAATAATGGATATGGGAGAATGCAAAAACAAAACACTTCTAAGCACTAAGTAGATGTAAGTAGCCATAAAGAACACATATAAAATTTTCAAATTTGCTAAAAATAATGCATACAATTTCTTATTATGCTAATTTATAATTGTATAGTCTATTAAAAAAAGTTTACTTTTTAATATTTTCTTAGACAATATTGATTTGTTTTAGTTCTCATTTTAATGAGCATATTACTGTACCCTTTAGGTGACACTAGACGGGTATTAACATTGGATGAATGTAGTGCTGTGTCTTTATGAGGCCTTAGAGGAGCTGCTGAAGGAACTGGGATTGTTCAGTCTGGAGAAGAGGAGGCCCAGGGGATACCTTGTTGCTCTCTACAACTACCTGAAGGGAGGTTGTAGTGAGCTGGGGGTTGGTCTCTTCTCTCATTTAACTAGTGATAGAACTAGAGGGAATGGCTTCAAGCAGTGCCAGAGGAGATTCAGGCTGGATGTAAAGAAATACTACTTTTCTGAAAGAGTGGTCAGATACTGGAATGGGCTGCCCATAGAGGTTGTGGAGTCACCAACACTGGAGGCGTTCAAGGAATATTTGGATGTTGTTTGAGGGACATGGTTTAGTGAGAACCATTGTTGATTGTGGATGGTTGGACTGAATGATCTTGTGGGTCTTTTCCAACCTTGGTTTCTATGATTCTATACACAAATAGTCAATGTGTTCCTTGAATTTCATCTCCCTTACCTTTTCTTACTCTACTTCTCTTGTTCTACAACCTTAATTTTGAATGTAAAACACCAGAACTCAATTAGTGAGCTCATGTATACTGAAGTACTTATTACCTTTTCCTTATGTATGTATGTAGTATGCAGATAAGTAATTCTTACTGCAATAAAAATATTATCCATTTTGTACTTTGAAATATTTCGTGTTTTCGCTGAGTTTTTTCAGCCACTACTTTTATTTTCTTTCCTCTGAAGGTCTCTGCTTTAAAATGACTCATTTCTACTCAGTTGTGCTGATTTCTAGCAGGTGAGTATGAGAGAATTCTGACAGGCTCGCTTTCATATCCTCTACTATTCGTTTGCTTAAGATCTAAAATGCTGCTTCCAGAGCATAGAATTACTGAGACTTGTTTATTTTGTTTCTCTGAGGATTGGAGAAGAGAACAAAGCATGACCAAATGATACCTAGAAGAAATTGCTTTGCTGTTGAAAGTGATACATAGCTCAGTAAACATTTGCAAGCAAAAGTATCTCTCAAGGCTCAGTGCATGTCAATGAACAGCAGTCATTTCTGCTGTATTGTTTTTTTACTTGAGTAACCACAGTCCAAAGCAATTTCCGTATGACTTGGGATCTGAGGTCACAGTTCTTTGCAGCATTGTCAGGTTTATTCGATGAGTGGGATGATTTCTGGCAGTTAAATTTAAACTCAAATGTCAATTAAAGGACACTAGAGGAAGTCTGTGTGTGATCTAGATCCCTCTTTTACTGAGGATAAGGCAAGTAGGCCCACTTACATTGTGTCTCTCTAGTCTCATACAACACAGCAAGTTTATTTTTTGTCAATAGAAATTTGGATTTACTTGACAGGAAATAACAATATATGAAAAAGTTGGCTTTTTTTCAGGATATATTCAACTTTTGTTTTTCATTATTATAATCCATGATCAGAAAGAGTGTAATATCATTATCAGGTAGCAAAAAAGATTGTCAAATCTACATAGAATTTTTTTTTAACTGCTTAAAAATATAATAAATAGACTCATTTGCATCTGTTCAGTCCACAATACTGTGCAAACCACAGATGCCATCATTGTCATGGAATATAGATCTACTCACTGTATTTCTGTTTGTTGTTCTGCCTTTACATATTAGGACACAAATTTTAAAAAGTCAAAAAACTGTTCAGTGCGTCTAAAAGTATACCAACCTTCTTTAAGCAATAACAAGGTTATAATTTTGTTTACAAATATCTTTATTGATGTCCTAATTCTGTAATTGTTTGATTTAATATAATTAATCTGAATTATTTTCAAAGAGACTGACTTCTGGGATAGATATTTAAAAAAACAGTACACATTCAGCTGGCTCCATTTGAAATATGTTTCATAGTAATAAGGTGATTTGGAAAAGTTGAAAGACCATTTTTTAAAAGTTGAACTCAACCTTTAATTGACAAGTATATGTATATTCTCTATATTTAAAGTTCAAAGAGTCTTTTCTTTTTATGAAATTCTGCCTTTCATCTTTTCTTTGCATCTGGAAAATTTTCATTCTTCATATCTGATGATTATGGGGGAACGAGAATGAAGATCAGACAAAATAAAGCCCCCAGAATCAGAATGATTCTTCCTTTCTGCTTATGGCAGAATCATAAAGTTAACTCGGACAGGATTAGAGGGTTGACTGGGATAGAGAGCTGCTGAAACAGCTGACCAGTGTTCAGAGAACTGATGAAACAAGGAATAAGTCAGTCATATGGAAACATTATGATCCTGGGTGCACCAAGGGACTCGGCCATCTCTTCCCCTTGCCCCTCCCCACCTCAGAAGTTTAGTTGCCTTTTAGTTGCCTGTATTCAAGGTGAGCTCAGATATAACACAGATATTAATTTGGATCAAGCTTCTGTGAAAAAAGCAGTATAAGACAGTTGTGAGAAGCCCCACTGAGAGCTTTTTCTTCCACTTGGCATGAGAGCTGTCCTTAAGCTGAGGCCTTCAACCTAACCTTGATATTGTGGCACGGGACAACCAGAGAATCAGGCTTAGCCACCATGGCTTCATGAAGGGCAGGCCCTGCACGACCAACCTTATCTTCTCCTATGACCAGATAACCCACCTAGTGGATGAGGAAAAGGCTGTGGATGTAGTCTACCTAGACTTCAGCAAAGCCTTTTCCTTTGTCTCCCACAATATTCTTCTGGAGAAGCTGGAAGCTCATGGCTTGGGCAAATCTACTTTTAACCGATTAAAAATTGGCCAGGTCCAGAGAGTGGTAGTGAAAGGAGTTAAATCCAGTTGGTGATCAGTCATGAGTTATGTTCCCCAGGAGCCAATATTTGGGTCTGTTCTGTTCAATATCTTTTTTGATTATCTGGATGAGGAGATTGAGTGCAGCCTCAATAAGTTTGCAGATGACACCAAGTTGGGAGGAAGTGTTACTCTGCCTGAGAGTAGGAAGGCTCTACAAAGGTATCTGGACAAGCAGGATCAATGGGCTGAGACCAATTGTATAAGCTTCAGCAAGACCAAGTGCTGTATCCTGCACTTTAGTCACAATAAGTCCATGCAATGCTACAGGCTTAGAGCAGAGTTGCTGGAAGGCTGTGCAGAAGAGAAACATCTGGGGGCACTGGTCAACAGCAGGCTGAACATGAGCCAACAGTGTGCCCAGGTGGCCAAGAAAGCCAATGGCATCCTGGCTTGTATTAGAAATAGTGTAGTCAGAAGGATTAGAGAGGTAACTGTCTCCGTGTAGTTGGCACTGGTAAAGCTACACCTTGAGTACTGTGTTATTTTTGGCCCCTCACTACGAGAAAGAGTTGAGGTCCTGGAGCTTGTCCAGAGAAGGACAATGAAGCTAGTGATGGATGTGGTGCACAGGTCTTGTGAGGAATGGCTAAAGGAACTGGGATTGTTCAGTCTGGAGAAGAGAAGGCTCAGGGGAGACCGTTTTGCTCTCTACAATTAGTTGAAGTTGTAGTGGAATGGGTGTCAGTCTCTTCTGACAATTAACTAGTGATAGGAACAAGAGGTAGTGGTCTTAAGTTGTGCTCTGGGAGGTTCAGGCTGGGTATTAGGAAAAATTTCTTCTCAGAAGTAGAGGTCAATTATTGGAGCAGGCTGCCCAATGTGGTGGTGGAGTCTCTGTCCCTGGAGGTTTTCTGCATAAGGGTAAATGTAACACTGGATGATATGGTTTAGTGGCCGTGGTGGTGATGGGCTGGCAGTTGGACTAGATGATCTTAGAGGTCTTTTCCAACCTTAATGATTTTTTGATATTCTGGTACTTAAACTCCTTTAGCAACAAGCTGGCCCTAAATGCAGAAAGATTAACCTTTGGCTCAAACAGTCCGAACTGTATAGAATCATAGAATCCTTAGAGTTAGAAGGGACATTTAAAGTCATCTAGTTCAAATTCCCTGCAATGAACAGGGGCATGTACAGCTAGATCAGGTTGCCCAGAGCCTTATCCAGCCTTGCCTTGAAAGTCTCCAGAGACAGGGCATCAACAGCACTAGCTCACCTGCTCCAGTGCCTTGCCACCCTCACTGTGAATGAACTTTTTCCTTATATCTAGCCTAAATCTACCCTACCTGAGCTTGAAGCCATTTCCCCTTGTTCAGTCACCACAAACCCTGCTAAAGAGGCTGCTCTCTTCTTTCCTGTAGCTTCCCTTTAGATACTGAAAGGCTGCTATCAGGGTACCTTGCAGTGTTCTCCAGCTAGAAGAGCCTCAGCTCTCTCAGTTTGTCTTCATAGGAGAGGTGTTCCATTCCATGCGTTTTTGTAACCCTCCTCTGGATGCGCTCCAACAGATCTGTGTCTTTCCTGTACTGAGTACTCCTCATCAGGACTCAGTACTCACAGGACTCACCAGTGCAGAGTAGAAGGGCAGGATCACCTCCTTGACCTGCTGGCCGCACATCTTTTAATGCAGCCTGGGATACAGTTGTCTTTCTGGGTTGTGAGGGCGCATTGCTGGCTCATGTCCAGCAACCCATCCATCAGTACCACCTGGTCTTTTTTGGCAGGACTGTTCTTAATCCTTTATTCCCCCACTTTGTATTGATAAAGGGCGATGCCTCAACCTAGCTGCAAGACCAACACCTGGGGCACACCACTTGTCACCAATCTCCATTCAGACATTGAGCTATTGACTACCACTCACTTAAAGGATAACTCCTTAGTTCCTTCCAGATATTTCCCTTGAATTTCCCCATTGCCTTCTCCTGTTGCCCCAGCAGTCACTGTCTCATCATCATAGGATTTTGAATGTGCTGCAGTGTTGCCAGCATCTTTCAAAGCAGTGGGTCCTTCAAGGCCACTGATAGCACCCTGTCCCTCTAATATAGTTATGCCTTGCCACAACTTGTCATGGGAAGGCTCTCTATCCCCACCCCGTCTTCCTTCAGAACTAGTTTAAAGCCCTCCCAGTGAGTCCCACTAGCTTTTCCCCTGGGACCATTCTCCCTCTTTGAGAAAGGCAAACCCCATTCAGTGCCCACAAACCTGGTACCACATAGTCTAATTGGCTGTCAAAAGACTCAAAGTTCTGGAGATTGCCTCTGCCACAGAGCCAGGTATTTAAAGAAGTTATCCTTTGGTTTGTTACTGTGTCCCTATCCAATACAGGAGGCAGGAAAGAAAAGATGAGCTGCGCGTTCAATTCCTTTAGCCATCATCCCAAGGCCCTGAAATCCCTTTTGATAGCCCTTGACCCACATGTAGCCACACCATCTCTCACTATATGGAAAGCAGTAAGGGATTGTCATGTATCAGTCATACCAGGCTAGATAGTTTCCTGGTGACATCTCTCACTTGAGTCCCAGGAAGACAACAGACTTCTTTAAGAATAGGATTTGCTCAGCATTTTGGATGTTTGGTTCCCTGTAGGGAGGAATCACGTACAACTCATACCTGTCTCTTATTCAATAGTGTAGTCTTGATGTTGAGGGAAGGCTTTTTCTGATTTGGTTTTGTTAGCATGTCAGGACTGAGTGGGCTGTTGCCACTCTCCGATGGGTCTTCCACATTCAGGGCCTCATACCTGTTATAGAGAGGCACTCTGGGGGATGGAGCAGGCAACAAGGATTTTTGTTTGCAGTGTCAGATGCAGACTTGCTTCCACCTGCTCCTTTCCTTTGTGATCTTGACTCCAGCCTTGCATTTTTTTTCCTCAACCTGATGAGATACAAGCTGCCTTGGGTTTGTGTTCTTTTCCCTTGAAAAAACCTCTTTGCTCATAGGTGAACTGTGGTGTGAGATATTATACTTCATCTCCAGAGTAATACTCATTTTTCTAGCTGCTTTTTTTTTGTTGTTGTTGTTGGTGGTGGTGGTGGTGGTGCCCCATACTTTAAGATAACCATTTTACAATTGGTAAAAGCATGGAGACCATAGCTAACATTAGTGAATCTCACACCTATGGAATTTTTCTCAGAAAACTTACAAAGCCATGAAAAAAAAAGTTAGATTTCAATCTGGGTAGTTACTTCTTTGGAAAACACACTTTTAAATAATTATTTTCTTGGTCTTCTTTTTGTACTAGAGGTATAATTAATCTGCCAGCTAGTAAAGAGAGGAAAAAAAGGTACTCTGCGCATTTTTTTTAAATTTAAAAATTTCTTTTTACAAGTTTTTGCTTCTCATTTTCTGGTTGTCTTTACAAATGTTCCTCTGCCTTCTATATCTTCTGGATGAGTAAGTATTTATACATTTAACTTTAATTATTTCTTTTCTGTATGCTTTTGGTCCTCTGAACAATTTTGTGCTGGTGTACTTACTTTAAGTGTTGGTATTGCATCAGATACCAATTCACTCAAAACAGACTGGTGGTCCATCTGGTTGAGTATCCTGTTTCCTGTAATGGCTAGTAACAGATGCTTGGCAGGGGATTTCAAGAAATCCCATTCAGACCTATTTTGATATATTTATTCATTGGGATATTATTATCTGAGTTTAAGTTGGGCTAATGCTTTGCAGTTAATATGCTTTAACTTTTTATAAAAGGTGTTTTGCCATGTAGTAGTGATTGGTCTTTATTCATATTTATCTTTAATACTTTCATATATATGATTAATCATTTTTGAATCGTATATCACATTCATTTATATTTCTTCCAGACAAAATTAAAAGTGTAAATATTCAGTCTTCTGGCTTTCAAACTATTTAACCAGGTCATTAGTAGATGAAATTTGTGTTTACAACATGTTTAATAGAGAACAATCTTACAAACTGTCAGAGAATGCACTCAAGATTAAACAGGCATATTTGTGCAAATCAAAAAATAGCTAACATCTGGAGCACCTGGAGTTTATTGAAAACAAAGGCCTGTTATTAAGAAATTAGAATAAAAAAAATTTTAATATGTGGCAATAGTGTTAATATCACTAGGATGTGTAAATGAGTCATTTTTTCCATTATAATTTTTAAGTACTGCTAAATTAATTACATTCCAGTCATTCTGATAACAAGTAAGCAGCTAGTATTGCATACAATAATCCAGTTGCCAAGTAATTTCTTTTATGTAGAGATTTTTATTTTTTTCCACATGCTTGTGCTAAACACAATCCACTAGGTCAGAGCATCTGCAGCAGTGTACACATTATAAATGCCAAGTAACGTGAATGCTGAACAGATGGTTTTGTACAGACCAATGCTATTTCTTGCCCCTATCTGCAGCTCTCTTTCAAAGCAAGAGGAACTGAGACTAATCTCTTTTATTGGCTTTATTTGTGTGTGTGTGTGATTATATTAGAGACTGAGCTTTTAATTATTTGGGGGGATTTGAAGAGTTCTATTTCATGGAAAGTTCCCAGAAGTAAGTCAGGTATGACATGTGTTGACAGCTTAAAAGAGGGCACAAAAATGAATTGAAATAGATGTTCAGGAAACTAAGCTTGAAGCAAACACAGAGTGTGTGGTTTTCTTGGCACTCTAAAACTCTCTAAAAAAGAGAGACTTTAGGAAAAAAGGCCTTCTAGTGCATGTTTTTGCCTGTCCTACTTAGTCTAAGAAATAGATAACAGAATACATTTATGATTACACAAAACATATTTTAAGGCACGTACATTTTCTTATTTAAGTCATCTTTCCATCCTGTATTACCTAGCAAATAAATACACCTTTATTTTAAAAATATCTAAAATACATTAACGTATATGAAAATTCAAATTCAGACAGTCAATTCTTTCAATAGAACTGGTTTAAACATGTCTGCAGAGACTTAATTCTCCATCATCATTCCTCTTGCATGCATTGCATTGTAATATTTTGCTTAATTAAAGCACCAAAACCACTGTTTTTCACAGGACCATTGTCACATTCTCTGCAGAGGATGGACAATGCTTTCTTAATGAGCATTTATTCAGAGTTCTGTTTCTGGTCATTGTTCAGTGTGTGGTCCTATGCCTTTTTTTTCTGTGCATTATTCAAACTTTAATTAGACGACAGTAATCCTTAATATATTTCTGTGGCATTTATTGGTGTGCTATTTGATTATTTCATGCAACAGTTAATATATTTTGTCTTTATAACAATGAGGATAGGCTACTCATTTTACAGATGGGAAAACAAGATGATCAGGCAACAAAGGGAAATATATGCTTTAAACAGAGTCCCAAATCTGAGAAACCTGTCTTCAGTTCTTTTATGTAGAACATCTTACATGTTTACAGTGCAGCTGTTTTTATTGCAAATTTGAATGCTTACGATTCAAGCAAATCAGACCTCCAGGAATCAAGCTGAATCTCTAATTCATCCCCCCAGATTCCCTGCAAAGGAATCTGCAGAGGTTTCTTAAGCCTCTGAAGTAACTGTCTGAAATAGCAGACTGTCATACTCTGTAAGGATTGTGGGTATGCAAGACATAGTTAAGTCATTAATTTTATTAGTATTTCCTAATAGCAGAGGAATATTCAATTTCGCTGCAGACTCTGAAAATTGTATTTATTTTATATTTCTGCCCATATCCTATGGATCTTACTTCTACCCCACTCTCCAGTTTCTAGGCCAGTACTTTTATGTTATATACATACAATACTGGACTGTGTTACGTTAGTCTTTCTTCTTAGTTTTGGTTCACTGCTTGAGGAGTATGATTTTCATTAGTCATTTTCACTTTTCTTAGTTACTTTAAGCCTCTTGAGCACCAGCTCCAGAATGTTCTTATCAAGTAGTTTGATTGCATTTGTCTCTCTGTCTTCCTCATTTCTGCAGTTTAGGTAATTCACTAAAGCACGAATGAAATAATGTCTATATTATATATTTTAATACCATTCCTCAAATTAGTAATACCATTTGCTGCAAAAGATCTGCAGCATGTCCTCAATCTGCTATGAGTTTAATAAAGTTCAGTTGTAAATATTAGAAATTTAGTTCTTGGAACATTTTCCAGTCAACATGAAATTTTTTTAGGCCTTATATAACATTGTCAAATTTGGGAAGATATTTTAGGGGCAGCAGAAGGAGCATTACTCAACAAATGCCATATCCTAAATGAGAAGCTTTGTAATACAACAACTACATATAACAGAAGTAAAATTCTTTAATCTTTTTCTTACAAAGTGCTCTACTGTTCTGGCTGAAACTTAGAAAAAATAAAGAAAATTTCATAAGACAGACAGCATTCATGTAAAATTTTTGCTCAGATACATTAACAGTTTCAGAGTGGTAAGGCATAAAAAACTGCTATTATATTGTGAAGTGTCAGTGAATTTTATCAGTAGGCAACCCTGCCACTTAGCATTCACTGTTGCAGATATTCAGGGAAAAATATAACATACCTAAAATTTAGACAATAATTTAAAAATCTCAGTAACTAGAAATAAAAGGAAACACTGTTTCATGCTTTGACGGAAGAATAAGCCAGGATCTGAACGCTAAATTCTAAACACATCTATTGGTGTGTTGAGAGTCAGAAAATAGATTGTTCTGTGACAAAAAAAAAAAAAAAAACACAAAACAAAACGGATCATTAAATAATTAAATATTTTTGCTTAGGAGAGACATCTAGAGGTTGTCTAGGCCTGCCCCATATTCTACTTTCTACTTACATTCTTACTGGAATGCCCTGTCAAGGCAGGTGCTGGAGTCACCATCCCTGGCAGTGTTCAAGAGGTGTCAGGATGAGGAGCTACGAGATATGGGTTAGTTTGTGGTAGCAATGGTAATGAGAAGACGGTTGGACCAGATGATCTTACAGGTCGTTTCCAACCTTGTGATTCTATGATTCTATGATTCTAGGCATGGTCCGCTCAGTGTAAGTTATTATAATATTTGACCATTTCTCCAAGCTGAGCAACACAATGCAGTTGACAGCCTGTACTTGTAAGTCAAGTTCTGCATCTCCCTGTCACATTGGTGTCTGTCCAGTGGACTCATTTCTGGATGTAACTGTCTTTCTTGTGCTGGAGAACCCTAATCTAGGCACAGTTGCGTAAGCTCAACAGAGAGGGATAATTATTTCCCTCAACTTTCTGGGTGCACTCCTTCATGCATCCCAATCTATAGTTGACCACTTTTGCCAGAAGTTAATGAAGCCAATTTTGCTGTCCACACTAACACACAGATTTTTTCCTGCAAAGTTGCCTTTTATCCATTCAGCCCCAGCCTTCATAATTTCCAAAGCCATTCTATGATTCAGTGACTATTTAATTTCAGATGGAGGACATTTCATTTGCCTTCGTTAAATTTCAAGAGTTTTCTGACATACCATTCATCTAGGCTGTCAGACATTCTCTGAGTAGAAGTCTCCAAGACGATATTGCTCCCCCCCAGCTTGCTGTGCACTTGTTCTGTTTTCTAATCCAGACAATTAATAAACTCACTAAATTGTTTTCCCTGGCATTGGCCCTTGATAGATACTGCTATGAACCAGCCACCACATGGGCTTCTCCCTGACTATCATATCCCTCTGAGACATGTTTCCAGATTATGAGACATCCCACTTCTGACTGTGACTGATACATGAGGTAATGAAGAAAAGAAGCAGAAATGTGAGTGATTAAACATTACAACAGTGGCTAACAACTGAATCAGCCTAGGAACCTAATAATAAATGAGTAAATTCATTAGTTCTGACCAAGCCCTTTTGACAAGAAATTGTCACTTATTTCCATGTAACCATGTAACCATGTAGCTGTAGAATCTTGTTTCTTAAAGTCTTGTTAAGACTTGTATCTTATGTCCTTTGACATTCTTGCACAGCATAATCTTTGTATTACTTATTTAAACAGCCAGTTTATAAAATAATCCAGCACATAGTTCACAGTTTCTAGTCTCTGTATGGCAGTTACAAATTATTGATGACAGTGACCTCAAACAGAATAAATCCATTTATACACATTGATGAGATAGCAGCTCTAATAGAATGTTTTTTTTGTCATACGATATTATTATTTGGAGTTTTCTTCACACTGGGTGTTTTAAAGATTTTAAGTATGTTAACATACTGCTTATTCCTAGGTCAAAATATAGCCTGATATAAAGCTTTCTTTTGTAAACCAAGGTAATACAGAAAACTTAATAAATCCAAAGCAGAACATGGTCATTTCAACCCTTGTTTGCACTTTCTGCTGATTCATGCTGGATAAGAAAATGGGAGTCCTGGACATCCCAGTGTATGAATAGCCCGTGTGTCAAATGCATGGTGATGTAACTGATTGGAACCAATTTATGTCTCTATCATTGCAGTTAACAGATGCTACATTTCTAAACCAACACAAAACTCCACCTTCTAATAGAGCAAGGACTGACCTTTTTCATCCCAGTTCTTGCTTGTGGTTTGGTGTGATGATAAATTAATGTGCTTGTAAGTGTTGTATATGTAGGGAATTACAGTGGTAGGAAACATTCTAGTAAAGAGTATTGAAAATACTGTCCTGATAGGATCCACATCATACTTTCCTCTCTTATATTTCTTAATTCTGTTAATTAGTTTTAAGAGAGATGTCACAAAAATCAGATCTTGAATGATAACTGTAATTAATTCACTTTATGTTAGCTCTGGCAAAACATTCTCAGTATCTTTGATTTAGTCTTTACAAGCTTAACTGAAAAGATATTAACTTCTTTGTAGGTAAATGCAAGGCTAGACTGAGCCATTAAAAAATTTCTGGCAAAGGACTGATTACTGGATCACGATGTTAACCTAGAATCCCAAAACTCTGAGCTAATATCCTTGTTCTATACTGGATTTATGCTGTGATCTTGGACAGACAGGGTTTTATTTAAAGATAAATGGACTTGTTGTAAAGTGAAGTTAGGAATTACTATGCGGCAAGAGATGTTCATATTTTATCACTACTGTGCAAACCTAGCTATTGTTCCAGACTTGGTACTCAAAAAAAAAAAAAAAAAAAAAAGGATAATGTTGAAAGTGGTAATTCTACTTTTATTAGGAAATCTACAGCAAAGATTTTGTAGCAAATAATTATATAAGTGATAAAAGCAAGTAAGAAATAAAAAATCTGCTGCTGTATTTTGCTGTTGGGAGATTGTACCATTGTAATTTGAAACCTTTGTTGACAAGATAATTAATTTTTTAGATACTGTGATAATAGACTAACAATTTCTGCTTTATACATGAGTTTCTGGTTTGGAATGACTAAAAAGAAAAAGAAAACGAGAGTCCTCAATAAAACTCCTTTCTCTCTAGTTTGATGGTAAGGTATCATGGCAGATCATACTGAAGGTCTTGCTGAGGTTAAGGTAAACAACACCTCTGTTCTTGACAACAGAGACAGTCATCGTAGTCAGGTGGTTTAGGTATAATTTTCCCTTGGTAAGCTCATTGTGATTGTTCCTCATCACCTTCTTTCCTTTGTGGGCCTGGACTTCACTTGCAGGAAGATCTGCTCCATTATTTTCCCAGGAGCTGAGATTACATGACAGGCCTGTAGTCACTCAGAGTTTGTGTCTTGTTCAGCATGCAATAGGCATGACACTTACCTTTATTTTTTTCATTAGGAAACTTCTTGAAACCCTATGATTTTTCAAAGACAGTAGAATGCCTTCACAATGCCAATTCAGTCTGCTCCCTATTTCTTCTGATACTATGGACTTTTCTGATTTGCTTGAATGTCCCGAAGTCCATCTTTCTCAGCTGAGGACAATTCTTTGCTCCTGCAGACTGTCAGTTAGGTAGACATGAAGCCGGAGGGCAGGCTTCAAAAATAAACTAGAAAATGCCACTGTAATAATCTCTTCTGATTTCTGCTTTAAGAAGTGCATGTTTAAAATGGAATTATATTTATTGTATGGAGAAACCACAGACTGTGCATTATGCTGAATAGAAAAATCATATACAAATATGTATATGCACTGTAAATCAGCAAGTAGGCTGTTGGTCATTTTTATTTGCTAATGCAGCATAAAATTATCACTAGTGATTTCTTCTGTGCGTACGTTATTTCCAAGTATTTGTATGCATTTATTCATTATAATTTTCAGTGATTTTAATACAAAGCAACACTTGCATGCTTACATGCTAAAATAATGCAACTTTCCTATTTCTGCCAATACCTGATAATCGTGCTTTGTTTTACTAACTACTAAAACCAATATTACAACGCAAGATCATGCAAACAAAGTAGACTTTCAATATAAAAAATAAAGAATGCTCTTCCACTGCTTTGGTTAGATTCTCCTTTTGGATGTGCTACTAATTTTATAGAGTGGAAATGAAATTCATCATTCAAAAAGTAATTATAGTCTGTCACCTGCTTACCCAGCTACAAATATGTTGGTAGACATACATTGAGGTTATAGCACTAGTTGTTCTGAGCAGCATTTCAAAGAAAGCCAGTTTTCTGGTTGTTAAAATCTCCAGCCTAAAAGGTGGATAGCATGAAGTCAGTGTGATAGCGTTGTGTCATATTTCAATATTATGTTTGTTGAAATAAAAATGTTTTCTGAACATAAAATACTTTAGAAGCTGTTTCTAAATTCAGTGTTAAAATAGAAAATTGTGTGTTCTCATTGACAGAGTTCTGAAAGTAAACAATTCTTCCAAATTGTATTTAGTTCTACTATCAAATTTTGTGGTCATCACTGTTCACTAGTCTGTAGATCCAAATGGAAATTTTGAATATATTTTCAGGTTATTTGAAGACTTTCAGTTTCTCTTTATGTGGATGGCAGGCCTTTAGTTTCCCGTTGAACTGAAAATTTTTCTTTAATCCTGTGTTAGATTCTCCTCTATTGATACCGAATAGCACATTAGGATACCGTGTTGTTTGACTGCCTACATTGCTACTCAAGAAGTAAAATAATCCTTTGATAATGTTATCATGAGCATCAGATTTCTACCCAATATACATTCATTTTATAGAACTGAAAAATTAATAGCTTTTTGGAAATTCAATGAATATTCAATAAAGAGAATACATAAAATACCATCAAAATTAGGCATACTAAAAACAGGAGCAAAAATTATAATCAACAATACAAAGATTCAGCTATAAAGTGGAAGACCATGGAACCAAAAAGTAGCTGTATAAACACAGAAACATTTCCATATCTTAGTACACGTTATTCTCAAAAAAAAATATCAACTACTCCTTTACTGTAGAAAGTCTTAAGCACATTGATAATGAAATGTCCAAATCTGCTAAGGCTAAAAGTGAGAGAGGAAAGGGAAACATTTGGCATATACAAATCTATTATTGTCATAAACAAAAATATGGAAAGCAGCAAGAATTCACAAAGGTGAATCAAATTTACTACTACAGAGATTTCTTGTAAAAATACCTATGATTAAAAAATTAAAAAAGCAAAAAAGTAAAATATAAATTAAGAAAGGTAAGTAGTAGATTTTCTTCAATAACTGGAGTCTTTCCAAATAAAATACTTAAAAATAGGGAAAAAACAGGAAAATGTATAAAAGCATAAAATCTGCTCCACAGTTTCGGGTTTTGTTTCAAGAAAATGCATATTCTCTAAAATTCTCTGGAAAATTCCTACTAGGGAAATCCAAATTACATTTATCAGACTGAGTTAATATATGTAATTTTATCTGCTTTCAACAAAACATCAGGCTGCTTCTGCTACAGAAATCAGGTTACTTGGGAACTGTAGTTCACCACCCCCATCTTCTTACTGACATGCTTGACAGAGAGCAAAATATTCTGAAGTTTTATCTGAGTTTCCTGCAAAGCTTATTTGTTTGATGAATACTGGCAGTATGTTACCATATGTGCATTATAAGATATGTCATCAGATCTATGAACTGTTCAACAGTAATACTGACTTAACTTGTGTATGGGAACTGCTGAATCATGGCCTGAACCTCTGATTGACCACCTGAGGTAAGTAATGAGTCAGCCTTGGGAGCACAGGTGAAGACAATTTTCCTGTGCTTCTGGAAGGGGTGGAGCCTGAGTCCACCTCTCCTAGACCCCATTTAAGAGCTCACTAGCCCTAGGGAAGGATCTGTTTTGGAGATTGCTCCTCTTGGAGTCTTCTCATGACAAGGGTAAGCTTTCCATCCATTCTTCTTTAGTGTGATGACCTGTTTAGCTTAACTTTCCTGTATAGTTCTTAATTACAACATCTGTGTATTCTTTGATTGCGCAACTTGAAGTTTTCTAGGTAGATTCAGAAAACTGAACCTCTGGAGTTTTTTTTTTTTTTTTTTTTTTTACCTTTCATAACAAATCTGTTTTGATTTTATATACATAGTTCACCCCAAAAATAATGCCTTCTATTTATTTCCATGGAAGCTACAACAGATACAAGGAGTATAATAACACTATAAAGTACTGTAATAGAGCAAATTGTCAGCTACAAAGCATTATTTTTCAACTTAGTCACCATTATTAGCTATGCATTTTTGATAGTGGTGAACTATGATAGTGAGCCTGTATGCTGCGCTTGTAAAAATCTGCTCCAGCAAAAGTGACCCACTGTTCTACAGCTGCTACAAGAGCACTATTGCTAGGAGAATGTTGCCCATGCAGTCTATCTTTCATTGGCCTGAACAGATGGAAATCAGAAGACACCAAAACAAGACTATACAGAGGGTGTAGTAGGATATTCCAGCTGAGATTGCTAATGTGCTGCATAGGCTTAGAACTGGAGTCTGGTAATGAGGCCTGGCATGATCCTGTTGCAAGGGAAAGACTGTATTCTTCTCTATACTGACTCTGAAAGTTTGAGCCTTCAGCTTAGTCAGCACTATGATTTTGCAGTCAGCATTGATGGTTTGTCCATTTTCTAGGAAATCAAGAAGGATAACACTCTTTCATATCTCAAAAGTGTACGTCACTTTACTCACTGAGAGCTGTCTCATCACAACAAAACTTAATGGAATAGAGGCAGGAACATACAGCCTCTACTATTATACTGCTAATGTTATGGGCCATCAAAATAAAAATAAGAGGTGTTATTTTTGGAGCAGCCCTTGTACACTGGGGCTGAAACTACTTCAGTAAAATGTTTAGTGTGTAAAAAGATAGTTATTAGGAAATAAATGCAGTTCTACATCCAACTGCTGTTAGCACTATGTGATGAGATCTCTTTTCACAAGAGCAGGTGCTGATTATTCATGCAATATAAATAATTATTTACACAGGTGTTATGAAATCTGATGCAAGAGGGAAGTTTGAATAATGATACGAACACATGATAGGTAAGTATCTTATTGGAGTTAAAAATTTATAGGCAAGATCATGGAAAATCTTGAGATGCATTCAGACCAAGGCAATGTTTCATGTTTCTCCAACTCTCCCTGCTGTTATAATGCATTTAGTGTCATAAACAGTGATGGAAGTGCTTTATGCAAACGAGTAAGTTCTATCTTACTCTGCAACCCTGTTATACAGCTTTGGCTTACAAAGTCCCTTTGGAAAAAAAAATTTAAATATTAATTCAACTTCAATTATTTCAGTGTACACAAAACAAATTTTCTAAGGATATATAAGTAGTAGTAGAATACTTAATGTCAATAATAATATTGTGATTTAATTGCATTACCTACTTTTTGCAGTATGCTTTCTCTTTCAAGGACAAATCTAAGGCTACCTTTCAATTTCCACATTCTGTCCAGCATTACTATTTTATATTTGCGTTATTAACTTCTATGACAGGAGACATTCAAAATCCCAGTTGAACACACGGCATTGCTGGCTTTGCCAGAGAGTAGAACTTAGCAAATTCTGATCCCAGAACCTAAGCAAGCAAGATGAGCCACACATAGGAGAACTAACCAGATATGTACAGTGGCTTGGGCTCACACTGAGAAGATCAATTGCAGAGCCAGGAGAAAAGTCTAGGCTTCTTGAGACTCATCTGATGAGTAACACCCTTGGATAACTATTCCCTGGAATTTAGTAGTAATCAGCATTGATTTAGTTCAGGACTATTAATTGCAAGTCAAATTATAGGGCTTGGTACTGCTTTCAGACCAAATGGTGCTCAAGAGATTAGCTATATAAGGTATATTAGTATTACCTGCTACTACACAGTAAAACATGAAATTCAGTATCTCAGCTTCAAGTACTGCGAAGTAATCTATTTAAAGGTACTTATTCCACTAATGGAACTATTATTTTGGTCTGTAGCTATCAAGATTTTCAGTAGGAATTTATTTTGGAGTTGTGGAGCATGACAAGCCTTTAAGGAATAATCCTATTTCCAGAAGTTAAAGAAAATTAATTTCCCTAGTCAAAAATGAAGCAAAAGCAAGCATTCTTTCACTGGGGGAAAATAAAAACAAACCAGTTGTAGGCAGAGTAGGTTCTGCTGTAGCCTTTCTCAAATATACAAGCCTAAAGAGACTGCAAGACAACACAGTGCAGTACTTAGGCTCTAGTATTCTAGATAAACTACTACAGCATTTTCTCAGAGCAGAATCTCTGAGTTCCGTTATGCTGCCTACTAAAATATAAATGTAGGAAGAACTTTCTATTTTAACAAGGAAGCACCAGTATACTGAGCACAGTAGCTACAAGAGCACTGTTAAGTTTCTGGGAAGACCCTAAAGAAGGCATTGAGACACTAACATATGAAATTACTTTTGAGGAAGTGCTTTGCTCTCAGTAGTTTTTAAGACAGTGGCTATGAAACCAATGGGAAAAAGCTCCTTTACAAAGGTGCTGTCATTGGGAAAGTATGGTCTGAAGCCAGCAAAAGGAGCTTCATATGGTATATCCCCATAGGCCACAAAAAAGAACAAGGGATGATAGCCCTTAAAAGCTATGTATTATCAGCGTTGTTATACTGGAATGAGTAATGTTTGATTATCCCAGAAAGTGCAAGAATCTTCCTCAAGCAAAGTTAAAACATCACAAAAAGAAAATAACACTCCTGAAGAGGGAAAACTGACACAAAAAATCAAGATCACTGCAGATATATACCATTATGAGATTGTAGTCCAGGTAGGAACTGATGAGAATGTCATATACATGGCTCTAGCAGTATTTAAAAACATTTTTTTTGTGCACATAACAATGAAAGCAGAAGTAATGTTAATATAGGCCTCAGCATGCCCCTGAGTGACCCAAATCTAGGGAATTAGAGGTGATCACAGCTTTCTTCATATCCATTTTCTTTTTAACACTTTGTGAAACGTTTAAGAAAACCTGTTGGTTTTTGGTTTTTTTTTTTCAAGAAAGCTTGAGGACTAATCAGTATTCTCTGTGGCTGTCATTTTCTGACAAACTGCATGGAAACTATCTTTGCGCTAGACAGACATTCAGTGATAATTCTTATCTGCTGACATAGGCTAGATTTCAACCTGATACTTGCATTTGCTTATCCTTCAAAAAACAATTGCTGCCTAGGTTTCCTGAATTTTGCTGCTTTCAAAGTGATTAGGTAGCTTTTGCCTGTGGGAGGGAAGACTGTTCCGCTTTTTGTTTTTTTCTGTAAGCTAATCAAAGAAGGAAGCGGGATTACTTGCTACACTTTATGGCATAGTTTAATTTAACATATTTGACTACAATTATCATACTTGTACAGTTGACTGTTACTCCAATTTTTGGTTTGTAAAAGTACAGTTACCATAGAGATGTTATTTAGAATGAGATTCACTGTGAGAGATTCACAGATAGTTTTAATGTTCCAGCATATTTGAGGTCACATTAATATTTCATCAATGAACAGTCTGTACAGTAGAGAGTCGTGATTTAACTGATCAGTGATGAAGTGATAATATTTTCTTCACTGGGTTGAAAAAGTATTACCAAGAAGATAATATTGAATGTTGAAGACAGACTACATATCAGTGAAAAAGAAAAATATTTTCTTGTTTGCATTTTCTTCATCCCTTTCAGGAAGAAGAAAGCTTTTGTATCAGTAAAAGTGGATAATTGCTATTCAAGAGTGTAATTAATAACACGGGCTTCCTACACACAGCTCTGCAAAAGAATGTCACTTCAGATTCAGATTATTTAATTAATGCTCAGTGATAGTGGGATACAGTTGTGATGCCCTATGTATAGCCTTGATTTCTTACATATTCCTGAATAATGCATATGTAATAATGATATGCAAATTTTGACTTTTTAGTAACTGCTATGATAATATGTCACCTAATTTGGACCACTTATGTGTTCCAATACCTATTAGTGAAAAATTAGTCTTTGGTTCCATCTGTGGTTTCAGAATATAAAGTAAAAGGCTACTAGTACAATAGTCCACAGCAGTTCATAGACCTTATGGCTGAGTTTCTTACGCATGACTGCCTGGAAATGAACCATAAATAACCATGGTTTGCTGAGCTAAAAACAGCACTATCAACCAAAATCCTATATCTGAATCTCCTGTCTGATGTCTTATTACTAATGTAGACAAAGAATTGGATGCATAAAGTAGAGGGAAATATTTATTTTTCTCCGTGCTAAAGCAAGAACATGTGGTAATTTTTTGCTTGTCAATAAATGACTTTAACTCAAAACTTGCTTAGGAAAATAAGGAACAGAGCCCAGCAGACTTGAATATAAACTTGAAAATATATGTTATTCAGAAGGAATACCTTTTGTAATATATACAATTTTATGCTGAAGTCTTTATTTTATGGATTTACTATCCTAGTTTTGTAGCTATTTACAACAAAAATACTTTGAGAGTTGTAATAAATTATTTGTGTACAAGTCAATTTAGCATTTGTAGTTATATGAATATTTAATGCTGTGTAATGTTTTGAATATTTATTGCCTATCTATTTTATGCTGAGCGTATTGTTATGCCCTCTAGGATACTTTGAAGAAAACATTTTATTTGAAGTGTTATTTCCTGAAGGAACAAGCAGAAACATAGTTCTGTGCTATTACTTAAACATGTAATTGTCCTTATCTCTGAGTAGACATCATCTAGATAACCTTTCTTACAATTAAAATCAAACTGATATCCAGCATGAATATAATTCAAGTGACTGCTGTTTTAACTACTTACATGCTTCATACTCTTTCGTTTCACGGTCACTATTGTATAGCCTTAAAACTGCAGGAACTTAATCTTGACTATATATCGATCAGTTCTGGAAGTCTATTGTTTTGGGCTCAGATTCAGATCAGATATGCCTCAGATTGTATAAATGGTACTGTTTCTATTAATTTAGCTTTCCAGATGCAAGACATTCTCCACAATGGAGAAGTATTTAATTTGCTTCTTAGTCAAACTATTTCTATTAACTCTGTAAATTAATCTTAATCAGACCTACACAACTTTCTATAGGACTTGGCTATTGCACAATGACAGCAGAAGAAGAAACTAAAAGCTCCGTAGGTCTTCCAGAAGAAGAAATAGAGAATTTTAATTACCTTCTCTAATCTAAGTTCACAGCAGTGTGGAAATTTGTTATACCAAGTAAATAACAAAACAATAACAAAAATATCCATTCAAAAATATATTTGCAAAGCAACATTAGAAATAATCCTATCAGCCTTATAAAAATGAGGCACCAACCTCCTTTTTTGGGGTGATGAAAAAGCAAATAATACATAACAGATGTTATTCATGTTGTTTAGTTCACTGCTGCAAGCTGTTCAAATGAGATTGTTAGTGTGTAAATATAAACATAGCAGAATAAAAAGTATTTATTGTATGTGTTACAGTACCTAGTAAGATGAACAGTAGTCACCTCAAGAAGAAACAAATTTGTTTCAATATTTTTATTCCATTTTTTGTATATAAATTAGTTTTATCATTTCTGTAATGCCGTAAGACATCACAAAGAATACAAAAGATTAAGTGCCGGTAGCAATTTTTTTCTTTTTGGGAGTGTGGGAGTCGCAGCAGTCAGCACTGGAAAATACACTCTTTCTAATCCACTAATTAGGAAGCTTGCTTAAGTCTTCAGTAGGTTTGAATAAATACCTGCCTTCAGCTCTACTCTCAAAAAAATTCCTTAGCATTCTTAAGTTTCCGTTTGGTGTGAGAAGTACCTTTTTAAGCTATCTGTCATACTCCAGTCTCTCATCATGAATCTTCTACAAGGTCAGATATAATCAGTTCTCTAAGGCATCAGATAGTTTTGGACTGAATCCCATATGCCTCTGACTACAGCAAGCTGATAAGCCTTCTCTTCTAGCAGTTACCATCAATAATTTCAAGTTCTGTTCTACAATGATAAAATTGTGCATAGTGTAATTATTTGATCCAGCTTTTGGCTCTCTTCTAATTCTGTAACAGGCATGTTGCCAAGCACATGAAAGATCCAAAAAGGCAGCTATGGATGCCTTGTTACTTGTCGCTGATTGCTGAGGCCCAGCAATATATTTAGATTTATATTTGGTTGTTTTTATTTTATTTCCCCCATGAAGACATTAGCCTTAGACTAAAGATTTGTTTGGTTGTGGTAATAGCTTTTTGAAGTGGTTCCTTTCTGTTTACTGACAAAGACTTCATTTATCCTGATGAAACCAGTTTTACACAGAACCATAGAATGGCCTGGGTTGAAAAGGATCTCGAAGATTATCTACTTTCAACTCCCTTGCCGTGGGCAGGGTCGCCAGCTACTAGATCAGGCTGCCAAATCCAGCCTGGCCTTGAATGTCTCCAGGGACGGGGCATCCACAACCTCCTTGGGCAACCTGTTCCAGTGCCTCACCACCCTCTGAGTGAAAAACTTGCTGCTAATATCTAACCTACATCTCTTCTGTCTTAGTTTAAAACCATTCCTTCTTGTCCTATAACTATCAACACATGTAAATAGTCATTACTCCTGTTTTATATGCTTCTTTCAAGTATTGGAAGACCACAATGAGATCTCCCCAGAGCCTTCTCTTCTCCAAGCTGAACAAGCTCAGCTCCCTCAACCTTTCCTCACAGGAGAGGTGCTCCAGCTCTCTAATCATCTTAGTGGCCCTCTTCTGGACCCATTCCAGAAGCTCTGCATCTTTCTTGTGCTGGAGGCCCCAGGCCTGAATGCAGTACTCCATCACAGATAGATGCTGAGGGAAGATGGTAGAATACATTTTCTGATATTTTCTTTGCTATAAAGATTTTAGTAGTAGTATTCTTTTTCCTTCCACCTGTATTATCTCATGAGCACTGGCATCAGTAGGAAAAAAACCTAAATTTTTATTCACTTACATAACTGAAAATTTGTATGTCCTCCTGAAAGGAGAGACAAGATTGCTTCCTCTTTTAATTATTGCTTTGGTCTACCGCTTTCTCAGCTTCACTTCTACAATCCTTTCTCCTTTAATTTACTCTGTTACTCTCAACTATTTGCCATAAAGCTTTTCAGAGTCATTTTAAGTGCTTAGCTCTTGATAAATTCAGGGTTGAATATTGTTGAAAGTATGGGTCTTCCTAAGTACTGGGGAGAAAAATCTGTCTTGAAGGGACATGAAGTAAAAATATTTGTTATTGTGTCTTTTTAATATTTTATTGTAACAAACCTATTAATTTTCTCTTTCTAAACTATACTAGTTGTCTCGTCAGAAATACTAACAAGGGAGACGTAGCTGAGGAAGTCACTGTTTCATTTTTCCATATAGTAAGAAACACATTAGAAGTTTGCTGTGGAAAGTCAGTGATTGTATCTTATAAACTGTAATTTTAGCAAATTTCACTAGGCAAAAGAGTTATTTTTTTCCCCTTTTTAATGCCTATTAAAGTAGATGTGTTTGCAGATCAGACCCTTTAAGTGAAACAAGTCTGTTTGTAAGGTTGGCACAAGGACCACAAAGAGTCATGTGAGCTGCAAACTTGGCTACACAAAAGCCACAAAATGGCAAGGAACACTTTCAATTCATGTAATGACAATCTTTGTTAAGGAATCGCCTACTCATCAGCTTTAACAAAATTGTATCACGAGTACATGCTGTATTTACCCATCAATAAGTAATGGCTTGGAGAAGGTAGGGAGAGAAAAGATATTTTCCAGTTATGAACTTATCTGGTCTTCCTTTTGCTCTTACTTAAAGCCATTATTGTCTTTTATAGTATCACTCCTGTCATTTTAAATATGGAAGATGAGATCTGAGGTTCAGCAAGTAGCTCCACAATTGTTCAAGCTCTTCTGCTCTTGGCTCACAATTTGTGTTTCACACACACGGGACAAACATTACAGTGGCTGACTTTATGTCAGTTTTGATGATTACAAAATACACATGAGTCTACATCACAGAAAGTGGGAATTATACTATCAGGTTAGAATGACGCAGTCAAATTCTACTCCAGCGTCTCTTTAGTGTTCTGAGTATTTTTATCATCACTCCTAGGTATAATCTACTAAAAGAAGCTAATACTGTGGCTTGCATAGGTAGCATTTTATCCCTTTAACCTTAAAAGGTTATCTGAATTTGTAACTGAGTGGGTCTTTGCTAATATTTTTTTCTTGTTTGTAAGAGTTTGCGTGCTGTTTTTATAATGTTTTCATTGATGTCAAGACCTTAGTATAAAAACAAGACTGGCACTGTACTAATTTACCCCATGGTCTCTTGTGTATCCCTTTGCTTCTCTCCTTGAGCAACTGGCATAGCTGCAGGACTGTTTACTCCACGGCTTATTTCCCCTTTATCTTTGATGTCCCAGGATGTCAAAGGCTGTGAATTTAATATTGATTTTATAAAGTACTTTTACTGTAACATGTCAGTTAGGATTAGCCTCAACCTTGAGTAAGCTTATGCACTGAGCTGGATTTGCACGCAATGTGGCTCTCCGGCTCTCAGACTCTTTTCCCGAGCGAATGCTTTATTTATAAGAGTGACAGTGTGCTGTGAAAGCAGGGACAGCACACAGCCCCCAGCTATCTCTGCGTCTTGTATACACAGCATCAGTGCCCTGTGTATACATTAGGCTTGAAAATGTAAGTGGATCAGAGAGACGTATCATTTGCTGGTATGTAAACAGACAGATGAGTTTATAGATCGCATTAAACCCCAGTGGCTGTAACTTGTGGAAGAGTCTTCCTGGAGTCCCATCCCCCATCTCACTCCTTCTTACTCCTCCTTATACATCAACACCAACACCACAAGCTGGACTCACCTCCTTTAGGGAGTAAATAAAGGCATTCTTCCAAAGGAAGAGGCATGTCTGAAGAATGTTCCTGCCTTGATCTAGATCCCTTAGCCTTTTCCTGCTCCTTTGAAATGGCAGTTGCTGCTGACGAAACGTATTAATCCACAGATTAATCTGCAAAGTCCTTTCATAACTCAGTATTGATCCTTCACTCAATTCCATCAAAGGTGAAAATTTCTCCCTTTTTTTCTTTTTTCTCCTCCTTTTATCTTATGCATTTGGAGGAAAAAAGGAAAAACATAGTTGCCATATTTTATGTCTAAAACAGCGAGCTAAGGTTTCTCCAAAGACTGATAATGTTGAAGCTTGGATCTGCGCTCTCAGGAGAGCAGTCACCAATTTTCTTGTGTTTTGAGCAAGTCATGCCAACTGATTGCACACTGTTAATGAAAGATTAACTATTTAATGCATTAGCTTTTTGTAGCCACATGGAACAGCTGCGCACTGGGTCTATGTCTGCCCCATTCATAGCATGTTTAATTTTCTCATAGCTCTCCAGTTGCTCTGAGCTCACTTTCTTCCTCAGCTGGGACTTGTGCGAGGTTAGGTCTTCTGAGCATGTTGAAAATATTTCTTGTTTGGTTCATTAATAATTCCATAAGCCTTCACTTTGTAGCCTATCTACACTTATGGCAATACATAAATAATAAAAAAAGTTATAATTCTTTATGTACTGCATATACTGTTGATTATGAAACAAGATTCCTGAAGCTGCATTGTCTTTGCATTCAGTGTTTCCCTGCTTAAATATGTATGAGAGAGTTTTGTTTTAAGCCATTTTCACAAAAGATTGGCTGCGCCATTATAAAACTTCCAGTAGTTGATAAGAATTTTGCTGAGATACAGTAACTGTCAAAGAAAGAAGGAATGTTAATATTAATCTTATTTTTCAGTGTTTCATATAATGTGACAGATCAGCTATAGAGCAAAATTTGTGGTTTCAGTTGTTGCAAGGAACAAACTGGAATCATAAAACTGAAAGCTGATTTCATGTGCATACAGACAAGCACACATATACCCTCAGCACTCCCTACTTATACAAGAAATGAAAGTGCATTTCTGGTGAAATTTGGCAAGCTTAGGTAACAAAATCGAGATCACATAATTTCTTCATGAATCTAAACAAACTGATAACAGATTCAAAATCTAGAAATCTAATTCCAGAATGCTGTTTCAAAAGTTAGTACCATTTTACACTGATGTCCATTCTCACATTTCTTATCCATAGGAGGGACATTAGGTGGCAATAGGCCCAATCTTTTTATATATTTCTCCCCAGGGTAAAAACACAAGATATTCCTAATGTTATGTTAAAGAGATTTCCACACTGGATGTCAGAGGATAATATTTTGGACATATATCAACTAAAAAATCAAATGAAGTCTCTGAAGCATTTTGAGAATAGTCTGCCAGTACTGCTGATGTTATGGTAAGTCCATAAATATTTTATATACCTGAAAACATCACATCTTCTGCTTCTTTTGCATTAGGTATACAAAGTATTATCTCTGTTTTATGTAGAACTTAAAAATTATTTTATGTCTGTCTACATGTAATGTGATTATTTTACAGGTAATATAATGAATAGAAACATTATTTTCAAGATTTATGACTATATTTAATAAAGTATGTATGAGTAAACAAGGATAATGCATCAGTCTGCAGCAAAAAATTCAGTTGGAGAAAATTTCATTCTGCTTTTATGAAATTCAACCTAGCATACAAGCTAGGTTGAAATATTAGTGAGGGTTTTTCTTAGAACTTAATAAAAATCAATGAAATTCCAAATTTTGCAATTAATTTTTGTATTGCTAAAAGTAAAGATCACAATTAGTACGTGGTAATAAAATTTCAGTTAACATTAACATTTTTCTAACAAAAATAATCCTCATATTGCATCCAAATTTTCTCTGAATAATGTGACAGAACAGAAATGCTGAGTTTTTGCCTCACTCCTGGAAACAAATTCGTGCATGTATGTAGATGTATTCCTAGGATATTTTTTTATGAGTATCATTCATATCTGTATATATAGAGATACTTTCATTGGAGCATATACTCAGAGAATGTTTATTGGATGTGGTTTTACAGATGGTTGTCTGTTTTCATTCCTTTTGTATGCTAAAAAGACACAAGGAATAAAAAAAAGAAATCTTTCACATATTGCAGCTCAAGCTCTAAACTGAAACTGTAATGCTCTATCACAGAACAACCAAAGATTCCCAAACTGTTAGCAGACTTCTTTGGCTTTGCCCATCAAGTTTTTTTTAAAAAAACTCATTCATTTCATAGCCTTCTTATAAAATACAGATATGTTAGTGAGTGCTGCTTCTTCATACAGCAGCAGGAGTCACAGAAAGATTAATGTTTCCTAATATCACTCAAACATTCTGTGGTACAGTCAGGAATTGAATGAAGGTCTCCTGAATTTCCATTCACAGCAAGCTGCTTTGCTTTCATCCAATAAACCCAGATTGCTAGAGGCTATTGCAGGTTGGCCTAAATTAAGGGAAGCCTGAGGTAATTTTGATCTGTGTCATAAGGTCAAAGCAGTCTCTATTGCTTTGTTAGTACAGTGGTGGCAGGGTCACTTTTAATGTTTCTTCTTGTTGCTCAAGTGAGCACAGACTAGTGAGTCCTAAACAGCGAACACTCCTGTGGTCAGATTTATTTGCCAATAGAAAGTCTTTAACAACAGTTTATGCTAACAAAGTTCAGTCTAAGGGTGTTCATGAATTCTTCATAATTTGTGGTGCATGAATGCTTGTAGCACGTTTTCACCATAATGCTGAATATCTACATTTTTAAAAGAAAAATGGTGAATAGTCATTAGGTTTATTCAATTTAAGAGGATTTATTCTCTGAACAGTACTTTCAAAGTGCTGGTAGGAATGTAAATGATTGTAAACAGCAAATACTGAGATATATATGGATAGTTATTTTGAACTGCTGCTTAAAATTTGAAAATATGTTTTTGCACAGTCTTTAGGAAATATTTGACAGACTCCACCTTATCAACAGTTGACGGGCTGGTTCGGCCCGGTTCCATGACAAGCGGGACAGAGGGAAGGGAAGCAGGGGAGCCAAAAATAATTAAAAACAGCTGCAACAATCTGAGGAGAAACAAACTAACTTACTAAATATGGTATTGAAATGCAAGATAACACACCACAATACTATATAATTAGAATTGAAGCTAATAAAGCAGGGAGGAGAACTGTGACCTTGTCAGGGGTTATATCTCCTCTCTGAAAGCAAAGACTTCCAGGATATGTAGTTCTTCTCTTCTGGACAAGTGTCTGGAATTGGAACATTAACTCTTTAACTCCCAGTGCACTACATGATGTTATGATGTGGAATAGTGATAACCAAAAATCATAAAACCATGACACACCTATATATATTGTAATAAAGCACACAGATGCATTTCAATACATACGTATAACATCAACTTTTGTATATTTGTGTGTTTACCCTTTAAATCATGAATTGGCTTTGTCATACCTGCCATGGTATTGACTTCAGTTCAGATAAATTTGATCACCACATCTACTTCAAAAGTACTATTGCTGTACAGTTCAGCTGTAATGCTATCTTTTTCCACTGGTCCCAATTCTTGAGTGTCAGCTCTGACTTCATTCTTATCACTTAACAATGCACTTGAGGATGGATGAGAAGGAAGGCTAGGAACTAAGAAGGAAAACTTATCTCCATTCTTCACAAAAAGAAACCAGTCAAGCATTTTTCCTCATGTTTTAATGAATCAGGTCTAGAAATACAGACATAAAAGCATTGTCATGCTCTGTAAGTTTAGTGTACTGAGAATACTGAGTTTCAAAAATGGGCATGTATATTTATCAACCACATGTTTGCATCTCGGTTTTAAGAATTACTCCTGAAGTATCATGCCACTCTCATCTCAGATCTGTTGGGCCATTGTCAGCCTGTGAAGGTTCTGCTTTGGGTGATGGTAGTTGCTCTTCTTGCATTCTCAGCATTTGTGGATTTAATATTTTTCCTTCTACTTCTCAGAGATACTCAAAAAAAACTCTCTCTTTCTTCACTTCTTTCTTTATTAGTGGATTTTCAATCTGCTTAGACTACAGTTTTCTCAATCTAATCCTCATTGGTACTATTTCTCATTTGAATCAAGGAAATACCACATGGTTTTGCTAGCTTAAGAGAATCTAAAAACAAAGGTCATAACCCACAAGTCTGCATTTATTACAGGAGACTATGTGAGTGTAGTCTTACTTTTCAGAAACGTCTTGATAGTCAGCATTCATTATTTTAGTAATTGAATTGTTCTTTTGTTCTTGTGCTGTTATTACTATATTTTCAGTCTGAAATTGCCTCCTTCAATTTTGTAATTTAATGTGTACATTTGATCTTGGCAAAAGTTTGTCTTGCTTCATAGGAATATGGTAAAACAATATTTAAACATATTCTAACTACAGTTCCACTGCAAATTTTGCACGAAACATCTTGCCAAAACTGTTCCCTTAGGACAGAAATTGCAAGACAAGCACTCATCCCATGCCACAATGGAACAAGCAGCTGAGTTCTTCACAGAACAGCTGTTGGCAGAACAGAATCTGGTATAGATATCTCAAGAGTGTGGCCCTCTATTTCAATATAGTAATTAATATTTTGTTAGATTTTTTAGTTACACTGAAAATTTAGCTGTATAAAACTGTGCATCCTGTGTCAATGGAGACACAGCTGTACTGAACTGTAACCAAAGGCAACTGACCAGAACACAGCAACTTCAGGAAATCTCTTTTCAGCACAAAGGCAGATATAAAAAACACAGAATCACGGTATCATGGGAGTTTGGAAGGGGCCTCTGGGAATCATCAAGTCCAATCCCTCTGCTAAATAAAGCAGGTTCTCTATAGTAGGCTAGCTATATGTACGTAATATTGCCTGAGACTCTTCATGTCAGCAAAACTGCTGACTTTGACTTCTGGGGGGCCGACTTTGAATTGTTTGGGATGCTGGTCCCTTGGGAGTCAATCCTGAAGGGCAAAGGCTGAATGCTTCTCAAGAAGGAAGTCTTACAGGTACAGGAGCAGGCTGTCCCCATGTGCCATGAGCCTGCGGGGAAGAAAACTACTGTGGCGGAATAGGAAATTCTTGCTGAGGCTTCAGGAGTTTAGTTTCTGTGGAAGAAGGGACAGGAAACTCAAGTAGAGCACAGTGAAGTCACTATCATATGCAGGGAGAAAATCTGAAAGGCTAAAGCCCAGTATGAGCTCAACCTGGCCACTGTGGTAAAGGACATCAAAAAATGATTTTACAAATATATAAATATTAAGTAGAGGGCCAAAGCGAATTTCCATTTTTTACTGAATGAGGCAAGGAACATGACTGCTGAGGTTCTCCATGCCTTCTTTATGTCTGTCTTAGGATGAGTTATCCTTGGGGTACTTAGCCTCCTGACCTGGAAGTCTGGGGTGGGGAGCAGAATAAACTCCCCACAATTCAGGTGAAAAGGTTTAGAGACCTGCTTCTCCATCTGGATTTCCACGAGTCCATGGAATTGGATTGGATCCCCCAAGAGTGCTGTGAGAGCTGGCATACGTGATTGCCAAGCCACTTTCCAAGCCTTTCATTTGTCTATTTATCATCTATCTTTTCCACCCTATTGTCCATGGAACCTGACAAGATTCATCCATGGATTCTGAGGGAACCAATAGATGAAATTGCCAACCTGCTATCCATCATATTTGAAATGCCGTGGCAATTTGGAGAAGTTCCCACTGATTGGAAATATAACCACCATTTTCAGGAATGGAAAAAGAAGATATAAGAAACTACAGGCCAGTCAATCTCAACTCTGTTCCTGGCAAGATCATGGAGCAGGTCCTCTTGAAGGCCCTACTAAGGTATGTGGAAAATAAAGATAAGGTGATTCGTGATAACCAGCACGGCTTCACCAGGGGCAAGTCATGCCTAACAAATGTGGTGGCCTTTTATGCTGGAATTACAGCATCAATGGATAAAGGAAGAGCAACCAACGTCATCTACCTGGATTTGTGCAAAGCATTTGACGCTGTCCTGCATGACATCCTGGTGGCCACGTTGGAGAAAAATGAATATAGTAGGTGGACCACTTGCTGGATAAGGAATTGACTGGATAGTTGCACTAAGAGAGTTGCGGTCAATGGCTCAATGTCCAGTTGGAGACCAGTGACAAGTGGCATTCTTCAGGGACTGGTGCTGTGACTGGTGCTATTTAACTCTTTGTAGGTGAAATCGACAGTGGGATCAAGTGCACCCTCAGCAAGTTTGGAGATGACACCAAGCTGAGTTGTGCAGTAGACATGCTAGAGGGAAGGGATGCCTTACAGAGGGACCTGGACAGGCTTGAGAGGTGAGCCCATGCCAACCTCATGAAGTTCAACAAGGCTAAGCACAAGATCCTGCACCTGGGTCAGCGCAATACCAAGCATAGATACAGACTGGGTGGAGAATGGCTTAACAGTAGGCCTGAGGAATAGGATTTGGGGGTCTTGGTTGATGAAAGATTCAACATGACACAGCAATATGGGCTTTCAGCACAGAAGGCCAACTATCCTGGGTTGCATCAAGAGAAGCGTGACCAGCAGGTCGAGGGAGGTGATTCTGTCCCTCTACTCTGCTCTCATGAGATTCTACTCTGCGTCCAGTTCTGGGGTTGTAAGAGATTATTCTTTTACATCATTGTCTCAAAGCTTGCTGAGGACACAGATGAACAAGTCCAAGCAAGTCCTGGGCAGAGGTTGAGAATTCCTTTGTCTGGAGAACTTTGATGGACAAGTCCTGGGCAAGGGTTGTGAAATCCTTTGTCTGAGGGGCACCGATGGACAAGGCCGGGGCAATGAGAGAGAGATAAGCTGCAGCTTAATGGCCGTGAAGCGGTCTTTTGTGTGGGGAAGGAATCTTGAGGAAGATGGCCATCTCAGGAGGTACTCATGTGACTCTTGCTCAAGCACCCAGGGATGTCACGTAGGCAGAGAGAGAAGAAGGATAAAATGGGGACCTACAATCATGAGGGAGAGGTTTTCTGGCAACAGATTCCTCATGAAGAAGAAGAGGTTTCTGCCATGAAGAAGCCTCATGACCTGCCTCTCTCCCTCCCAGACTTGCTCTGCCCTCTCTCACTCCTGGACTTGCTCTGCGCTCTACCACGATGCTGAAGAAGAAAAAAGGTGTCTGCCATCAGATTCCTCACTCCGGAATTCCTGCATACTGACGGACTCTCCCGGGTCCACTACCTGAGTCCTGCTGCTTCCCCCCCGGATTGGCTCTGCAACTGCCTCCTGCTGCCTGCTTGCTGCCCAAGGCTGGCCACGCTGCTGCTCTCCCCCCCTGCTGCTTCTGCCTCGGACCTTCGAAGCGGCGTGCAACGGGACCGCTGCTGGATCCTGGTGGTGACTATCCCCGCTTTACGGCATTCTTGCTTCTTTCTTATCTTTTCTATCGCCCTCCTTCTCTTCCCCGTCTCCCTGATTAGGATTTATAATAAACTGGTTGGACTAACATATGAACCATTGTTTCTTAATCTCACGCCGGGTATACAGATATTAAAAGAACCTCATCTCCCTCCTATAAATTGGAGCGAGACAGGGGTCCTCAACATAAGAAGGACATCAAGCTGTTGAAGCAAGTCCAGAGAAGGGCCACAAAGATGATCAGAGGGCTGGAGCACCTCCTCTATGAGAACAGGCTTATACAGTTGGGGCTCTTCAGCCAGAAGAAGAGAAGGCTCCAGGCTGGAGGCTAATAGCGGCCTTCCAGTACCTGAAGGGGGCTTACAGGAAAGCTGGGGAGGGACTTTTTATAAGGGCATGTAGCAACAGGATGAGGGGAAATGGTTTTAAACTGGAAGAGGGTAGATTTAGACTAGATGTTAGGAAGAAATTCTTTACTATGAGAGTGGTAAGACACTGGAACAAGTTGCCCAGTGATGTTGTGAATGCCCCCTCCCTGGAGGTGTTCAAGGCTGGATGGGGCTTTGAGTAACCTGGTCTAGTGGAAAGTGTCCCTGCCTATAGCAGGAGGGTTGGAACTAGATGATCTTAAGGGACCCTTTCAACCCAAACCTCTCTATGATTCTATGATCAGTGATCCTGGTGAGTGGGAGAGGTCTCAGATGACTAGAGAATAGCTGGTATGATGCCTATCTGGAAGAAGGGTCATAAGGAGGATCCTTATGGAATTACAGGCCTTTCAGTATGACTTTTTTATCTTGCAAAAGGCTAAAATTTGGACTAAAATCTGAATAAGAAGTCAGTCAAGAATGATACTGAAACACCTCTGAAAATGTAGATGGAGCATTACTTTCAGATGCCTTCGATTCCCTTATATGTTTTCTAGCCAAGTTTCATTTGGTTACTCCAATATTCTTGGCTTTGTACACCGTGCTAAAATTAGCTGCATCCTTGAAAGCCTTATTAAATGTCATTGGAAATATTCAAGCACTTTCATGTTTTGGTGTTTTGCCTTGTTTTGAGCAGCATAACTTAATCAGCAGTCATGTAACAACATCCAAGACATGTACAATAATAACCCTGTGTTCTATTTTTCATTAATTGAAATGGATCTTGTGATGCCTTCCACTGAGTTTGTATTAATTTCACTTCTTTTCCTATGAACAAGCTTAGAAATAAATTTTAATTAGCAATGAAATGATGTATATAATAATAACAAGCATCATCAAACCTCACATGATGATGATAAATGTTAGTTTTATACGCATTTTGGAGCCTCTCCTATTTGTATCATGTTATATTTTACAGGACTTGGAAGGCTGACTCTATGATCTAGTTTAAAAAGATGCAAGTTAGGATTATAGCCAAAATATATTCCATATCCATATCAGAAAATGTATTACTGAGTGCTATGATATAGGCTTCTTTAATACTTTGACAAATAAATACAATATTCTACTTTCATTCTGAGAAATCAGTTGGAAAGTGTTGTATACTAATAAGTGTTGAGGCCTTAACTTTTTATGTGAAGGAAAATCAACATATACTGTTCAGAAATCCAATGTTTTTCACATTCGGTGTCTCAGCTTCAGCTGAAAGAGTATTTTCAATAATAACCCTTGGAGTTACAAAGAAATAAATAATATTCAGCTTTTTCAGGTGCTTCCATAATATCACAAAGTCCTTCCATTTCATTAGTCTCTTTTGCTGTAAAGTAAGTAATAAAACCTCATTTATTTTGAAAATACTGACTCAGTGGATGTGTGGCATGTTTGTTTTTTTTATGGCTGCAGTTTTTTAAAGACTTCTGAGGGTCACTTCACATTTTTACTGTTTAATCCAATTTCTACTGTGAAAGTATTCCTTCTGGGTAGCTGTGTTTCTCAAGAGCTGAAAACTGCATACTTTTGTTACCATCATTATACATCAGAGGCTCCAGGAGCAAACTATTAGGCAGTTGTGACTGTATTGTTACCACTGAGAGCCAGAAAGTCCTTATGGAAAACAAGATTGACAAGAACACTGCAATAATAGCCTTACAATGGCTCTCTGTTGTTGAAGATATTCGGTATAGCAGTGGGGCAACCTATGTCAGCCTTCAGAAGCTATCCAGCAGAGCTGTGTTTTATTTCAGTCTTTTTTTATGGGGAAGCAACCTCCTTATTTTGGGAAAATTATGCTTCTGTAGGAAATGATCATTGTTAAAGATAAAAGCAAAATTGTGTGATTTAATTAGCAGCCAGGCCTAAAAGAAAAGTACTGACTGATAACTGTGTGGGGAAGTTTACGCAAGTACTAAACATTTAAAGCTTAAATATAGTTACATGAAACATTTTGCACTACTTTTTAAATATCAGATTAACAGAGTTATTTATAAAACATATTATATAGGAGTTCATGCTCCAAAGAAAATGCACATAAGCAAGTTGCTAAAAGAAAGACATTGTTTTACAAACTGTTTTTGCTTCTCATGCTGGCACTTCTTCTAAAGCTCATTGAAAAAAAATTTGAAATCTTTGTCATTGATGTGTTTAAGACTATTTTCATTAAAAAGAAAAAAAAAGTAATCCTATATAATAATACTACATGTGTTCTCTGCCTCTTCAGAGTAAAAAAAAAAACGTTTTAACACAAGTCTCTGCATGACTGTATTAAAAGTGTTTGGCCACCTTTTAATCAGGTTAGTATTGTTTATAGATAACACTGAAATCACTTACTGTCTTAGGCAGTCATAACACCTCAGGAGTATATTCACAGTCCACACTGCAGTAACAGATATGATACTTAAATGGACAGACACAGCAATTCATTGTAATAATTAATTAAATCTTTTTCTCAGAATAATAATAGGGTTACCAGTTCTCTTCTGTTAATTATACTTCATGTTAATAAGATCATATACAAATACCCTTTCAGGCAATTCATGGTAAATATATCAAGCTACAGTTCCATTTAGGGATGCCTAATATGCCAAAAGTATCAGTATTTCCAGAAGCAGACACAGAAAAATGTTCCTGCAAAGGATACAGCTGCTGGTAAAGAAGAAAAATCTCAAGGTGATAATTCATAGAAATAATTGGAAGAGGTTTGTTTTGTGTTTTTTTCCTATACAATGGCACTTTTCAGACTGCTGAAGTATTTTTTTCAACAATGAGCAGAGGAATGATAATACTGATGTATCTCTCATTCATGTCACTTTCCTTAGTCAGTAAAAATTGCTTCTTGGTTTTATGCCATTCTGCCCTTTTACTCCTCTGCATGACACATCAAATACTACTTCTCAAATTGTTTTAACTACTTTTTGTAACTTCTCCCTCTAGATCACTTCCCAGATTTTTTATGTCTGATATAAGCCAAATCCTACCAAGTTTCAGTTCTTTTACTCCTCACATTCCTTCAGTTTCTCATCAGTGTCATAGTAATGAGTCTGCACAAGAGGGTGTCAAGGTTCTTTTCACAAAAGTAAATGGAAGTATAGACTAAATTCCTATTTTTATTGGTATACAAAGACATTTTCAGTTTCATCCATTTCTTGATGTCTATACCTTTTGCAATCTCTGCACAACAAAGTAGGTCTTATTATATTTGACATAAGAAGCATTATGCATCCACACATTCAGTAGCTTACAAATTATGATACAATATGCTAATTGTAAGTCATAAAACTTTTTAACGTGAGGATCATTTCTGAGATGGTTTTAGGGTAATTCACTTTAAACTTTTAAGAAAAAAAGTCAAAGAGGAGATTTGAACCAAAAGGAAATATTATCATTATAACATAGGTGAAAAGGGAAAAAGTAAATTAATATTTTACTTTTACCTCTGTTATAGAAAACTCTAATCACAAGAATATAGCAAAAACAGGGCTTTGCCTTTGCCTTCTTGAAAACTGCTTTTGGACTAAGAATATACTGAATGGGTTAACCAGAAAAAAAGAACTGCTTTATAATACCTGCCATCTATGATTATTATAATCTTGCAGACAAATATAATTACAGTGTGTGATGTCTGTTTATGTCTGTGAAAGCTTTGATTGTGTAGCCTTGTCTGTATTACACTGCAAAACAGCATAAACAATTACATTGTATAGTAAGTCTAATCCAGTGCTAATGCCCTGAGCTATGGGTGTCACTTTGAATTGCAAGGATTTATATCTGCCTTTTTCAGGTGAATTTGATCACAGTGCACTTAGTGTCTTACTAATTTGCAGAATTTAGAAGCTGATTAACAGACTGCAGAAATCAGTGGAATTACTTGAATACGAGGACATACCATAAAGTAACAGTTACTCTAGAGCTTTATTATCTGATGAGGAAACAAAAAGGGATGTTGCAGTATCTTTGTAATGATTAAAATATTAAGATAGGGTCATTTAAATTTAAATAACATAGTTGATCATAACATTTTATCAGCGTGCATATTCCATTCAAAATAAAAGCTCTTAGACCGCATTTCTATCTCATGCGTGAAAAATTCTGAGCTCGTGAAGGCAACAACCAGAAACAGGTGAGCACTGTATTTTATTTATATTTACAAAAATAAAAAACTTTAATTGATATGAGCATTAGATAAGAAATGGACAGACAGAACTGAGCACAACTTTCATAGGTAGCTAATGGCTTTTCTCAGCTTGAGATTAAATTGATCCTCTAATCTAGAGGTAACTGATTGAATAAGCAAAGGTTTACAGAGAGATAGCAAGAAGGCTTAGGAATATGTGTTTGATGCATATGTGGGGTGACTAAAGTAAATAAGAATACAAATGCTCACCCTAGTGAGTTACAGGTGTCTTTTGCAGTAGCGCCCAGATCGTAAGTTTCTTTGGTTTCTCACTTACTAGCAGTAATCAGGGTATAGAAAAGAATAAACAAGAGGAGTCTGGTGTTACAGCCTTCTTCTGGGGTTTTGGATGCCTGGGCTTAGAGCCAGCAATGGCAGTGCAGCTGTGTGGCCTTGAATTGATGAGCTGTTTGAGAAAGGGATATGAGAAGCATTAGCAGAGGCTGACCCTTTTCACTCAGGAGCTGCATTTAAGCTGGGCAATTGGCCTTGGTCCTAGCTTGGCTGCGTACCTCACTGATGCGACCCTGCTTGACCCCACACCTGCCTCAATGCTTATGGACTTTTGTATTCTGTCCCAACATGTTAACTGACTGTCCCCAGATGTGCTCTGCTCTCCTTGTTCTACCATGCAACTGTGCCACCAGTCATCCAGGACATTGTTCCTGTTGTCCTGCTGCCTCAGCTCCTGTCTCGGCCCCCCAGCAGAACAGCCTGCTATTGCAGCTTTGTCTGTTAGAGCCAAACATGAACACAGTGTGATTGCTGCTAAAAGGAAGAAAGCATCTGACAAGGATGATGTATGTGTTTTGTTCCACTTTCTTTAGAATTAGTTTTCAGTTTGGGTGACACACAAGGATTTCTTATTAATGTGCATTTCTTCTGTATTGCTAGAAATTTTGCAGTCCCATTAGTGGAAGATTCAATAACTGGAACATCTAATGAGAATACAGACAACACTGACATCTCAGTCGTCTGATATGATATGTAGTGTTTTAATCTTGTTCAAATGTATTTTATTTGGAAGTAAATATTTAGGATCAAGCCTTTCATTGCCAATAATAGAGTTATCTCTCTAAGACACTTTACTGCCAGTGAAGATACATTCTTTACATTGTGAATGTAAATCAGAGCAGGTTAAGGTTACACTGGCATAGAATGCACAGTGGCTTGATTGTATATATGTCTATAATATATCTATATATTAGTGACAGAAGGAACTGGGGCTGTTTAGTCTGGGGAAGAGAAGGCTGAGGGGAGACGTTATTGCTCTCTTCCAGTATCTGAAAGGTGATTACAGTGAGAGCCGTGTCTTCTCACTGGTGACAGGTGACAGGATGAGGGGAAATGGCCTCAGGTTGCACCAGGGGAGGTTCGGGTTGGATATCAGGAAAAACATCTTTACCGAAAGAGTTGTGAAGCACTGGAATAAGCTCCCTCAGGGAGATCCATACCTGGATTTGTTTAAAAACCATTTGGATGTGGTGCTCAGGGACATGATTTAGCAGAATGTTTTTAGTTAGGGTAGTATGGTTAGGTTGTGGTTGGACTTGATGATCTTGAAGGTCTTTTCCAACCTGAGCAATTCTGTGATTCTATGATTCTAAGTCTAGCCTACAATCACATAACTACTATAATGAAGGATGAACATCTCCATTCATCATTTTAGGTTCCAGTTTGCTCCATGTATATAGAAATGCATTTAAACATTTGCATTAAGGCACACTTTGGTGTAGAAACTCAAACACACGCTACTACGTGTATTTTTTTTTTTCCAAATAACATGTCAATTTTCATATTCTCTAAAATGAAACTGAATTTCCATTAGTAATCTTTCATTTTTTATATATCAATCATAATAGAAAGCAAAAAACAAAGCAGATACATACCTATGTCTTGAAACGATACAAATGCTATTACCCAGTTTTCATCTCCTTAAAGAAACAAAATTATTTCCTCCTTAACTGTCTGTTACAGGACTGACCATAACCCTGTGAATTTCTAAGTCACTGATTAAATAGTATTTATGCTGATATTGTTTTTTGTAAGCTAAATCAGCCAGTAAAATTAAAGAGAGCAAAAATGTTTTTTTGAAAGTGAAGAATCCAAATTCAGGAAAGTATGCAATTTTTAAAATGGCCTTCCTAACCGAAACCAGAAATTGCAGACGTATAGCAAGATAAATAAAAGAAATATATATGCATCTATTCCTGAATGAATTAACCCATTGTTTTGAAAAGAGTTTCATTAAACACATGAGGATTTCAAAAAGGAAAATAGACTCTAAGTACAGGACTGTTCTTTTCTTGCATTCTTAAACATCTGAATCTGTTCTGCATTTTAACAAGTCAGGACGAAAGCAAACTGCTTGTGTTCTTTTCCAAAATAGTGCATACTCTACACTTTCTGGATGAGGACAGCAGATGGTTAGCACATTCTTACTGTGTGCACACCTGAATTCCTTCATAGTGAGCAAGATGGTGTTGTTACAGCATAATAATTTCAACAAATACTACCCAAATGTTCAAAATGCCTTCCAGCCAAGATCATTAAGATTCTACTGCTTGTTTCTGTTCATATATGCAACCCTGTGTGCTTATATCTTGACTTGTAAGAAAGCATGAATAGCTCAATACCCAGAGGATCACAGCTGTTGATTTTTTAATATCAGAGCAGAGATTTAGCTTGTAGCTGGAAGGGTGTGCTTTTGCCTAGAACCAAGAAATGCAGTCTAGCAGTATGGTATATGAGTCCTCACTTTATCTCTGTTGCTTGTTAAGAGTTTTGATGCAACATTTCTGCTAGAGTTAAGTAGGTCAGGTCTGAGTAAGACCTAGTAAGTAATGGACCTCAGTAGAAGCTCCCTTTAAACAATTACTAGCCATGGCATTGCATTTTGAATGATGTGCAATAATGTAAACTTTTGACCATGATTGGATATGCAAGATGCTACTTGAATACAAAAATATGTAACAAATATGATATGCTTTTCTCCACATCTAAAATGATTTATTCTTTTCTACTTTGACTTCATTATACTTATGCAAAGATACACATTTATACTACAATTGCAGGTACTGGTGTTTCACCACAAAATAAAAAAGCTCACCTTTCTACAAATTATAAAAATTACCATAGTCTGAAAATCTAAGATAAAACATTTTCTTTTAATTAAAAAAAAAAAACAAACTGAATTTCCTTAGTGATTGTGTTAGACTGAAAAGTGGCAAGTAGAGCAAGGTGTAAGCATATATCAATTAGCAAAATTTAAAAATTGTTCATAATAAAGAGAAAAAAAAAACATATTTCAAATAAATATTCCATCTTTTCAATATGAAGCTTACCTAGTATTATTTATTCCTTAGTCACACACAGAAACATTGCTGTGCAGTGGACCATAATAGCATGAAACTCTGACCACTCTGCAGATTTATAGGATCCCAGTAGGATTTTCTTTCTATATATAGGCTATATGGTATATGCACAGGCAGAGTCTTAAAATAATATTAATGTCTTGATATCAGCGTTGCCAAGAAAGCATTGATACTTTGAACCACTGCTGTTGCTGTGCAATTCTGTCATTTCAAGACCTGAATGAAATCTAAGTGTCTCAATGCAGTTGTGCATCAAACTGTTTTTAAATGACACACTAAATATGCGATAAATGAATAAATCATTTTGAAGTTATTGGCATGTTATCTGAAAAGATACAACTTCTTAACAAGCTTTCTTAAACACTTTAATTACCCCCACTCTAAGAACAATTGGATATGCAGAGTGTATAAAGGGAAAGCTATTTGTTTGCAGACAGCATTGAATGTGAAGGTGATCCTGTAATTGGCTACAGTTTTAGCTTTTCCATCATCACCGTCACACATGAAGGTCTTCAGTATTTGTCAAAATTATAGACACTCCATGGATAGGTTACTGGATCTTCAGCATACTGAAACTTTTCATAAACCGTTGTGAAGAAAAAATGCATTCTCTGAATTATTAGTCAGCTGTATATCCTGCATAGGGAAAAGTTGATAACAAATGTCTATAAATTCCTTTTATTTATTATACATTCAGTTTCAGCACTATGGCATCTGCTTTCCATTTGTGAAGTAGAGGCCGTTTGTATACCCTGTATATTTCTTTCTACCCTGTAATATTTCCTTCTACATTAACTTCAGCTTTCTGTAGTGACAAAATATATAGGTGAATGTATTTCTTTAAATAAAACTCAAATTATTTTCCAGAAGTATGATAAGCACAAGCTTGATTTTTGCAGCGATATATTACAATATTTCTGTTTCTGATCCTTCTCTACCTGGAATACTGAGAGTGAGAAAATTTCTAGATTGGACTTTCTGCATAGAAATTTTTTCCAATTTGTTTGTTAGTGCAACACATGTAGTAAAATTAATATTTTGTTTCTGAAAACAGGAGGATATTCAGTGCAAAATACTTCTAATGTTTCTTTTCAGGTGCTTCATTTTAAGCTTCCATCACCTTCAATCCTTCCTAACTTACTCTACTTTAATGTAATTTGTTGTCACCGGGAGCACTATTACTAGTAAGGCAACATGAATGATTGCTGTTACCATTCACAGATGTGTTGTATATTCAGAGAATTAGCTCTAACAAAAACATCTCTTGTTCTCAAGTAAGCATGCATTAGCAAAAGTATTAGCAAGGCTAGTGCAGCTGATCTCAGCTATAACATATTCTGCATGTCTAATATGATTATGATATTTTATCTATACAAATGCCCTTTTAAAACCTCCAGATGAGTGCTAACCAGCTATTACAGCATTTCACAAGATCTTCGTGGCACAGGGAGAAACTTTCTCTGCTGCTACGTAAAATAAGATTTTTATATGTGTGTATTATTTCTCAGTAATAGTTTAGGGTTCTAAAGTTACCCCCAAATATCACAATCTTGGGGTAAGTCAAGTACTATTGAGATATTTGTAAGTCATCACACCCTTTTTGTGTTTAATAACTTTGATGTTAATCCATGAGTAGGATGTCCTCCAGTGAATGAAATCTATTTTTACAGCTGTTTTAAAATTGATTAGATTGCAGGCACGCCTACTGAAATCACTCAACCAATTGAAGAAACAGAATGAGATTTGGATTATAGGGTTTCAGATAATACCAAGTCCCTTGTGAAAGGTATGTTATTTCTTCTCTTTGTTCTGCTTTTGGAAAAGTATAGCTGTGGGATGGGTTTTTTTTTTCAACTGCATAGGTCACAGGAGTTAAAGATTTCCAAAGCAAAATCAGAGTCTGTGTTCTGAATAAAACTAATCGAGAGGAGAGTGATTTGCAGGGGTGTTTAGTATGTTATATATGATCATCATTAGTGTCCTTTCAAGGACATATAAAGATCGTCTTTAACTGTTTTTTTCAAAATAATTCAAGTATTTCAGTTATGGTTATTATATAACCACATAATTAGTTAGCAAAGCTCTTACAGTGAATCATGCTTCATGTTATATTATATAATTATTAAAGATAACCCCCCCCCTTTTTTTTTTTTCTAAGTGGCAATCAAAGTTGTTTCCTTGCAGTAGAGATTGAAAGGCTGTTTCTCTTTTAACCAAATTTCTTGTGGTCAAATCAGTCCTAACTAGAGCAACTGTTTCAGCTCGCACAGCTTCATCAGCTCAATCTGTAAAAAATAGTGATTCCACAGAAAAAAAAAATGAGCTAATTACAGCTGGCATTTTTCTTTCAGAAACCATTAGGCCTACTTTTGTTATTTATCAACAGTTAAGGCACTGAAGTTTTTTTCAAGTCAGATTCTTATATACTTATGTTTCCAGAGAAGTCTTTTGCTTGCAGGAAAAGATACATGAACAAACCCTGGAAGAATACATTTCTAGTATCAACGAATACGTATATCTTTAAGTTTATTTTCTACTAAAATAATGCTCATTCATCTGAAATACTTTTGTTCATTTATATTCTGTAACTTTAGAGAGTTAAAAGATGTTGACTCAATATACCCACACTGGTGTTGACAAAATGTACAAGTTTGTTTGTATGTAAATATAAGCAGGAGAGTTAATTTATATTAATATCATAAAGCTTTCAGCCCTGTCCTCTATCGCATCATGAAAAGCTAGTAATGATACAAAGTTACTGTCAAGTGAAATGAAAACCCTTCCACTAACTAAAATGATACATTGGTACCACAACAATCTGTCCTGTTTCTTTCAGTAGTGTTATTGATTTGGATCACAGAACAGGAAACATTTACTACATTTGAAGATTACACAGTTTTAGAGAAAATGCAGGCATAATGGAAAACATAATTACATTTAAAAAGTTCTCAATAGATTGAAAAGGTGATGCTGAAAAGAGGTTGCAGGAAGGAGGACCAAATGCCACAGATTTATGTACAGGCAGGCAGCAAAGAGCTATGACAAGATCTGATTCTATGACAAGGTGATCCACTTAGTGGATGAAGGCAAGGCTGACGATGTGGTCCACTTGAACTTCAGTAAAACCTTTGACACTGTCCTCCATAACATTCTCATGGAGAAGCTGGCTGCCCATGGTTTGAATGGGTATATGTTCTGCTGGGTAAAACACTGGCTGGATGGTTGGGCCCAAAGAGTTGTGGTCAATGGATCCATTTAGTGGCTGGTCACGAGTGGTGTCCCCCAGGGTTTAGTAGTGGGGCCGCTACTATTTAACATTCTTATCAGTTATCTTGATGAGGGGATTGACTGCACTCTCAGTAAGTTTGCAGACAACACCAAGTTGGGAGGAAGCGTTGATCTGCCAGAGAGGAGAAAGGCACTACAGAGGGACCTGGATAGACTGAATCGATGGGCCAGGATTAATGGCATGAGTTTCAGTAAGGCCAAGTGTCAGATCTTGCATTTTGGCCACAATGACCCCAGGCAACCCTACAGGCTTGGAGAGGAGCGGCTGCAAAGCTGCCTGATGGAAAGGGACATTGGTGTACTGATGGGCAGTCAGCTGAACATGAGCCAGCAGTGTGCCTGGGTGGCCAAGAAGGCCAACAGCATCCTGGCTTGTATCAGGAATGGTGTGGTGAGCAGGACTAGGAAAGCAATCCTGCCTCTGTACTTGGCACTGGTGAGGCCCCACCTCGAGTACTGTGTTCAGCTTTGGGCACCTCAATACAGAAGTGACATTGAGGTGCTGAAGCAGGTCCAAAGAAGGGCAAGAAGAGTTGTGAAGGGCCTGGAGAATATGCCCTACAAGGCGCAAATAAAGGAACTGGGGCTGTTTAGTCTGGGGAAGAGAAGGCTGAAGGGGACACTTTATTGCTCTCTTCCAATATCTGAAAGGTGCTCACAGTGAGAGCAGGGTTGGTTTCTTCTCACTGGTGACAGGTGACAGGACGAGGGGAAATGGCCTCAAGTTGCACCAGGGGAGCTTTAGGTTGGATATCAGGAAAAACTTCTTTACAGAAAGGGTTTTTCCCTTTTTTTTTCAGTGTATTTTCCACTGCTGAAGGAAAGTAGTACAAGCTCAAGAGGCAGAGTTAGTGGCAGAGGTTGCCCAGCTCTGGCCATATCAGTTAGGTGCGTGGCTAACACAGTCTCATCTGCTTTCAGCTGTCCATCTCCATCAATATCAGCCAGTGACCAAATGGTAGCCAGCTGAGTCTGTGAGAAGTTTGACTGCAGAAGGACATTCCTTGCTGTGAAGGGTTGTTAAGTACTGGAACAGGCTCTCCAGGAAGATGATTGAGTCACCATCCCTGAATGTGTTTAAAAACTGTTGGATGTGGTGCTAAGGGACATGATTTAGCAGAGCGTTGTTAGAGTTAGGGTAGTATGGTTAGGTTGTGGTCGGACCCGATGACCTTTAAGGTCTTTTCCAACCTGAGCAATTCTATGATTCTATGATCAGCTATACAAACAGAGCCTGGCTCTGCAGAACGAGATCTGAAACAGCAAATCTCATTCCTTGTTGCTTAAGGCATGTTGAATTATTATTTTGGTCTGCTCAATATTGGTTGGAAAACCATTCAGTCATGAAGAATGATAGATATATCAAGATATGCAAATCTGAACAGAATACAGAAAAAGAGAAACTAAAACATAGAGAAAACTTGATGTATGATGAAAAGTTGAAAGAAGGGATCTGAAACATACTGAAAGAGGGCAGTAAGGAGAGAATATTCTAAAATGAGAAAGAATAGCCTAAATTTTCAGGAAAGAAAACTTAAAATGTACATTGAAAACCACCATGTAAATGGAAAGTATAGTAACGTATTGGTGTAGTTAGCTTCAGCAGATTGTAGAATCAACATTAGCTACGTGATCTATAAAGACCAAACTAGTCACTTAGTTCATCTCAAACTCAATACCACCACAAAATTATGATTTAATAAATAATTAAGGAAGTGACACAGTCAAAAGCAAACACTAATCTCATTTGCAAAAGTCTTATTAAAAACTTACACATTTACATGGAACACTAAGTACAAGTTATCTTTGTAAATATGAAAGTACCAGTTGCTTTAGTATGTGGGAAAGATAAATTTTCCTTCTTGGTTTGTCAGTGGTTCACCCCTGTGCAACACTGAGTGTTTTAGCAGGTTGTGTTGCCATCTAACAATGTCCAGGAGACCCTGGCATTTTTAAAGATTGGGATGAAGGGAATTGAGGTGATAAAAGGAAAACTTTCACCACTGAGTTGATATTAAGAAAACCAGAAAGAGTGAGACAAAAGGAGGGGAAAGGGATTTTGAATATGAATAGCTCTCAAAGATAATCTGCTGTAAAAATAAGCATGACTCCCCACTGTCAGATTCCTTTCTATTAATACAACTTGAAGATGCAGGGCTGAACATCAGCCAGAAATTATGAAGTGTGTTTTAGCTTGACAGCTAGATATGAATAGAGTGAGAAAAACTTTTGGAACCTACTAAGTACTAGGTACAGGTATTATCATCTTTTCTGTACTTATTGTCTTAGTGCTGGCTTATCTTTTGTTTGATTGTTTTTGTTTGGTAAACAAATACACTTATTTCTTCATTGTCTCAAGGCCAGTGAATTTCACTGTGGTACAAGATTATTCAAGTAAGTGCCAAACCTGCAGATGGGTATAATCAAGTATTCTATCTTTTCCCAACACATTTTTAGAGGTTTACATTGTCTCTGCTTTTACTGGAGAGCTGACAATGTCGAAGTCCACAAGCTTTCAGATAATTAACCAAGCAAACTATTTGAATCTGTGAGAGCATCTTTAAATCCCTTGATGAATCTTTTTGGGATTAGATTTCAGAAAATACATCTGGCCTAATTCAGATAGAGTTCATTCTGTTTTGCAGGAGGATGGTAAATTAGATGATTTATTATGGTCCCTTCCTATTTTCAGAAAGGCTATGGGTATCTCTACTGTGAAATCAAAATAGGTATTGCAGCATGAATGGTGGCACAAATTACCTTTAAGATGATTAACTTGGTCAGTAAGAGCAATGACAACTTTACAGAGCTGCACAGGATTTCTGGCATTCTGGCATATTATTCTAATATGACATGTTTCCCTGTTGTTTCTATCTCTGTCATCTTCTCTTCCTCTGTGTAATGTATAAGCCCTATTATAGACTTGGCTATTATATTCCATCAAGTATATTGAAAGCTTTTTCATATAGGGCTAAATTTAAAGCGGACAAATCTTGTCCAAAGTGGATGTCCCTTTTTATATATTAAGCATACATATCAGATTCAATTGAATTATTGCAAATTAATAAATTTGCATGATTAGCTGAACTATGATTCCTGTCCCTGTGGATATTCCCACTTTACAGGAAGTGAAAGGTAATATGACATCACTTAGAATGAAATGAGAAACTGACTAATTGACTATAATATCAAGATTTACCTAGTAGCTCACAAAGAACATCTCCTTTAGAATTCTTTCCTATGACATCAACTAAGAAGTAACAAAATACTTATTTCCAGAAAAAGAGATTGTTTGAGAGGCTCGAGTAGATCATGGGTATTGGAGTTTGTAATCATTTTTTGAATGTTTTGTTCTATATTTTTTTCTTCTGAATTATTTTATAAAGCTAATTCTTAACTAATTGATAAAAAATTAAAGTCTATCTGTGTAAGAAGATATGGGTATTGAAAGGAATTTAAGCAGTCTTCTTATTAATAGTATACTCAATTACTCATGGCTCAGCTGACATGCATTTATTTACACGCTGGTCTCTTTATTTTTAGTCTAAGGCTTTCATTTCTTAAGCCAGACCTTGCAGCACTAAAGGAAACAACTCAATAAAACCAATTTGGGTACAATGCTCAGAACTGGTACTTAGTACAATATCCAGTGTTGGTGACATGATGTCTGGAGCCCTGCCAATGCTGATTTAGCCATATATGCCAGCTCAGTGAGTCAGAAACAGTTTTTACATGTGCCAGCTCAATTGTGCAAGGTTGCTCAGAAAACCCTTTCAATTTTCAGGCAGAATAATTGCTGTATTTCCAATCTACTTTCCTTAGGAGAAAGGAACAAAGGAATGGAAAAGCATCAATAGAATGGCTTTTACTATAAAATTTGTAGCCTGCTATAGAAGGTCACTGTTTGAAAATATTTCTCTGTAAGTGAGTATTTAGGTCATGTGATAGTGGGTACAACTTTCTGTCATTCAAATATGAAAGAGCAAAAGTAGTAACGAAAGAAAACAAGTACTAGGAAACAGTAAGAATAAAGGTTAAACAGACAATTGCTTAGAAAAAAAATATTTAGCAAAGACTTAGGAATACTTATGTGTAGTTCTACGTAAGTTTAGCCCACACTTCATATCTGAGGGGAAAATAGATGGAAAACAGGTATGATTCTTTTTAATATGTGGATAATGAAATCAATTAGGAACAGTATAGTTGTTGGGATAGTGCTTTTCTCTGAGTACAGAATGACTTTGTAGAAAATGCCAGTTTCAGTCCAATTCCTGCACAGTTCTTCTGTTCAGCACACTATTAAATATGAAAGCAAAATTTGTAAGAACCAGGCCAAAACAGCTATTCATCATTTGCCTAGGACACCATCATTACTGACTGGTTTCAAAAAAAGCAAATTGTAATTTAGTCTTTATGGAAACCAGAACACATCTGGAATAAGTTTAAGTTGCTTGATTTAAAAATAGTAATAAGACTGGGAAAAAGGAGGAAATCTACATTATAATAGTCACTGAAATCAGTAACCATCACTTACTGAGTACCTGTGACAAGACTGGTACAACAAAGAAAAGTTACCATGTATTCAGATTTCCACATAAGGAGATTACAACCTCAGTAAAAGGAACAACATCATTTGAACACCCAAATCCATGTTCCCTAATCCAAAATCTAGCTACAATAGCTGGTGTAGGTGGGAGGAAAAGGAAATTCTCCATTCCTACTCTTTGAATGAATAACCATCATGTGTAGTAATACTTACTTTTTCCCAAGGGCTGAAGCACCTCTTAAGTTCCCAAACTTCTAGTTTCAATGAGTTTCATGGTAAGGACAACTTTCTACTACTTGTTACTCTGAAAAAAATCCATCTTAGCATTTTTGTTTCAATCTTTCTTTCTTTCCCCACTTCTACCCCTGTCTCTATCAAAGCTGGCTGAACTTCCTATCAGAATTCCTTCTTAATCCTTTTTCTGTGCCTGTGTTTTCTGCTTTATGTCTTACCTTTATACACTGTGATACTGTCCTTTGTCCTTATACTGATCTTTCACTTACAGAAAGTTTCCTTTCAGTGTTGTTTTGATCTAATCAAAGCAGATGGTTTTCAGTCACCAGAAGATATCTTCAGTGCCTGTCAATGAAAATAACAGAGTGAATGTATTTACTTTAGGTCTAAATTTAGCTTCCAGCTTCCCTATTCCACTTGATATAAGATACATCTAATGGTTAAATACTAGCAGATACTTTTTTTAAATTGGCATAGGTAGAGAAGTTTTAATGTTGGCTAAACTGATCTTAAAGATGTGTTGCATTAAAAACAAATAATAGTTCAGTCAATATTCAGTAAATAAATCAGGAATACAGCTGATAGATTTTTTGGCATCAAAATACCTTTGGGACAGTTATGTGGCTTGCTGATTATCCATGCTGTGACAGCAGAGACATCTATTTTGATTTGCAAGATCTGGTTCACATATGGAATCAGAACTACCATATTCACATAGATCCGCACTCTATGGAACTCAATCTTTCAGGGCGAAAAAGACTCAACGTAGAGAGACTAATAAAATTTATTGCCCATTTACTAACAGACTAGAGCAATGAGGAACTAAAAGCAAACTAAAACACTTTCTCCTTATTCACCCTCCTCTACCTTCTCTCCCTGAATGATGCAGGGGAACAAGGAAAGGGGGCTGTGGTCAGTTCATAACACTTTCTCTGCCACCTCTTCATGGTAACTCCTGTCCCCTACCACATGTGAAATTCCTCCTATGGTAATATGTCCCAGAATTGGACTGAACTGAAAGGCTGTGGCTTTTCAAACATTGCTCTTAGATGGGTCCATACCATGGAGGCACCCTTTGGGAGTGCACTGTTCCTGCATGCATTCCCGTGTGTGGCAGCTCCCTGAGACCTTCTTCCCCACCTGTAGGTTCCTCTCATGGCTGCCGCTCCAGCCTGAGGCTACTCCCGTGGGGGGTTCTCCATGGGCTGTGATATTCTCCACTGGGCTTCAGTCCCAGCACCTAAATCCTCCTTCTTTACTGATCTTGGCGTCTGTGGGATTCTCTCTGTCATATTTTCTCTCTCCCAGCTGCTGCTGCAAAGCATTTTTTTGCTTTCCTAAATCTGCTCTCATAGAGGTACAACTGGTATCACTCAGTGGCTCAGCTTTGGCCAGTGGCAGGCCCCTCTTGGGCAACGTCCATGCTCTTAACCTTGAGTCATTCAACCAAATACATAGTGGTTTTTGCAACGTGCTTTTGTAAATTAATCTATAATGCTTAACAAAGAATTACGTGATGTTTGTAGTGTCATCCTATGATATTTTCTTTAAAATATGGGGCAAATGAAAAAAAAAAAAATCCTCACTATATACCTTTATCCAAAAACCATCAGTCGTGGACGTTCTGATGAGCTAATGATGACCAGTATTATAAAGTCATTTTTTGTGTAATTCCCAATATTGGTCTTATCTCCAGTATCAAGCAGACTTCTATAGCTAAAGCCTAGCTTCTGTGATTCTAATCACTTGAAACACAGAAGAAGTTTCCTGTATTTGCTTCTAGACATTATTTATTTTCCATAGTCCTCTAAAAGGAAATACTCAAGAGTTCTTAATATCTGATGAAGTACTTATAATAACCACTTAAATGATAAAATTAACTAAAGAGACTTTTTAATACTGACCAGATTTCCTCCTAAATATGATTCACAATAAAAACTGACGTAAAAAAAAAAAGAAAAATCACATTATTTTTGTGAATAGAAAGAATCCACTTTAACAAAATCATCAAGGAAATATTCAGGTTCATTTTAAATTTTGGTTTATTTAAAAATTGCATCAAAGTCAGTAAAAGCAGAAACTATTAATCCAACATAGGATGGAGGACTGAGCTCTTCAGATTCTCCTTTGCACTGCAAAACATCTGCAGAGAAAGATGCATCAACAACTGTACAATCAAAAAATGTTTAAATCCCTAAAATCACACACAACTTTAAGTAGAAAACATTAGTATAAAAGCTGAATTACATAATGGATTTACAGGAGTCCATGTAATCTATATCTACAGGATTGGCTGTTCATATAGCCATGTTCTCACATTCCAAAGTTTGGTTCATAATAGATCTTAAACTTCACATAGAGAAACACAGACATTTGAGAAAAGAAGCAGATGTCATTGCAAAATATAGCACTATGTAACAATATTGCAAGGAGAATGTCATAATGACATATTACGCCAGACAAATTTTGATCTTGTTTGTAGTCTGGCAATCTATACAGATCAACTACTTTGCTATGCAAGTATGTGGTGGGGTCAAATAGCAGAATAGAAACCAAACTCCTCTTGGCAAGGTAAAAAAAATTAACAGAAGAGGTCAGTAATCTAGACATCATTTCCAAATAATACATATCTTCACCCAGACATATTTGCATGGTCAAAGGCTACAGGGACCATCAAACTTCAGCTTTGTCAGGTATAACCTAAATATTAAATATAACCCAATATTAAACTATCAATATGTTCTTCCTCAAAATGACTGTTAATCAGAGACCAACTTTTTTTCTGAACTAAACTTTATTTCTGGTGAAATGTCACTCCTGGTTTCTGCACAGTTGCTGAGGAAAATGAATGTGTTGGACAAATGGCTTTTGATTTAAATACAAGATAACTAACTTTCCACAATAGCAGCTTTGAAATGACTGGCATAATAGGGAAAGTTTAAACAGCCCTAGTTAATATGATGAGTAGTAAATGCCATACTGGGCACAGAGTGTTAATCACACTGTCTGCATTGGTGGCAGTTCCTTATGATATTTGTCTGTGTGTGTGCAATTTTAAAAAGAAAAAAAAATAAAACTGAGGACATGGAACAAACATTTGATTGCAACTACTACTCTGTTTCCTGTAGAAGTTTCCTTTTGCTTATTCCTGAAATCAGCACGGAGAAGTTGAAATGATATAATAATCCTGCTTCACAGGCAAGTAATTTTTGGTTTTAAAGATGCTTTCATTTTAATAGAAAACATATCATAATCCTTAATGAACCTTAAAGTATGATTTGACACTTAAAACACAGCAAGGTATATTTATACTTCTCAGAAAGCTTTACCACTGTGTAAATGGTATCAGTTATGTGTCAGTAAGGACAGATAAATAAGTAATTATATTTAATAGAAGAATAATACATTTTTTTACTGTATTTAAAGTTTCTTTTATTTATCATTTTCTCTGATCTGATTAAATGCAGTAAAACTAATGAAGAGTCAAATAAGTCCAGTAAGTTAACTTGGAAGATGTAGGTGTCCATTAAAATTATTTCAGAAAACAGAGAGTACAACACCAGGTAGCCTTTGTCCTGCAGAAAGAACAGATATGCATAGTAGAAATGAATCAATATGCAATAATTGGAGTGTGGAAGACAGTCTAACCCAGGCATTCCGTTTACTCACTTCATCTAAAACGGCTTCTAGATACTGATTTTGGGGGGAAAATAAGCTGGGCTCACTCAAAATCAGACAGGGCTTAGGGGAGGTAGAGAGAAAGGGAGAGGTTTGACCCTAGTTGATATTAAATGAGTTTGCTCAAAAGAGATGAAGATGGAAGCAACTAGCATTAATGGGTTCCAAAATTTTTTGGTAGAGAGCACTGTGTTCAAGGGATCAGATAATACCATCTGATTTTTCATCTGATATCTTCTTGAAAACTTGTGTCTCACTTCAAAGAAAAGAACACTGAGTTTGTGTATGTGAACTGAGCTTCTTGTCAACTTTCAGAATATATTTTGGGGTATTTAAATTCAGGTATATCTTTTTCCTCTCCTGTTCTTTTCTCGTCATTATTCTTAATAGTTACATGACACTCTACCTACCTAGAAAACAAAACAAAACAAAAAAACAAAACCTGTACATTGTCTTATGTAGAACTATCAGTGTATGGATATATGAATGCTCTCAGAAAAGTGAGTTGCTAAAAAGCATAGAGCACAGTATTTTTTCCAGATTTTTTCAACTTCAGTATTTTGGTTCTGTCTTTTGTATCACAGCTGCTTTATGATACTGGAATATATCCTCTTTCTTTTCCCTTGCTACACAGAAAAAAAGATCTTGTTCTTACTTATTAGACTAACGTAGAATATTCCTACAGATCAAGAAGGAAGAGATCTGCTGACATTTTGCAGTCATAGGGCTTTCAACTCTTAGTAGACTTGCTTTGTCAGTTTAAGTAATTGTGAAAGCTCAGCACTGAATAACATCACTCAGTTCTAATAGCCATAAATTGAGCATATTTCTTAGCATTTGTAAATATATAACATGCCCCAAACGTTTCTCAGATCTTCTGTAGTGAAACTTCACTCTTCTGTTTCATCTATCCATCCTTTCCAGTTCAGTACTAACATTATGAAGCTTCACGAACTTAGTTCTCCTGTATCATTCTAGCGTTTTCAGGATTATGTAACAGGAGAAGAAAAGGTGTGAAGCCTAATGTTTTCAGGTTACTGAGATGTAGTGAGATTGGTGCACCAGGGCATTCCTGTTGCTAATAAAATTTAGATGAAGTAATTTGAATAAGGTTGAGTACCAATTACATCTGGAAGTCCTTATCTGGGTAAATATATACTAGATTTTCTGTATGAACATTGAACAATAAAATAATGCTTTCGGGTTGGTTTATGAAAGTAGAAAATGGTTACTCATTTATTAGTTTACAGTAGACTTAGCTACAGATATAATGTTCCTGACAGAGCTGAAATTCAAGGTCTGATCTTACTGATGAAATTTGAAGCTAGTGTAAAGAATATGTTTGAAGAAATTACTAGAATTAAGAGAATGACTACTAAATACAAGGAAATTTCAAGAAAGATGCCACCTTTATTACTCTAAAAAAGAATATACAAAGTTACATCATAATTAATATTTTTTCTGTTCGGATGAGATGTGTGAACATACGTGGACAAAAATGTATATGTCTTTGTATTAAACTTGAGTGAAATCCTTACTTATTTACCCTTCATGTTTTTTCTTTTACAGATATGTATCTGTCAAGCTCATGATTGCTGAATGCAGTTCTGTCACATTAAGAAAATAAGATGAGATGGCTGTGAACAAGGCCAATGACACTGAGCTATAACAGGACAGAATAAAGCAGAAGGTTTGATAATGAGAGATTACACTTCCCAGCTATTCTTGAGGGCAAGAGGGAGGGAATTATTTGGTTTATGCTGGCAGCAATTTCCCTAAGCCATGTGAGATGGCATACCTCAAGCTGTTGCAAATGTAGGCAGAACAACCACAGGCCATGGCTCTTGGTTGGATTTAGATTCCCTGGGGCATAAAATATATTGCAAAGGCTCCTAAATAGGGACTGATCACTTAATTTGACTGTTTGAATGGAAGTCCCACATATTCTTCAATCACTAACACTTGTTCACAGCTCCCTTGAAGCTTAATAATCACTTCTGATTTTTTTTAAATTAGATTAGCTGCTCATGGTTACAGTTTTACAACTGTAACATATCAAATGTGTTAAGCAGTACTTATACACTGTCCCCTTTTCTAGGTTCTGTAAAGCTGCAATGAACAAAGGTTATTAAGTTCCTGCTGTGTTCAAGTTTCCTACAGGTCAGTTTTAATAAACTGTTTGTTTGTTCAGAAATGTGCAGCAGCCACGTTAATCTCCAACCCTTGAAAACTTAAACCAAGCTTTTGCAAAAAGAGCATTTGAAAAGAGAAATATATTAGTATTCATTTGTAGATACTTAAATAGTCTATGATTTATCCCTTTTCTGTAACGAAATTGTGATTAATTGCAATGGTTAAAGATTGTGTTGTACATTTTTCTGAAGCAACAGTACTTACAGCATTTTGTTCTTTATAATGTCACTACAAGAAAAAATCTTTCAAAATTTTCTGTCTGAGAGAAAAAGAAACACCTTTCTCTTTATTGAGATAAAAAAAAAAAAAATCTATTCTTATGTAAATTCTATATCAGACATATAAATGACCTTTTTTGTCATTCCTCTACAGGAATTGATTGATTCATGCTACTAGTCTAAGATGTACATACAAATCACAGTGCTAAGAAAATTTTTGTAAGGTCAAATAATTTAAAATATACTATAAAGTATTTCACAGTTATTTACATTATATTTCAATTTAAATCTAATCAGGTGTTCTGTAAGAATAGTATGCCTTATACAGAAGTAAGGCACTGACTTTATCCAACTAATTATGTTTAGAAAGGTAAGAATGTTAATGTGTTTATGTATGTCTGCTTGTGTGCGTATTGTACAGACCATTTGTAAATTGCCATAAAGATTAGTCACCTAATTAGTTGCTACTGTATATTATTTTTAAAAGATCCAGACAGAGGATACATTGGCAAATGTTCAGACCATCTTTCTGTTATTACATCTAATTGTAAACATCAACACATTTAATTATCATGTAAGCATGAACAATTATATCATTACTTTGTAAACATGCATGAAAGGTTATGCATCACTACCATAAATTATAAAATATTATTAATATAATGAAAGACAACAATACCAAACTTCTTCACCAGTCTTTGGTTTACTCATCATTTGAGAAAGTCATGTTTTTCTGCTTGAGAATACGTATCTATTCCATATGGAAAACTAAGAGGTTTCTCAATCTTTTCTTTAATATTTTCTTGGAATTACTTATGCAAGAGTAATTCCTTGACAATATGGAGTCACATACATACACACACATTAAAAAAGTGAATAAGAAGTAGGCTAACAAAAAAGTAGTAATTTTATATGATCATTTTCACACATGCTTCTACACATAAAATACAGTAATTTTAGAAGATACACAGACTTATGGCTGCACTTTTAATATTCAATTTTGATTTGCATTTAAATTTGCTAAAATTTTAAAATCTGGACTGAAATTCTCATGTCAGAAGTTGGATGATAAATACTTTTAAAATATTTGTTAACATTATAAAAATCTCACAGCATGTAATGTGAAATTATTAGCTCATACATGCTTTGGAGCAGAAACCTAAATTCTGTCCAGTTAGAAAAACTCAGGTTGCGAACCTGTAGATCATGTGTCCAACTTGTCCTGGGCCACACTGAATGAAGAGGAATTGTCTTGGGCTACATATAAAATAAATGATATGGTTAATGTATCTAACCAAAAAAATCCTTTTTTATTTTAATATTTTGTACTAAAGTATTAAAAAAGAGAGAAACAATCAAACAAACAAAAAAACACCATAAAAGTAGTGGAATATTTGACCTTGTTTTTGGGAAACTAATAGATCATTCCAATTCAACAGAAACGGCTGCAATTCTTAGTGAGCTCTCAATGCTCAGAGATTTTTGATGAAATTTTACTCTTCCTTGAAGAAAGAAAAGTAAGGAGGAAAGATCTATTTTCAAAATCCTTGAAAATAGTTGTTCATAAATGTATGTACTACAAAAAGTGATGATGTAAATAAGACATGATTCTGAAGCGAGGGATATTTTCTCTGGTAAGATAGATCTTACAAAACTCTAGCAAAGAGCTACAATCAATTTTTCCTTTCAGTTTCATCTGAAAATCTGCAGGTCGTATAAGTATGTCAAATGAAAATGGAGTTGCAAATATACAAAAAAGTGATGATTTTTTCAGCAATCTTGAACCCTATTCAAATTCCTTTAACAAACCAGAAAGCCATGCTGCATATTTTTCACTGTTTACAGGATTTTATTTAGCCGGAGTTTCAAAATGCATACATTATTTGTCATAATTTGAGTTGGCATTGCCCTGTGCTCTCCCTGAGTCCTGATTCCTTACAGTGCCAACTGCAGGCCGCTTTTTGGATGTTGCTGAGCAATGGCTATGCACCCAGGGCTAGGCCAGGCCACTCAGTAGGGCAGAGCTGCCGTCATGATGCTGTGGGGCAGGGGGCAAGCAACACTGCAAGCTCTGCTGGGCCACACTCTGTAGATTGGACCTGCCTGCTCTAGGTATTACAGTTTATCTTGTACTAATTAATTAACACATTCAAGATCTTAGGAAGAGCTTTTTAGAATTGGGCAATATAATTTCCTGAACACTAGGCACACAGCAGCTTCACAGTGCAGGGCACTGTGCTAGGCATGCTTCATCTCCACCCATCAGTTAGTAGGCCTGAATGGCATGGTGCACTTGTTTTTACAGAGACCAGCTCAACACCAAAAGGAGTTCAGGAATGTCAGCGACAGACTGCATACAAGTCTGCTAAGACCACAAGCTTATTAGATACAGAGTAGCAATCCACTGGCAGAAGTATACTATTTCCTTTTTAATTGTTCCAGAATTATTCTGCTATGTAAAAAATATCTGCAAAGCATGCTGTGACAATGGTTATAGCATCAATTGAATTTCTGTGCTCGTGATAATACGCAAGGATTATAATTTTCTTAGCTAAAAACTTAAAAAAAAAAAAAAAAAAGGAAAGAAAAGAAAAGAAAAAACAAAACAAAACAAAAACCTTAGGAAACCCAAGAAATGAGATTGATTCAGCAGTCAGTTCAGCCGTGATGTGTAAGTTTTAGGTTATAGTCCCTGCTTACCTGTTCATGGTAGAATTTCTTCACATTTTGCCTAATTAAATACATTACACTCTGTTCTGGGAGTATATCAAGGATGAACTATGAAAGAGAATAAATTATCAAAAGAAAACTGATTTATCCATCGTGCAACTGGGAAAGTCTGTAGGAGCATGGAACTGGTAGGTGAAGGATGAGTGACTGAATTGTGACAGTGTGAACTGAATCTACCACAAAATTCTAATGTGATGGTAATGGAGTCGCTCAAACCAAAATTTTGCCATATGGCTGCTAATGGCAGCTAAAAATGGCCACATTTCTGGGTACCTATTTGAGTCATCTTTGGCAGATACATAGAACTGCCAAATGATCACAGCTGTGACTGAAATGAGTTGGTTCTATGCTTGTTATTTTAAGTGCTCTGAAAAATCAGGCCCAAACTCTTTCAAATTAGTGAAATCATTGTTCCCTAGCTACTCGTGAATATTTGACCAATTTAATTTCTTTCAAAGCTTTGATTTCTTGTATAGTCTTCCTTAATACTGAAAAAATTATTTTACAATTTCTTGACTTTTTAATCACCACATGGTTTTATCATATATTTTTTTCTTTGTTTTGATATAGCTTTATGTAGGTATAGTCAAAGGCTCAGATTCAGATAGCTTCTATTCCACCAAAATATTTATGTGCAATGGAAAATCAAAAATGTCATCAACGTTTGCAATATTATTTTCACTTGCAAAAAGCCAATAAAGGAATTGATTACTGTAATTTTAAACTGATTAAATTAGCTGATTAAATGAAATTTCAGATGGGCACAGAGAGAAAATCCTTTCATTGTACCATCTAAGAAGTTAATTTCCTTGCCTGTTTCTGCTGGAAATGCAGTGTCTTCATCATTTTCAGTAACTTACGAACAGCCCCACGCAAGAACATATGTTGAGACCAAGATAATAAGGAACACATCAAAGATTTCCTGCTCAGGTCAGCAACGATGTAGAAAGAATTAGCATGGGAGGATCGCTGAATCTCAGAATAGTTGATGTGGAAAGGGACGTCAAGTCCTCCTCCTTGCTCAAGCTAGAGCAGGTTTTCCAGGGCTGTATCCAGCCATGAGTTGATTATGCCCACAAATGGAGACTCCACAACTTCCTCTTACTAACATGCCTGTATTTAGATTAGCTTATATTTATTTCTACATTTTATTTCCTTCTTGAGTTTCCTAAAAGTCCTTCCTGCTAAATGTTTAAACCACAATAACACAGTTGGAATAAATATTTATCAGCATTTATCAATCTGCAACCTACTTTTAGGACAACTACTATACTAAATTGAATGCAAATTAAATGAAGTACTTTCCAAGTAAGATAACCTGTAAACTAACACCAAATATTAAAAGGAGCAGATTAAAAACTTGTAGGATAAAAGTTACCATGATTTTGATTGAGATTTCAATTCCCTGATTTTGCAGCTTTTCATCTATTGTTCAAATTTAAATTTTAAAATTTGCATTTTCTATTCCGTGTGCTGAGCCTGTAGAGACGTAAAACCTTATAAAAGTCAGTGGATTTTTATCTCTGCTGAATTCCAAGGCATTCAGGTTTTCCAGTGTTGGTGACTGAATAGACTGTACTGCACTGAAGAGAAAGTGTTGGTGTTCTGAAAATTAATCAGTTTTCTGCAGTTTTGTTGAACATTATGTCAAATATCATGTTTTGTTGAATATCATGTTCTTCCTGAAAATCTAACTTTTGAGCATTTATTGTTTAAGACCACTTATAAATTGATGGTGTTTCTGTGGTGGGTTGCCAGTTACTTTCTTCTCAAGTTTAATACATTTTCCAAGTTGCAGCTGGAGAGAACTTGGCATTCCTATTCTATTACTGCTCTACTCAGTTTTCCTGGAAGATAATTCTTTTGTTACTGCTTACTATCTCTTCCTTGAGAATATATTAAAATTTGGTAATGATGTGTATATCCTTCTTTCTGTGAATCTCAGAATCATCAATTCTGTGAAATCTGTGAAACATATTACAACAGTTTAGTAGAGAGTTGGGGAGAAAGATAAAATCTGTAACTCATACAGGTAACCTCCCTGTACAGAAAAATCATTATTGCCTTTATAGCCATATGTTCAGACTTTTCAGTCAGCAAGAAGATGTAAAGGACAGTGGGTGTGCATGTGTAGGATGTAGAGGCATGGTGAGTTATGGACTTAATAATAAAAGAAAATAAGTTTAGAAGCCAAAAGAAAGGCTTTGAACATGGAAGGGGATGTAGGAAAGAACAGAGAAAAATAGTATGCTGAGCCTCAAAGTGATGGAAGTGTTGGTCCTGAGAGCAAAACAATTGAAAAAGAGGAAGAAAAAATCATATTGTGAAATGGGGATGTATTTCTGAAGTGAGAGCTTAAGTTCTGTTAGAGATCCTTAAGCTAATGACTGGAAAATTACAGGAGACTCTGAGTTAAGAATGTTTGAGTAGTGTTGTCAAAACTGACATTGCTTGCATGCGTGTTGACACAAAGGGGCAAGACTTGGGCTAGCTGTGAATGAATGAGATTGGGAGTGGAGACATAGAAGAGGTGATACAGTGATGAAAATTTATCCCAACTTGTCCTTACTACAAAGTGTCCCAGATTTCTATTTTAGCAGTGAAAGTGAGATGAAGAGTGGCCTTTTTTTTCTTTAAATTCTCGGGCAGCTTCCTTTTCCCAGGGCCAGAATGTTTCCCTGAGAACCCCTGAACACAACACCCCAGATTTTCACTTTAAAAATATGATCAGTCTGCAAAGAGATGGAAATAATCTGCAGATTGTAACTAACTCACCAGTCAATTTTGCATCATTTTCCAAATGATATATCTTGAAAGATATTTAAACTCAGTTTTTGAGGTAAAAATCAAATGGAAACCTCTGTCCGTAATGGTTAAGTTTGCCGCACTAAGTAGCCTGTTGATTTTTATCTGATTTATACAGCTCACTTCTTGGTCTAATGCTTTCCATATTTATCGTCTTTTCTTTCAGCTATAACAGTAAACATACTAGTATCCAATTAAGTATCTCAATCTACTGAAGTATAATTTATTCTGAATTTTGATTTACCATATCGTAAGGGACAACTTTCTAGAAAGTGGTTAGCATTTAGGTATCCATCTTCTTTCATTAGTGGAATGAATGGTTAGTATCTGGCAAATAATTCCCAAGTTTTGAGCAAAATTATTCCAAGTATCTGTCATCACAGCTAGAACTCCAGAAGCTCACCAAATCTCTATGGATGTAAATGTAGATTTGATGTTTTAAGGATGAAAGTGGTTGGCCATAAAGGGAAATACAACCACTGACCTTTAACAGAAAAGATAAAATACATTCTGACTTCCCCATCCCTACTTACCTGAGCATGACTTTGGAATGTGCTATAAGCATAATTACAGTGGTGAGGAAAGAACACAGTCTGCATTCTCCAGGATTCTCAAACCTTTTCCATGCTGCTGGGATGGTGGTACTTCTCCTGTATTTTGGCAGCAGAGGAAAAGGAAAGAACTTTCCTCATCCATTTGTGTCAGAAAATACAGTCCACTACCACTTAAAATACGGTTTTCCTCCATAGGAATGCCATAGTAAGCTATAGTATTTAGCTTCATAAAGCAGCCTCTGGATGGAAGTGCAATGTGTTCCAATACAGTTTGCTTTCACATGTGCAATTTGTTTGTGACTCATGAATCTCCATCAATATGCCTTCTGTAGAAGATGTTATAAATGCCATGAATCCTTTATTTGTATTTGAATCACATGTATAAGGCACTGAGATTTCATAAGATAACAAGCAGATTTTTAGAGGTCAGCAGTTTTGATCTCCCGAACAACAAAAAAATAAAAAAATATCATCTATGTGCAAGATTTTAGTGAAAAGTTAATGTGAAAGAGCAACAGAAATTCCTGACAAAGCCTCTCCCCCTTCAATCCCTCCCACTGCCTATCCTCTTGCATCCTTCTTAAGTATCACCTCTCCTTTCCATCAGGACTGGCACTCAAACATACCAGATGGCAGCCTCAAGATTGTAGCACCCTTTAATGTCTGCCCTTTACTGTCTGGCAAAAGTGTTGACATTTCTGCCTTGAATGAAAACTGAAAACATTTAAAAATATATTCAACATGAACAGTCAGTGTCTAAGATGTTGTTTACACACTGCTAATGGGCTTTGACTTTAATAGAATGATCCTTAGGTCTGCAGAACCCACAGTCAGGTGTGAGCTGGATATTTTCTTCTGTAATTTCTATTACGTTAGAGAAATAACCACCCTTTCTGCCCATGGACTTAAAAGCTGCAAATACTTCTTCTGTCAACAAATAAGGAACCACTGTTGTCAGTTTTCTTGCAAGCATCGATTGATGATATGAGAGTACTATCTCCTAGAATAAACTCTAGGAAACTCCTGCCACTTCCTCTGGGAGGAGTTGTTACATTAGTGCGATCAGGAAGAGGTCAGGCTTTTAAGTTGGAGGGAGAAAAATAACAAGTTCATGTGCTATTAAATACTTGACTCTTGACCAGTTACTGAATTTTAATGCTCACTGTCACATATTTTTGTCTTTAGTTGTGCAGATGTCCCAGAGGTAGATTTTATAAATGCATCTTCATTACTGAGGTGAGCAAAGAAATAATGGAAAGAATTGTTCAAGTAAGTTTCAGGAAAATCTCTAGAATTTGTTTTTCTGAGGGACTCCAGATAGAAGTCTGAATCCATAAGAAGACAGACATTTTTCATTAAAAGTTAAACAGTCTCATCTTATCATGGAGCAGTGTCACAAGAAGCTCTTAGTGTGTCATAGCATTGAGCAATGGCTGAATGTACTGACAACGTGAAGAATGCAGTGGTAGGGTGCTATATATCTCTTACAACTCATTCATACCACAGTATTATTTCTGATGGATATTTAAACACACTCTTTATCTCCTTTTCATCTTAAGTTAATAGATAGCTGCAAGGGTGAAATGAACATCAAATGATTTTAAAACAATGTGCATCTGTTGGGATTAGGTTCTGATTTATCATTGGTAGAAATCTGGGAGAGGACTGGAAGGAGAGTAGAGCAAAATAAGTAGGAAACCTATTTATTTCCTGTCTGTAGGCTCATGAAACTGAAATCATACCCGTAAAGAATACAAGATTGCTCTGATAGAAATGTGATATAATGAGTTTTATTTTAATGTATTCTAATGTTAAGATTCTGTTTTTGACACATGATTTTCAGCACATTTAACATTTTTACCTCTTTGTACTGATATTCAGTGAACAGAATGTGTAAAACTGATAAATAACATCACGTAATATATTAAAGAAGGGGGTGAATTTCAATAACCTATTTTTTAAATCTTGATGATATTATCAATACTCTGATGAAAAGAAAAAAATCTTACAGGATATCAGTATATAACAATTTACATTACTAAAATTTTAGCATTATAACTCTAACTCTAAAGTTTTTGAGACTGCATGTTAAGTTTCATGTTTTCTTTTTTGTTTTGTATCTCTAAATTATTCTCAACTTTTAAAGGGTACAAATTTTTAAATTACAATATAAGTAGCCATGTAATTCTCAAATATGTGAAATAATTCAAGACACACAGGTGACAAAATATAGGACTTAATTTACCGACAAATTTCTATGATTAATGTATACTACTTAAAGATCTAGCACAGAACAACTGCAAGTGTCTGCAAAGTGAACACTACTTTCTGCTTGCAAACCCTGTATTTTGACAGGCCATATTGTCTTGAGATAGGAAGAATGAATAATTTAATCAGATATAGATGAGACAAATAGTATAAGGGATAGTACATGGATTTCCTTCTTGAAAGCTGACTATACTTCACAAGATGAGCCAACCATTCCACTCTAAAAGCTAAGACAACTGCAAACAGTTTTCCTTGTTTGTTTCTAAACAAAATAGACAAAACATTCTGATTGCTAGCAGATATCTGTGGGTTGGTCTATGGAGTTAGGGGATACTCATCTTACAGTGCCCTTCTTAAAAGTTTGTAACATAATCTTAAAATTAAGACTACTACATTGATCTGATATTTTTAAAATCTATTTTCTATTTAGCAAAAATCTGAAAATTGTAAGGTTCTTTTCCACAAATAAATAGCATAGATTTACTTTTGCAATCAAGATCTTATCTGAAATAGTATTTCATATGATTTGTTCATCCAAAAAAAAAAAAAAAAAAAAAGAATGCCATTGCAATTTTGTAGAGATTTCCATTCTCTTCTTCAGCAGTGCTAACAACAAAATGAGTGAACAAAATGAGAAAATATACATCCTCAATTAGAAACAAAACAAAACATGTATATTAAGAATGAAATATGAATAATCTCCTTTGATCACAAGATGTGGAATAAGCATGTGGGATGCAAATGGCTTATGTCAAGGCATGCTGTTCTTGCATTTCCTTACAGTTCTTTTGTATTTAAAATGCTGTTTTATCTCATCTTCACATTTGTACATGCTGAGTGATAGGGTTAGAGAGAGATCTGTAAATTTTGTACATCTAAACTCTCTTTATTGGTATGTTAGGGACATCTAGTGGAGATAAAGCTCTTAGCCCATTTTATGTCCAGTGCTGATGTAACAGGAGCATCATGCTATGGAGAGCGCTTGTAACTGAGAGTGCAAGACTGGGGTTTTGGATGCTATGGAAGAGAAGGATCAGCAGAGCAGTCCTCACCTCTTTTTTCACTGACCAAATATAGGGTACAGAAAATATCTAGTATTCTCAAACACAACAAACTGATATTGTGTAGATTATTTAAAGGTTTCAAAATCAGGTTCCATTGATATTGCCAAGAATAGTAGCAAAACAGAGGACTGGAACCAGAGTGAGATGATGCTATGGGGAAACCTTGCTATCTCTTTTTCAGTCCCCACCCACTGCTTAAGAGATTAAATTATTTGGTACAAATTGTAAGTGCATGCATGTGATGCCTGGTGCTGACAGAATGCTGCAAAAAACAGATTTACGTGGTCTTTTAGATGAGTCTAAAAGAAAGAGAACTAAATTCAGTGGCCCTGGCTGTGAATACTAAAGCAGTTTTACATACATTATATGGTTGTCTTTGTTAGACTTCACATCCATACCTGTGAAATCAGTCTCAGCCCAGCGTAAGCAATAAAGTAAAAAAGAACTCAAGCTGTGAGAGTTCTCTTTTCTCTCCCTCAGAGAATTAATGCTGAATCGAGATACTTTGGTTGAACTGCCCTATTTTCTACAACACAAACATTTTATTTTTAATAAATATTTATGAGGAGTTGGCAAGGGAGGAGGAGGTTATATTTTGTTGATTAGAAAAAACAGTGATTCAATAAATGACATTAAGCTACTAGCTTTTCTGCTTTTGTTTCAATACTATGAATATGCAGAGAGAGAGAGTGTGCGAGTGTGTCTGTTTGAAAGAGAGAGAGAGAGTGTGTGAGACAGGTGGCAGTGGGGTTGCTATAGCAATTACTTGTCACTAATGATAGGAGGGTAATTACTGCAGCAAATTCCCACATAGCTATTCAGCACACAAGTTAGACTATTTTTCATCCTAAAATACTCTTTCTGTATTTGCAGGATTACCTTTTTTTTATCAGATGGCTACAGGCTACTTTTCTAAAATGTACGATAGTATAAATCCAGAATTAGTTATAGTTTCACTGGAAATAGGATTTAGTCATACCATCAGCTTTCAAAGTGAAAGTTTGAGTGAAGTTATGCCTTTTGAGGTCCACTTTTCTCAAGACACAATACAAAATTTTGATTTTCAGAATGCTTGTTCAATGTCAAAAATGCATTGAGGTCACCTTCAATTTTGCATTAGAGTAATTGAGACTAATATGTGGTTGAATTTAACTTATCAGTTAATTGTACAAGATGTAAATCAGAATTTTCAGCAGCTTAGTAATAAAATTGCACTATTAATAACTGTAGAAACAACTATAAATCAAGCTGTGTTTGAAGGAAAATAGATTGAAACGTTGAGTCATTGAGAGAGTTCCACTGCAATATCTTTATCAGTATATTTTTCATTTCTTCTCTTTCTACTATATTCGTAGATTAACAGTGGCTTATCATTTCATGCAAATGAGAAAGAAAAAAATCTACATCACATTTCATCTTTAGGATGGCTCATTCCGCAGTGTTTAAAACATTTCTAGTAGAATAAATATAGATGCAACTTTTTGCTCATACATTTAATGAAGGCTGTGTTTTGCGTAGAGTGGTCATCACTAATAAAATAGTTGCAAAAAGTGTGCATCTCATTTCCACAAAAAACTGGTGTTACCTTGGCTACCGTATTTCTTGATGATTCTCTTTTCCATAATGATTCTCTTTATCCTTTTACATGCCTTTTACTAATGAAAATGTGGATTATGGACATTACCTTTTAACTAATATCTAAAGCAAATATCTGTTGCTTTAGAGAATTCATTTTTCCCCCCAGCTGGCTTGACTGTGATGGCTGGAGGGCTCACACTATAATTCCTGTCTATTCAAGAAGTTGAATTAATAGATTTCTGCGTCCAAGTGTGGAGCCCCCAGTACAAAAAAGACAGGAGCTGTTGGAGAGGGTTCAGAGGAGGGCCACAAAGATGATCAGGGGACTGGAGCACTTCCCCTATGAAGACAGACTGAGGGAGCTGGGTTTGTTCAGCCTAGAGAAAAGAAGGCTGTGGGGTGACCTCATTGCAGCATTTCAATACCTAAAGGGAGTCTACAGAGGGAAGGGGAATCAACTCTTTGAAAGGGTAGATAACTGCAGGACAAGGGGAAATGGTTTTAAGTTGAGGGAGGGGAGATTTAGGTTAGATGTCAGGGGGAAGTTCTTTACAGAGAGAGTGGTGAGTGCTGGAACAGGCTGCCCAGAGAGGTTGTGGATGCCCCGTCCCTGGAAGTGTTCAAGGCCAGATTGGATGGGGCTCTGGGCAGCCTGGTCTAGCATTAAATGAGGAGGTTGGTGGCCCTGCATGTGGCAGGGGGAGTGGAGATTCATGATCCTTGAGGTCCCTTCCAACCCTGGCCTTACTGTGATTCCGTGATTCTGTGATTTCATAACTATAGCTGCAAAGATAGCACCTATACTTTCTAGATGACTGAGATTGCCCATTGGACTGTAATTAGTAAAAGTTTCATGTACTTCAATGTATTTCTTTCTGTCATTATAGAATTTGAAATTGTGCATCTTTGTGGTTTCTGGCATTAAACTACATAGTCTTGTCTCACTTCCCATCTTTCAGATAATTTACTGACAGTCATTTTTCTCACTCTTGCTTCTCAGCTCTGCAGTTTATTAATGTAAGATCCAGCTAAGCATTTTTTACTGTATTAATATTCCTAAGAGAAAGACTTATAAATGCAATTTTATAGTTATTTTTTAGTACAATTGAGTTATTTCATCTTGTAGATAAAGCAAGTTAATATGCTGAAAGTTAAAATCCATTTGTCAGCTGGTGACTCTGTACAGTAATTAAAACAATATTCACTATAACAATATGAATAATTGTATGTTCAGAGGATTTTCGCAACTTCATTTCCTTTGTTTATGCCTCAGGTGAGCATTTCATAAATAGGAAAGTTGATTTATAAATTTCTTCTGATGTGTGAATCATTACATCTTATGAATCAGTTTTGCCTCATAGACAGCACTTGAATTCCCAAGGACTTCATGAGAAGCACTTCCCATTTTTCTCACTAAAAATATATAGCTGCCAATTATAATTCAGTGCACAGTGCACCCAGTAACCCTGATAATCAGTAAAAACATGTCAGAGAGCAAGACGGTTTCTCCAGCTGAATGGAAATCTCAACAAGCAGTTAACCTACAATAGGAAGAAACTCATTACTGGGATAGCTTGCTGCCTTACGGCTCTTGAAAAGCTGATTAAAGAAATAACGACTTGAAACTATAAAATCCTGGCAAAAGCAGGATATTTTGTCTTGCACAAATACTTATTTTGGCTCAGAGCAAAATATATATATATATTTACTGATGAAACCACTACACTACTATGAATTACAAGAATGTCAATTTCTTCCCACAGCCTACATCATTTTTATTGTTCCAGCTTTTTGACTTCTGATGACTTCAGTTCAAGTCCCAGTTGGGCTCCTGATCAGCAGGGTAGCTGATTTCCCAATAAAGAGAGAGAGGAAATGTGTAAACTTGTTGAAGTGCTCCACAAGCTCCAGCTTGCAAACCTCGCAGAGGCTGCTGTCCATCCAGTGCAGAGACTCTCACCTAATACAACATACTGTAAGTTGTGAAGAAATGTGTTTAAGTATAAATAGTCTCTACTGGCTTCAGGAAGTAAAACTGTTCCCTTAGTTTAGTCAACATATTGCTTGCTGGGGAAGCCAAGAGTCCAATTTCCTTGGCTCACCAGTGATTTCTCCCTGTAAAATGAAAGTTAGCAATAATTGTGTGTATAATATTGTCTATTAGGTAGTGCATAAAGGCTTGCATTGTATGTACATACTGTAGTTGTATAGAAAACATTACAGAGTGAGCCTGCTTTTAGCTTGATGCCTCATACAGTGGTAATTGAGGAGAACAGCCTTTTGATTTGCTACTATTTGCAGTTCTGCAGGAAAAACTAAGTTTAGGCTATCTTGTGCTGTGCATTGTTGCCCTGTTTAATCTTCTGATTCGCTAGGAACAATTACATGCGACACCTATGGAGAATTTAATTGCTTAGCTCCTGCCTCTATGGCAATTGTAATTACTGTGCAGTACTATTTGGAAAAAAAAAAAAAAAAAAAAAAACTGTGGTGTTTTTTAGAACATAGCACTGAATAATACCAAGGTTAGATTCATACAACAGCATAGCTCCAAGAATTAGCTTCCAGAATTAACCCTGTGTTCTTTTGAGGAGAGCCCAGGCAAAATAAAGCAATTGTTTGTTATTGTTAATATCCTCATGTAAAGATTTCTATACAAGCTCTTCAAATGCATTTATCCACCAAATATACGTGGGAGTTAGCACAGCATCTTTTTTCCCCTCCTTTTCCAGCTGAGGAAACTAAGGCACAGAAATGTGCTGCCTAATTTGTCTTTATGAAAAATCCAAAGAAAGGAAAATTAGTATGTGAAAAATTTTGAATTTATAGCATTTTCAAGCTCCTTTTACTTCTCATGGATGTAGCTTTGAAAGAAACATAATAGGCAAAAGATGTGCCTTTTTAAGCTTTAAAACCCTAAAAATTTCTGTAAAATGGAACATAATAAATAAATGAATAAATGTTGCTGTGCTCTATTCCACTAATAATTCCTGTTGAGCAGAATTGAAGATGTCATTGTCTCCATCATCATGAACAATTCCAACCAAAGTAGTGTGTAGGCAGAACTATCCTATTGCATTCTGAAGGAAATTTTAAAGAGCATCCAAAGGGAACTACTGTATTAGAATTTCATTTCTTCCTCACAGAAAAGAAAGAGTGATCACTGCTTCATTTGCAGTAAGGCATTTTTAGTTCTTTCATCATCTAGATTTTCCGAATGATCTTGATGGCAATTCATTTAGAAAGTAAACTCTTGTTGGGAAGTCCTCAAGAAGCTTCAAGAGTTCAGAGCTTTCAGAAGTGAAATACAGATCAAAATCAGTACCAGTACTCCACAAAAAAGAGGCCATTCTAGCTGAAATAAATGCCCATGACATTTTACAGCAGTGCTGAGATTTATTTCTCTCAAGCAAAAACTAATCATATGGAACTGAAATTCACTCACAATTTTCTATAGGTTGCTTGCTCACTATCTGCTATAGTCTCCTTTAAATGATATACAACATGGCCAAGCATGTGACCTATAGATATCAAAAAAGCAGCCTATTACTTTGGTATAATTATACAGAACAAGAAATATATGTTTAAGATAACTACTAGGTTTTTCTTTTTGCAGCCTATCAAATGTAAGTTTAGTCATGCCAGAGAAGGTATAATGCTATAATTGCCTCCATGAATCTTGGTAGCATTTAGACAGCGTGCTGCAAAAGTGAAGGTGTACAGTACATACCCCTGCAGATCTGCTTCTGTGATTAACCTGAGAAATTTTGTATGAGAAAAAAGTAACTAAGAGAAATGTGTTTTCTTCAGATAATTATTAACTTCTTTTGATACTGACATCAACAGTACTGACAAGATCTCTTTGAAAGTCAAGATTACCTTCCTGGAAGTTTTGCATTCTTTGTCATTAAAAGAAAAAACACCTACATTGACATTTTAAGCTTTTCCAAAGTTTCATATTAAATAAGGAAAGGATTTGATTGAAAATCCTTTGAAGGTCACAGGGAACTCATCTCACACAAGAGCCACTGTAATTTTTTCCACATAATCTATCTTTTTTTTTTTTTTTCCAGTTAGTAACTCTCTGAATACATTTAATTACGACAATAGCTAGCCATTTCACTGAATTTAACAGCAGTTTCATGTATAGACTATTCACATATATTCTCTCCATCTTTTATTATGTTGTAAAAAATTTCATCTGGACTTCCCATAATATAATCAAAAGCCAATTCAAAGCCAGTATGATCATCTTGTTTCAAATCTTCTGATCTCCTAGAGAAATACAGGAATTTGAAGACCTGTAGTTTGCTATTCTCTGGACAAAAAACATTTGACAACTTCAAGTCACTTGAATTTTTTGCTCTTTGAATTCCTCGGTTCTAAAGTAAATATATTAATAAACAATATTTGCAAATTGCTTTTGAATTCTGTTGTAGATTTAAAGTCACTCTTGTCCTTATTGTACCTTAAAACAATGTTCAGACTTTATTTCCTCTGAATTTACATATCTAATCCTCAACCAGCTTCAAACTGCATCCCTTATTTTATAATGTGAACAGTGCAAACATAGTACAGAAGAGACTCCAAACAGTGAATCTGAATGCACTTTTAAATATACTTTTCCATTGCAGATATTTGCAAATGAAACCCTGTGATGCAGCATTTAATTCCCACGAGAAGTGTTATTCTCATTATATCTTCTGTCTGTATACAAGCTTCTGCTGTGTTACTTGTATTGCCATTTTCAGCAGGGACTCAGAAGAGAGAAAGGATAGAAACTCAGACAGAATTACTAAACTGTAACACAAAGATAATGAACTCTAATGCAACAGGACAGCAAATTAAAAGACTGGGAAGTTGTTAGGCCATGTAAAAATAGGAAGAAAAAGAGCTTTATTCCATACTTTTGAAGCATTCTTCAAAGCTCAGAGAGCCTGCTAAACGAAGCAGTCCAGTTAATCTGCCTAGAGCTCCTCAGTTCAGCTCTCTTTACAAAAGAAATCCAACCAGACATTTTTAAGAGCAATTATTTTTTTATGAAAAGGAAATAACTAAGACATAGAAAGGCACATTAGGGGCTAGAAGACACACCAATCAGGAAATGCTTTAAGATCCCCATTCAGCTCAATTTGTTTTAAAGTATTTCAAACCCCCTGAATACAGCAAATTCTACAAATAGCCAAGTGGCTGGGAGACATAGTGCATATTGCCAAACAGATTTAAATGCAAAACCAAGAGTTTTGTTTCCTAAAGCTGTAGAGGGTGATTATAACACTGTCCAGTCTTAAGGCAAAGCAAGTTTCTGTTGTTTTTACAGTATTTCTCTACCAGTCCTAATGTTCTCCTTCTGTGCAAATACACCTACAGAAGAACAAACCCATGAAGAAATTTGGTAATTCCAAAAGTGGCATGGATTTGGCAAAACTACCCTGCTTCACAGCATTATCAACTACAAGCATTCAACCATCATCAGATATTCCCTGTACTTCATCTTGGGATCAAAATTGCAATAATTTTAAAATACAGACTTTTGTTTAATTTTCCTTTTTAGAACTCTTTGAAAATCTAAACCATATGTTAAATTTATATGAGAAACATGAAACCTAGGAATTTATATCTTTATTACAGCAAGTCCTCAAATTCTCACTTATGCAAATAATTATAGCATATAAAACACACAGAAATGAACCATGTATTGCAGGATTGTGACAAAATCTGAAAGCTGATTGTGTGGGCTGCAGTTTAGTTTTATTGCTTCTAGAAGTTTATGGGTACAGTCCTGTGAAAGGGTACAAGTCAATTCTAATCCTGACCTTTTAAGTAACTGACATTCTGCAGATATTCGAGCACTTCTAATATATGGCATCAGGAGAATCTGATCTTTTTTGACAAAAACAAGCCATCTGAATTTCTCAGTCTGGGTGGGAGACAGGCAGAGAATTGAAAGAAATGAAGGCAATATTTCTAGATTTTTCTGAAAAAATCGTACTGGTGCTCAGGAAATCAGATACTCAGCTGTGTTTGCAGGGTATAGTAAAGCTACGTACAACCTTTCAGCAGTATCAAAAAGACTTGCAAAGTCCTTTGCAAGATTAGCAAGACAGAATAATTCAGTACAATTCAGCATATTTCTGTCAAGACTGTTGACTGCAAAAGCATGTTTTCTTTCCACTTAATGACATTTCTGTTTTTTAAGGCCTGCACAATAATGTTGAAGTATGTCGGATGCTCCAAAAGTAATGCCTCCAGAATATTGGTGGAAAAGTTCAACCTCTACTGCCATACCACCACCATCCACCTCCCATGTTTTGGGCCAACATAATAAAATAGGAGGCATTACTTTCAGAGCAGCCCTCATATGTGGAGCTGCATAAGAAAAAATAGTGACATACAGACCTGATGTCTGATCAAAGACAAGATGTCTGAGACTTGTCATACGCAAATGCAACTCTTTGAATTAAAACAATTTTCTGAGAGGTAGTATCTGAAATGATACATGTTAAATAAAACATAATAAATGGGAATTAAGATGGGATATGAGTATAGCCAAATGGCAATGCTCAGAGTTTCAAAGACACACGGAATTAGCTACAAATCAGTGAAGAGGTTTTCAGCAAAGAAGCACTGTGTCAAATATGCAGTGTCAGTGAAAGCAGTCAATTTCCAGGCTTCAGCACAAGTTGCACCAAGGACTTCAAAGCAAGTTAAAAGTATATCAGCAAGCATGTAGTTGGACAACAAGGCTGTCATAATGATTGATCATGCAAAGAAGGACTCTTGGATTTCATAAAAATGCATAATACAAAAAGTTTTTTTCAGGTTTTAGGTTTGCAATATTGGAAACAATCATAAAGAAGGACTAGTTATAATAATGGTCTAGTAGAAGAAAGTGCAAATTATGCATCTTTCATGTATAGATGCACATTGCCAATTTGCAGTAGCATATTTGTAGATTATTAGCTATCTTCCAGATTGTGAGACAAAAGTAGAATCTAAAAGTGGCTTCTCATTATCTGAAGATAAAGGTGGGGAAAAAAAATCTTAACTAACTCAGTGACCTCTTTATAATATATGATAGATGTAATACTGAAAATCCTGTGAAACCCTTGTATTACATGCAAGATTTCACAACCATTTAGAATAAGTAAAAGCTGACCATGACTGAATTTTCTGTCTTCAGAGTAGAATACCAGTGTTTATCAAAATTGTCTAAGTACTGTTATAGAATAAAAGCTTTAAGTAACATGAACACAATTCATCTTAGAAGTGAATAAAGAGAATAAACTTTTTACCCCAATACATACAAAACCAAAACAAACGTGAAAAACTATGGCAGGAATGAGAGTTGCATTGTAGATGAAATGTTGTATTTAATGCAAAAAATTATTTAGGCATTTTAAGTAGTGGTTAAATTATTCATCTCAAGGTTGTGATACCTATTCTTACAGGTCTGTCGGGTCATTCTCATTCTTGTGGATCAGTCCTGCAGATAGCACTGAAACTGAACAAAACTAAGGCTAATACAGTTTTTCAGTTACTTCAAGAACTCAAAATACTACTGTCTATGTTAATTCCCTGACAAAATCTCATCTAATCAGTAATAGTATAAAAGAATGAATCGTTTAGATTTTATTGGGTATTTATCGCTATTTTTATTTGGCATTATCTTTGCTTTCATTTGCATTAAAAGGTAAATGAAATGAAGTTTCAACGTCAATATTCAATTTATCTAGGCATTAGAATAATTGACTGCTTTGTGGAATCTAGCATCATTTCAGCCAGAGTTTGTATCCTTTTGTCGTTATCTGTTCCTATCCTTCAAAGAATGTTTCAAGAAAGATGTTTATAAAAACCTCTTTTTGTTCTGCTAACCTTGCAAACTAAACATGTTCCATTTATTTTTAAATTAAGTGAAAATTAGCCAGGTGTGATAGATAAGCTTTCTATACACAGGTCTAAATATTGACAAAAGGAGACGTGTCACTGGAAAAATCATCAGTCTAGCAATTATCACGTTAGCATGTTAAGTGGAAAAAGATGTGAAACTTCCAAATGTGTCAATACAGATTAATTCATTTCCACTAGCTATCAGCTATACTGTGAACATCAGTGCCTTAATGTATACTCAGCGGTGGGTTGGCATTTGCAAATACTTAGATGCAGTTTATAGAATTGCCAGATCTATGGCAAAATCATGTGTAACTCCTTCAAAAATGAACTGCAGAATAAACTTCTCCAGAAATTCTGGGCATTACTATAGAAAAGTTCCCACAGTAGAGGGAGAGAGATGAAGGTCAGGATTAGGAACAAGCAGTCAGCAAGGAATATATTTCCCCCAGAAATAGCAGGAACTTCCAGATCCAAATACGCATAGGCAGGGAAATGAGGAGAAGGAGTCAACCACAGTATCCCTTCAGATGAAGCAGCAGCAGAGAACAAAATGTGCTAAGAAGCCTTTTTATTAATAAGTCCAGAAACCAGCTGTGATTTTAACAGCTGGCTCTGCCACATTAAATCTAGTCTCCTTCAGTGAAGCTCTGGCCCTTTTACAAATGTATGCCCAAAACTTAAAGAGAATTTGTAACAGAAAAAGAAAAGCTTTTCCACACTTTCTCCCAACCTCTGCTACTCATTTCTGCTCCTTATGTATTAAGAATTTATCAGGTAATAAATGTATGTGCCATTTTCATAGTCAATATCACATCATTTGCAAGCCAGTTTAACCTTCTCCACTGCTTCTGTTCATTAAAATAAATAAATAAATAAATAAATAAATAAATAAATAAATAAATAAATAAAATAATTGCAAGAAGTTAAGGTGTCATCAATAAGTGGCAGACAAAGAAGGGAGGAAGACAGGAAAATGATCCACGTTCTTGTAGAGAGTGCATTTAAAGATAGGCATTTTTTACAAGGTAAAAAAATCAACCCACTCCAAGAGCACTGAGTGGACTGTCTATACAGGCTTGAAGTTTAAACTCTTCCTGTTGAATAAACACACTTACAATTTTGTGACAGCTTGTGATGGAGAAAATCACATTATAATAGCTTTCAGGATACAATATTTTGGAGAGGGAACTTACAGAAAGTACTTAACACCGTGTGACCTAACAGCATGAAATAAATCCCTCTGAGACCAATTAGGCTTCCTTTCAAGGATCTAACATTATCTAAGTTGTGTCTTGTTTGCTTGGTTTTTATGTGTATGGCTTTTTAAAAAGATCTAGTTTTAAAAGTTTGGTGTTATGTGATGTATGCTTAAAACATGAGATATTTTTAGTAATGATTAATCTGATATATATCAGAAAAAGGTCAACATCATGAGCAGAGCCTAAAAGAAAGTCTAGTGAAGTCTATAGGCAGAATCCATACAATTCAGTGACTTTTGTTTCAGTCCATTAATAAATGATTTCAGGTTACATTATGCAATTTGTATGGACAGCTAAGATCTACAGTACATTATATTGTATTTTGGCTAAATTATGTTCTACATTTGCAGACTTTTCTATGAGGTGCTGTGAAATGTATGAGGATAAGGTAGAACTGATGACGCAGTTTGGCCACAGAAACCTAGTTACTGAGGTGCTGGGCTTATTTTAATGGCATTTATTGTACTATGGCATAGACCTTCTTTGGGGAAGATAAACAAAATCTTTTCAATTGTATTTGCATTAATTTTTGTATTTATCTGTTACTTTCAGCCTCTTCCTCCAGAAGTGCACTATGCAGAAAGCTGGTGGAACGGTGCTATCATAGTTCAAAGACTGAAACTTTGTCCAAAAAAAATGTACTGGCAGACTATTAAGATGTGTTATCTTCATATCTATTTCCTTCAAGAATTTTACTATTCTTTGACTTTTATGTGAAAACTTCAGAGAACAAAAAACAATGACAAAAAGACTACATCCAGATAAATATCACAATTTATGCACAAAATTCCTCAATGAACAATTCAGGTTTTCCTACATTTCACTGTAAGTAGTTTGCAAAGTATTAAATTTAAGGTATGGTCAGAAGAAGCCAAAGCACCATACCCATTAATCCCCTTTTGAATGCTCTCAGGAATCCAGGACTGGCAATCTCCTGCAAAAAGCAAGAATAAGTATTCCAAGATAAAATTTCAAAAACAAGCAGGAAAGATATTTTAAGGCTTCCTTTATGTCGTTCTTACTCTTCCTTGGTGCTCAGCATCATGAAAATTTGGCCCCAAGTCATAGAGATTTTAGGCAACAGTTTCCCCATGTTAAATTTTAAAAGTAGTTGCCATAGCAACTGCCAGACACAGCATATGGTGTGTCTGTTACCTCCAAGATAACAGAGCAGTTTCTAAAGAATTTTCTTTACAATATGTTATGAACCTTTGTACTTTTTACAATTTTTTAGAATACAGTATAAGGTACTGTTGTTCCCTGACATTCTTTTCAAGCTGAATGCTCACTTCGTAACTCTCTCTTTCATATTAAGCAAATATTTCCCTCTTTTCCTTCTCTTTTTATTCTCCCAGTATTCAGCAAAACATGTAAGATTAAACTGGGGAAGAACAGACATATATTAAGCTTTACCTAAAGATTCTATCTAGTTAGAATATTATCTTTCTTTCACAGTGACAATCCCAAAGAAAAAATATGAAAAAAGACAAAATGCAGAAGATGAAAGAACTATCTTAGTAATCTTAGTAAAATCTTTAAAAACAGGTCCTGGGCAGACAGGCATTTTGCAGAACTATCTGCAGTCTTCAACCCACTGACTCTTATACTTGCCCAACTTCTTATCAGCAATGAAAAATTAATATCTGTGCAAAGTGGCCTTAAACAAGGGGTTTATACAACCAGTCACTTATTGTTTGGTAGGTAGAACCATTCCCCTTCAATAGCAAAGAATATTGCAGTCCCTTTTCCAACATGACTTCACCCTAATGTTTAGCTCTCAGAAAGAAAACCCCTAGGACAGTTTGCAAGTGGGATTGCACAACCTATCTTTCTCCATTCAGTGAGAAGACCCCACTGTCCAGCATGGCTTCCAACAGCTAAGAATCTCAGTGCCAACACTGCTTTGTAGAATCACATGCAGTTTCTTGAGATAAGGAAAATAAGTCTTTATTCCTTCTTTTGCCCTTTTGTGGTTGTATAGGATGAAACGGGATTAGAAGAATAGTTACTAGGATACGTAATAATGTTCTGTTCTGTAATTCTTTGTCCCTTGAGTCCTTCATTCTAACAACTTTCTACCATTAAGGCACATTCTGAACAAATCTCCAAAAAATTAAAACATAAAACTCGACCAAAATGGGATATATGACTGCACATTTAATTCTCCCCCTTGTGGAGAAGTTAAGAAAGAGAACGAATCACTCATTATACACTTAGCTTAATGCGCAACTACAAGATGCTGACACTACCATCATAAAGATAAATGCTAACAGATAAGAGAATCAAACATTTTAAAGGGGACTTGGTATGTGGTTGTTTATTTATTTATTTATTATAATTTTTTTATGAAGAAAAGAGGAATCATTCCGTAATTGGAATTGCATGAAATTACCTTCAAGAAATATCTGACCAAACTGTTTTGCAAATAAATGTTTCTTTTCAATTAAAAGGTTGTACATTTTGTTGCAGCAATTAATAGTATAGATACATTCTCAGAAATCCCCTTTTGCTCCCTCTGTCAGCAGAAAAGGTCACAAAAGTGCACAGCAGACAGTTCTCTTTCTGGGCATGTTTGATTTGCAGTAAAGGTTGAAATGACTGTGCTGTAGGAAATACAAGATATTTTTGCTCTTTAAAAGAGATTGGTGACAGCATTTCAATTCCTTCTAATAACAGTTAAAGTTAACTAATAATCACAGTTACATGAAAAACGATGGTAGCAACTTCAGGTTTTAGCTCTAAATGGCTTATAACAGAAAGAGAAGGAGGGTCACATGTGAGTTTCACCTAATTTTAGTCATATGCTATAAATTTATTTATCTAGGGCATTTAAGAAATGAAAATAGCTTACTGTCTCCTGACTGATTGGAGAATGATAAGGAATAATGACATAAATAGTAAATTAATAAAAAAATATAATATTGTATATATAGTTATAATGAACTGAAACTTCTATAACATAGGAAGGTAGTGTTTTCATACACTATGTATCTTTTATGCTGCAGATCATGAGTTGAGGTCAACTTGATCAATGTAGTTTCCCCTGAACTGTATTTCATAGTTTCTTATGTCTTAGTTTTCCTTTTAGCCTACATAGAGATAGTAAGTATTTTTCTTCTTCTAGCTTCTAGGAAGCATAGAATAAAATGCTACAAACTCCTGAAATCATCAGAAGCATAACTCTGTATAGACTATTTACAAAATCTAGCTATCTCAGTATGTGTTGCTGCAAGCTATGGCAAGCAGGAGTCATAGTACAAATTGAAGATTAAGTATCATATAAACAATAGACAAACTTAAACTGGGTTATTTGTAACACAGTAAATCACAAATATAATACCTATGAACAAATTATCTTGCTGCATAAAAGGCAGACATCATGCTAGGATGCATGAACAGAGGTATGAGCCTCTTGACTATTTCTTCCCTTTTCCTAAACTTTGGAAAAGTTTTACTTGAAATACTGTCTGTAGCATTAAGGAGTCCACATCAAGGCACAGTGAATTTTGTTTTCCTCTATAGGAAGTTGGAAAGAATCATCAGAAACTTAGAACCCCTGCCATGACTACAAGGAGTTGTTTCATTTAAAAAAATAAAAGAAAAATGACCAGAGTCTTGCAACAGGAAGACTACTGCAGTGGAGATGTGACTTTCTGTTCTCATGATTGAAAGGACAGGATATAATATGCTTCAATTACAGGAGCAAAAGATTGAATAAAGACAAAACAGTCTGTTTAGGATATTTATAAGGTCATCCAATCATCACTGCTTGAAACCAGGTTTAACTGGAGGTTGGAAAACAACAGTCAAAATGACAACAATTTACAAAGAGCCTTTTCCAGCTTTACTTTTTTTATGGATGTATGTTTTTATTATTTCCTTTAAGTCTAGAGTTCTGCAAGAGTTCTTCAAGAAATCTTATGGTTGCATCTTTCCAGATTAGTTTGTTATTTAGGTCTCCTCAGCTGCCTCTTTCACCTTTTTCCCCACGGCTGACAGGAGCTCTAAGTGTGGAAATCCACTATACTTTAAAAAGAAGAACAATGACAAATAAATAACTTTCAGATGTAGAGTGAACATCACTGGTCTGTCCAAGGCCATGCTGCATCAGCCCTCCTTCTTCAGTAAGTCTACCTGGGTGGAGGATTGCCATTACCTTCTCTGCATTTACTACCCTATCTACCTTTATAAGTCAGCAAGAAACTACTATAGAGTGAACAAGTCCACTGTGAGAACGGTTATGGTGTCGAAAACACGCTGTCCGGATCATATAAGCACAATATAAGCAGTCTCTGCCCAGTGTGCAGAAGTGATTGAAAAGATTTACATTCCATAAAGTAATACTCTTCACAAGACTTTTGAAAAATGATCTATGAGAACTAACATCCTGTAAAATCTGCTAGCTTATGGATGGTACTATCTTGTTGCATTAGACATAGATTTGACACTAGAGACTCTACAAACTGCTAAAGGAACTCTCTCCTACTCAGATACTGATTTCATGTGAAACATCTTTCCACTTAGTCCTGCATTTTTCTAATCTGTACAGGCCATACAATGTACAAAATGAGGCTGAAGGAAGCAGGTTCAGACAGTCTTGGAAAGAATAAGCAAAGAGGAGGTCTTCAGCTACCTAACATAAGGGTATGGAAGAATAGAGTCAGAATCTTTTCAGGATGCTCAATAATATAATGAGAGGTGGTGGGCACAAGTTGCAACATGGAAAATTCCATTTAGGTGTTAGGAAAAATATTTATATCGTAGTCAAACAAAGGAAAAGATTTGAAGTTGCGGCATCACCACCACTCAAGACTCAGACAAGTAACCTATTTAAGTCAGTGTAGCTTTGAGTGGGACCAGATGACCTCAGGAGATCTCTTCCAACCTAAATTATTTGATCATTCTGAAAGTTTATGCAACTCCGGTTTGGAAAGTATCAGAAGATGGTGTTTGTCATTGAAGAAAGTAATAGAAAATCTGAGCAAAACTGAAAGAATAAGTGAAAGGGTGAGATTTATCAAAAAGTAGTTTGTTCCAGAGAGAATTTGCTATTGTTCCCTTTGGGATGTATTCTTTCTGTGTTGGCATGGAGCACACTGATTCAGTAGAGTTGTTTCTCACAAAAAAAAAAAAAAAAAAAAAAAAAAAAAAAAAAAAAAAAAGCACATAATTGACTCTGAACATGAACCTACCAAACACAAAACATCTCATATTTTCAGTATCACTTATTCTATTTTGGGAAACAAAGCCCAATATGATATTTTTTAAGCACCTCCATAATTAAGTGTAAGTGAAGTATATCACTACAGCATATTAGTGACTCTACGTAAACATATTTTCCTCCTGAATGGTTATAAACAGGCAAGCCATAACCTCATTTTCAGGTTTTTTTTTCCACACTATAAATTCATTTTTCTCTTTGCAAAATGTCACTTTCTTTCCAGCAGGTTAATCCCAGGAGGTCTGGTAACTACAATTACTCCATTTAAATATTCCACATATCTGTCAAGACTCAAAAGAATTCTGTGGTGTCAGTTTAAATATAAATATATATAATTCTAGTTAATAATCATCACTTCAAGTCTGTTATGAAAACTGTATTACTCATTCAAAGAATGTGTGATGTTGTGTACGTATGTAGCATTTGTTGCAGCACTTTTATTGATTTATTGGTTAGAAAAACAACCATACTAACTACAAAACATCAATGATCTCATACAGAAAACAGTTCTCTTTGAAGGTAAGCTTGTCAATAAGTTTTTATTCTAATTACTTAAGAAAAAAGTACCAGAAATTATTTAGCTTTTCATGCAAAGAAAGTTGAAAATGTACATAATACTGTAAAAGCAACCTCTAGCTAAACATACATGATGTTTTTCATTTCTTTATCATTTTCATCTAAATCAAATATTTTCATTTGCTGATGTTTAGAACTTTCTTTTTTTGTTGGTAGGGTTTCAGAAAGTTTGGGAAGTTGACAATTTTCTGACATCTTCTAAATATCCTGAAACACTACCTTAAAAAAAAAAAAAAGAAAAGCCTCTTAACAGTTTGGAAACTAAAATTGTAATGTTAATCCAAAATAAACTACAGCATTTATTTCCTTTAAGTTGGATGTGCTTACCATGTCCCTATTTACTAAGCCTGTTAGAATAGTCTTTGCAATAAAAACAAAAGTGTAACTGTTCTTACAATGAAAGTTTCAGTAAGTGGAACAAATATCCTTAAGCCCAGCAAACACAACTAGAACCAATGAATAGTATTTCAAAGCTTTTAATCTCCATGACAACCCACCTCAGATTCTTCAATAAAATGCCACTTTAAATGCACGCAAACATACTCAATTATGAACACCTACTATGTGTTCATAAATATCACCAGTGCTGTGGATCTTAAAACCATATGTAATACCACTGATTTCTTTCTCGTGGAAAACTACTCAGTCAGCACTCTAGCTAAAAACTTAATTTGTGTCCTTCTGCCTGTATTAACTACTGAATAACCAAAAGGCAAAAAGATACATACAGAATATGGCTAAAATGTATAAGGACGTACCTTGAGTTTTGGAATGCACTAGGGGAAGTATCTGAACCATAAATAAATAAGAATTATTTTGAAAACATGTATTACAATCACAAGTTGCATGGCAGAATAATTCACATTATTCACATTTTCTGTATCAGAAAGGAAATAGTTGATTTAAATATTACAAGCACAGTTCTCAGTAAGTTGTATGAGTAAGGATAAAATTATTAATAAGAGTCATGTATCAATGTAAACGTGGCTCATATCTAATATTGGAAAAATCACAATTATTGTTTAAAAAACTGTCCAAGTGCAAAGTACAATTTAAGCCACCCCAGGAAATTGGGAAATTACAGAGATCTGCCTACAGAAAGAGAGAGACACTCACTGCCATTTGTGCAGTTTGTAATATTGCATTCATGAAATTCACTAGCTGCACTGAGCAGATCTCTTCTCACTTCCTTCTCCCAGGATGTCTCAAAGGGTAGCTTAGCCATTAGCATTAATTTGGGGAAAAACATTTTTGTCTCCACGCACTAGAAGAAAACAAAAAACCTGAAAAAGATTTCGGTCATAGTATTACCCTTCCCTGTAGTCTATCAGAATGTGCACCCTGTTTCCTACAAGTATGCTCATGACAACACATTTTATCCTAATTTGAAATATCAGTGCACAGATCAAAAAAGCATAGAACAGCTCAAGTGGGAAGGGATCTCTAAAGATCATCAAGTACAATCTGATGGGGAAGGGAGCCTATACATGAGGTTATCTAGCACCGTGTCCAGATGGCATGGGACTCCTGTGAATCACATGTAGCTGCCTCATCAGCCTGGAAGCATAGATGAAAAATACAGCAAGGAGATTAGTAAAGCACCACCAGATTTCTTTTGTGATAGACATGAACAGAAATTCTCATCATTGTCCTTCTTGTCCATTCCTTCCTACCATTCCTGCACTGACCTGCTACAAAAACACCATAAACATGTTTGCAGAGGAACAAAGGCCTCTCTTCAACATATCTGTTCTTGCATGTTAAGTCACAGGAGCTTGGGGATTGAGGGGATTGAGGGCATGTTGAAAGAGTTAGAAGACCTATGTACACATGAATGACTCGGCCCTTAAAAGTATCTCAAAAGGCATTATGGATTCAGGCTAGTTGGCTTGCCTACTATCTGTCTGAAAAGTCTCCAGTGTGACCATCTCCTTTTCTGTGATACTGAAGATCTATCATGCATTCTAAAATGATATTGAATTATGTTCTAAAATAAAGGTAAATTGCATATATTTCATGGACAAATGCTAAATTAAGTTCTTTACAAATTTCAGTATATAAAGTCTGCAGCCATTTTCACTGCAAACCAACAAAACTAACCTGCTTAGATATATTCCTAATAAGTCTTTACACTGCCCTAACCTCTTCTTCATATAATACCTTCACTGCTTGAATAACTTTGGTATGCATCCTTATTAAGACTGAATGTCATCTGCCTTTTAATTAGACATTTATGCTACTTCTAAATTGGATAAAAAGACAGAAAGTCTAAATGCCATAATTATTTCCCTAAAGAAGGCTTAAAATCTTTTCTCTTAAAGAGTTCCAGAATTACAGATGCGTAAATTAGGAGATCCATTGAGCTGTCAAGACCCAATACAGGTACTTGAAAGATCTACCCATGCAACTCATAATAAGTACCTTTATTCTACTGAAATAGTGCAAGTATTAAACCAACATTTCACATTAAAAATCTATATCCATTTTAAAATTACTGCATCGTGCAGTTAATTCTCAAGTCAAAAGTACTATTTTTCTAGTATCCTAATGACATTTATAGAGACTATAATTAAATAAACAAAAGATACTTTATTGTGCCTCAATGTCTTATCCCTGTAAAAATAACAAACTGTACTTCTGCAGAAACATATCTTTCCTTTTGTTTAATTTATCACCTACAGAGAAAAAGTTTTAGGTATCTTTTTATGTCTTGTAGCTGTAGTCTCTAAACTATATGTAATTATGTTCAATGAAAAAAAGAAAACTATAATGGGAATAGCTTTATTGTCATATTTTTACTAGTGGGTGTGAAAAGTGATTTAACTTACAGGTACTGATTATTTAATTTTATTGACATAGAGAATACAGCCTACCATGACTAGTGAATCATTCAGACTGACAAGAGGAGGTGTAAAAACTCTTCTTTTTTTTTATTCTGCCACATTCTTCTAGTTTTACAAAGGAAAAGGCTTTATTCATAGGAGAGAGTAAGCCATTACAGTTCTTGATAACAGCTACGAATGCATACATGTCAAATCCATATGGTACAACTCCAAAATTAATTGGATAGTGAAACAAACTATTCCAAGAAATGACAGTATCACAATATAGCTGACTCTGAGACTACATATGGTTTAAAAATAATCTTAGTAAACTTTACAGAATTAAAAAAGCTTATATATAAATTGCTTATTCCATTTCATTTGTAAGTATGTGACCTTTTTCAACACAATTGTTGCATAAACCCATTTATTTGTTTAGATGTGAAAAGACACCACAAACTATTAAAGTCTTAGCTACATCATTATGTATGAAAGTAATTGTACTGTGTATTTTTAAACCTATCACCCTGCAGTAGTAGTTGATTAAAAGAATATGAATTCAGTAGGCAAAATAATTGTGCTTTGAACAATACTTGACCAAAAGTAATTAGCAGAATTTAGAGAAATTCTCACTCTGGCTCTCAGAAACCTGAATAGAAAAATTTATCTAGAGATAGGCTTGATTATGACTGCTTCTGTTCTACGTTCATATTATAAAGACGTAAGGAGCTCAGATTATAGATATAGAACCAAACACAGACTTTGGGCTCAAAATGCCTGTTTTTCTTCTATCAGGTTTGGTTATCTTTGGCAGTAAAAACAAGATGAAGAAAAACAAGGGACTAATGGATTCATACAAATCCCTTCAGTTATTTTCAGTATCTCTTTTTCCTGGGAATACTTAAAAATAAGATGAATGTTATCTTGCATCTTCAAATAGTTATTATTTTTTTATAGTTAGAGACAACAATAGATTTTAGAGCTATACTTTTCTCATCTTTTTTCCTAAAGTATTTAGATAACGTATATTTCTCTGTTTGATTTTCACTATGTGGTATGCATTTCTGAAATTCTTACTTTGGATTTTCAGCACTATTCATAACATGTTTATTAGTATGAATTAATATTCTAATAAGCAGAGTAAAATAGCCTGAAAGCATTAGCTAATACGTTCTGTAACAGAAACATAAAGCTTAAGATTACTTTTTTTGTGTGTGTATTAAAAGAAGAAACAAAATAATATTAGAGCTGCATTAGAAAAGATCTAGTATTGAAAGAGTGTGATTATATTCACTACATAGTAAAAGAGTTCCCCTTTGAAGTACTGCCACATGTTTGTTTTGCCAAAAATGAAGTGGGTTTCTTCAACAAATCACAGAAAGTCTGTTTGGTACTTCTAATCCCAGAAAAGCAATGTTGTTGAAGGAAAATATTGCCTCCCTTTTTTGTTTGCTACAAAATATAGCCATAATGCATCTGCCTGAAGGGTAAAAATCTCTGAAAATTGATAAATTGAGAGTGGTTGTATATTCTGCACAACTTCAGAAGTGGCATGTCAGTAACAGTCCATTGCAAGGGGGCTGCCACATCTAAAATATTCTTCGGTAAAAACGAGTTATATTTAATGGTACAAAAATTGATGAAATTTTTGGTTTTGAAAAGAATGAGCTAGACTATTCTAAGTAATGTATTATGAAAAAAATAATTAGAATTTCCCTTGTAATGACACTTGAAATGGAAATAATCAAAAGATAAAGTCTGCAGATCCTGACACAAGAATCTTTGTGCTTGTATATTTAGCAGAGTTTATTTCCTGACAAATGAGATTTCATAATTGTTGATTTCTGAGTTGTTTTTTCAGAACAGTGTATCTTAAGCATGAAATAAAAATTACAGGTATAGTAATTCACCTTATTTATCCATTTATAATTACTAAAAAAGCATGAAACTACTAGAATTGAACTTACCCTTCACAATGACAGACTCGAAGAGAATCGTAAGAATAGTCTAGAGGAAATATGAGCATTGATAAAGGATGTTGCAAATCTGATAAAGAAATCTATTAAAATATTGTTATTGTGCATCAATTATTAAAAAAATATTTTTAGATGAGGTGAAAAAAATCATAGAATTGTAAAGCCTGAAGAAGAACAGATAATGCAATTATAACAAGATACAGGTGAGCTACTTAAATTACCATATTCCACTTAACAACTCAGTGATCATATTCATTTTACAATTCTATTATATACAGAGCTAGAAGAGTAATTTAGAAAATCATTAACTCCATCTAGTGGTGGTTTTCTGAAATTTTCACTTACGACTGGTTCCATAGGGAAGTATGCCCCAAGCTTTGATTCTAATTCATTACACTTCAAGAAACAAGGGGAAAAAACCAGCAATTCACTTGGCTGATTAATGAAAAGCTTCTTTTTTCCCCTCCCCCTTCCCCCCCACCCCCCGTATTGAAGTAAATTAGTTTAAAAACCTTAATTCTTAAGAGTTACTAGATTTTACTTAAGGGAACTCATTTGGCAGCAACCCCCACATCTCTTCTAAGAATGGTCCTCAAAATATCTTGTAAAGAAAGTCAGCATCGCTCCTCATATAGTATAGCTCAGGAAGCTGAGGCGAGGGAAAATTAGACAATTTTGGCAAGTGCTAGAATGTAGAAAGAGCCCTGTTCTCCCCAGCTGCTCAGGTCAGTTTTCTCCCCACAGAAAACCAAGATGACAGCGGCTCCTTCTCCTTTGGTATCTTTGGCTCAGCTAAGGAACAAACTGATAGTGACTGGCATGCCACAATAACGCCACAACTGTTACAATTTAGAGGAGTGAGTCATATCACTACAACCACTACCTTAGCTGTTACAAGCAGTCGTGTTTGCATTCTACTGAGACAATATAAACACTCATTAAAGTTAAAATCTGCTTATTCAGTCCCTACTAGCGTACAATGGAATCAAAGTGGCAGCATGGCATGAAGAATTTTACACTGCCATTCCCCAGTGATCTACCTTATTCTAAAGAAAATAAACAGGTCAAGTCCCCAGAGCAATAACTGTCATTTTCCAGAAGCCTCTAATCCAGATGAAGTCATTTTGGATATTCTTGTTTATACAACAAAAACAAGTACTCATTCTTGTGAAGTTTTAGACACTTGAAAGCAGGCTGCTGCATGTTGATACAGGGTCTATGACAGGTAAATGAAAACTACAGTGATCAAAAGCAAAGGAGCAAGAGACAGAAGTGATTTTAATATGGTGAAGTTTTGGGTCATTGAAGAAACGCGAACAAAAAAATGGTTTAATTTTAATTTCTATTTTATTCCTATTTTCTACTGTTCAGGCAACATAATGAATCTCAGGAAGTAGGCCCAATATTCATCTCCAGTTTTTCCAAAATGAGCAAAAAAAAGTCAAAAATTCAGTTGTATTCTATGTAAAATCAAATACAGAAAAAAAATCCCAGTTATTAACTTAATAGCTAGCAATAAATTGTGGAGTAGTCCATAACCACAAAAAAACCTATTATTTACTAATACCAATAAACATCATTTCATAAACAGGATGATAAAGACTCACCTCTCGCTTCATCTGTCTCTACCATCTCAGTCATAATCTGCACAGCCATAGTGTAACCAAGCCACTGATCAAAAGGATTAGAACTATAGTAAGTTGTGCTTTCAGATCTTACACTCTTGGATAATCTAAAATTAAAATATTAAAAGCACTCACTGGTAAAATTATCCAAAGGTTATTTTGGGTGAGTCATCTTAACAAACAGCCTGCTCTTCTTTAGGATTAATAGTACGCGTCAATAAGAAGTTCACTCTGTTGGTCAGTCACAATTGATTCACAGAATTTGTACAACCAAGTTCCCTCCCACTCAAATTTATTTTTCATTGACAAGAATACTAATGAAAATTCATGGGATTGAAGGAATTCTTGACTAGTGACAGTCTTTCTCCCAACCTATTTCATGTGCTAAGTGCATTTCTTCCCAGACAAAGTGGCATTGTACATATCATACTTGTGGATGAAAAGCATATTTAAGGATAATTCTCCAGACAACAGGGAGAAACTTTGTAGTCAACAGTAAAGAAAATGCTGGAATTTCATATGATAACAATCTCTCAGACATTACCAGCTAAAGATGGAAGAAAAGTCCATCTTTGTGAATTTTCAAGTGGAGATACAGAATGACTTCAGATTTTCTTATATGAGCCAACTGCAGGAGATCAGCCATTTGAAATATCCTCTTTTCTATCTGACTTATCATTTGGTACGATTAGTTTTATATGTATTGTGATATAAACACAAGTTGCAACTGCACCTCTTTTCTGACTTCCTAAATAAGCTGTAGATCAGCACAGTAAATGCAGAACTTCAAATAAATGAATACTGTATTGTTTTCTACAAGTTATGCAGCAGAGGTATAAGAAACACAGGTTTACAAAATGAATTAAAAAGACCAGTACTGAACTTTTCTATTTGCTTTTTAAATTACACTCCTGCGCTGCTCCCCTTACATAGTTCTAATATTGTGGTCTTACAGCTATATATTAGAACCTTCTCCTCCTTCTTCTATTACACTCCTACCTTAGAGAATGAAAAAATTTTAAATGGAAGAAAATAACTCTTCATAGGAGTAACTTTCCCAAGCCTTGAGTTTTAGAACTATCAATTTTAAAACAGATTTATTTATTTGTAACTGTTTGTGTATTTGAAAAGAATAGGTGTTGTACTCTCTTGATAGTGATCCAAGAAAAGTATATACTCAACAAGTCATCTCCAGCTATTTTTAGTCATTTGTCTAGTTGTCAAAGTTTCAGATCTTGGGAAATTTGCAAAATGAGAAAAGTCTGGATAGTGATAGATTGTGTTAGTGAGCTTCAGCTCTAAATTTCTGCCATGAGATAACACTCAGCCAAACTTATTTCTGTTCTTCAAAGAAGATCTTCCTCTGTAGAATGAGAAGATACGAAACACAGAATGCTCACCTCAGGCTAGCAGAGCTCATAATCATTTAAACAATCAAGATTTAAGGTTATCTAAGCATCTCTGTGCTCAGGCAGAAATACTAAAGAGATTTTAGAATTTTCTGCCTCTAAATGCAAAACAAACCAGTAACAACAAACACAAAAATTACCCATATGCCATCAGTGAATAATTGATCCTTAACTGTTATTAGCTCAGCTGATATTTTCCTTATTTATCCATAAACTTAATGCAGCACCCCATGGCCTTTTCCTCCCAGATTCTTTATTGTTACCAAAATAATAATAATAATAATAATAATAATAACTCCCTGAGACCTTTCTGCCTTTTACTTAGCAGAGAGGTCATTGGGGCCATCACCACCTTTCTTCTGCTTTTGTCTGACTCCAAAACAAATCCTTCTTGCTGAAATTCCTATATTAGCATCTAAGTCTTTTGAAAAGAGATGAGGTGTTTGAAATCAACAAAGTTGTAGTATGCTCTGCATCCTAGAACTGAGATCTTCATTTATATGTAATTCAAAGGCATTTGTGCAGCACGCAGAACACTTAAATACTCTTCCCAAAGAGTACAACAACCCTTCCACATGGGAATGGAATCTTGTTTCCATTTTTCTTTTTTCATTCTCATGAAAACAAAGAACGGTGATCTACAATTGTCTGAGCAGACAAAATTAGCATCTGTATTTTCACAATTAAAACCAAATTACTTTTTAAACCTTTTTTTTTTTTTTTAATTGACCCTTCATCAAGCCAGCTTCCTTTTTGGTGAGTGAAGCTTTGACCTTCTATCCGTAAAAATGTTGAGTGTCTTAACTGTATTCATAGTGAATGGTGTTCACAGCATCAATGTTAAAGGAAAATATGATTAAGTGGATATTAGGTCAAAGGCATTTGAAATAAACTGTGATCGTTAACTGCCAGTGACAATTCAGAGATGTGTTCCCAGTGTTTCCAATATCTGAAGCTCTTTATAACATTCTCATTCAAGATTAGCAAAAGAATAACAAGTCCAGAGTTCATGCGTTCGTTTGTTTTTTTAACAATTGTATCTCCGGTAGGGTTCTCCATGAGCTTTTGCAATAAATAACATGCTATTCAAGTAACTGAAAGGACAAAAACTGTCTTCAAATAAAGCTAGCCATCACCTAAGGTAATCTTTTTTTTGACTTTCAGGTGCTTGAGAATTATGTCTTCTGCATCCACTGACTACACCCTCATCTGAGTGTTCTTGGATAGTTGATAACCTGATTCACTCGGTACTGAAATGAACTAGAGTACTCACACAATCAGTTTTCTGACTTGCTTAGTTTTTTCTTTATGAATTATTTGACTACAGTCTGCCTAACTGAACTTTGATTTGTTCAGTAGACTTCAGTAGCTTGTTTACTTCTACTACAGTCTATTTGTCTACTACTACTACAGTAAACTTAACAAAAAATATAATCCTTTTAAAGGAACATCCCCTGACCTCTTTTAAAATAAGCACTTGATTTAAATGCTCAAAGAAAATGTTCTATGTTCTACTTAATCTATACAGATACGATACTTGTCTAAGGTTACTTAGGAATGTTATAATCAAGGCTACGTATCTCCAAAATTATATAAATACCTGTAATCAAAAATGAACGTCTCAAGAAACTTTAAACTGTTTTAAAGATCTAAAGAAATACTGAAACACTTTGAGCTTCAAAAACAAAGTAGGAGTAAAGCCCCATCATATTTTCCTAACTACATTTTTCCCTGAAACCCGTAGAGGGAAATATATAGAATTATATTGGGGTATCTTAGAGGTCTCTAAAACAAAATTATTTCTCTTTAGGAAAAAAAATAAAATAAAAATTACATGCTTGAATTTTCAATAAACCATGTAAAAATATTTTTTCTCTAAGCTGGGGCAATGTTTTTTTGTCCTTTAAAAAACAGGATGCATCCCACTGCTGAAAAGATACTGTGTCTGGTTGTTTGCATTTTAATCAAATACTTCACAAAGAATCACCATCATTACCCACTGTCTGCATGAAGAACTCTACAAAATACTTTCTACAAAGCACTTTAACTGACAATTAAATATAACTCAAACATAAAACAAAACATAAATTATTCAAGCAAAACAGAACATTTATACCCACAGGCTAGTGTTTGCTCAGTTGGAATGGGAGATGATAAGTGGAAGTTTTCCTGCCTTCAATTTACAAGATGATAAAGGAGAAACTTAAGCTTCTTTAATTAACCACAACTTTTTGGTCATTACATGTAGAGGTAGTGCAGCACAGGTTCTTTCTCAGCTTCATAAAGGATAAAAGATAAAATGCATATAATCACTTTCACCTCAATACTGCAGTTACTCTCCCAGGGCTTGTCTACTAAATACATCTGTTTCGCCCTTAGCAGAGCACTAGCTATGGATCACAGTGTCCAGATATATCAGAAAAGAAGCACCATTTAAACGTCTAGCTCAGGGAAGAAAAATTATAAGCGATTCAGTTTATGTCCTGTTTGAAAGGTCAAGGAATGGAACAGAGTAGTATTGCATTTATATAGATACATTAAACTCCTTACCCAGAATGATCACAGCAATACAGGCAGTATTTGAGCTCAGCTGGGTGAACCACATGGTCTCACAGCAGGAGAAGTATCACTCCTAACTGCTGCAGCTCACATACCTGCTTATTATCTGAGCAGCCCAGTTCCAGGAGACCTGAAATTGCTGTTTTGTGAGGAAATTCCTGCTTGCCAAGAGGTGGTATTTTTGAGTTTTAAAAGATACTGAGAACAGTCAGACCTGATCTTAGATCAAAACATTCAAACAAGGACCAGAAAAATATAATAGGAGAACTAGGGAAAAGACAAACAAACAAACAAAGCAAAACAAAAAACAAAAACAGAAACTTGTGTTTGGTGGTAAATAGGGAGCTAATACTTTTCAAAGGGTTACATGAGAGCAAAGGAACTAAGAGAGTCCATAGTAAAAAACAGTTGGCCACTTTTATCCTAAAGCCAATTCAGAAATAAGGAACTGATTAGATCTTATTTCACTTTTTTTTAATACCTGTTCATGTGTCCATCACAGTTAGACTCTAAAAACTTAACAAGCAATACCATGTCTGTGCATCTCCATACATGGGTTGGAGTTCCATACTTCAAATGCTTAGAGGAGTTTATTTGTCGGAAGTTTACATCAATATAGAAAAATGTTTGCAGCTCCACCATTTAAAAATAACAACACAAAAAGAATAGAAAACAAAAGAAAAAAAAAAAGACATTTAAACATCTATTCCTCACTTAGAAGGAAGAATTCTGGGTAGGAGTATCTAATAAAAAAATAAATAAATAAACAGAACATGTCAGCTGACTCAAAATTGAATATTCTGTACTTGAAGATTTTCAGCATACAGCAAAAGAAATGGATGTATCTATTATGAAGTATGTGAGAAACATAACAACATCCTTTTTTTGGTAGTAGGTCACTATTTCGGATATTTATCCTGGGTGGGAGGCTGGTGCTTAACTCCTGACTCTCAAAAGACAAAATAAAAGCTCACCATTTCCACTGGCAATATGCCACTTTCTCACTTCCTTTTAAATGTTAGAATAGTCAGGATGCCAGAGAGAGTACAGGAAGAATTACAGTAGTATCAAATTCACAGAGAAGGATGGAACTTGTTCTGAACTTTTCATATAGCAGGAGGATGTGAGATTACTGGATACAGTGGGATACCCACCATGCTGAGTATTTAGGAAAACTGACATAATTTGTTAAAAATCACTTTTTTTTTTTTTTTTTTTTTTAGCAAAACAGTCTCTAGTCTTCGTTCTGTTTCACACTGACAGATGCCATTGTTATTTTTCAGATTTATCCACTTCAAGGATACGTGCAATAATTCTGGGTATATCTAATTAAAATCTACTCAAAATAAAAGCTTTGGACAACAGACAGAAGTATGCTAACCCTCAGATATGCAAGCCCTAAAGGAGAAAAGGTAATGGAGACAATATGAAAGACCAGAAATCTCAGGCCACTGATTGGCCATTGAAGGACCCACTCAGAGCCTTGCAGAGCTCAACCAGAACTTCTTCAGAACTTCAACTTTCTGACTGGTAAGTGAAAAAGTTGATTTTCACAAGACTAATAGGAGTTAAAAAAAAAACAAAGCAGATTTTTATGGGATATTTTAGAGTGCTTGTGTGATTCTGAAAAATGCATTATGATATATTTCAGGAAAAGGCTAAAGCTAGGAAAAGGGTATGATGTAGGTACATTGAGGACAACTGAGAGGAAGTGGGACAACAGGGACCAACTGCGTGAAAACAAGTGGCTGGTCAGCAGCCATCTTGCCAAGTTCTCTATTTCTACCTATGTCCTTGAGTAAGTTCTTTATCTGTGTGTGTGGCTAGCAAACTTCAAGCCAGGGAAGCTCATGAAGAGGACAGGGGACCCGATGAGTGCAGACAGCTTAGGTCTGAGGGCCAAGTACTGCACAGACTCCAGGTTTGACAGGTAAGTTACTAGGGAGAATATGAATTTGGAGAGACTGTTTTGGATGGTGGGATAAGGTGGGCCATCTGCTAGCTGCTTTAAGTCTAATTAGCCACTGTTTAAGGAAAGGACCAGGCCTTGTCTATTGGTCACATTTGTGCAGCTGCAGCATATATGTATATGCCACCTGTAAAGTCACTGTTTCCATTACTGCATGTGCTAACAGTTGATGCGTCAACAGTGTGCGCGTCTGTTCCATGACAGCAGCATTCAAACAACAAACTTTACAACAAACTTTATGTAAAAATTAAATACAAAACTTTATTATTTAAAAAATTCCATTTTACTATCACAAATATAATTGTCTATGCGAGCTTCCCATCAAGTATAGGAAAAACAAATCAGCACTCCAGCCTTACAGGTAGGATACATAGAATAGTATTTTCTTCTTGACGTGAATTTGTCAGGGAAAAACAAACAAACAAATCCTGTTTCCTTAAGTAAGACTAAACGATATAAGAACAACAGGGACAGAGTTTTTAGCAGAGTCTTTTGTGATAGGACAAGGGGAAAAGATCTCAAAATGAAAGAGAGGAAATTTAGCCTGGATGTAAGGAAGATGTTGTTTACAACAGGGATGGTGAGGTGCTGCTTTCCCACAGGTGATGGACACCCTGTCGCTGGAGACACTCAGAGTCAGGATGGAGGGCTCTGAGCACCTGATGGAGCTGTAGGTGTCCGTGTCCCTGTTCATTGCAGGGCAGTTGGACGAGATGGCTGAGATTCAACTCAAACGATTCCATGATTCTGTAAATCTACTCTAGAATAGGCTTTCTGGTCGAGACTGCCTGTTCCTACAGTCTGCAAGGCCTGCATGTAAAGTCTGGAGTGATCCTGCGCTTTGCCAGGAAAAAAAAAAAAAAAAAAAAAAAATAATAATAATAATAATAATACCGAACATAAAGCTCACTGATAAGAACAGGCCAAGTGGTTTTGGTGGCAGTACCCCTTTTCCCTCAGTCCTCAGAAGCCAAACCAGCTCCATTGGTGCTCGGTCCCGACAACCAGCACGATTCTCAGACCCCTCCAGAAGCCCAACGCCTCACAGCTCCCACCGGCAGCGCCCATCACCCCAGCAGGGCCCACAATCGCAAGGACGGAAAGAGGCGGCCGCCGAGCACGCGCAGTGCCCGCTGCGTAACGGCCCCCAGATGGGCGGAGCGCGGGGCTGCGGGGCCGGCCCTCCTGAGGCAGTTCCAGCCGAGTGCCGAGTGCCGAGATCTCGAATCTCCTCCCGCCGACCCAGCGAAGGCGGCCGAGAGCCGGTGGAATGGATGGGATGGTGGGCGGTGCGGGGGGCGGGCTCCAGACTTCCGGTACGCCGGCGGATGTTGGGGTTTGAATTGTCCGTCAGTTAGCGCGGGCGGTTTCAGTGTGGGGCCGTCGCCGGGCCTCGCTGTCGGCCGCGCTGCCCTCGGGGTGAGTAACATCTTCGGTGGGCCGAGGCCTTCGCCTCGCAGCCGCCGGCCTCCCGATGCTGCCTGGAGTAGGGAGATGAGGCAAGAGCAGGGCGGGGCGTTAGGGCGATTTCAAGCCCGCCGCCTGTAGAGCGGGAGCCTCTGCTTCCCCGCGGGCGAAGCGCGGAGGCGCGGTGCCGTCCCTCCGCCTCGGGCGGCCGCCGCCTGACTGCGGGGAGCGGGCAGCCCGCGGGAACTGCCGCGCTGCTGCTGCCAGGACAGGCGGGGCGGCCCAGCCTGGCTCGGTGCCGCGCTGCCCGTCGTGCATTCAGCTGTCCGAGGCCCGGAGAGAGGCGGGCCGAGGCTGAGTTCCCGTGAGACGCAGAGAATTACGTTTCCTCGACGTGTGGTGGGTCTGTGCTGTGGTACCAACCGCGAGGTGATGCGGAGCTCTGTCGTGTATAAATGCGGAGAGCACAGGCCGAGGGTACCTGGGAAGGTTTCGTGCAGCCTTGTTTGTGCTCCGTACTAATTGGGTACCTGAAATCCACCCTCACGGAGCGGTGCTTGTTTGTCTCCTTCCCTGTCATTAATTAAAAAAAGAAAAGTTAAAAGCACTTAGCATTCTGGAGAACCATTACGTTCTGGAACTTAACTGCTGTCATTCAGAGGCTTATTTAGTCCGCTTTGGCAGAATAAATGTTTTATTTACATTTTCTTTCTTGTAAACAGTGGGTGATAATGTGCTCCTGTCCTGTCGATAGACTAATACGAAATTACTTTGATCCTGGGGAACCCATGCGTGAGCTCTATTTATGGAGCTGTGGTGTTCGACTTTGCATCTCCTCTGACTTGCAATCAGAATTGCAGGATTCAGCTCCTTGAGGGAGTGCGAGAAATGCGGGGAGGGATAAGGATTTTGTTGGCCGATTTTGCTGGAACCGGCACAAAGGGGAGGGAGGAAGGAGCTTTGCTTGTTTCCAGCCGAACATGCTTTCTCTGCTTGGTATGGCTCTGTGCAATACAAAAGGTGTAAAACCGGTCTTGTGTGGTTTTATATGGAGGGTTTGTTTACTGTATTACCCTGTGGTAGGCTGAGAACTGGCAATAAGCTAAGAACAGGGAAAATGCGTAAGCTGTGTTTTCTGCTCCCTCTGTCCCTAATTCAGTATCTTTTTTTTTTTCATAATTTGGAAAAGAGGAAGTTTTCATTCTGGGGAAGGGTGGAACCATACATTCATGTGGCTGTTGGCACTTGCCATAACCTATGTTGATTACATCAATGTTTATTTTCATTTTAGACCATTCTTTGGCAAACATCTCCTGTGGAAGTATTTTGTTCATCTTTAATGGCAGTGGTGTAGAACAGAAGTCAGACCCAAGACTTCTGCCATCCATCCAGTACAGTATTTGCAAAAGTTTGTATAAGTACTGTTTAAACAAAACCGTAAATAACCAAGCTCTGATAGCTTAGTGTCAGACTTCCAGTTTGCAGATGGAATTCATCAGCTGCCTCCTTGCTTCCTTGGAGGAGCACCCTCCTGTGAGGTCAAATGGGAACCTGGGGGCAGCTATCCTGCCTTGCTTGCCCTGCAAATCTCACACAAAGCATTCCCCAGCTCCTAAGAAAAGGCAAGCTGTATGTTTACAGCTGTGTACCTGAAAAAGGCTGCTGCTTTGCAGCAGAGGAAGGGCAATATTCTTAGGACTACCATGAAGAAACACATTACCTTTACTTTCTTCATGAGCTGTTCACTTCCATGTAGTCCAGGAAGTGTGGAATGTGGGGAAGGCTAGGCCAGCTCCCTACTGCCTGTGTTAATGTTTCCTGGAGATATGGTTTTTCAGAGTAAGTTATGTTTAGGAAGAAACGCAGGTTAGGTCAGGTCAGTGTTTCCAAATGGATTATTCAGAACGTAAAATATGTAGTTCTGCCCTGTGCTTATTCCCCTGTGTGCCTGTCTGTTTTTGATTCTTCGCATTTCTTTTTGTTTTTAGTCTTTGATCAGGATTTCTTTGAATAAGATCCTGGGAACAGTGGAAAACTACCTCCACAGTCACAGTCACTATCCTTTCCAGTATTATTCTCCTAAATTACTCGTGTTAATACCATCTCTGTTTGAGCAGGAGTCACTGTCACTGCCTTAGTTCTCCTTGGATCATTACTTCATAGTTATTTTCAACATCAACAATAATGAACGTACAATTATGTATATGTATAAAATTCCAATTCAGCACTAGTTATTTTCAAAAGAGAAAATATGTTTCTGGTGTTCTGAGGAAATAACCAACATATGTTTGGTGGCAGGGGTGTATTTATTCTGCATCCTTCTTTTTGAACCTCCCTCTCTCACAATAACAGTTGAATTCTAATACTGGTTCTTTTGTTCTTGTTTTTATTTTAAAAACTTTACTGAGCTTTGGGATTTTTTTGAATTTGGAATGAACTGTAACAGTGGTAATCATGTTAATTCTTGATGCATTAGATGTACTTACCTCTTCATTTCTTTTTCATGATAAACAGCTTGAAGAACTCACTAGAATGAGTGAGAATAATTTTGACGTTCAAAGCCCACGTAAGTAAGGCTTTAATCAAATAGTTATGTAAATCTTTAGTCTGCACATAAAATATCAATTATAAATCACTTTATTTTGACTGTTCCTGATGTTAGTGTATTGAAAATTTATTTTATATATCCATTAAGAGTTGAAGGGAAGATATTCCCTGCCTATGCATGCTTGAGTATGCTGCTGGGTTTGGAACTTCAGAAGTGGGGAAATTCTCAAGGCTTTAGTTGACATTGATGTCTTTAGTTTTTAAATGTTTTGAAACTAATATGTTTTTAAAGTATTGCTTGTAACTTGACAGTCTGCATGCTGTTAACTCTCTTCATGAAGATTATCACATAGAAATACAAAGAAGTCTTCATGAATTCTAATATGGTGACATCTTTGTGTATTTTACTAAAAAAAATTAGAGGTCATATATTTCACAGACTTGCACATTGTTGGCTGCTTGATAATTTTCTGCAGGTTTTAGGGAAGAACTTTTTGGTTGTGAGCAAGATCTTCTGAGTTTGCTTTGGTGATAGCCTTCTCTCAAATCAGCAGGCAGGTGGAACCAGAAGAGTATTTTCATGCTAGGAAGTAAGGAAGGAATAAATAGTAGATTTCATTACTACTTTGTTTACTGTGGAATTCAGTATTTCTTTGAGACAGGGATATTAATGGCTAATTGTTACAGAATGACTTGAGACAAATAAACATGTTTGTATTTAAATACAAAAATCAAATTTAATGAATGATGCAGTGGACAAATCCCTGCCACTGTAAACAGTCCTACAAGGAGTCTGCAAAGATGCCTTTTCTCTCTGTACACTTGCTTCAGCATCAGATGCTTTAGCTGAATGTTCATCCCCTCAATTCTGCTGCCCAGATGTGGCCCCTTAGTTATCTTGGAATGCAAAGGCTACCAGACAGTGCCCTGAATGTTTCTTACCCTGTCACCAAGGGAAACTTCTTTAACGCAGAGTCATTCTGTCTCTGGTATTTTCACTTCCAGCCAGTTTAACCCTTCGTGCAGTTGGGCCTTCTTTCCCTCTCTGACCATCCCTGCTCACAAATTGCCATTTCTGAGTTTCCCCTTCAGCATCTACTGTCCTTTATCCTGTAAGCTGCTTCAGGATGCATGCGGTTAAAAGTGATGAGTTACTGCTTTATAACTGATTGATGTCAATTCCAGGACTCGCTGATCCTAAACATGATTCTGTGTTTTAGCTTGTGTTCTCTGTGGACGGACAGATAACTGCCCTGAAAAGTATGGAGAAAAAAGAACCTATGTAGAATATAATCTCACTCTTCATAATTACTGTTTGGTAAGTATGTACTGGTAGTATTATTATGTTAGCTGAAGAATAGTAAGTAAAACAAGTATTAAATAGCTGTAACTTGTCTAAATAGTTTGTTGTAAAACTTGAACTGATGGCATTGTAGCCTTGAAGGCTTGTACCTGTCAAGTGCTACATTTCCATGAATTACTTAGTACATTCTCCCAGCCTGTCATAATAAAGGAGGTACCTCTTAAGGGAGAGAGAACAGACTGCACCTAGGTATTCACTTCTGTAAAAAGAAACATAGTGTCAAAATGTGAAAATTTTCCCCTTTGTGGAATAAGTGGGGTAAAGTTTTCATCTTTATTCATGTTTATCGTTAGTTTGTGATTGGGTGTGAGCTTATCTGTTGACTGTATATAGGATGATGATGTTACTTAGAGTCCTTGTTTTCAGTTTAGTAAGATGAAGCCTACTCATTATTCACAGCTATAGTATCTATTCAATAAAAGTTTGAGTTGCACAAAATTATGGATATAAACTACGTTTCAATATTTATCACATTTATCATTTTCCAAGATTCAAATTCTATTTATGCTACCTTTCAAACTCTAAACTTCAAGTTTTTTAGATGATTAATGTTTTGGATGTTAAATCCTTAAAAGATATGGCAGAGTGGAAGTTTTCTGAAGTTATGTAAAGACAATTTTTCTTCAGTCAGTTTTAATCATTTGAAAAGAATTTTAGGTCCGTTTGTGATAATCTTGTGTCACATACAGCCCAATTAAAAGGCAGAAGAAGCATCTTCTCCTGATGGAGCAGAACAGCTAGGAAAGTGCGTGCTTGCAACACTGAGTATTATGAAAGTGTTATAGCATCAAATGACTGATTTGTAAGTTAGTTTTTTATAAAGAGCTTCTTGTAGTTATCTTGTAGACTTTAATTCTGACAACTTAATAAAATCATGTTTGTTTTCTTTTTTTAAAAAAAGTATATTATCAGTACTATAGAAAATGAGCTCTAGAAAGAGGCCAATTAGTGGTGTATATTAATTTTTCATTGCCAAATGCCTCATGTTTGGAAATACATCCTTAATTGTTTTTGCTATGAAACTTAACATTTATTAGACTAAAAAAATTGATTAAAAATGCGTGGTTAGAAAATGAAACTGTATTGAGAGATATATATATCTATTTTCTTCTGTGGAAACAATAACTTGATATGATGCCTCCTTTATTCTTTCCAATCTCAAGTTATGAAACCATCTACTTACTTGAAGTCTGCAGTGTAACTGCCTTATGAGATAACTATTTACTCTAAATTATCATCAAACTGTCCTGACTTTCTGTAATATCAGATTCTGTTCTTATTTATTTCTCCTTTAAAGTGAATTACTTTTTCTTTGGGGTTGCACTTCAGCACAGATGCTTCCTACTGTGCTAATTATCTTCCCAACAGAATTGTCATTCGTAGTAACTGAATTTAATTTAATTTCTGAAGCTTTGTTTGATGAAAGTAATTGTTTAAGTTATCTGAGTAGGCCCTGTATTTTGAGATGGAAAAAGGACTCCATCTTGGGCTTCACAGAATGGCATAAACATTTTCATAGTATCAATATTTAATTTTCATATTATTGGCTACTGAAATCTGTTGTTTCAGATCAGATGAGTATCATCTAAAGCATAGATGCTTTGAATTATTTTTATAATCATGTACATATATAGATGGGATTAGGTTGCTTGGTTTTGTGCTATATCATCAGCATCAGATGCTTGGAAATTTGAGTTAGTTGTGGCAGACCAATAGCAGTGAATTGGGAGACAAAGAGGCCATTCTACTCTGTCAAATATTTACGTGCGAGCGAGCTTTGTGACTAAATTTGTCTCTTCTGCTTGACAATTCAGTGTAGATAATTTCTAGACTTTAGATAGATGAATAGTTTTAATTATTAATCTGTTTTTGTAGTTGATGTCAAGTGGCATTTGGCAGAGGGGGGAAGAAGATGAAGGTGTAGATGGATTTTTGATCGAAGATATTAGGAAAGAAGTTAACAGAGCTGCAAGACTGGTAAGAATGATCTGTTCTTCACAAGGGAAGAAAGAGTAAGTTTTCATTAAGCATATAAGTAGTGTCATCTGCGGGGTTTATTTTTGTCAACAGCCAATGTGCTGAACCCATTCAAGCATCTGAATTTTACATTTCAGTAACAAGGGTATTAGGTTCCTGGAGCCGAAGAGATGATACATCTTGTAGAATTTGCTAATGTTTTTATTTCTTGTATGTGTTGTAGATGAACTAATGAGAGCAAAGCACGTACACATAATCCCTTAGGATGATAATACTGAGTCTCAAACTGATCTGTAATTCTATATATGCAGCTAAATTAACTACCAATAGAATAATTTGCATTTCAGCTTGCAGGTTACAATCAACATACATACAAAACCTAATCAATTATATGAAATAAGTGTCTTCTCTTTGAAATATGCATAGAACACAGGAAAATAGTTATGCTTCAGGTATTTAATGTTTTTCTTTCTAAAACATGTTCTTCTCAGGTGTGTAATATCTGCAGGAAAAAGGGTGCTTCAATTGGATGTGTGGCTCCCAAATGTAAGCGAAGTTACCATTTTCCTTGTGGGTTACAAAAGGAATGTGTTTTTCAGTTCATGGAAGACTTCAGGTAAGTTTGGGGATTTCGTGTTGGCTTCAGGTTTTTTTGTTGTTGTTCTCAGTTCTATTTAGACAAGAGATCATTTGTTTTTTCATTTGCGACCTTTGAGGAGGCTGTAAGAACTATAAATTGTTAATTATCTGAGGAAATAAAAAAAAATCTTAATTTGTGGAAAACGTGAAAAGCAAGCAAGTACATTGCATAAAAAGTACATAAAAAGTAAATTTTCAGCACTGTTAAAGAAGTAAAATGGTTGGGGTATGGTTTTGGGGTTTTTTTTGTATGTCTGCCTCCTCTGTGTGAAAATAGCTTTTTCCTCTCATTCCTTCCCTTGGTTTGTTCTGCTTGTACATTGTAAGCCATTCCATTGTGTTTCCGAATGGAACTTTTAGGTTTGCTTATTACTGATTGATTGCAAAAAAATGAATTTTGTGTCAAATGTCTAAGTTAGGTTTATGCTCTTTTACTATCATCTTTGCAACAGCTTGTCTGTAGTCAAACTGGTCTTAAGTGTGTTTGATTATGTTTTCATGCTGCCTAATGAAAACTGAGTTAGCAGGTGGATGGCAATCTGGGAGGCAGTTAACTTTTAAATGAATATCTCAAACTTTACCATGAAGTCAAGCACATATAAAAACAATGCATTTTCAGAGAGATTTATTCTAGAGCTGTTTATCTTCTCAATTTTCTTACTTTGAGCATGAGCTAAGTTATAGAATTTATCACCCTAACTAGAACTTGTAGAGCCATTGTACAAAGTCAAAATGAATCCTTTAATGTCATGGCAGCATGGAAACATGGGGAAAAAAGGAGGTTCTGATCAAAGAATGGCTTGGGTTGGAAGAGACCTTAAAGTGTCACACCTCTTTTTAACACAGCGTGGGATGCAGCAGGCCTTCCTGGCTACAAATGCACGCTGCTGACTTGTGTGAAAGGATTTCCGATCCAGTGAAGACAGAGGCAAAGAACTCGAGTACCTCAGCCTTTTCCATGTCTGTTGAAGCCACTTTCCCCTTCTAATTTATCAGAGGGGATATGCATTCCTTTGTTTCTCTTCTGACCAATGTACCTCTAGAACCCATTACTGCTATTTTTTTTTTTTGCATCCCTTACCAAGTTCAGTTCCATCTGTGCTTTGGCTTTCCTCATCCCACCTCAGTATGTCCAGACGGCATCTCTGTATTCTTCCCAGGCTGAGCATCTCTGCTTCCACTGCTTGTACATGTCCCTCTTTTCCATCAGTTTAACCAGCAGGTCTTTGTTCAGCCGTGCCAGTTTCCTATCTTCTCTGCTTGATTTCTTATGCTGGTAGGCAGGAAGAGAGCTCTTGTGCTTTCAGAAAGGTGTCTCTAAAGAGCTACTAGTTCTGCTCCGCACTTTTATCTCTAAGTCAGCCTCCCAGGGACTTCATTCAGTAATTCCTGTAACTGCCAAAAGTTTGCTCTTCTAAAGTTCAGGGTCCTGATTCTGCTCTTTGCCAGGCCCAAATTCCTCTAGATCACAAATTCAACCAGGGCATGGTCACTATGTCCCAGACTGCCTCCAGTCTTAACCTCCTTAGTGAGCCCCTCTGTTCTAGCCAGTATGAGGTCCAGTAGCATTTCCGTATACAGGTTGGTCTGTCCAGTACCTTTCTGTTCTGGGAATTTATCCTCAGTAGACTCCAGGAGTCTTCTGGATTGCTTGCAGCCTACCCTGTTGCTTTCCCAGCAGACATCTGAATGTTAGAAATCTCTCATCAGAATGAGAACATGTGAGTGCGATGCTTCTTGAAGCTGATGCAAAAAGGCCTCATCAACTGGCTCTCCTTGATCGGGTAGCCCATAGTATTCCCTGTCCATCAGATGACTTTTATTGTTTTGGTCCGAAAACTTAACCCCCAAGCTCTCAGCCTGATTGTGGCTGGTCTTTAGAGGCACCTCTTCACAATCTGTCCGTTTCTTAACATAGGGGGCAACTCCTCTGCCCTTCTTGCCTTGCCTGTCTCTTCTGAAAAGCTTGTGGTCCTTAGTTATTGTGCCCCAGTTGTGCAATTTTTGTCCCACTGTTTGTTGTAGTAAGTAGGTCATAGTTGTCTAATTGCACCTTGGCTTCCAAATTCTCCTGCTTATTTTCTGTGTGCATGCATTGATGTAGACAGGAACAATAACATTTGGACCAAAAGAAATACTGACAGACAGGAATATGTCATACTCATAATATAGCAGGTATAAGTTGGCAATGTGCTTCTTCCATTCTGTTGTTCTATTGCCTTGATGCCTTAAACAGTTTATCTTTGCCTTTCATCTTGCCTAATAGTGTATTTATTTATGAATATCAGGTGTGATAGGAAGTTCATTTTCCTATCTTCTATTTTTATGAAGAAAGTTCTTAAAATATTTTTTGGTGAGGGAACCTTGTGTTATCATTTGTAGATCTTACTGTTGGGAACATAAACCAGTTCAAATCTTTTCGGATAAAGAATCTAGAGAACCTTCGCAGTGTACAATATGCCTGGATTTGGTTGAACATCTTCCACTGTACAGTGTGTTGAGAAGTCCTTGTTGTAAAAATACTTGGTTTCATCGAGAATGCTTGCAGGTAACACAGGTTCTTATGTTATTTTTCCCTTCCATCCATGAAAATCACAGTCTGATTTTTAAAAATAATCAAACAGCTGCTTAAAATCACACAAAATTATTTGGGGATAGTGTGCAAGCACACGCTGCTGGCTCATGTCCAGCTTTTTGTCCAGCAGGACCCAACTCCAAGTCCTTCTCTGGACTGCTCTCAAGAAATTTTCTAGTAATCTGTATACATATCAGCATGGAGCAATCCTGGATACCTTGCACTTGTCCCTGTTGAACCTCATAAGGTTCTTGTGGACCCACTTTAAAACCCTGTCCAAGTTCCTCTGGATGGTGTCCCTTCTGTTTTATCAGCTACACCACTGTCATCAGCAAGCCTACTGAGGGGGCGCTCAACCCTCTGCCTAGGTCATTGATAAAGATGTTGAAGAGGACAGGTTCCAAGACTGACCCCTGCAAGGCGCTACTTACTGCCGATTTCCACCTGGACATAGAGCTGCTGACTACAACCCTCTGGCTGTGACCATGCTACCGATTTTAATTTTTTTTAGTCCATTAATAGTCACCCTTTCAAATCCATCCCTCTCCAATTTAGAGATAAGATGAGGTGTAGGGCCATGTCAAAGGCCATAAGGCCAGGTATAGGGCATCAGTTGCCCTTCCTATGTCTGCCAGTGCTATCATTTCATCACAGAAGGCCACCAGAATAGCTCATTTGTCTGTTAAAGGAGGATGAAATAGCATTTGCTTCAAGACTAAGTGACATCATGACTGTCATCAGAGCTAAAAATCTGTGTCAGGACAGTGTCCGTGGATTAATGATGCAAGAAATATGGTAGAGGTATCAAGACAACATCTATTGTTGTTCAGAGATTGGTAATAATTCAATAATTGGTTTGGTTTTCTGTTTTTCTCCTTTTTTCCCCATCACAGTATCAAGCTTTGAGTGCTGGGATATTTTTCTTTAGGTGCGCAGTATGTAATAACAAGGACAAATTTCAGAAAGAAATGTTGAGAATGGGCATACACATTCCAGAGAAGTAAGTAACTTGGTAAATAATCAATAATGCTTTACACAAGCTTACTTTGACAAGTAGTAGAAACTTTATTTATTTTTTTATTGCTGTTCTATAGAATTGCATCAATGAGTATGTGAAACTTCAGATCTAGAATTGTTTTCATGGGAAGTAGCAAAATTGTCGAAAGCTAGACTAGTTAGACATTGAGCAGGAAGCTCTGGAAAGTCATTTTTAATGTTGTGATTAAACTGGGGGCCTATCTAAAAGATCAAAACAATTCTTAAATATGATAATTTGACATTAATATAAAGATAGGTAACAAATGTATTTTCTCACTAAGTTCTTAAATTATCTGAGTTGTTGCCCAAACAGTGTTACAGTCCATTGATTACTCAGCCGTACAGCTTCTCCCCAGGGACTGCTAAGGGTACGTTTAGTATAAAAAACTGCTTCTAAAATTCTGGGCTGTCTTTTCATAAGATTCTACAATTTGCTGGGGCTCAGAGTAGGACAAAGTGATCACATTTTTTTATTGAAAGAATTATTCTTTAAATACTAGTATCTTTTGAGATTGCTGCTAATTCTCTATGGAAACAGAAGCTCCAGATTTTGGAGAGGATAAAGAATCAGAATATGTGATGAAATGTGTCATAATGGCTTGGAAAATACTGACTTGTTTTTCTTAACAGTATTTTGAGTAAATTGCCAAAACAAGTACCTGTGTCTGCTGTGAGAAAGAGTAATACACAACAGAGCAAAATACACGCCAAGGTCACACAAAAATAAAAAATACTTCAATCAAAGAAACATTTCACAGTAACAGTCTGTCAGTTTGTATTTTACAATAGTATTTTTGTCATTCCTACTTCGGGTTTCCCTGGATATTGGAAAATAATAGTAGTGCGTTTCTGCTGTGAGAATCCAAAGAGGTGATAAAAGAAATTGAGCAGAAAAAATAATTATATTGTCAGGTTTTCTGGACTAGATAGCCATGTGATAACAGCAATACAAAGCAAGTGAACACTTATGGATTTAGAGGCTCTTTTTAGGTAGGTAGTTAGTATCTTGACATCAATTAATTCTATTTCATCCTAGATTTTATTTTGCCTCCTCAGTTTGTTTAGTTGTTGTCTAAAATGTTATCTAATTACATACACATTTTCCAAAAGATGAAGTAACCCACTTAAATAATCAGAAACAAAGTTGTAGTAACAGGTTCTCTGCCTTGTTTATAGGGATGCATCTTGGGAACTTGAAGACAACGCTTACCAAGACCTACTGCAGTGTTATCAACACTGTGACATTAGAAGATGTCTCTGCAAGAATGGAAGAGACTATAACAAACCTGATAGGTATGACAGTTTTTGCAGGAAGATAATTTGGAATGGACTTCTTATTTGAAAATTAAAGAATAATAATTATAATATAATAATAATAATTCTATGCCTTCACAAGAAACTTAAGTACTAAGTAGGTGAAAATTAACCAGCATAAGATCTATCTATAAAATCTATTTTTCAAGTAACAACCAAGCATTTGAATCATTTAGTAAGTTGCTATTTTACAAATGGAGTTTTGAACAGATAAATCTTTCTGCTGGTGATTCTGCTTCTCCTTTTACAGAAGGGGGATGGTTCTAATCCACATAGGACATGTGTGCTGTCCCTTTGCATGCAGATGGTTAGAATACTGGTGATAGTTTACGGAGGCTTGAGCAATATTGTAAGAGCCTTTTTTTGGTTCTACCACTTGCTTAACTTTTGATTAAGTTCATTTTCTGTGTTCTTTTTAATTGCTTTGTGTGTTTCTGTAACATACATGTTCTTACTGGGATGTGTATACTCAAAAGTCATACAGTGCCTCTACTTTGAAGACATTATTTTGTGGCAGGTTCTTCCCTGTAGGTATTTTAAGTTTACTTCGTAAAGATTTGGTCAAGCTTCACTTGGTTCATTCTTGGTATATGTACATCTCAGAATTTAGTCTTCAAGAGTTGTGCCTTTTGGCCCCCAGTGCTTGAGCTAGTATCAGTCACATTGTTCCATTATAGTATGTTCAAGTAAATCTGAATAAGTTTAGACAAAATTCTAGCAGATACTTAAATACTGTCATTAATGAAGAGTCTTACAGAATGTGTAAAAATAATCAGTTACATTACTCAACTGATACAGAACTCAACATTTTGGAAAGCTAAACAAGGGATCCTCATTGAGAATGCTGTCTGTCAACATGAGGATAAAATACTGGCAGCAAGCTATTGACTTTCAAGGCAAGACTGGGGAGCACATCTGCTCATATGCATTTAATACAGGAAGCTAGAATGTGGCTGTTTTTTGTTTGCACCTAGGAACTGAGTACGTATTGTCTGAAGAAGTTCCCTTTATGATTTACAGTCTTACCAGATTGCTGAATTATGCCTTGTGAATTTACTGCTTCGATTACATTTACTGTTGAATTTTACTGTTCAATGTTCCTGGTTTTTACCAGTCTCATTCTTCTGTATAATTCTAAAATAAGTTTTTAATTTTAGTAAGTGGGAAATAAAGCGTTGTCAGTCTTGTGGTTCCCGTGGAACTCACTTGGCCTGTTCATCCATTAAATCATGGGAGCAAAACTGGGAGTGTGTGGAATGCAGAAGCATCTTTGCAAAAGGTAATGTTATGAATGTGGTGGTGACTTGCTAATGGTAATATTTAATAATATATGTGCACATTTTACAGCTAGCAAATTGATTAACTTGATATATTTCACCATGCAGGGAAATACAGCAAACGGAAAAAGCATTCTTTGGCTCCCTCAGAAAACATGGATGGGACAACTTGTTTGCTGGAAGAACCATCTCCAAAGCTCCCTCGTCAGTCACCTGGATCTCAACACAACCGTCTTCTCCAGTGTGTAATCTTATAACAGAAAAGAGATTGTAACATAAAATAGTACTTAAACATAAGGAGGTGATGGTTTATTTTGTAGGAGAGACTTCTTAATATAATTTGCAATTTACTCAAGTTTGAACAGAAAGTTTTGTGACTCCAGTTTTGAGTAAGCTGTGAACTCTGTAAATTTGCTACAGTAATTCATGTTGGATGGCATGTAAACCAATTCTTAGTTTGACTAAATTAGACGTTTGTTAAAGGAATCTTTACAATTTAGAGGTCACTTTGAATGTACAAATGGCAAAAGTTAAAGCTAAGGTTCTTTACCAGTATATTTCAGTGTTAAGTGTGCGAGAAGTCTAGTTTACTGACATCATTTATAATTCTTGTGTTCTTCTGCAGTAATAAAAGTTTCCAAAGACTGTAGAATCAGGACTTCCATGTCTTATGTAGGATGCAACTAAAAACTGATCTTAAAACTGCCTCATAATAAAACGCTGAATTATTCTTTGTAAAATTGTAATTCAAGCGCTGGTGGACTTCATTTGAATGAGCCAACAAATGAGTTTTTGATACTGAAACAGTGGGAAAAGTATATTGCTACCTTCAAATAAGAAGTGATTATGTATTCTTTGGTTGTAGCTCTTAAAGTATTTTTTTGCTTATAGATCACCAAAGATAATGTGCCAGAACAACTTGTCACCCTGCTCACTCCTAGAACTTCCAACATCCAATAGAGTGGCAATGTCTTTATCTCCACTGATGTCAAACAGGAACTGCTCCCTAAGGAAAAAGTACTTTCTTCTTTTTTTTGTACATCAAAAAGCAATCTAGCACATGTCTTTATACATATTTCGTGCACAACATGTGTGTGCATGCGTTTTTATTTATGTATAGTGGTTAAGTGTATGTGGGTGTATGTTTATCTATAGTCATTGAAATAATGGAGTGAGTACACTGAAGACTTAATTTTCTAATGCTGTCCACTGTTTTCAAACACTGGGGGACAAGTAAGGAAGAATCTGTGTATTTTTAGGTAAGATAGCAAGGTGATCAAAACTCAAAAATACATATTTGCTCTTAAGGAAGCATGGCAAGCCATTCGCGAAAAAGACTAAGGAGTAAAAAGAATTATGTTTCCTTCAAATTAAACATCCTGAATTTTCAGTGTTTACACCATAAAGGGTAGCTTGTCAGTTTGCTAAAATCAGAGGTAAGATAACATATTTTAACAGAATACTTAGTTCAAGGATACAAAATTATTTCTTGTGTTAGTATTTGTGAATTCTACCTGTATGTGCCACAAATTCTGGTGAAAGAACCAGTTACTTCCAGTGCACAGTGCACTTGTAAGTAGTTTTGGTAGCAATTTAAAATGTGGCTGCTGCAGTAATTGTTTTAATGGGAATTGAAACATTTTTTCCTCCTCTACTCAAATGCATTTTTGATCATAGTGACAAAGATGTATATTAGCTAATAGTTCACAGTATTCTAACTTTAACACAAACATGGTACACTCTTCAATTTCTCACTTGTTCTGCATTGTTCAAACACAGAACAGTGATGTGAGAATTGTTTGACACCTCACTGGTGTAAATGAAATCAGAAAACCAGTTGTGTTATGCCAAGGTAATTATTTCTACCTTTTTAAACTATGACTAAGAAAAAAAAAAAAGTAATTTGCCACTCCAGAGTTAAAATTTTAAGAATCTACTCCAAATGTTTTACTGGCGTAATTTGACAATACCTAAATGTGCTAAAATGTTTAGATTTTTTCTTCTTAAAAAGATTTTATGTTGCTGTTTGTAAAACTTGTTCATCAGGAATCGTAGATTTGATCTGGAAACGTATGCAATTTTTTTGTAGGCATTTAAGAATGCAAAGAAAGGAAGCTTCTAATATACTGAAGGAGTTAAAGCATCAAATTAATACAAAAACTACAAGGCTTAACATCAATACAGAAAATATCTGGAAGAGTGCTTTAAAAGGATTTAGACAGCGGAACTTCAGACCTACAAACACCATTGAAGTGAAGTTCACAAACAGCAAAAACAGAATAAAAACAGATTCTTTTACTGGATCAAAACACCTTTTCTTCCAGTTACTAATGCTTCATATTCAGAATTCATCATTGTTTGAGGGCTCTTCTGCAAAGAACTTGTCGGTTGACCCTCAAGGTAATTAAATGCTTTTTCCAGAATGAAGAGCTGTGTCGCTTCAAAGGTGTTTTAATGTTCAACCTGTGTGATTGTTCATTTTAGCCCTGAAAGGACAGAAGCAGTGTTTGTGGGTTTTTTTTGCTTTTCATTTCTAAAAGCTGGAGAGATTGGAATTGTAAACGTTTAAATTCACTGCTGTTTGCTTTTAAAATAAAAGAATGCTTGGTGAGTGTGAAATGTTAATAACTGTCAGGAGAAAAATATAGCATGTTAATAGACTTCAGACTTCTTGGGTCTTGTTCTCTATAAGTGAACTTCTTCCTTTCTGATTCACCATTGGTGTTACTTATTTTTGTTTCATTGAAATTTCTAGAATATTTATCTCTAAAGATCCAAAGCCACCTTGAGTTCTTGTGCTTCAGAATTAAACATGCATTGGATACAAAGTGGAAATGATAGTTAGATCTCCAATCTCAACACTAGGTAGAGAAGTTGCAGTAAAAGAACCGTGGTACTCTTAAATAAAAACTACCGCTTTTACTATTTCAAGCAACAGCAGATGATAAACCTAGTGCTACATTTCCTGTAGTAAGAGTGAATTAAATTATTTATTTTTAAAAAATCATAAATTATTTTAGGTGTATATTAAAAAGTATATTTGTTTCATTTGCAGCTCTAAAAGAGAACCTATATTTTGAAGCTGGCAAAATGATTGCAGTTTCTCTAGTTCATGGTGGCCCATCTCCTGGTTTCTTTTCCAAATTATTGTTTGATTGTCTTGTCTATGGTCCAGAGAATGTGAAGCCAAACTTGGATGATGTTGCTGATGCTGGTGTAGCACAGACAATAAAAAAGGTAAATAAAGCTATGCTTACAGGAGAATTCCTATGTAAGTCTATATTTGGATATGAAGAGGAGCTTATAAAATACAACTTCAGCTCAAATTTAAATGTTCGTTCTCACTCCCCTTCCCCTCACAAAAATGTATGTATGTTACATACATAAGCATGAAGTAAACAAATTCCTACTTTCTTTGATACAGATAAAATATTCAGAGACTCTGTCCAGCCTACAGTCAACTGTGCATGACTGCTATGACTTCCTTGCTGCTGCTGGATGTTTAAGACCTATAACAGCTTTGCGTGATAAGGATATGCTTGTGAATGACTTACTGATCCATCATGTAATCAAGAGAATTATTTCACCGTTAGAAAGGTTTGTTTTGTTTGTGAATTTTCAAGTTTCCTTTATTTTTCTTACTAACACTAATGTATGTTACTAAAACTAAATTTCACAAGTTTGTGAATATTTTCCATTTAAATGAATAAAACATACTAGTTTGTTAGTTTAACTGAAATACTGAAACAGTTGCATCTGTTTAATTTTTGTTACAAATACTGCATAACCTAGTTTGTTCTACTAAGTCACTGTCTTTTTTTTAATATTATAAGGAGGGGAGATTGACAGCTGTAGTGCAAAGGTTTACAAGATCTGTAGCCTATATTCAGTTGTAATTCAGAAATACTCAAATGTAGAGACTTTAAATTTTAGAAGTGCTTAACCATGTTTAGAATTTCAATATGTTTTTTTTATTCCAACTGGGGAGTCTGTGTGTGCCAGTACAGTGGTGATAATGTGCACAAGTACAAATTGGCTGGTTTACAGTATAAACATTGCTTGCATTCATGTTCCTATGTGAATTCAGCTAGAAGAGGACACTTGCAACTGTTGACTATTTTTTGATTTGGCCTCTGGCCTTATAAATCTAAATTACTCATCCATTCAGTAATAAGGCATTGGATGCTAATTTTTGAATAAGTACAATGAGATTTGTGGTGTTATCTTTGACAGATTTGAGACCTTTGAAAAACTAATTCTGAACGTGAGGGTTTGTATTTTTAATAAATTAAGCTTTAGGATGGTAAGAGCACAGTTAGTTAGTTACTGGCTTTCTGATGCTTGTTTGTTTGTTTTTCCACTCTCTCCCTCTCTTAGTTTTAGGCAAGGTTTGAAAACTCTTGGTCTGCTAGAGAAAATGGAAATGCATCCGGATGCTTTTTCTACCTTATTTTGCCACAAACCTGAAAACCTTTCAGCAAAAACTCTCTGTGATCTCTTTACAATCCATTGCTCACCAGATGTAAACAAAATTGGAGGTGCTGATTTTTGGATGGGTTATTTGCAAGATGTGGAAAGTGAGTAATCCCTTCCCCCCACCTTTCTTTGGCTCTGCTGTGAACTAACTAATCTCAAAAACTATCAAAAAACCAGTAACAACTAAAAAACTCTTCTGTTGTCCTAAGATTTCTCAGAACTAATACAAGCAGACTTTGTTTCGGTTTTGTGTTTCTGTGGGTGTTTTTTGTTTGGTTGTTTTTTGTTTTTGCTAGTCTTTCCTCTTTGGCCATAGCATTGAACATTTACCCAGCATATTAATCTGAGGTTCCCTGATGTCATTTTTTTTCCTTTCTAGCACATGGAGGGATATGGCTTAAGAGTAAAAAAAACAATGACTGATATAATCTAAGTTTGTTGGTTTTTTTTTTTTAGGTGGTGAGTCTGTAGTGACATTACAGGATATTCTATTCTTCGTTACTGGCTGTTCTTCTATACCGCCTATTGGTTTTGATCCTGAACCTACTATTAAATTTCTGCCTGTACATTATCCCATTGGAAACAGACTCCTTAATTGCTTAGAACTCCCAATAACAAGGACATATGAGAATTTTAAAAATAAAATGGAATTCACTATCAGAAACACATTAAGAGGCAAGACAGAATAAATATTTTTGCTACTTAAACTGATTATTGGAAACTTCAGCTTTCTGTGGGAGTGTCTGCTGGCAAGATGCCTTTATGTTTTGATGGTATGCTCTATGTCTTTTACCATTTGTCCTCCAAAGATATGGTGAAAGAAGTACTAATCTTGTAAAATGGAAAACTGTTTTCAGATGAAAGTCAGTTGGTTTGGGTTTTGTTGTTTTTTTTCAATCATCTCCTTGATTAGAAATTGGCTTTTCCAGCTAGCAGTCTTCTGCAGTCTTATTTAGAATGGGTATTTTTGTTCTAGACATACATGGGATGTTACCAAACTGGAGCATTTTAGCAATTTCCTAAAAGTAAGTGGATTGTATATTCACATTTTTCTTTCAGTCAAATCAGTTGTTTTTTTTTTTTTTTAAAGATAACTGCTGTAGAGCTTTGTCTCAAGTAAAACTGATAGAGTGCTTCAGTTCTGTGTTACTATTTTCAGTTAACTGCTTTCATGTTGATTCATTTACGCTTTCATTCTTATAAACCTATGGAAGTTAGGGTTTAGGCTGTTGTGTTCAATGCATTAAAATGTGACTGTAATTTAGAGAAGATCAAGGCAAAATAATAAGGAGCGAGAAGAAAATGTGGTTGAACTTGAGTTTCTGCTGTTGAACAAAATCTTTGGCATTTGCACCCTTATTGATTCTGCTGCTATATGGTAGCTTTTACTATAATGACTCTATATATAATTAGAAGCTTGAAGTAGGTCTCCAACATGCAACTATAAGTGATCCTTCAAAATGAAATACAAAAAATTTGCTTATTAGAAGAAGATATTGAATTTTCTTCCATGGAAGTCAGTATTTTCAAATGAATATGCACTAAAGTTATTTGAATTGCAGGTAGTCTACCGTCAGGCCTGTTATTAGTGCCTGATGCTTCTCTAGCTTTTATTCTAAATATTTCCTTTTCAATTTTAGATGCATTTTAAGCAACTGTGTAAAATGTTTTAATCCTGCAGTATTTGTATAAATAACATTAAGCCATAAATGATCAGTAGTGAAATCTCTACATAGTAACACAATCATAGAACTATGAAACTGAAAAAAAAAAAAAAATTAAATTATTTTTAACATATGCAGGCCTCTTTTCAGAATCACATTTTTCTTTACTGTCAGTTTGGTCATTTAAACTGCATCCCTAGCAAAGGTTATTTTATATATGTATATAGATAGCTATGTCTGTATTGCAGGATTGCTTTCCTTTTCAATGTCTTGGCCAGAAAGTACACTTATAGTCGATTATAAATTGATAGGTAGTTTAAAAAAAAAAACTCACAAAAAAACCCACAAAAACTAAATCCAGTTTCAAGTTCTGGTTCATCGCTGTTTTCCTCTCATTAATAAATTGTATTAGTGAACGCCAAGTATGTGGCAGTGTTCTGCAACTGAAGACCTGTGTAAGTGGCAACTGCTTTCACTAAATATGGTAGGACTGTACTGTAAGGTTGAAGACTGGGTGTTTATGTTATGCAGTTCATTTAACATTATGCAGGTATTTTTAAACCTTTCTTAAATTGCTACAGCATCTCCATTTCTTTTTTTTCTTTTATATAGACCCATGAAAGTGTATGCCACTTATTTTTGCATTTCACAGTCTAAATAAATTATGCCATTCCATAGATGAAGAAATAGTAATGTCATGTGAACACCAGGCTTTAAATGTATCCAAGATTAAAAATAGGGTTCCTTTTATAGCTTATCAGTTTTGAGTTCATCAGTTCTTACATTTTAGTTCATCAGTTCATACATATATTTTTTTTTAATATAAAGACCTAACCTATTAGTCAGCTGTGAGAGAAATCCTGAGTTACAATATACAATGTTAAGGAAGCATACAACGCCATATCAAAACACAGAATTCGCAAAATACTCTTGTCTTTAGTATTGCATGTAAACATTTTTCTGATTGGGAACTTTTTCTCATTCTCATTTTCTAATACTGGTGTGCATATCTAAGGTTGTCTTCCCTTCCTTGTAGGTGTGATCTGCTCTCTCTAGACACTTAAATAAAAATCCTAGTTTTATTCAAATTGTATTTCTAAATTATGTTAGAAGAATTTCCTTTTGTTCTTTTTCTGCATGCATTTATAGATGCCAATCTTAAATTTACTTGAAATTTCTATTAAAATTATGCCATTGAACAAGCTGACTTCTAATTCGCGAAAACACAGGAAAGTCTATCTTATTTGAAAACTTCTGGAGCAGTTTCTTTAGCTATAATGACCACCAGAATTGAATTGATAAAGTAGGTCACTGAAGTGCAATATTATTGAGTTATTTCCTTATTTTACAAAAATGTTAACCTGAGGCACACTGAAAATTAGGGAATTTGTTTAAGTATTTCTGTAACAGAAGAAGAACAAACATGTATGCATTAGTGGTTTCAGTTTTAAAGAAGTTTCGTCTTGTGTAGGATTCCTCAGGGCTGTAAGTGAACTACTACAGACCTCTGTCTTGTGTTTGACTGGCCAAAGAACTTCTCTGTTTCTGCATCAAACTTTTCCCCTCCCTTCCCCAAAATTCCTTCTGGAATCTGTGCATCAAATAAGCTATTTTCTAGGGTGTTTTTTTTTTTTTTTTTTAAGCAATATTAGCTTAGTACTCGTGTTTTTAGTATGGTCTCTTAATAAAGCATATATAACTTCAAAACCACACAAATATTTTAAATATATGAAGACCAAGGTGTAGGAAATTAGTGACTCATGCAAACGATGCTTAATTAAAACAAGCTATTGTTAGCATTTTAAATTGGTTTCTGAAAGAAATGTTTTGCAAAATGAGAAGGAATTGATATCAGTTTCTACTTCAAGTCTAAAGCTCTGACTTCTTTCCACTAATGTGTTCAGTTCACAGCTGAAAGATTTCAGAATTTTGGGAGGTAAAACTAAAATGTTGAACAGAGTGTTAGAGTCATTAATTCTAGGAGAATATTTTTTACTTGGATAGTGGTGAATCACTGGAACAGGCTGCATAGTGTGTGGATGCTCCATCCCTGGAGGCATTCAAGGCCAGGTTGGGTAGTTCCCTGGGCAGCCTCTTCTGGAGGGTGGCAGCCTTGCCTGCAGTAGGGGGGTTGGAACTGGATGGTATTTGGAATTCTTTCCAGCCCAAGCCATCATTGTATGATTCTATTCCATGATTCTATGATAATTCAGTCATATTATGCATATGTGTTTTAAAAATAGTATCAAAAATTTTATAAAAATTTTATTCAGATGAGACTGGAGGCTACAAAATATGCTTTTAAAGTTTATATTGATTCTTATTCTGTAGTAAAGCATTTTACAGCTCAGGTTTTACTTTTTTTTTTTTTTACCTAGAATAATTGTTTAAAAAAGAAAAAAGAAAAAAATTGAAGTATCTTAGTGTGTATGGAAAACTAATCATAATAATATTGTTTGTAAAAAAAAGAAAACAACCTAATTTTGTACTGCGTGAACTGTTTAAAAGTTATTGTTATTAGAATGTTGTGCCATTAATTAGAGTTTTGTAAATATTTAAAACTCCATCTCAGTCAACTGCAGAATCAGTGCCTGAAGTGTTGCAGCTTCAAGCAATAAGTGACAGATGTAGCATCAGTGTTGAAATACATAATTATGGGAGACAAATGTCATGTATATGTTTGAAAGTGCAATAAAGGGTTAAATTACCATGTTGTATTAAATGTGACTCTTTGCTACTTTGCTTTTGTTCTATAGGTTTTAGTTCTAGAAGAGCTGTTGCTATTTTCTTCTAGTTGCATTAGCTTCTGCTATGCATGCTGAGTATGTTGCTTCCGAAGTAACGCCTCCTGTTCATTTCTACGGAGACTACAACAGGTAAAGATTGCAATTAACACTCTTTGATACAGCAGATTCTCTGCTCCAAACCACTGTTTTTCGACACAATCCCCACCATTAGCTATGCATTTTTGCTAGCGATGAAAAGGGGCTGCAGGGAGGAATTCAGTGACACACCTTTGCTTCCTCTGCTCTTCCAAGTCAGAGGCCATTTTGTCAGAGCCTCTGCTGCCAAGAAAATGGAATGGAGTATTGGTGGGAAAGCTCAGCTCCTGCTGTACTCAGCATCACCTCTGCCATCACAGGCCAACTTAATAAAATAGGACGCATTACTTTCGAAGCAGCCCTCGTGGATGTGCACGTTAACCCTCATATCTTTGTCAGAGTTTCAGCTGCACGGGACTATTCCTCCTCAATGCTTTCTCGAAGCGCAGAACAGCTGAGCACGTAGTGCATACAGAAGATTGCAAAGAGCATGCAAAGGAGAGACGTGCAAATTTAGGCGTAGACAAGGTGTTTAATTGCTGATGAACTCATCTTCGCCAGCTGCTGTCTCTAGATGGCCGCCTAATTGCCTCACAGCTGCCCGGTTGCAGTTTGTGCACGCACCGTGCGGGTAGGGCAAAAACAGGTGCAGCCTCTTCTTGCCTAAAATCTTGGGCTTGCAGCTGAAAGCAGCCCGCTGCTGGGCGCAAGGCGCGCGGAGCCTCTCGCGAGCCGCCCGGCAACGGGGGAAAAGGAGCGACCCCGCCCCGCCCCTGTGCTGGGCCGCCACGTCGCCGGTCTGCTGCGTGCGCGGCAGTGGGCGGGAAGCTGCGGCCGGGCTGGCGGCGGGGCAAAATGGCGGCCGGGATCCGGGAGAAGCAGACAGGTGAGCGGCTCCCGCGGTTTCTGTCGCTCGGCGCGGCCGCTGTTCTGCCTGCAGTGGGGAAGGAGCGCGGTGGGCCTCAGGGTGTAGCTGGGGGCTCTTCTGGGAGCCTGCTTTCCTCCCCGCCCTTTCCCTGACGGCTCCTACGGGCGAGATGGAGGCGTCCCCGTGCCGCCTCGATCCACCTGGGGATCCGCGGCCGGTTTGGGTTCCCCGGCGGCGGCCTTCTCCATCCCCCAACCCCTTTCGCCGCGGCGCTCAGCGGTGGGTTCGGTGACGGGCCCGGGGCTCTCCTGCCGAGGGGCCCGGCCTTCCGGGCCCGGGGAGCACAGGTGCCCAGGGACGCGGCCGCAGGTGCCGCTGCGATGTGGAAATCGCCCCCGGGGGGGGAGGCTGCAGGGACCGGGTAGGAGCGGAGGCCGTCTCCGTGGGAGGGGGCTGTGCTTTGCCTTTGTTCGGCTTCCTCTCTGGCTGTGGGAAGGGTCAGCCAGAAGCGTCGTTTTAGGCTGGAAAAATAAAACAACTGCTTTGTTGCCCCTGCTAGGATGATACTGAGGTCCTGGAGTGCTTACTGACTTTTAGGAAATTCATTATTAATTTATATTTACTAACTCAGGCTTCCTGCGGGAGGTATTCTGTGGGTAAAAGGGTTGGTTACTCAGTCCCTGCTTACACACTGTTGAATTCATAATTGGCTCCTTCATCTCCCTCTCTCGCTGCTGCTCTGTGGGGCACGTGGATGGCTATCCATGTGAACATACCCCTAAAACATGGAGTGCATCAGCCCTGTATTCCTGCGTACTTTGCTGAAGTTTTTGTCCGTAGTTTGAATTGTAGTCTTGTCATCTCCTCCTTGACCGCTGCTTAGAGGATTCTGGGTGCGTTCATTTAACATAAGATAGCTAAGATCACCTGCTTAAAAGTCTCATCCTTTTTGCTCAGTCCTTTTTGAACTTAATATTTTTCCAGCTTTTCTGTACCATAATTGTATGTTCTCTGATCATCCACCGCTGATGGAACTGATTCATGTTCCTTTACAGTACTTTTTCTCATACTTACACCTTTCTGATAAAGGCCCTTGCCACTGAGCCTTTATTCCCTGCAACTTTATTCTTTTATCTCTCACTTGACTGTTCTCACCCTCTTTCAACCAACGTTCATACCCATGTTGTCTCCTGTTGGGGCAGTCACTTGCAAGGAGGTAGATGGAAACAAGTAAGAGGAAACAAGTAATGAAAACACTTCAACTGTGTAGCATTTACACTGTTGTGTGTGCCTGTGTGTGTTCTGCTGTGGCCCTGCTCTATAACCAGTCAGAGTGTATCACTGTACCCCACTGTAAAAACCCAATCCTTGACCCACAGAGTATTCAGCATGAAGTAAAAGGGCAAGAACAGAAAAGCAGCCAGCACGTCTCTAGGTTTTGTGATGGTCACAGCATGTTGGTAGTCTGATTGTTGGTCTTTTGTAGGTAGCTGAAGCAGAGTTTTAACTTAAATAGTAACCTCTACAAGGAAGTTGCTTCAAATTTAGTAGTTCCAAAGTACATAACCACGTAGCTCTATACAAAATTGTTTGTACAGCTGAGCAAGAAATGGAAGATGCCATGGCAGCAAGGGAATAAAGACTTCAGGAACAGTCTGTAAGCAGCAGCTTCTAAGATTGCTCCATGTTTTTTTTTTTTTTAAGAAGTATTAAGCAACATAGAAGGTTTGATTCGAGGGAGACCTGTCAATCACTACCAGTCTCAGCAGGCAGCAAAATCAGCGTGAGCCTGCAGTATGCCCCTGCGTAACAGCACCCTGTTCTCAGGAGTGCAGCCAGATGGACGGGAGCAGCCACCCATCTACTTGATCCCTGCAGGTTGAGGCATGCCTGAATCTGTGTTCTGTCTGTGCTCAGCAATACAGGAGGGTTGGTCAGCAGAGGGCCACTGAGATAGGCAGAGTTAAAGCTCTCACCTTGGGGGGAGGCTGCCAAAGTGGGGTTCAGCCTGTCTGCAGTAAGGCTTCAGGGGGAACGTGTGGGAAGGGCTCTGGGAGGAGGGTGCCAGCCTCCTTGTGGTGACAGCTGGCATAACCTGAAACAAGACATGTCTGAATTGGATATAGGGACAACTACCACAAGTCAGATGCTGTGCAGATTGCCGAGGGAAGGTATGGCATCTTCTTCCTTGGAGGGTTTTAAGGCCTGGCTAGGTATTGCTTTTCCAAGCAACAAGACCTGGCTTTGCAGCTGATCCTTCTTGAGGAAGATAGGCTTGAGAGCCCGTGGGATTCCTACCTGCCTTGGCTGCCCGATAGTGCTCTCACAAACCATTTTCTGCCTGAGAGTTAGAAGTTACTCATCTTTACCTAGATAGGCTCAAGTAGTCGGCCCAGGTGAATCTCATGAGTTCAATCCAATTACAGTGTCTTGCACCTGGGGCTGGCAGCCCCTGCTATCAGTACAAACTGGAGAGCAAAAGGATTGAGCATAGCCCAGAGAAAAAGAACTTGAGGGTGTCCAGCAATGTTCCCTTGCAGTTGAGTAGAGCTCAACTGCATCAAAAGAAGCAATGATCAGTAAGTAGATCAAGGGGGTGATCCTGCTCCTCCACTCTGCGCTGGTGAGACCTCACTTGGAGTACTGTGTCTTGATGTGGAGTCAGCTACAGGAGAGATATGGATCTGTTGGAGAGTGTCTAGAGGAGGACCATAAAAGTGGTCTAAGGAGTGGAACATCTCTCCTATGTGTACAGGCTGAGAGAGCTGGGGCTTGTTCAGCCTGGAAAAGAGAAGGCTTGGGGGGAACTGATAGTGGCTTTTAAGTGCATAAAGGGAGCTTTAAGAAGGAATGGGACAGACTATTTAGCAGATTCTGTTGTGACGTGACAAGGGCAAAAAGGTTTCAAAATAAAAAAAGTGGAGATTTAAATTGGCTATAAGGAAGATGTTTTTTACTCTGGGAGTGGTGAGGTGTGGGAATGGATTGCCTAGAGAGGCGGTGGATGCTGGAGATGCTCGAAGTCAGGCTGGAGGGGGATCTGAGTAACCTTCTGGAGAGCTGTATGTGTCCCTTCTTCATTGTAGGGGATTTGGGCTAGATGACCTTTGAGGGTCCCTTCCAATTGAAATGATTCTATTAACTGCTTCTGTTTATGAGTAAAGTGGAGTACGTAGCCCTGATGTCTGAAAGTTTTTTTTTCTCTTTGCAAAGGTCTATAACAGTTGTGTTTATGAATTTGGAGAGAATAGCCACAAGCTTATGCTGATGCAATTAGTTTTTTTACTTATAGCCAAAGCACGTGGCGTATTGTTTAATCAGGTGAATGAGGAAGGTCTTACTTATGAGCCCTTGGAAAGTGGAGGTAGGTGAAAAAATCGACTTTGTTTTGTGTATTGAATGTGAAGTTACATGGATATGTGTTCACAGAATTTTCCTGTTGCAGATTAGGGGTGTTTTTGTGCTCCCTTATGCAGCAATTTCTTACAAGAGCTCAAAATGTTGAAAAATAATGTCAGGTTTAGTCAGTCAAAGAGGTATTCTAGTGTGGCACACTGTGTGTATAATGTTGTTCTGATCAGGTAGGAAGAAGCAGAATGATAATAAAGCAAATTAACTTGTAGGATACAAAATGCACCCTTCAGGAAGAGTCTGGAGTTAGTTTCAAGGCAAAATATAATAGAATATAGCCCATATATCAAAAGCTGCATGAAGAATGCACACGTGATTTGTTGCATTTATTTTTTAAGTTTTTCTTCTCAAACATAATATAAAATCCCGCTGGCGTGTTTAATGTCTGTTGTTAAAGTGCAAAGAGAGTAAAGTATTGCTCTACTCCTGTTTTCCAGTGGCTTTGAAACGTATGCTGAATTTCAATGTTCCTCCTGTTAAAAACAGCACAGGGGAGCCGGTATGGAAGGTAAGGACTGCCTGAATGGGAATAGGAGAATTTTACAGTGTTAAAAAAAAAAGTTCAGATTATCAAATTTAACTCACGTATGTTGTCTGTGTCCTTAACTTATACAGAATATTTTTTCCTGTGTGATATGAATACAGAGTTAAACATCAGAGTTACTGAGAAAAAGACATTTGACATATTGGCTAGTTAAGTATGCTGTGACTGATTCTTTAGGCAGTATATTAATGAGCAACTAAAGAGGGTGTTTTTGAAATGTGCATATGCCTCGTGTGGCAGGAAATGGCATGATACCTTACAGGCCCACTCACAAAAAAAGAAGCATGTGGAAAAGGGAGAACTGTTGAGACCCTTAAGTTTAGGACAAGTTGAGTTCAAGCTGCCCTCGTTAACTTAAAAAAAGTAAATAACTTGTCACCTGTGAAAAATTAGTGTCACTTGAAAGCATATATTCTGTTTTCTCTTTTCATTAATGTCTTTTTCGCTCTGTGCTTCTCCCACTGTTTCCCCCCACATGTAGTCAGAGAAATGCTGTATTTGCAGTAACCAAGTTCTGACAGCAGATTCTTGTTTGACTTCTGTTTTTTTCAAAAGGAAATGATGATTTTTTCCACTTTATCATAGAGTTACTTAGTGTTTTCGATTTGTTTTTTTTGGGTTTTGTTGTTGTTGTTTTTTATTTTCCCCACAAATGGAAACCTACAACAAAGTAATAAATTGGTACATATTTATCTCTCTTAAGGTTAGGACAGTAGATCCTTAAGCTTAAACTCCTGTATCCACAATTTATTGCTTAAAAAAAAAAAAAAAAAAATGTGTATCTATTTCAGGTTCTCATTTATGACAGATTTGGCCAAGATATCATCTCACCTTTGCTGTCAGTGAAAGAGCTGAGAGATATGGGGATCACTTTGCATCTGTAAGTACTTCTTTAAAAGAGATTTTTTTCTTCTTTAAATAGCTTTTATCTAATATTTCCCTGAAATCGTGAACAAACAAAAAAAGAACTTATTCAATGAGTAACTACTAAAATAAGAATTACTCAGTGTTCAGTAGGATTTCCTATTGGATAGAGGAGGAATGCCTGGATAAAACCCCATATCCTTTTATATATTTTAAAATTATTTTGGCACAAACTGTTCATATGAGGCAGTGCATGATCTTTGCTTGTCTTTTTACACACAGACTTTGTCTTCTGTCTGTGGTAAGGAGCTTTAAGTGTTATTTTAAAAGGTTTCTCACGTATGAAGTTTACGGATGCTGTATTTTTCCACGGAATCATCTGTTTTTTAAGATTTCTGAAGCCTTTTCTTAGGCTTCAAATAAATTTCAGAGAACTCTGACACTTTCAGCTATCAAAAATTATACAGATGCAATTTTGCTATTTTTTTCATGTTTTGTTTGTGCTAAAATCTGATTAAACATAAGAACACGTTCTGGAACATTAGATTTGTATCTGCGTAAATAATTTAATTGGCATTTGTAATTTTATGTAAATAAAAAGAGGGATACAGTGAAGGTGGTGTTTTTATTTTCTTTTCAGGCTTTTGCACTCAGATCGGGATCCTATTCCAGATGTTCCTGCTGTGTACTTTGTAATGCCAACAGAAGAAAATATTGACAGAATGTGCCAGGTAACTTGCATATTTAATATTTAAGATGAATGGATGCAGCAGGAGTAGGAGAGAGGTAATCCTGCATTGATGTCAGCATGACTTCTGTATGTGTAGTTCTTGTGCATGTCTGTTTTGCTTGCATTTTATCTATGTCAGCACGCCACTGCGTGTGAAATATTATCCAAAATTTTTACATGTAAAGCTGTTTCCCAGCAAGTAGAAGTGTAAATGTGTCTTCTGTCTGGGGAGTGAAAAGACAAGAGTCAGCAGGCACAGGCTGAAATACAGGCAGTCGGTTTGACCAGGGACTGCATGGAGTCATCTTCCTTGGAGACATTCAAAGGCTCACAGTGGTGAGCCACCTCCTGTTTGACTGCCTTGAGGCAGGGGCTGGACTCAGCTGTTTACTTTCTATGAGGAAAAACAGATGAAAGGTGGACATAGTTGTCATCGCTGGAAATATGTGGAGTAGTAGCTGCTGTCTGGTATCTTAAATGTTATTTTCTTTGTTTTTTTTTTCAGTTCTGTGTTAGATTCTATTAAGCTATGTAGTCAAAACACTTTCATGCAGGGCTGTATGTTTAGATGGCTGAGCACTTCAGAAAAATTGACTATGGATAATTGGAACATCGCATAGTAAAAGGTTGTGTATTTTTTAATAATTAATGTATATGTTAGTACTTATTCAGGCAAAAAGATTGTGGTTTGGCTTTCTTTTAGGATCTTCGAAACCAGCTTTATGAATCTTATTATTTAAACTTTATTTCTGCCATTTCAAGAAGTAAACTGGAAGATATTGCCAATGCTGCCATAGGTGCTAATGCTGTAGCTCAAGTGGCTAAGGTAAGAAAATGCTCCAGTCTGTATTGTACAGGGTAGTAGTGCTACAAGTATTGCAGTCTTACGTAACCGCTTCTGTGCCACAGACAGCTTTCCTGACTGAAATGTGAGCAAAGTAAAAGTTTAGTTAGGTTTGATGACAGACATGGATTTACTTGGGGAAAAGTATCTGCAGCCATCTCATTAATCCAGCTTAGTGTTATATTTCATCTTAGTCCAAAGCCCAAGCGCTGCATGGCTGTTGTACTGAAAGAGTGGAAATACAGAATGTTTCTGATCTCACTAAATCTGTGTGTGCATCCAGTCCAAAAATAAGTAGCAACAAATCACTGATGTTTCTATACTTCACCCTGGACTGTTCTGACCATTCTTCCTTTATTTTTAGGTGTTTGATCAATATCTTAATTTTATTACTTTAGAAGATGATATGTTTGTATTGTGTAACCAAAACAAAGAGCTTGTTTCATATCGTGGTAAGTAAAATTTCTTTGTATAAAAAATAAAATGCTTCAAAGTTGAAGTTTACTTTTGAAATTACAGTTAACACCTAACAATGATTTTTATTTTATTTTGATCTACTCAGACTTCAGGATAATCTGTCAGATGTATAGTTTAATATGATGAAGTAAGCAGTTCACACATCTTAGTTGAGGCATCTATACTGCAAAGCTATTGTAATATTGAAAATAATTGTTTTCTTAAATGACAAATTCAGGAAACTAAATCTGCACCTCAGATGAGGTTTTTTGTATGTGTGACAGTACTGGAAAAAGTGTTTTCATTTACACTTGTAGGTAGGCACAGTGGGTGGCTGCTTTGTTTAGGCACCACTGTTCAGTCATAGTCCTATATGCAGTTCTTAATTAAATATTTTGGTTTTTTTGTGAATGGTCAGCTAGTGAGTTACTGTAGGAAATGCAAAGAAAAAAGATAACTTCAATTGATAGAGTTTTAAGTATCATCTAAACAGTGACCAGTCAGTACCTGCTTTTCTTGGTCAAGATGTGAAAACATGCATCCAGGCGTTTGGGAGTATTCCGGGAATGTGTTTAGGATCAGGGACCAGAGTAGCTCAGGGAAGAATCTGGAAAAAACATTACTGAAAATAAAAGGTGATGGCTTCTGCGACCATGTAGGCCCATTTACTTTTGTCCACTTCTTTGACAAGTCTCTGGGTTGAAAGTGAAGTCAGTCTCATGAAAATGTTCTTGCTGTCTTATCACGTGGCTTCTGTTGGACCTGTTTGGAACCTACTCTAAAAATGGTGAGGATGCCCTGAGTCACTTACCTCTATAAGTGTTACTGCAGCAGCCTAAGTAGACAACACATGCTAGTTGTTGTCATCGTCATCCATACGATTTTCCTCCCTTCTTTCACTTTTGTACTCCTCTGAGCCATTCAGTGTGCTAAACTAGCAGAGAGTAACTGTCACTCTACCTGCATTGCTATTGGCTCAGGTGGCTCACTAGTATGTGACGGGTTGTCTTGCTGCCCTTATTGTGGTTTCCCTCTTCTCTCTCTTATATCAAAACCAGTAACTTTGGAGTTGCAGAGTATTCCGTTCTTTCTGTTGACTCATTCAGTAAAAGATAGCAACTCATTTGTGGTATCTGCAAATCCCATGCAGGGGAAGCAGAAGATGACGTGCAAGTCAGAGGCAACACAGCACTTATTTTAGCAGCAGCTCCTCATTATGTGTAGATGTTGTGACTACAGTAACAAGTGCTACACAATTATTCCTTTATTTGGCTGCACAGTGTACTCACTAGTGACTGGGTAGAGAGATGAGAAGTCTCTGTATGCTTAACATTTAACAGTGAGGTTCTTTTGTCCAGTATCCAAGGTCTTTCTTGCAAGCTGGATCCACTGTACTGAGTTTGGCCTCACACTGGGAACTTATTTCAGTGTCAGAGAATTAGGTTTTTTTTTGTTTGTTTGAAAAATGGTCTTTTTTTTTTTATTACTTTAAACTAAAACTGATTGTTAGCAATTTTAGCATTAATTGTTTTGCATTGTGTTTGTGTGTATATATAAAGATTCTTGACCGTGCCTCATGAGATTTCTACTAGCTAACAGAATTTGAAATGACTGAAAATGTTTGCATCTGTCAGTTTGTGTGATTTGTTTTTTCTCTCTTGGGTTGCTGGAATTTGCCACTCAATATACAGTTTCACACTGTGTTCAAACCAGTATAGAAGTGGACTATTTCTAAGCGCTGATGGAACAGAAATCTAATCTCCCATACAGAAGTAATTAGTTTTCCAGTAGAGCACTGAGCTGATCATCTGTCTGTGAGCTCGGTCTGACCCAGGGAGGCAAAAGAAATGCATGGGCAATGAAGAAGTGAACTCTTTGTAGAGGGTAGCCCTAACAGAAAACTGCCACTTTGTAAATAGTTGAGTAATCTGCCAAGTCAGTATAAATCTGGTGGTGATGAAAGAGAGAGCATGGTAACATAGTTCAGTTACATAAAAGGTTTTCATAGCCAGAGTTCTGTTTTTCTATGACTGTAGAGGAAAGAGTAAATGGCTAATACTGCTATGAAGTGTATGTACGTGACATCTTGTTTGATGCTATTTGAATGCTTGTTAATTGGAAAAATGGTTTCCAAGTAGATGGCCATTCCTGTTTCATAACGTGATTCTCTAAGAGGGATTTTTAATAATACAAAGATAATCTGAAAGGAGGCAATGGGGAGAGGCTGTGATATTGGGCTTTCCACGGTGACCAATAATCAGTTTATCTCAGTCTTTAACTTAAAAAAGAAAGAAAGAAAGAAAGAAAAAGAAAAAAATGGGGAGGAAAAAGTAATAGAAGTGTATTTTATGACTTGATCTCTTCAGCTATAAAAGCTGTTGGCAGTTGACAGCCATTATGTAAGAGGATCACTTTCTTAGTGTCGATGTGGTATGAACTTCTTTCTTTCACCCTGTATTTAACTCTTTTCCACACTGTTTCAGCCATTAACAGACCAGATATAACAGACACTGAAATGGAAACGATAATGGACACTATTGTTGATAGCCTCTTCTGTTTTTTTGTTACACTTGGTAAGTTTTCAAATTCTAGCATATTCTCCATTCTTTTTAGACGAGACCTATGCCCAGTGAGATGCGGAAATTTTGTAATTTTTGTATAGCCAAATTAAGGCAGAAGTAGGGGTATGACAGATACCTTAATGGTTTGCTGAGTGGATTATTGATCTTCGTAGAATTATTTCTGTACGTCACTGCCAAAGAAGATAAAGGCTATGCCATGTGAGACGTGATATATTTAGTCTTCAGTATCAATGGGTAAGGAATACTGAAGGTATTGGATTGATTCTTTTTAGAAAATACTAGTTTGTTCTGAAGGTCAGCAGTGCTAGGAGTTTGGATTTTTAAGTTCAAAAAAAGGAGAAAAACATCACGCAACCCTTGAAGGGTTTAATTGAAATACTTCTTGGAATAGGAAGATAAATTTAATTTATTCACATTACTGAGAATTATGTTGTTGCTTAACCCATACATTTTTTATAGTGATGTTATCTACTGTAAGTTCTCACTGTGATCTGTGGATCTGAAATGGTATTCCTGTAAAAGATTGTGGGATCTCTCTGGGGCAGTCTTGTGGGATTTAAATTGTCATGTTTAAACAAAAGAATTATTTCATATTTATAGGTGAGATATGGAGCTAATGATTTTTAAACCTGAAATTCCATGGAAAATGTGCTTTTGAAAATGACTTTTCCTGTATCAAGATGTGACTGATACATTACTTTGTGTTTCTTGCTGTATTACTTGTTATTGCATTTAAGTGAATTCTGACCTTATGAAACTAAGTTTTAATGCTTCCCTATTAGAGTTTGTTTAACCAATACATGATGTGCTAGCTGTCTTTCTAGAATGTGCTGTCTTTTTCATAAATTTATGCATGAGAGTTAGTTTTGTTAAACTTATTGCTTTGGTAACATATTGCTATGGAGTATTTTTTTGATTCAGATTTAAAGACTGTGAGAGAAAAATTTGGTATAAGGAATGTCTGCTTGAGAGTTTTATTTTCAAACTATTACTAAAAAATTGTTTTCTGCAAAGTACACTGACTTATAGTCTTAAAACTGTAGTACAAGTGGAAGTCGATCTGTCTTTTAGGAGCTATTCCTATAATCAGATGCTCAAGAGGAACTGCAGCTGAAATGGTGGCAGTGGTAAGAAATGATTTTTCTAAAAGAGTATTGCTGTTGTAAATTTTTTCTTAACAGTTTGTTTGCTTTTTTCATCGCTGCATAGAGATCCAGTGGCATTGTCTCCTGTTCTTAGTGAGGAAAATAAAACTGGAAAGACGTATACCTTCTGTTACGATTTTAGTTCCATGGAACTCATATGTAGAAATTGTAATGTTATGAAATAAGCTGATGAGAAACTTAAATCTGAAGGATCATTTGTACTTTGGAATTCTTGTAGGTTTTCTGACGGGCATTAAAATTAGAACCATGAGCCTATAAATAAATTCTATAAAAAGTTCCCGTCTGGTCCGAGTTTTCCTGTGTCTATATAGGAATTTCTTTGTCTTGTTGAGACACCCTATAGGTGCAAGACATTTTTATTATATTAAAGTATTCTTGATTGTCAAATAGGAATTAAATTACCAAATTAAATTAGAACTAAAAATTGCTACAGCAGTGTCTTCACTAGGGGTCACTGTGCTACATTCTGTATTCCTCATAGCTTTCTTCATCACTGAAGCCTTAACACTGGTAAAACCCAAGTGTTCAGTCTGCATGTGTTCATATCAGGGATGTTCTTCATTTTATGAGACGCTTTACTATGGCAATATCTGACAGCATAATTTGCTGCTTCTGTTCTGGTTCTCTGTGGGTGTTGATATTTTTTATTCACACATTCAGAGAGAGGATGCTAATTATCTAAGGGGAAGTTTGCTGGATATAAAGTAAATGTCTTCTGCAGACTCTTGGGTCTGGGTATAAAAACTGGAGGGAGAAAAAACAGGGAAAAGAGAGAGTTCTTAGGCCAGATCTAATGTGAAGTTGACCATAAATGTTTTAGCTATAGGAAGTATTGAAGTGCAAAACCAGCATGATCTTCAAATGTTGAGGAAACGAATAGATTAAGAAATCATTGGTTCATTAAATACTGTTCTGTATTTTTCTCCATGCAGAAATTAGATAAAAAGCTCAGAGAGAATCTAAGAGACGCCAGAAACAGTCTTTTTACAGGTGACACACTTGGAGCTGGCCAGTTCAGGTAAGGTGTTAGTAATAATATGTTTTTATTGTTTATATTTCAGTTGTTTGTAAGATCTCACTAGGGTAAGTCACCACTATATGGTAAAAACCACAAGAATTAGGTTCAAATTGTGTACGAAAGCAGTTGTACTCCAAAGTAAGACTGCATATCTCTTAGTATAATTGGGTTGAATCTTACATGACTGAGACAGCGAGACAGAAATTATTTAATGAAGCAGACAGTTTTGTTTGCCCTTTCATCGTAGTCACATTGCAGTGCCATTATTTGCAGCTGCATTTCTGAACATTTGTTAATCAACTTGTAGGCCTTTAAAAAGAAAGAAATACCCACTTTCTCACTTCTGAACAGCATAAGCAAGTTGGATGATTAGACAGTTGAGAGCTGTCATTCATTTGAATCCTTTGGGGGGGAAAGGAGGGTTGAGAAAAGACATTGCAGGTGCTTCCATGTGTCTGAAATTTTTTTTTAGTTGCCTCTCCAACATCCTTTTGCCTCCAGCTAGTTGAGTACTTCACTGGCTGCCTTACAAAAGTGCGTTACAGTAGTTTACACTGTACTAAAAAAGGTGAGGTGACCCATTATGAAAACTGTAGCTGAAGGCAGAGGTTGTGGTCTCCTAACTGGAAACAAAAATACCCAGTTTATTTTTTTATAATGTGGCTATTACAGATTTTTATCTCATTCTGTGCAGAGCTTTGTTTGTTTGTTTTTTTAAAAAAAACAACAAAAAAACAAAAAACCACGAAGATTGTGGGACAAAATGAAATGGGATTGAAAGCCATTAGGAGAGAGAGCATAGCTGTGAAATTAGTTCCTTTATCTTTATGGGAACTTTATTGTTATGGGAATTGTAACCAGTGAACTTCCTTCAGGAGCGTAGCGTGCTTTCCTGTTAGGATAGCATTATTACCCTCAGAGAAATCAAGCTGCAACATGAAGGAATTATGGGAACCTCTAACAGCTAAATGATGGCTGATCTTGAGTTTGCTTTCCCAAATGACACAGGCTCTTGAGATTGTGTCTGCGTGTAAATACTTATCCAGTGCATAGAATTGTCTGTCCAAATAATGTAGCCGTCACATTTACTGTAAGTTTTATGTTTGCTAGGGACATGGTTACACTAGTTGTCTGTCTCCACTGTTAATTTTTATATGGCCATAACCCAAGATATTTTGGTGTTGGTTTTTTTTTCCTCATAAAATTGTGTTAATGATGCAGTAACAGCAATGCATCTCAGAAACTAATATTTTTTTCTTTACAGACTTCATATACAAGCAAAGAGTTGAAATAAGAGAGTTGAGAGGCAGATTTTATGTTTGAGGTACATAATAAGATTAAGGTCAAATGTGACCCACTGACCCCCAATATTAAATGCTTGTTTGAAACTCAGATGTGTATCCACACAAGGAAGTATGTATTAGTTAATAGTTAAAAAGCTAGTTATTCTTTAGTGTTCTGACGTCTGCTTAGTATTTTTTCACTTGGTGCAAAATACTGGCAGTGGTCAGCCCCAGAAGCTTTGAGGAAGGCTGGTGGAATTCTTTAGTAGGAAGTTAGACTTTTAACTTAAAATGCAATGTAGAAGGTGGCTGATATCGCTCAGGATGTTACTGGGATGTTCTGAACATATTTAAAGAGGTACTAATGAAGTGTCGTCTTTTCAGCTTCCAAAGGCCCCTATTAGTCCTTGTTGACAGAAACATAGATTTAGCAACTCCTCTCCACCATACTTGGACATACCAAGCTTTAGTGCATGATGTTCTGGTAAGAATAAATCCGATTTTGTTACCAAAAATATTTTTTCACTTAGCTTGTTATTAAACTTAATACCAGATTCTCTCTTAACCCAAAATCTGTTTTACTTCTTTTATTTGAAAGTAGGTGGAAGGTTGGAGGGCTGTTTGAGAAGGTTTCTTTAGCAGTAACTTCTAAAGTTGTCAAAAATTTGAAATCTTCATATTATTAGGAGATACATAACTCAGCAGTCCTAGATTATTCCTCAGTAGTTCATAATCACTTTTTAACTGCAACTTCTGTACGTTTTTGTTCAGTTCGTTTTTGAAAAATATTTGTAAAAAGTTTTAAAACTGATTTAAGTATTAGCTTGAATTTCCAAAAAGGTGTCTGTTTTACTCCACAACATGTTGTGGATGCTCAGTATAGATGTGCCAAATGGTACATAACCCTACTGTGAGAAACCTAAAATGGATTTATTTTTTTAATAACAAAGGTGATCTTTAAGCCCATTCCTCTCATTTATTGTATAAAACCACTAGTGATGAGGTACTTGAATGAAAGCAAATACTGCCTACTTGGGTTTGTGCATTTCATACATATTTAAGTTGTTAATAATACAAAAAAATGGGTAAGAATAATTACATTTTTGGATTGTACAGTTAGTCATGCAAATCATTCTGCTATATAGCTATGAGGAATAATTTGTGTTTATTATTGAGGCTGTTAGAGGAAGGTGTAAAATATACACATACACCTATGTACATATAGTAACTTGTTTGTATGTGCCTTTAAATTCTATTTTATATACTTCATGTCTTGTGAGCAGTCCCTTCCTATTAACCTAAGGATGGGATTTTTTTCTTCAAGTGAACATTTTTTGCCATTCTGTAGGACAAGCTGACATCAAAAAAGGTGGTTTGTGCTGTTTTTCTCCAATATCTGTGGAACACTGAAGACTTTCAAATAAAAATATTGCATTTCTACTGTTTGCTTTTGAGAATTAGTGAAAGACTCAGGAATTGCTATTGCATAAGGTCAACACATTTCTGCTCATTGCCTGCAAGCTTTTGAAGAGCAAATGCTCAGTGACTGGCTAGTAAATACCTGCCACCTCCATGTGCCTCCTCATCAGCTGCTAGCTAGAGAAAGTTGTCTGGTGGCCTGAGGAATGCATTGGGGTAGGACCTTGGTCCATCAAGAGGTCAGAGGTATTAAAGATGTAGTGAAAACTGAGTGCTTACAAATATGGAGAGGTACTGGAATAACATGACAAGAATGGTTTGAGAGTCATTGAATGTTTATCTGTTCAACGTAAGTTTCTGGAAGAACTTGTTAAATATTGCGTGTTGCTTCTCTTTTTTGACTGAGTTGACAGGATAATGTATTTCTTTAATAAAATTATAATCAAGTGGCCTGTGATTCCATGTCAAGGACAAAACAAAAATTTAATTTCAAAACCAGTCGAGTTACTCCCATTTGAAGGCAATCATGTCAAATTCTTCGCTGATGGAGCATAATATTTTATTAAGTGACCATGGTAGCCTCTCAGAAGGCCATGAATTGTAACTGAGAGTGTTACCAGGACGTTAATTATGTACATTTTACTTTCACGTTTGAAGCTCTTGGTTAAAATATCCCAGGAGTTCTGTGAGGTGTTGAACTAAATGCTAACTGAGCCACAAAGTGGAGTTCTGTGTCCTTTGAGATGATAATGGTGGTGTTTCTACACATAAACAGATGTGTGTGCAGAGATCCACATTTCGGACTAAAATATCCTTCGGGAGTGGTTACAGAAAAGTGGGAGGCACAGATAGAAGGCTTTTTAAAGACAGAATGTGGAGATCAAATGAGGAGGACTGGAATCGATAAGAATCGTTTTGGTAAAACTTGTAAATGCCAAACCTAACATGGAAACTTGGGTCACTGGTGAGTTAAATTGAGCCAAAAATAGATCTCCATTAAAAATTACAGCTGAGTTTTCAATTAAATGATTATTTTTCCTTTAACTTTGTAGTGAACAAATGTACATTAAAAATAGTCTAGTTTTATGAAACCTTAAGCGTGCTAACATGAGGTTTCTGCCCATTGGCTGCATGTGTTTCCTTTGGGAAGTGACATGGTTTTTCTTCTGTTCTGGCATGGATGGCTTGAAATGGAATTCTGAAAGTGTGAGCTGTGCCAACTGATAAGTAGAAACATTTTTAAATGGTTTTTATTTGGCAGTTGCACTTACAATGAGAATAACAAGTTTTATTTCTGGAAAAAATACGTATTTTAAAAAATTCTTGACACCTCCAATGAAGTCAGTGTGCTCCTTTAGTCATTATTTCACAAGAAGAGATCACCTGTGAAATTGCAAATGTACTTCAGAGGGGTTAGAATAAAGTTGGTATGTGAGGTTCTTGCTCATCTCTGTGTTGAAAATTAGGGGTTATGCTGCAGAAAGCATAGAGCTGTCATTGGCAAAAGTAACAGGGAAGAGGAACAAAAAGCATGCAGGCAAGTAAGCAGTGATAACATTGTATGCGAACGTAACTCTGTCATCTACCTGAAAGATGTAGATTCTAGATCTGCGCATCTGTGTAGTAGAGAAGAACGTGTGAAGAAGATTCGTCTAAATAGTCCTCCCAGTAGGTACTGCTGACTAGATATTGTTATGAGCTTCTTCGCAACTCTGTTCAATTTGCTCTAATTGTGTAAGTGGAATTCAACCTTAGAAATTTTTTCTGTCTACAACACAAACTTTCCATTACTTTAAGGTTTTGACCTGAGTACTTAGAGCTTAGTTATTACCAAATAACCTATTTTCTATATGGGAAACAGTGTTCCTGTCATTTCATTTTAAGATTTCTTGCTGGCTTTGATAGTTTTTCAGTAGTGCAACTAATTTTGGAGATCTTGCATTGCAGTCATTATTACCAGTAAACTGTTCACTGTCATCTTGGGAAATTTTAATTTAAAGCTGTGTTAGTAGCTTTTCCACTAAAAAAAAATTCTTGAAGATAGTTGTCTGAATATAAAAGACTGATTAAATGATTAGAAACTGTCAAATATTTACAACATACCTTTTCTTTTTCCCTTAGGATTTCCATTTAAATAGAGTTAACTTGGAAGAATCAACAGGAACGGAAGGTACTCCAGCAGGTGCTAGACCTAAGAAAAAAAATAAGAAATCCTACGATTTAACTGCATCTGATAAATTTTGGCAGAAGCATAAGGGCAGGTAAGCTGTATTAGGTACAGAAGTGATATTTGCTTGATCAGATCTTTTGGTAGGATTTCCTTGGGTTTGTTTGACTGTGATAACATGATTAAATACTGCAGATGAGGCTCACAGATTGGAGCGTGTGCTTGGGAGTTGTGTGGTGGCTTTCAATTTTTTTTTACTTTTTGTAATAGACTTAGCTATTTAAATCTAATTTTACCTGTACAAATAGCAGGATTAGAGTACAGGCATAACTGTCCTTAGTTAGGAAGCGCAAAAAGAAAAATGAATGTATCCAGTCTTTACTCTTACTCAGATAACAAATATGTTTACAAAGTTCTCCTGCCTATAAGATTATTGTTTTTAAAGAAAGAATGTGATTGATATGGCTTGTCCTGTATGTTTCATTAAGCTTTAAATTTTAAAGGGAGAATTCTCTACATGTAAAATTACTTCCTTTAATGAATTTTAAGATAAATAAAAATAATGAGGTGAATATAAATTCTTAGTGTTCTTTCATATTGTTGTAATTCTATTTTTAAGTTTCTTTGGAAGGATTTTTTTTAATGGAAGGATCATTGTCCATATTCATTCTATCATTCATTGTATCTGATTTTTGTTACAGAGCACAGAACTGTTTATCAGAATGCGTGTATATAGTTACTGCTTTCAATAATTGTTTAGAAAGTTAAACATAAAACATCATTATTTTCACATATTTGGTAATAATAATGTATTGGTATTTCTGAAATATGTTTTCAACATCACCTTGATTATACAATGTTCTTGAAATGATTTGTGGATCTTAACTGTGCCTAATGCAGAGTATTACATTAGTCCTTTTCCAGAGGTAGCTGAATCTGTTCAACAAGAACTGGAATCCTACAGAGCACAAGAAGATGAAGTCAAAAGACTAAAAAGTATAATGGTATGGCTGATCTCGTGTTTTTCATTTGAAGACTAATAGGATTTACACGTTTGCTCAGCTCCCTCTGCCAGCCAACAACCAAAAATGTCAGTGCATGCTGAGTTTTAAGTGTAATGTGAACTTAGAGGTAGGACTAGGCGTGCCATAATTCATTAGAAGGTTCAACTTCTTGCATGTATTGACATTAAATTTATGTAATTTCCTTAATTATAAAACACAGTCCAGACATTAATATCACTATGAAAAAATTGGTTCAAATGCACTGACTGTATTTCTGTGTATCATCTTCATAATCATGATTATTTTCATTTTTCTTTACAAACTATTGTGCAAAAACCAGGGCATAGAAGGGGAGGATGAAGGAGCAATAAGCATGCTTTCTGACAATACAGCTAAGCTTACTTCAGCTGTTAGGTAAGTAGTCAATATTGCATAATTTTTTAATTGGTTGGGAACTATTTTTAATTCTTTCTGTCACTTCATTCTTAATGTCCTTTTAAACAAATATTTTTTAAAAAAGACTATTCAGCTCACTAATAAAACAAAGATGCTATATTATTCTGATTCAAGCCAGCACATCCTCCACAAGGTCTTCTGCATGCCGCTTCAACAGCATGTGTTTGATAGCAATCTAAACATAGAATCATAGAGTGGCCTGGGTTGAAAAGGACCTCAAAGATCATCTGGTTTCAACCCCCCTGCCACATGCTCTTGAAATGTTTCATCAGCAGTGATGCTGAATAAGAAAAGTGCATCATAGATTTGCGTGCATTCTTTCACCACAAAAGCATCAACTATCTCTGCATTCCTTCCTTAAAAGAAAGTAAAAGAAGTCTACTTCCCAAAGCAACTCCTTGCTTTGTACAGTGGAACTGATTAGATTTTGTGTAATGTAGTTACTGTAACATCTCTTGGCAAAATTATAGTTTCTTCTTAAGAACACTGTATAGAAAGCTTATTTTCCTGCTCCTGAATACCTAACTTTTTGAATGACACTAAAATCTGAGAGTTAGACTTGTTCCTAATTGTGAATCTGTTTTTCATTCCATTAGTTAGTGTATTATTTGATAATTCTTTGATTCTTTGACATTATTTGATACTCTTTTGCAGTTATTTGACAGATATTGAAACTTTAATCAAAAATGAATTAATGTTGATTATGTAAGCCATAATTTTAATATATGATTTATTTAGGTAAGAAGAACAAATATCTGTTGCTGATCATTAGCTTTTGGTGGGAATACTAAGTTGCCCATGTTGTTTGTATTTTTTTTATTAATCAAGATAAAAAAAGTGCATGGATTACTTTGCTCTATTTGGGATTCATTAGATCTGTATTTTGAAACGTTTTAGTTAAACTGTACTTTATTCTGTAATTTTTCTCTAGCAAGTATGCACAATTCAAGTAATTGCTGCAACTCAGCAGATTAGTTTGTATTTAATCTTTTCAGCTCTCTTCCAGAACTTCTGGAAAAGAAGAGGCTCATTGATCTGCATACAAATGTTGCAACAGCTGTTTTGGAGCATATAAAGGTAAGACGGCTCTCTGAGTTCAGCTTTCTATGAGTTAGTGTTCCTTACCTGGAGAAAAATATTTGATCAAGTGAAGTGAGATTAAAAAAAAATGAGCTTTCTCAACTGTATTATCCTTTTCATAAATATAACATTACCTAGAGTTTAAGGGTGAGGAGGAATGAATTTTGCATATCTATGTGTGAGAAGTGAGGTAAATACCCTTTTCTTTGTTTTGGGATTTACTACTATACTCTTGTTTTGTTTTTTACTACGATGGCCATAACCTTTATTGGGCTAAATTCTTTCTAAATTAACTTTATGACAAAAGTGTTTGGTTTATTTTTTATTTTTGGGATGTGTCGACTGAAGTGTAAGCACTGATGTTACGTTCATTATGTGCTTTATGCACTTGTCAAAAGAGTACTGTTTACTGTTCATCAAATGAAAGTGATATCCAGAGATGTGGCAGTAATGATGCAAGTTACCAAACTGGTCTTTTCAGCAGGGTCTGTGTTAAACATGTCTTCTGTGTTACTTGTACTCTTAGGAAAGATGTTTCTTCACTTTGTTTGTCTGCTGCTCTTGCAGGTAGTTTTGGTATCAGGTAAAGACCTCAGTTATTACTCTGGTAATCTTGAAGATACATCTACTTCCATAGTAGACCAAGAGAAATTATAGGTGAGACTTTAAGAAACAATGCATTTTTGTTCGAGAAAGTGATTCAATGACCAAGTGTCATTGGAAAGTAGTTTAGAAAATTTTACTCCATGCTGTTTAAAAGTGATGGAATGCAACATGTTCTGAAGACTACTTCAGCATTCTTCATGTGTGTTAGGTGCATCCTCAGTTATTACTGCTGCTGAACTTTTTCTTAACCAAGCTCTATAAATGAATTCGTTCTGAATTTTAAGATATAGAATAGAACAAAATACAGAATAGTTTTAAGCTGGAAGGCACCTACAAAAATTGAATCCAACTATCAGACTAAATTAGGACTGATCCAAACTTAAAGCATACCATTAAAAGCATTATCCAAACGCCTCTTAAACGTAGACAATCGGGGCATCAACCAATTTTTCAAGAGGTCTGTTCCAGAGTCTGATGGCCCACTCAGTAAGTTCTTCCTAGTGTCTCGTCTGAACTTGGTTGAACATGGTTTTGAGCCATGTCCAGGCATCCTGTCTCCAGGGAGAAAAGCTGAGCGCCTCCTTCCCTCTCTCCTTTTCCTCCTCAGGAAGTTGTAGAGGGCAGTAAGCTTGGAGGAAAGGAGGCTGATCTTAATAAACCCAGTGGTTTGACAGAAATGATAGGCCTACACCAGTACTTATATGATACAAATTTTTAGGACAGAGGCCAGATTTCAGAGCAGCATGTGGAATAGAAATAACAGTAGTTCTGATGAACAGTGTCGTCTTGGCAAAAGGCTGAATTGAGATGTATTTGTTCATTCTTGATTAGGTGTCACTGAGACACTTTCCTGTCACCTTGAGGTGTCTTTTTGCAGCAGCTCTCTGCTAGCCTTAGTCTCCCTTCTCTGATAGGAGCCTGCTACTGGAGAGCTCCCAGGGAGCAGGGATCAATTTATCCATAAATGATTCTTAATTCTCATTCTGCAGAGTGCTCTGGCTCTGTACTTTTTGTTACAGAGCTGTGGAAGATTGTGAGACAAATAAGCATGTAATTTCTTCACTACATTGATGATGTGCGTTTCTATCATTGTTTCTTTGTTTTAGAAAGGATCACTTCCTTCTCCAAACACTTAGGAACTAACTAAACTCAGGCTAGTGCAGAAACAAGTTTTATTGTTTTTTTCTACTGGAACTTACCTACACAGAAGCTTTTTCACTAAATAAATTCCTCCCAGTTGCTTTGTGCTGTCTTTTTTCTCCCCTTTTCTCTCATCACTCTCTGGTGTGACAAAAAAATATCCATGCAAGGTGGGCGGGTTTAAAGTGCAGGATGGCATGTTACTGCATGCATTTCTCAGAAATACTTTCACCACAAAAATACATAATCTTAGCCAGTACTTTTTAAAGAAAGTCTCATGATACTTTGAAACAGTACTACAGTGTGTTTTATATGAGGTTAAAAGAGAAACCAGATTAGGATAAGAGGAAGATACGTTTTTGGGCACATGTACGGGTCGTGAGGATCTAGTGAGACACTACACTTGTTCTCAGGTTATTTTCACTTTCTCATTGATCTGGAAGCACATTCAGATTCTAAAACAGATTCTCTGCATTGTCAGTTATGGTTTTTATTACAGTAAATATGAGTGGTTTTATTCTTGGAGGTGTGAGAATCAGTGCAAAGAATGCTATGAGACCTACTCTAGTTAGTCTAAGTGAGTTTAATTTCTCTTACAGTCATATTTTAGTGCTCAGTTTACATCTTCTTTCCATGTGGTCTTGGATAATTTTCTAAGACACAGCCAGAAAAACCAGAAATGAATCACATGCTCAAGGGTCCTGGCAGTTTTCTGGCATATCTAAATGTTTAGTGAAATGATGGAAAGAATGTATCACTTTTTTCACTAAGTGAACCATCGACTATTTATTGTCAGCACTTGGAACAGATGCGTCTTTGTTGTGCATTGATTCTTCTCTGAAGAAGCTGGTAACTGAACGGTTGTGACCAACAGCTGATAGATTTAAGACTAGAATTACAGATAATCTCTCTCTAACTACTCTGGAGTTTCAAATAATGCCTATCTTTGCATGTCTGCCTCACACAAATGCTCACATTACTGAAGAATGTTAAATTATGGTGTGCACACTTAAGTTTTTTCTAAAACATTCATTAGCGAGAGGGGTAGATGTTAATCTTGCTAGAATTTTATACATACAATTTTAAGTATTGAATTTTTATGTAAATTTTACTATCAGTCATAGATTCCTGACCCTTGTTTGTTTTGGGTTTTGTTGAATCCCCATGTAATTTTCTTACCACGCTTCTCCAGCTTTGCTTGATCTCAAGACCTGATGCTGTGAAGGATTCCATTATTTGCATGGCCTTCCAATTAACCATTTCATATTTTGTAATGGAATCCCACTATTTTAATGGTTCTTTTCTAAAACAGGTCACATTTCTGTCTTACTGCAGGAACAAAAAAAGTATACGTAGTTAAATATATATGTCATAGTGGTCTGGGTCATTTTTCTCTAATTCAGCACAGATGATTAAGTTATTGCCCAACAAGTAAGTTTTTTTTTTTAGTTCAGTTGTATTGCCCTTTCTGTCATAATTTAGTGGATAGTTGTGTATAGCTCAGTAAGAGGGAAATGGCTGTGTAGCTGCTGCTCCCAGCCTTCTTGAGTGCCTCTGCCTCTTGAAAGGAGCAGACTAAGCCAATTTGTTGCAGGAGGTATCCAACGTTTAAACAACTTAAATGATACAGCCACAATTTGGTTTATTTTGAAAAGTAGATTGATGTCATTAATTCGTTACAATTACAAGAGCGATTCGTTCACTGCCTGCTGAAGTCGCTAAATCTTAACATAAATCAGGTACCTTTCAAAATTCAGATTTCACTCACCAACAAGTGTAGTTAGTAAGCATCTCTCAACCTTGAGGAGTAACCCAGAGAAGCATTCCAGACCTGAGGGGGTTGCTACCACACAGCGCACTGCTTCAGCAAGGAGAGCTCAAATCAGACTTTCTCTGGCTGCTGTACTTAGAAGGTAAAGTGATTAGTCTTAGTCAGAATATCTTCCATGTTTTTCATTATTTCCCTCTGAGCCCTGTTATCAGTGAGCCTGATGACGTCCATCACACTTCAGTTACCTGGCTAGACTCACTCATTCCATTGACTTCTGTGGGGCTGTTATTTCAGGTTGTTTTCTGTCAATGTCTTTGAGAAATTCCTTCCAGTAAGTTAAAAGATGATTTTTTTTTCTTTTTCTGCATATTCTCTCTCTCCCTCTCTCTAAAAGGAAGTATCTCAGTAAAGAGGATAGGAGAACCTCATAAAATTTGTACAAAAATGACCTTCTAGGATGTTTCAGTTAATCCTGCTTTTCCCCTTTTCTGCCTTAAAATGAAGGAATTTTATGCTTGTTTTGGAGTCCAGTGCTCAGGTGGAGATTTTGGTGCATTTCAGTAACTTACTCTAAAATAAATTTTGGCTTCATAACAAATTGTTTTTAAAGATGTTAAGTTGAAAGCTTTCACAAATATTAAATAAATAAAGAAGCTGAAATGTGGAGCTTTAATTACAATAAAGATCCTATCTCTTAGCTGGAAATGAGAAAGGTAATTGAATGGTGTTAGTGTGGAATAAGATGTCGCATTAGGAAATGGAGAGCAGGAGGCAGAAAGGAATGTAAATGTAAATGCATCTTTATTTTTCTTCACCTTGCTATCCAGCTTGGCAGCCATAAGGACCTCTTTCTTGCTGTCTTGTCTTGTTGAATCTGCAGGATTGTTTAGCTCCCGTTCCCCAGCTTTTACTCTTGGCATGTCTGAGAGTTTGTCAGTGAGTGAGAAAAATGGCACTTTCCTCTAAACCGGGACATCTGCTTCTTATCAGCACTTTTTGGAATAGTTGGCTCTTTGGGAAGTAACTGTCTCATTGATATGACATATCTGGGAAATCTGTCAAAAGGTAACTAGTAGTGTTTGTGGCTATTCAGTAATCCTATGAAACTTTACTTGGTGTCCATCTAATTCCTCACATACCTGTATAAGAAAACTACTGCCCTAATAAGCACTTTCTCTAGTAACGTTGGTTATGTACGTAGTAACGCCTGGTGATGAGGAAGCTGAGTGGACTCACTGTATTGATCCATATCAGTAGGTTGCGTACTGTGGGCAAAAAAAGCAGCTGAGTTTTTCAGGATGTTTTCTTTTTGTGAAGAGCGTGAAGTTCATGCTTCAAAAACCATTGTCCCAGATTTTGGAGAGTAATTATGTAACTGCCATTAATATTTCTTTTCACGCTCTAAGTAGTGTGGCTATGTGCAGTCAGTGAGTTTTCTTTGCTGCAGCTACTCTGTTTTGCCCTACCCAAACAGTCAGAAAGTAGCACGGAGTTGCGAAGAATTTTAAGCAGTTTGCAATGAAAATTAGTTAAGAACTGTAAATCTACTCTTACAATTTGAAGTATCTCATGTTTAAGTTATTTTATTTAGAAATTGACCTGTAGACAAATGTTTTGAATTAACGTATTTGTTTTATGTTGTAGAGTTTTACATGCCATCTGAATAAATTTGTCTTAAACGAAACACCAGCTAAGATAATACAGGCACTGCCAAATTCAACAATAATGTATTTATCTTAATGAGATGAAGTTTCCAGATTTTGTGAAATCCTTTGTTAGTTGGATGCCTTTTGTCTGGGAAAAATGTTTTAAACCTAAAGACATTGATTTTTAACTCCTTGTAAGGAACTCAAATTTATTTAAGACACAAAAGGAAGTGAATATAATGCAAAGTCTGGAAAAAATCGTAATGGCTTCTTTGCAGTTGTTTTCTGTCTCTAGAAACAACTAAAGAAGCTTATAATGCAAATTAGAGTTGTCCAGTCTCGTGGAGACAGGTCACAGAACGTGTCTGACATGCTGGATACCAAATTCATTTGGTATCTGAATGAAACACCTGGAAAAAGGCTGGCAGTTCCTGTCTGTTGTCTGTACAGTAGCATAACATAGGCACAAATCATTGGTTTACCTTTCAGCTGAGTAAGGTATGATCAGTGCAGGGCCTTACAGCGGTGTAACTATGGCTGTGAGTACCCTCCTAATATGGGCACAAGGCAAATACAGCTTTGAGAGAAGCTCTGCGTTTTTTTTTTTTTTCCTCATTCCATACAACTTTTATGTGATGCCAGTCACAGTGACAAACAAAATAAGATATTCTTCTACCCCTAAAAGTAGCAAGTGATCAGTTCTGAGTTCACTTCATGGAAACTCTACGGAGATAGAGCTTATAAAAATATCCCTGAATACGAGCTTCTACAAAGGCTGAATTAAATTGAGGTGTTGTTCTGCAAGAAACTGCTCTTCTCAATGTATTTGGTAGATAGTAATGAGAAATAGGAGTGTTATGTGTATGGTACTGTAAGGCAAGTGGCTGCCTGCATAAGCTGACTGCCAACAATTTTCAATAGTAAAATATTCTTGTGACTTTTTATTTCATATTCTCATCCCTAACTCTTACTGTACTCAAATGTGAAATATCCTAATTTTCTTTTCTTCTTTTCTCTTTCCTTCTTATCTTTGTTTTTTTTATTTATTTTTAATTTCCTTATTTGTGTTCTTAGGAATAATTGTAGTAGGATTCAGAAGCAAGTGAGACTTCGAGTGTTTTTCTGTTGCTGCCATTAGAACAACCACTGCATTGGGTTAAAAGGTGCCATAGCAATTTTTCATGCCTCAACAACATTGGGCAAAAAATGTTCAGAATCTGTTAACCTGAGAAAAAGCGTGGTGACTCATGCCTCGCTCTGCTAACATCATTTCAGTCTCCCAGTGACCACAATGTGGAGCTGAAATGCTTCCAAGGCAGTGAGATGGAGATCCACTCTACCAGTCTCCTTTTGGAGTCATTGCATAGCTGAATGTGTTCAACAGGATTTAGTTAGTGGCCAGAAGTTAAGGCTTTGTAAGCTGAGCCATTGTAATGTTTGCTGTAGTGCTACATTTTAATATAAAAACTGTGATGGAACATTAGATTCCTAAATCAGTGCTGGAATGCATTCTTCTGCGTCCAGATTGAAACTGATCAGATGTGCAAAGCTTGGCTGTCTGTGCAGATGCACTGAGTGCTGTCAACAGTTGCATGGCCATCTGATGTCTTCCATAGAGCTTTTGCCTTTTGCAGTAGCTGTGGTGTCCTCTCTAAAAAAGGATTTTCACAATTTGGTCTGCATGTGATAACTCTAGAAATCTGTCATAATAAGTGTTAGCCAGGCAGTCTAATTATGAAGTGTTCCATCTTTATTGAAATAGCTCATTCACACCAACAGCCTGTCAGATTTGAAAGGAAAGCTCCCAGTCTTATCTGGAATGATGCTGTAGTGGATTTAGGAATTTCCTGCTTGTCTACATTGAGTAATTGTCTCATTGACTGAGAGACTTCATGTTCAGCATAAATTTGACTGTATGTATGATGACATGAAGTTTGCAGCTGCAGCAAAAGCAGAGTTTCAAACAAAGCTCCTCTTCCAGTTAAATATTTGTACATTCTTTGCTTAACTTGCATTTTCACTTCTACTGTGAGAGTAGTGTCAATTTTCTGACTTTGATAATGGTAAGCATTATTTTTTTTTTTCTGGCAATTTATTTAAAAACATTTTTTTTTAAACAGTTGTGATGACTAAAACCTTTTGAAGAGGAAAAAAGTATTTGTCATAGTATGAAGAATTAGTTAGAGTTAATAAATTCTAACGCTTATTCTTACCCAGACTAGAAAGCTGGATGTGTATTTTGAATATGAGGAAAAAATAATGAGCAAATCTACTCTGGATAAATCTCTGCTGGACATGATTTCTGACCCAGATGGTGAGTACTTTAAATCTGAACTTGGTGTCAACATGCTTTGAGATGCAGTAAACATGTGCTATAACTTCGTGGACGGTAAAGAGCGTACATGTGTTGCAAGCTGTGCAACTTTATAAAGGAAACAGCTTGTCATTGATTCCAGTAGTGGTCTACCGTGTTTATTAAATAGGCTGAGTAATATATTTAAAAAATGGTGACTTTTGCAGTTCCACACAGATCCATTTCTAATTCTGTGTTGCTGAAGGCCATAAGATTTTAACTTCCTTGCTTCTCAAGTATTTACTAATACAGCGTAGAGTTGTGTGTTCTGAACAGTGCTGGTTCTTTAGAATCCCACACATCATAAAGCCAGAATGGAGCAGGGCATTTCACTGGATTTGCTTAGGTAAAGGGGCAGTAGTGTAGGTAGGTCACCTTTGCTTGGGGGGTGGGGAGAGAGATGGGTTGTAAGATGGTGGAGAAAAGGGAATCAAGCTATAACTAGCCAGCTGGCTGACAGACACATGGGGGTTTGATGTGCCCTACACAGCTTTGTCAGATCTGTTATCAGTACCCAGCAACAGAGCTTCCCAGCTGATTCATGTCTGGTTACTACATACTAAAGCTTTACACACTGGCTGGTACTTGGGCTCTCTATCAGCAGGAGTCACTGGGAACTGTTCTGTAAGAGGCCAAAACCAGAATGTGTTCTCGGCTTTTCGCAGTGCTGTAGCATAGAGGCAGTGGCCTCACATAACTGTCACTGAAACCTTTTAACAATGAGTATCTTGGGTGTGCACAAGAAAAAGATTAGACATCTAAGCTAGAGTTTTCTTTATAAGCTAGATATTCAGTTGTTTATAGTAACTAATTAGCATTTAATATACTTTGCCTAGATAAAAGACACTGATGAAACAAAAGGATTTAAGTACCATGTTTTTTTTCTGTGTATGCTGTCTTGCAAAACTATTGTGTGATTTGCTGTTAGATACCAACAGGGAAAGCTTATTTGAAGGACTAATGCATCAAGTCTTCCAGCACACTCAGAGGTGAATATTTGTTTGTATGATCTGTGGGGCACTTGCCTTATGGACAATGATACCTGCAGAGCTCTTCACAGCAGCAGACCTGAGCACTTACCTGCTTTGTCCTCCCATTTTTGCTGTCTGTTAGCGATTTACCATTCATGGCAATTAGCTGTTTCCCAGTTCAGGGGATGTTACTGTATCCTGGAGTGGTACTAAAACCAGAGTTGCTGATTTTGCTTCTCTCCATTAGTGAAGCTAATTTCCCACTGAAAATAAAGTTGTTCTATTTGAGGTTTGTCAAGTTAAGTTTCCTGCAGAACATTTATCATCCCTGTCCTCCTTCCAGGCTGTCACAGGCCGTGGCTTAGGGAAAAAAAAAAGGAAGCACTTTACAAGCAGCCTGTCTGGGACTTGCAACTGTTTATCACAGCTGTGTTTTATACCAACATTTCAATTACTTTTGCCAGGAGAAAAGAAAAAAAAAGTGTTTTCCTAAGATTTATATAAGTATACATGATATAATCTAAGCATTTATTTTGAATTTATTTATTTTTTTTGGTAGGAGAAAATATCACCTGCTCATGTCTAAGCAAGACACTTTTGTGAGCACAAACCTCCCAGGAGTTTTGCAGGCATGGTAAATACGCTCAGTGAGGGAAATGCTATCGTGTTCCAGCAGGTATTGCCATAAGCTATAAACTGGCAAGTTGGAAACCAAGTGTCTGAGTCAGTTACAGAGACCAAGTTCTCTTACAGTGACTCTTTAGGACATGCAGAGTGCATTTTGAGCCAAGTTGACTCCAAAGGGATGTCTACCATGAAAGCTGTTTGTTGGTTCCCATGATACAAAGTTTTTCAGTTTTTGATCTTCTGGCTTACTGGTATTTGTTGAAGGTTATTAAAATTTTATGTTTTGGAAACAGTTGAATCAAGTCATGAATGTTCATTATGACAGTGCTTACTATGAGAGAGGCTTCTGCCAGACTAAATATGTGCTTGCTTACAAACAAAAGCTGCATATTGGATTAGGTGATTCCCTGCTGTTGTGATCCATATTCCATAGCTGGGAAGCATTTTTCTCTTCCCCATGAGTATGGAACAGTGTATTTTTTTTTAAATATTGACCGGCATCTAAAGGCAGCAAGCAAGCTTTTCTAATGAAGTGCTGGACTACAGATTTGAAACATTTGTTTTGAGAAGCGTTCTCTATTATTTGTGGTTTTCTGCTAGAAAAAGAAGTAGATGCTGTTTGAATTCTGACATAGTTGGTTATAGTCTAAAGAACACAAGGATGGTCAGATCATCTGTTTGCTCTGGCAGAAATGAATTTTGATTCCCATTGATAATGCTTCCCAAATATTTGTTGTAATCTTTTTCTCCAAGGAAATGGTTTGCTAATAATTCAGGAGATGAAATCCTTCCCAGAGACAAGTTGGTAGTTCAGTGTTTTTTCTTCCTGACCAAAGGTTCAAACGTAAGTGCTTTTTCAGCTCTCAGCTGTTTCAGTACAGCCAACTCTAGAGCTGCATAAACAAATTGTAGAGCTGAAAAAAAAATGCTGTGGCTTATATTTTCATGATTTTCTTCAGTCTTTTTCACAGTTCTACTGTCTGCTGAATGCTTGCAGTTCACTCCTAAAGTTAGATGTAATGCCAGGAGGTAACTTATTTGTACGTTACCCCTACCTGCAGAGCAGTGTTTGCTACAAGCAGATCTGGCAGGTGTAACTCCTTCAGAAACAGTGAGCTTATTAATAATTTTTAAATAAAATTGCTGAATGTCGTTTACTGCCGTGTGTACTGAACAAAGCCATGAGGAGAGATAATACATATATAATTCAGACCTTTATTTATAGAAATGGTATGCATACATCGAAGGGCAATTAACACTGCATAGTTACAGTTTTTATTATGTGTTTCACTGCAGCAGGAACTCCCGAAGACAAAATGCGACTATTTCTTATCTATTACATCAGCTCATCTCAGGCACCTTCAGAGGTACGTTCTTTACAGTTCATGACACCGCATTTTACCAAGTAGGCTTTTCTGTGTTTGATCAGCCTTAAGTAGGTATTTCTGCTTCTCTGTGAACAGAAGCATGATATGCCCGGGTAATACAAAAACTTAAAATAAATTCTCTGGTTTTATCAAGGAGCCTGTTTGTCAAGCACTAGCTACTGCTGTGAAGGATAAGCATGACTAGTAAGAAAGAAGATCGTCTTTTGAAACATTCAGTTCAGAGTTACTATGAAACTCATCTTGGAACACTTTCCACTATAAGTGGATTTTAAAAAGTTTACATGACGCTTTTCACTCTACCCTTGTACGTTCAAAAGTAATTTGGTTAGTTGACTAGTGGATGCACAATGCAGAAATGCTGTTATCAGAACAGTTCAGGAGGCAATTTCTTAATAGTTCATTAGAGCTTATGATTAATTTCAAGGACATTTTCTATTATGCTGTAGAAATATTGTAATATAGAATTAATATAGATAGTGTGGAAACATTTCACAATGAAATTATTATACTGACTCAAACTAGTAAAAAAAATGAGCTTGGGTTGGGTAAAATGCTCTTCATTTTCACTGGCTGCTGTTGTGACACTTTACATAAACCGTCAGTCAGGTTTCTGAAGGATGTCAATATTGTAAACTGTTTCCTTAAAATGCATTTGCTACAAGTAGCTATCACTGAACTTAACTGTATTTGTGGAATTAAATTCTGTGCACTTACATCTAAGTTGTATTTTTGTACTTGGTAGAGGATGGGATTAATAATTGCTTTTTATCTAAATATTAAATAAGCAAAGTTATAGTATCAGTGAAGTTAATGTAATCTTGTATTCCACATGGAGAGAGTTAAGAGTAGTTTAAACTTGTTGCAATTCTCTACTTCATAATTTCAGATTGATTTGGACCAGTATAAAAAAGCACTGATGGATGCGGGTTGTAATCTAGCTCCTCTTAGCTACATAAAACAGTGGAAGTGAGTAATTTCCTTTTTTTTATTCCTATGTGAGGCTGTAATTGGGGTAACTTTACAGAATTCAGTGTGGGTATCATACAGTGTAAATTATCCGTAAACATTTATTCTGGCATAATCTTTGCTGTCATTGTTACGATAATACATGCAAAATCTTACTTTACAATGGAACTCTAATAATGCCAGAACCCTACTCAGTGTGATGCATATCAGTGTTCTTAATTATCCAAGACAGGAAAAAATGTATTGAATTTGGTGAAAAGTTGGGTTTGCTCAGTCTCCAGATTTTGTGGTTCATGCCAAAGGGCTGCACTGCCTATCAGTTACTGTACATCTTATAAAAATAAATTCCTATTAAATACAAAATCTAATTCCTTTCAGCTCCTTAATCACTGTAGATGTAGACAAGAGGGATGCACATGAGAAATAGTTTCTTCCAGAAACAGTTTGAGAAGCATAAGTATTTTCACTTTGAAATGACTGGAGTGGAACACTGTACAGCAGGATGTGCCATGAGATGAAGCATTTGATTTCTACCCCTGCTTTCATAGGGCTTTCACTAAGATGGCTTCAGCTCCAACCAGCTATGGAAACTCTACGCCTAAACCTTTGGGGTATGTTTTTGATTAATTGTCAGTAAACCTTTGGGTTCTTCTGGTTTATTTTAGTAGTACTGAAAGTGTAGTTAGTGTCGTATGTAGCCCAGAATAAAACATTTCCCTATTTGAAAAATTTGTTTTTTAAATTACTTAGCTCCCATTAACAGTGCATGGGACTTGCATTAAAAAAAAAAAAAAAAAAAAAAAAAAAAAAAAAAAGGGATATGTGGCTAAATCCAGAAAGGAACTTAATATAGTGATTCCTGTTACCTTCACATGAAGTGTATGGACTTTCATAGGAGAATTCAGCAAGAAACTAAGACAGCCAGCATGCTCAGCCTTATTTAATCCATGGCAGGAAACAAAAACAGCCCTGAGTATTCAAAATGGGTCATCTCTAGGGCAAGAAGCAAGAATGCACTTATTTTTCTTAGGATCTCCTGGAGAGAGTGTAGTTGGTTATTTTAAGACACAGAATGAGAAGGTAGTGGCTGTGCATAACCCATAGAGATTCCTCGTTACCAGCTGTACATTCAGAAGTGTGCTGTCATAAGGAAACTGTCACAGTACAGTTACTGATTTTCCCATGTCAGTATCAGAATTCTTTCTGTTTTCTTAAGTTGGAAAAAAAAAAATAAATGGAGCATTCAAATCCTTCCACTACTGAAGGCTTTAACTGTTCAGTGGATCAGAGAGTAGAACACAAGGCTCCTATTGATAGCTGAGAATCTAACTGCTAAATTATAGGTGTATTCCCAAACGCTTGGTTTGCCATGCGGTTTGAAAAATAGCTTATTTCATGAAAAATTGAATTAGTACCTTTGTTGCTTTGGCTTTAATAGGAATTGGATATTAATTTTAAACTTAAAAATTATATGTAACGTTTTCTTTTTTCATTTGCAATGTTGTTTTGGTTTTCAGTCTGTTTTCACGTGTTATGAATACAGGATCACAGTTTGTGATGGAAGGTGTGAAGAACTTGGTACTGAAGCAACAAGTAAGTTTATAGACCATGCATTGTCAAGCAATTGTGAACACTGAGGAAAATGACTTTTGTTACCTCTGTCATACTATGAGGCCTGCTCTGAAAGTAACGCCTTCTATATTTTATTATGCTGGCCCACAGTGGCAGAGGAGGAAAAAATGACACCCATTGTCATTCATTGATGTTTACTGAATGTCTGTGGAGACTAAACAGTGGATGTGAGCACAGTGAGACCATGGGTGGTCAGTTTCAGCAGTGCGACAGCAGGTCCCCTCCAGTGGATTTTTACAAGCGTGGCATGCAGGTTCTTGCTCATGGCTGACAAAAATGCAGAGCTAATGTAGACTATGTTGAAAACAGTGCTTTGTAGCTGAGAATTTTCTCTGTTAACAGAGTTCTTCTCTTTGTATCTGTTGTAGTTTCTGGGGATTTAAATAGGAGATGCCATTTTCAGCATGACCCATGTTTATTATGCAGATTAGTAATTCATAATGGAAAATTAAGTTTGTTGCCCTGTATGTGGTGAGTTTGTATTGGAAGTTACAGAGGTAGATGATTAGAATCACAGAATCATTAAGACTGAAAAAGACCTGAGATCGTCTATGTCAGGAAAAGAGCTTTACTGATACAATTATGAAGTAGTGTCATAGAGACCTCCAGCTGACAGAAGTCTAACATACTGAGACTCCACTTCTCTACTTTCGATATGTTTACTAAAGAAGAAGAAAAATTTTTCCATGAAGGCTTCCTATTAGCTGTAATAAAAGGACTGAAGCAGAATATTGCATTTGTTATGGTAGTCACTCTTCTACTAAAATTGGATAAAGTACATTTTCTAAGATTCGGAAGCATTATGTTGCTATTGAAACTGAATCAGAACTACCAGCAAAAAATAAAGTTTGCCAACATGATTCCAGGATATTATTTTGCATTACAAGTTAAATCCTTAAGGTGTTATAGGCTAGTGCAGTTACTGAGTTTCCTGGTCTGGCTTGGTGTTCGTATTGCCCACTAGAAAACACCTTTAGATTCCTTGGCTGAACAGAGGGTTAGTTTGGCTTACAGAAAGCACTGTTCATTACATGCATCTCAGGCAATTTGTTGTGTCTGCACTATCTGCTGTTACATCTTATATTGTGGTTGCCTCCTTCCTGGAGGCATTCAAAGCCAGGCTGGATGGGGCTTTGAACAGCCTGGTCTGGTGTGAGGTATCCCTGCCTATAACAGAGGGGTTGGAATTGGATGATCTTAAAGGTCCCTTCCAACCCAAACCATTCTATTCTGCCAGTGCTACTCTGAATTCCACACGCTTTTGGAAACTGAATTTCCCCTGAAATTAGTCAGTAATTTAATACAAGACATAATAATGTCAAAGGACTTGATGACCCAACTGTTAGAAATTACAGTAGTTAGTTAGCTAACTGTTACTGCTATGTCCAGAAATGACATATTAACTATCAGTACATTGTATAGACCCTTAGCACCAGGAGAATTTAAAATTCCTGGAGTTCCTTTCCCAGTAAGCAGCAGAAATGCTTTTGTGATTGACTGTTACAATGGCAATTTGTTCCAGTGTGAAGTTAGTAGAGCATGGCTTAGGGATATAGAATTTGTAAGCTGAGGCTCTTGGAATGTGCAAAAGTGAGAAATAGTGCTTCCTAACTGTTAGCTGAAATTCAGCCAATCTTTAAAAAAAAAAAAAAAAAAAAGCACCTAGGAGAAGAGCCTAGATCAAATAAGCCATGTTGCTAAACATTTCCACTGTGTAACACTGCAAAGCCCACGAAGTAAACATTCTTGTGTCTCCATTGTTGGAAGGTTCTGAGATGGCAGTGCATATACAGCTGTGCAACATGGCACCTCCTGGGCACCTGTTCATGATGGAATTTCCAGAATTCTGAAGTAAAGCCGGCAGCTTCTTGAAACAAAGAAGGGGGGTCTCATGCTGAGTGTTGACTTCTGAGGAAGCATTCAGCTTTGAGATGTAATTACTTACTTAAAAAAAAAAAAAAAAAAAAATTGCAGTACCATCACCTGAATTGCTTTTTTTGCACAGAATAGTTACTGTTTACTTTGGTACTTTTCAGCTTCTTCAAAACATAAGAGTCTGACAGTTTAAAGTAGTGTTTCAAATGTTCTATTGATTATCCTCTGAATAAGGCTTAGTAAGTAACTTAGTATTTCATTAATTTCATGTTTTGTTTTGTAGAATCTGCCAGTCACACGCATATTGGACAACCTTATGGAGATGAAGTCAAACCCAGTGAGTATAACTGCTTTCACTTAAGAGATAATTGTCAAGTAGGTAATTGTCAAAGAGATACGTTGTCTAATGAAATCTTTAGGCTTTGTAATGGTAATATACCGTACCTATTCTTTGTTCACAATAATGCAGTGCTTTATTTCACCAACAGAAACATTTTCATAATTATTCCATACAATTTATTTAGCATAAAAGCGGTATCTTAAGACATTTGATGGTGTTTCAAACTATCTTTTTTTTTGGGGGGGGGAGGCCTAGACTGAGCTTTTGTGTTATACTGGTCTTCTGTTGCTCCTGAATTTGTAGAAGTTAAACAATGGTCTGAAATTGTTCTTGAATCAAAGGGATTTTTTTTAAGAGCACAGTATTAAAAGTTAAGTAGATATGAACAGGGTTAGTACAGAAAGTTTTCCGTCCCTCAATTTTGAAACTTTGCTGTTTAGAGGAAAATATTTTAGCAGTCTTCCATTTGAAACCAGTTTGGCTGGTTGCTTTGTCGGGAAAGTCCACTTTTCCTGTTGTTCCTGTGAAATCTTAAACTTGGCAAAGTTAACAAAGCTTTGATTGTGCACGGTCAAGACAAGTGCTAGAACGTATAGCTAAAAATAGCCAAAAATCTTTGTCTAAGCCTTTTTTTTTAATTCCTTCAATGAACCATTGATGTGACCATCCTATACATAAAATAGTAATATGATGTGGCACACTCAACCTTTGAAAATGACTTTCAGGTTGTTTTTTCAGAACAACTTTAATGATTGTTTCTCAGTTTAATGAGATCATAATCACTCAAGAGATATAAAATGGTAATATGTCACATTAGTTGATCTGTGTACTTGGAGGTATGATAAACCCCTTTGAATTCCTCTTGTTAAGGAATAAAAGTACAAAAATAAATGTAGTACAAAGAACACGTGGATTTTTGCATTATTCAGAGCTGGTCTGCTAGTGCCATTTGTATCCAGCAGTCCATCTTTATCTTTAACAGCGTATGCCTGTATGAGTTAGCAGTTCACTTGTTAGCTCTTCTGAGCTATGCAGGACGAATAGGTTTCATGGTAGGCTCTGCACTGCAATGGTTATGACAGAAACATAGGTGATGTGCATAGAAAGTAGCAAAATACAGTAGATTTAGAATAGTCTATTTGCTGCTTCAGATATTAGCAATAGGTAGAGGCAGGTAAATAATAGAAGCATAGGTAAATAACCAATCCCTAAGTAGCTTTTTTTTAATTGTACTTTATAGATAGTGACTCATGATTGCTAGGTGGAAATAAATAGGTGTTGTTTTCAGCAGCAGAGTAGATTGTTGTCCTTAGTTGTAGGACTTTGAAAAGATGTACAGGGTTAATGTATCTGGTCAACCAGTAGAGGTCACTCACAATACTTAATATGGAAATCAGAAGTTAAAAACTGGTAGGTGAAAACTTACTCAAAATTTGAAAATAAATGCTAGCTTCCTCAGGCTCAAAGTTTAGGAACTTAGCTGAGCTATGTTCTCTTGTTGCTGACGTGACACTCTCACCTTGTAGTCAGAGAAGACAGCCAAGATCACTTTGCTAATGTAGTCCAATGGAAAGCGCAGTAAGTGACAGCTGAGCAGCAAGGTCCCAGGGTGATCAAGTGAGGACTTAATCAAATGTAACAGCCGTGGGCACAGAAACAGAGGGAAGAAGCTCTTACCTTTAGAAGGCCTCAGGTAGGCAGGGATCTCCAGCAAGAGATGCTCTCATCTCTACTGCTGACACCTAAATGAAGTCTGGGAAGGGGTGGATTCTGGTTCCACCCCTTCTGGTCACTCAGGTGCACTGCATCCACCTGACCTTCCCTGGATTGGCCCTGCCTTCCCACCAGGTGCTCAGTTGCTGCTTCAGGCTGTGACTTTGCATTTCTGCTACAGCTGTCTTCAAGAAAATACTGATCTTCTCACTTGAAAAAGGAGAGATTGTTTCAGTCTATCTGTCAGGGAGTTTATGATTCTCTACCATATCAAAGATGAGAATACCTGATCCAAAACAGGAAGTCCTACTTTGCAAGTCATAGGAGATCAGGCAAGCCTTTAAGAAGGAGTCCTAACACATACTCTTTGAGTAAGTAAATTCAAGAAGGAAAAGAAACATAATGCGTTGCTAGTTGTTGGCCACTTTTCCAGTGTCAATTTAGTATTTATTTAACTTTATGCCTACAGGAGAGGTACTCAGAAGTAATAATGAGAAAATGTTTTTGATCTTATTTGTTTAGCTGATAATTAGAAGGAGTTACGAACTAACGTGTGTTAGTTAGTTAAATAAAATCAGAGATTCCCTGCTGAAGTTTTCTCAAATACCTCTCAGTCTTGTCTAGTGCTTTCCACGTTTTAGAGTTGCTGTACCTCCACTACAAACCAGGCTCCAAGGTCATGAATGGGGGCAGACTTGGCAACTGTCGCTGAAATTTCCAGTAGAATATAAATGCATTTTTATATAGTCAGTATGAAATTAGATTTAAAATTAAATTCTTTAATAAGATACATGTGAGGATATTTATTTTATGTAATTGCAGAGGTCCTTAATATCAAACTATATTTTCATTTAGTATACATGAAGCAGTTAGACATAATGTTTTGTAATATTATGTATAGATATGCCTTGTGTGCACTAGTAAATCCCCCAGCTAATTTTCTACTACTAGAGGATCATTTGTTCCACAGAACATGGAGATCTTGCTTGTAAGCACCCAGCTGAAATCCAGTTCAGACTTACATACGCATCATCCATAATGTGAAATACCTGGATGAAATTGTAGTATAGAAACTAGAGACTAAAGCCAAGCAGTTGTCAGAAGCAGTTATTAAGAAGCTTTGTTTTTCATCTGTAAGACTTGGTAAAAACCCTGCTCGTTGCCAGTAAAAATATTGGAAGTGCTTCACTGTTTTGCATGAATAAAAAAAAAAAAACTTTTATAGTTTAGACAGTCAAACTTTTCAAATTCTTGTGGAACTCATTTCTTCCTCACAAGCTTAATTTTGGTTTAATAGCAGTCATAAATCATGAAATGAAAAGGGTAAGTTTCGTAACAGTAGCAGATTCTGATCTATCTTGTATTTTGCATTCAGTGCTTTAGAAGTGTTTTGGTTTATGGCATTAAATCACTAGCAGATCTCTTTAACTTGGAAAATGTTAGCATTTGTAAGTCAGTCATAACTAACCGCCTGATGTTCCTCTAAAGCTGGTGACAGCTTAATCTTTCTTTCTACATATTGCTTTTCTTTTGGGATTTATTATGCAACCAACTGAAGTATGTCTTGGAAATTGTGTAATAGTCAAGTGTAGCTGAATCAGAAACAGTTTATATCTCTGTTTATGCTTCCCTGGTTCAGTTATGTACAAATATTATGTGTGCACACCCCAATTAACTTGGTGTGATGCATCTGTTGGAATTGGGAAAGCATGGTAGTTTGACTGATTGCCATTTCATGGAACAAAGGCAGAAATTCATGAGCCAAAATCCATATCTTTTGAGATTTAAACATTCTTTTCAATAGGAGACAGATGACTACCGCTACTTTGACCCCAAGATGCTACGAGGCAGTGACAGGTGAGTTTACTGGCAGTTTTGCTCATTTCCTTCTCTGGGAAAAGGCTAACTTGAAATAATTCTTATGTTATTGCTGAATCTGTAAGATCTCTAACTATTCATTTTAAGATAAGATGGTTGATATGAAGGAAATCACAACTGGAACCTGGATCACCCAGATATGTTTCTGTCAAAAAGAAAGTTCTTGTTCCAGTGACTGAACATGCTGCTAATTTGTACACCGGTCACAGGAATGTGTAATGGTATTTAACAGTAATTTTTTTAAAATACTGCTTGGTTTCTTTGAAACTGTTTTTACACTAAATTAAATTAAAAAGTCACTGAGTAGCCCACCAAAATTTCACTTCGAAGTACAGCCCTGTCTTAGTGATTGTTAGTAGATTTTTGAAAACAAAGCAGGCTGCGTTTGCTCCTGTGTAGACAGGTGCACGTGTAAGTTCATGTGCACATACATGAAGGGGCCGTCGCTTCACTGGTAAACTGTAAGAACGAAAGAGGAATTGCACTAGAAGTTTACAGACTCCTGTCTTCTGCTTCTAGGAGCAGTATCCATGGCTGATAACCTCACTTCCATATTGTAGATAACAGAGATGGTAATTTTAACATCCTTCTAAAAACAACGCTCATCTGAGCTGTGGGAGAGCTATTGGCTCATTTAATTTTAGAGGTTTATTACTCAATGAATATATACCTCTGCTTTTAGTTGTTTGCAGTAAATAAGAATTTCATCTGTCCAGATTCCATCTGTTCTTGAATCATAGAAATTAAATTTTCAATAGCAATAAGTAACAATGGGAAGCAAATTTCAGAGAATATGAATGTTTCATTGTAAAGTAAATACAAGCTGTATTGCAACTTTTTTTCATGCTGTTTTTATAACATTTTGAGGATTTTTCTCTACCACCCAAACTTTCTTCTGTCATTTCAATTCTGATGTTGCTGCAATGCCTGTCAGCAAAACATGTACCTGCTGCTGATAGTCATTCCTAAGATTCTGAAGCATCCATAAGCAGAAACACAGGCATCCCAAAGATGCTGATCACACTGATGCAGTTGTTACTCCTGTGTCTCTCACTGTGGTTGTACTCCTAGCTAGCAGCACTGGAGTTTGAGCATAAAAGAAGCATTGTCATAAAAGTCATGATTCAAACAGCAATCTTAAAACTGAGGAGGATAAAGCTATTCACTTTGTGTATTTGTTCCTATAAATGAATGATTATTTTTCATGAAAAATAGTTAAATAATAGCTCTGATGAACAATGCTTGCCTTTCTGCATTGTACTTTACATTTTTATCTAATATAGTTTAGTATTCCATAAACACAGGTACTAATGCTAAAAATGCTAATATAAACATAAATGTCTAATAAGATTTAAGTTGTAGGTGTTTTTCTTTCTTTGCAGCTCAGTTCCACGAAACAAAAATCCATTCCAGGAGGTGAGTCACGTAGAAGTTACTTGTCAGTGTGCATGTATAAAAAAAAACAAGGAAAACAGTATTTTTTGGTAATAAAGAAGAGACCTTGGTTTGAAAGAATCACTTAGTCTGCTTACCTCTAGTATTAATTGCAGTGAGCTGCCAGTCTCAAAAAGTCTCTCCATCTTCAGCGAGCTGTGTAAGCATTTGAATAACAGTGGAGGAAAAAAAAATCTCAAAAATGCTTCTGGAGATAATTATAATAATTTAATAACACCATACTTGGGTACTCAGTAATTTGACACCCCCATTTTTATACCAGAGCTTTACAGTGCTCTTTAAATTTAATTCTCTTTTCAGTCTTAAACGATAGTGTTGGCCATGAATTTAAGTGAGACTTCTTTAAGCAACCTCTGTGATTTAAGGAAATAACTCACAAAAGCAGCAGAACAGCCCGTGCTGCCATGTGCTCCTTCTTCATTTCCTACAACTGCCCGTAAAGTTCGGTGTTTTTCAACAAAAATGTTTATAAATAGAAGACTTATCTGTTAATTACTAAGTTTGCCTCAGCACTGTATGCATGTCTCCAAATTCTCTGGATGATTTAATTGTCCACCTGAGCAAAAGAAATACTTTTCTGTGTCACATGGAACTGCCGTAGCAAAAATGATAGTGATAGAGGCTACATCAGACAATACTGGATAGTGAATGTTAATGCAAAGAATGAAACTGTTACATTTCCTTATTCTATTCATTAATTGTTCAACATAGCCTAGAAAATACTGATGCCTTTTGTACCGTGTTACAGTACTAAGTAGGAAGGGAAAAGACAATGAAGAAGTGGTTTTTTTTTTTAATAAATAGAAATATTTTGTTTCTCAAATTAGTTCTCAAGCATCCACAAAAATACCCCAGCTGCTCTTGCTGTGAAACTGGAGCCATCTCCACACAAAAATGCAACTGCCTCTGTTTCACCTAGTTCTTAATAGGACAAAGAAACATGTTAAAAGAAATACTTGTTATTTTGCATCCCAGTAAAACTCTCATGTTATCTTCTTGCAGATAGAGAGCTAGTTAATCTGTGCTGGGTTCTTATTAGACTGAAGCATGATGAAGATAGTTTTTGTTGTATTAACTGATGTGGGTATATACTTCACTACTGCAATATTAAGATTTTGATTACATGTTCTGATTATGTTTATGTTGTATTTTAGGCAATAGTCTTCGTAGTTGGTGGAGGCAATTATATTGAATATCAAAATCTTATTGACTACATAAAGGTATGTAATAATAAAGGTATTTCTAATTTACTGATATAAACCAGTTTCAGCAGGTTTTCTGTAATGTTTAGTATTTGGAAGATTAAGTCTTATGAAATTAGCGGTTACATTGGTACTATGCATACAACGCAGGGGAAAAAGTATGTAAGAATTCAGTTGAAAACAGGGATGATTATTTTAGAATGCTAGTTACTGTTTCTGGCATTTTTGTTCATGTTGCATTTCTGAATGCAAGCAGTATGCCACCTATCAAAGCAAAGATCATGTTCACATCAGTCTCTTAACGCTTATTACTTGGTTACGTTTAGAAGTTTTCACTTGTAGTAACAGGCAGTTCATTCTCAGCATGCTGGATCATTTGATTCTGTGTAGAAATTATACGGTGTACAAAGAAAAAAATACGGAACCAACTGTGTGATTAATGGGGGATAAGGGATCTGAAGTCTCTAGTTCCACCTGGCCAGCCTAAAAAGAACGTATATGCACCAAAAAACTGCAACTGAAAAAAAAAAAAAAACAACCAACCAAATCTTTAGAATTCCTCTGGGAGCAGAGATGAGGTAGAAGCACTTTCCAGGTATAAAAAGGAAACAAAGGAAAACTTGATGAAGTTTTGAATTAGGTAAGAGCAGCAAAATGCTATTCTTCCTTCTAGATTTTACCTTGCTATGCTTCTATCTATCCAGATCAAGGCTTTTCCCTGAAAACAATACATATATGTGACATTAGTAACTGAAAAGTATTTTTCCACGTACCAAGCACCTGAGAGTTTTACGTTCCTATTCCAGTATGTCTTGCAGAACATGAAGTCAGAACTGCACGGGGCTGTTTTCCTCCTCTAGCAGGCAGCTGTTTTGGAACAGAGCTGGTCAGAATTGGGAAAAAGAGAGGAAAAGGAAAGTTACACAGTCGTCGGGTACAAAGAGAGGATAGGAGGAACCAAAAATTTCAGAGACATTGACAGGGATGAGACATTTCCTTGCTATTCTGGAATCTGTTTGTTAAATATGAAACGTGCTGTACGTTTCTCCAGACTATTTCAGCAGTGGGTTATGACCTTCCACAAGGAAAGTCTCCTTCAGCTTTACTTAGTTAGCCCCTTGTTTTTGAAAAACAAAGAGAAGTTACTGAAAACTTGATTCTCTTTGCCCTGCTCCCAGGTGACTTGCCTGCCTCACCAGATGGTTCTTCCAGGCTTAGCCAGTGCAGTTTGGCACACTTCCATGCATGTGGTACAGTTCCAGCATCTGTTGTCTCACCAGATGTAGCTTATTAATTATTCTAAAATTCAATCAGTTTTCCTTCAGCCTGAAAAGGAAGAAAAAACCCAACAGGTCTGTTCCCACAAGCAGATACAACAAAGATTTTATTCACTGCTTTATTTTTTTAAGCACTGTCTGTTTTTACCAGTTTGCCACTGAAAACAGAGAAAATCTGTGAAAACCTTCTGAAACAGGAAGCAGTGTTCAGCTTTGGCATTTTGGGGGTTTTTGCAGGAGACTTAACCCTCAAACCCAGTTATTTTCAGTTCTGTGCTCGAATCTCACTTCATCATAGATCAACTATTGTTCATAGTTAAGAAGATTATACCTTGAAACAGATACGTTGGCCAGCAACACACTGAAAATACGCCAGCAAAACTTCAAAGCACAAAGAAATTTAGCTTGTTCTTTTATTTCCTTTCGTATATTGTGAAAAAAAAAGTACTGCCTGACAGCCTACCTTTGCTATACGTTATTATTTCGCACAAGAAAATCAAATTCTGCACAGCTTTAAAAAAAACAAACAACAAAACAATAAGCACTGGTGTTGCATTATTTACGTGGCTAAGCAGCTTCAGCTTGGCCCCACTAACTTTTGGGTGATACATCTCTAAGTGTGCTGAGTAATTAACTTGGAGTATGAGTATGCTTTTATTCAAAATTATACTTGGTTTTTTAAGACTGGGATTGTACAGGAGTGTGTATTTTGCAGTCTAAAAAGGCAGTAGTCTCACTTCTTAATTATCTCTATTGTTTCTTTTTGTTTATGTTACTATGCAGCAGTAAGTGCTACCCATTCATATTATGGAAAATAGAGTATCAAGATTCCAGTTTAGATCAAAATTGAACCTGTTCAGGCCTCAAGATTAAATAATGTAGCTGAAAGGTGGGGAGAACCAAGTTCAAGCTCTTGCTCAGTGACAAGAAAACTTATTGCCACAAACCACTCCAGATTAATAAAGATGAGGAGACAAAGCAGGATTACCTTCTCCCAAATTAGCATGTGCCCACCAGCCACTGTTAAAATCCAGTTCTGAGACTGCTGAAACAGCACAGCTGTTAACAGCTATGAAACAAAATCATTTTGAGGAGGCTCCTCTTCCTGTTTTGCCTTCTTTTAAGCAACTTTTACTTTTGTATCAGAAAAAAAAAGTGAGTCTGCTATTCTATATTTGTCCCGTCAGTTCCCTGGCTGCTTATCATTTATCACTCACATAGAGCTATAGTAAGGTGCTTACTGTTCGTTTGTTGTTGTTTTAAAATCACATCAATGACAAAAAAAAACACAAAAAGAACCCACTTTGACTAGTACAGGAAAGCACTAAGTAATTCAACAGTGAGACAGATTGCTGGAGCCTCCACTCAAACTTTGAGGAGCTGTGGGATTATTAGCCAGTGCTGGGCATAAACTCAGTCTAAAACTATGCATTACTTATACCATTTTTTCACTTCTACACTGCCATGTTGTCAGGCAAGTACTGTCAATCTGTTCACTGCAGGCTAGGATCATTATGTATCCAACAACTAAATTCAACATAATATTGTTCCAATTTTTTTTTTTAAAAAAAAAAAGCTTTTTCAAATATGGACATAAATAACAAACTTTTTAGCTCTACCACAGCCAGAACTGTAGGACTTAAAGATCATGGAAATACACTTTTTAGTATGCAGTTTGTAGAAGCTGCTTTTGCTACTCCTAACACTTGATTTCTTCCTATCTTTTCTTTTTCTTAGGGTAAACAAGGCAAACATGTCCTCTATGGCTGCAGTGAACTTTTTAATGCTACACAGTTTATAAAGCAGGTAGGTACTTTTAACAGTAACTCTGTAATACTTATTACTGTAATAACTATGACTTCCGTGACTGGTTTTTAACTTCTATCTCTCTATGGATTTTTGTCTTTGTAAAAACAAATTGATGTGAAAAAATGATGTGGTTTTGTTACCTGTTCTTCACTTGATTTAAGTAGGAGGTTTGGAGTCACTGTTACTAACTTTGGAAGGCCTGTATTGTCAGTGTGAGTTAACAGGCAATGCAGCTGGAATGGTTCTTTGTAATTAGCTTACCATAAATCCTAGAGAGGGAAAAGAAAAAAAAAAAAAAATCAGTTCTGAAGTTCTGACACTTTTCCACAAATAGGATCTTTCCAGGCTATTCTAGCAATTCTGCTGAATTAAAAATTGCTATTTAACTGCATAGTCTTGAAATGCGTGTCCTAAGTTTTGCTGTTTAGAAGTACTGGAACTGTGAGAGCTTCAGGTTATCCCCAGTTTTGTTTTTTTTTTTTTTTAAACAGCATTAAAAAGGAAGTTATGATGCCATTACTTCTGACCCTCTCCAATAAAACTGCAAAATACAAATTATTGTGCTCAGCTCTCCAGTAGCTGTCACCACCTGTGCTTTTACTTCATCCCTAAATTATTCAGACCTACATTTTGAAGAACTGAATTCACTAAGTTCTGTTACACTTGAAGGAGGAAAAACAAATGCTGCTTATCATCATACAGCTCTTCAATGAGCTTAATTTCCTTGTTCCTCCAACTCTGACTGTACATACCAGCCTTAATGCTGAAATTTATTCAAAGCTCAGGATTTGAAACCTAAAACCTCTTGTATGGAGTTATGCATTAAATATTCTATCACTTGCATGCTTTAGATTGTGCGAAATAACCAAGGGCTGTAGGACAAAAATGTTTACTGTATGAACTAAATATTAACGTACTGAAAGAATAATGTTACCAACCTAATCGTTTCTGTCTCTTCATATGTAGCTGTCCCAGCTTGGCCAGAATTAAGACTGAAACACCATGACCTGAATGTCAGCATGGCAAATTAAAGAACTGCTACAGCATTCAGATAACTTCAAATCTGTAATTTTGTCACAATATTAAAACTTACAACAGCTTCATTAATATAACTTCTCAAAAAATCTGTAATTAGTACTGTGTATATCAACATTTCTGAAATAAACCTTAAAATGTGTGATATTTTTGTTGAGCATTAAGTCATATTACTTTCTAAATGCAGTATTAACTGTGGCTATAACAGAGTTCATATCAATGTAGCATTTTCAAGATCTCATAGACAATTTCTGTTCCAGTAAACAAAGCAATATTTTGAAGAAAAGGTCAAGTCTTTCTTCAGGAGCTGTGTTCATGAAAGCCAGCTATCTTCATTTAACAAAACTGAAATGGACAAAACTGCCTTTCAGGACTGCAGACAAACAGCCTTAGTGCACGACAACTGCAGCTTCTAGCTGTTATCCTTTTACTTTACCAAAGTCCTTCTACTTGGCTCTGCGCCATCTTTGCTTGAGGTCTGAAGATGTATTTGAAATTACCTTCAATACAAGTTATTGATACAGTAACTTAGCTTTGTCTATTAAGGTTAAATGTTTATATTCATCTACTTGTCTAAACAGTCATACAGTTTCAAACTGCAAATCCTTTAATAATTTTCTTCTCCACTTTTTATTGTAATTGCTTTGACTGTTATGTTTGGGAAGAAACCAAGCCCTACTCATAGTGCAGCTTAGCCCCTACATAGTAACCATTTAATAAACACATATTTAAAACACATATTAACAATTACTTTAGGTAGAGCCAGTGCAGGAGCAGGCAGCAGTTCAAGGATTTTCATTATATAATTAATGTCTGCCAGTACTTACAGCTCCAGAGAGCATGTACAGGAATTGAGAGAAGACAGCATGATTTCTGTATAGAGTTGAGTCTCTGCCTCTAGGAATATTCCTTCTGAAAACAACACTTCTGCCTTTCAGTAAGAGGTCTAAAACTCATAAGTAACAAGGAAACACTTATTGTGGGTTTATTACAAATAGGGTTTCAAGAATTACCGGTGAATATGTTTTTCAGCATTTCTTTGTACTATTCTTCAATGTCTGATGCTAATTCTGCTTTAGAAACAGTACTTCCCCCCCCATAGAATTTTTTTCAGAACATCTACACAAGAAATACAGTTGATCTCTTACTTAAAAATCACAATAAATGTGTCAGTAAAGATTTGTATAAACTAAACTAGACTGTTATCAAAACTAAAAATGTTACTTAACTTTCTAAGCTCAGTCTTGTAAGATACTCCACATTACTACTTTATATTTCCAAGTTTGCCAACTCAATAAATACATTTATTATGGTGTTAATGATAGTTGTTGTAAGTGAATGTTCTCCCATAGATCAGTCAGCAAGGACTGAACGTCACAGTTCGTTCTTCTCATTCCCTGCATGTACGCTATGTTTATTAGTGAGAACAAGGTCAAAAACATTTGGAAAAATGATTTTAATGTAGTTAAATGGAAGCATTCCAAGCCAGGCTTGCTTGCCCTGAGCAGCCTGATCTAGTGGGTGGCAACCCTGCCTGTGGCAGTGGGGTTGGAACTCGGTGGTTTAAGGTCCCTTCCAACCCAAGCTGTTCTATGATTATTACATCCTGAGGCAGTTTTTTCCAGAAGTGCGAATCATAGAATCACCAAGGATGGAAAAGAAAGACTTCCAAGATCATCTAGTCCAACTATCCATCAACTACCAACATTTCCAGTAAGATGGGAATGGGTGTTCAGTGCTGTTCTCAGCAAAGCGTTCCACAGAAGGAATTTTAGGAAGACAAGAGTTGTTAACTGAAAGACACACCAAATGGCCACCGAGGGAGATACTCTTCCTAGGCAGTTTTAACTTTGCAGCTGACAACCAAGTTCTGAGAAAAAGCCACTGATTGCTTTTTGTTCAAAACTTGTGGCAGTCAGTGATAGGTTGGTCCCTGGTCAGTTCAACAGGGAGCTCTCCTAAATCACAACTTACAGGATTTGTTGCTTCAGCAAGCTATGTAAACAGAAATTGGAAATAAATTAGTCTGGTTGATGTGCTGAGGAACTTAATTTGCAGTCTTTGTACTACAGCTGAAGACAGGTCTAACTGATAACCAGCTTCATAGCTAGCTCGTCAGATCTGTTGTATGAACACACACTAGGACACACTAGGCAGATAAGGCAATTTGAAATACTTCAAACATTCTGTTAATGTACCAAAAGAAAAAATTGTTTGTGATTAAAGAGAAATCTTAAAGATCTGAGTGAACATTAAAATCTCCAAGTCACACAATCTGAGCTATTAGTTGCTATTATTTTTTTGTTGCAGAGTCCTTTTCCTTAAATAACTCTGTGGAAGTAGCTCGTACAAGACGACTCTATAATTATTGTTGAGAAAATAATCTTAAAAGTAAGCTGGCATTTTATAGAATCACAGAATTGCTCAGGTTGGAAAAGACCTTAAAGATCATCAAGTCCAACCACAACCTAACCATACTACCCTAAATCTAACAACCCTCCACTAAATCATGTCCCTGAGCACCACATCCAAACGGCTTTTAAACACATTAGGGATGGTGACTCAACCACCTCCCTGGGGAGCCTTTTCCAGTGCTTCACAATCCTTTCTGTAAAGAAGTTTTTCCTGGTATCTAGCCTAAACTTACCCTAGTGCAACTTGAGGCCATTTCCCCTCATCCTGTCACCTGTCACCAGTGAGAAGAAGCCAACCCTGCTCTCACTGTGAGCACCTTTCAGGTATTGGAAGAGAGCAATAAGGTCTCCCCCTCAGCCTCCTGTTCCCCAGACTAAACAGACCCAGTTCCTTCAGTCACTCCTCATAGGACAACTAGGTAAGCATATTCCATTTATAGCCAGCTATTACGCACTGCACATCCTCATAGTTCCCTCAAAGGGCCAGGCAGCCACGTGCCTAGCACTGGGAGCCTTAAGTAAGATAGTACAGGCAGTATTTGTGCTTTAAATGCATGGAGAGTCAGCACATTTTAAACTTATTCTGATGCCTCTGTTAAGTCATACATTTGCACAGTTTTTTGTTAATAAAACTCAGCACAACTCCAGTTTTCACATCTCAAGACTGGCCATTCTTCATGGGATCACAGGATGGCTTAGGATGGAACGGACCTTGAACTCACAAAATTGTTTGTTGGAAGGGACCTTCAAAGATCAGCTCCTTAGAACTTGCTGCGAGCACAAAATTGAGCTACTCACAGGGGGTTTATGTTTGCATTTAATTAAAAGCAGAGCAGGGCTGAGTCTCAAGTATTATACTTGTCCTCAAGAAGAAAATAAGCAGTCAGGTAAGCTGCAGAAAACCAGCACATTTGTAGTCCAAGAAGAGAAACCTCAAGACCACTACTTGGATTAAATTTCCTTATTAGTATAACATTCTTGATACAAATCAGTAATGCTTCCCTACATTAGAATAAGATTTTGTCAAGTGATCATGTTTACATCAATCTGAAGCATCTCCAATGAGAGCAATTGCAACACCTTGTAGAAGATGCCAAATCTGGTACCTTATACATGAACGATGCCTCCACTCAGGTTTATTACAACTCAAACACAGACTTAAATTTGTTTTAAAATTGAACTCAAGTATTCAATCTTATGTTTTAGAGTGTTTTGAGAAGCTTCATAAATCAACATACACAGTTTTTATCTCTTTCAAACGCAAGTAACTATTTCATATCGTGCATGTTGGTGGGTTAGAATAAGTATATATACACAGACGAGTATAGGCAACCTTCTCTATCATCTGTAAATCCCACATGATTAGAATCTTCTTACTTGCTCTGTTCGTTCTTTTATCAGTTTTCTGTTACACATGCAAAACAAAGCCCATCACATTGGGTCACAGCACCATAAGAAGCTGAAACATTAGCCAAAGGTGGTGGGATTAACAGAATGTTGTACAGGTAGGCACTTCTTTCCTGTAGAGCTGGCATGTTAGGAAAGCTGTATATCATACTGGCAGTTTTGCAAGCAGAGAAATAAAACTACTCTTTCTGTATGTTAGTGAAATAAACACTCCTGGTACTTTATGTTCCAGTCTTCCTAGGACTTTTGCTTCATTCTTCCTAGGACTTTTGACAGCTAAACTGCTGAATTCCAGCTGTGCTGTGCCACTCTTGATTAAGAGCATCAATACATTTCTCCTAGATCATTCATCAGCCATGGGCTCTACTCATTCAGAAGTGTTTTGAATCGGTAATTTTTACTTTTAGGAGAAGGCATCTTTGTCTCTCCACATGCAGTACAGAGGATTTTCTTTCTTCCCAGTGCAAACAGATCATTGGAGGTGGCCTTCTGTTACAACACTCATGCTCAGACTAGATATTTGAAAGCAGACAATAGGAAGGTTAGGACCACAATACACACGCAAAAACTACAGTTTCTGTGTTTGTTTGTTTTTAAATATCTCTGACAGTCTGAAAGTCACTTTTCCCATAGGAGGGAGATATAGTAGTTCAAAGAAGAAAAGGAGAAAGAGCAATGACCAGAAGTCCTCAGAGAGTGTCAGAGCAAGAATATCATTACTTTGTAGGCTCCCAGAATTTGCTATGTGATTGTTCTGCATCATTTATTGGGAAGTGGTGGAAGCCTTCCCTTGCCACGTCACCATCTTTCTGATGGTTCTGCAAATCAGAATTCTTCCCACGAGAAGAATCTAGTCTGTAAACTCAGCCTCGCACAGAGCAACAAAAAGCAATGTTGTTAGAGCTCATGGCTCTCTTAGAGAAAAGAGAACAGCTGAATTTCTGCAGGCATAAAGCCCAACATGAAAACACGTGATCCCAGAAGAGGTCAGCCTTGTGCAGAGCAAGTTCGTTATTATTTTTGTGAGAAAAATTTCTTATTAGCTAGAATTAATTTGCCTTTTTTTCCTTCCCTCTCTCCCTCAATTCACTGAACATAAGTGATCAAAAGCGCAGCCCCTGTACTTCAGGACAGGATCCAGGTTAGTCAAACAGTCACTGAAAGCGTGATGAAAACTGTAGTTCCAGAATTGTGGAAGTCAATCTACAAACACCAAATCCGTGATGTTTTCCAAATTCTTTTTCCCTCTTTTAGGTGTCATTTGTAATTTGTTCAGCTATTCTCCTGGCCTGGCCTTCCTACGTGCAAATCTATCTGATCAGGATCTGAGCTTCCAGTGCCAAGCTCACAGTATCCTAGCCAAGCTTTCTACAAAGCCTGACAGTTTTTAGAAGTCCATTCATCAACACTGGCACAAGCCCTAAATTCCATAAGGGCCTTAAAAACCTGTTCCAATGTCCCAGCAGAGACAAAGGTTTAGCCCCCAAACGCTAACATTGATACCTGATCAAAGGAAACAGCTAGTTGCCTTCCCAAACCCATAGAAATATTCGTGCATCTGAAGTTCCTGAAGGAAAAATACGTCAGATTAAGAGGAATCTTTTGGCACAGAATGAACTTGCTTTCTGTTACTTATTTTTCATAAACACTTATTTTGAGAAAGAAAACAGTTCTAAAAGAATAAATACAGCTCTGGCTAACTTAGAGCCAGAAGTTTCCACAGTAAGAAATAGCAAACGTCTCTATCATGTCGTTAGTATTTCACATTTTGATGCTGCTCAGATGTATTCCTATGATGACAACAAAAAAGCTAAGTCACCTCAAAGGGTATTCACTGAAAAGCAATCTTACTAATCTCCTTGCTTTCACTTACAATTATCACATTAAAATAACTCCCTTTTGTTCAAGTGTTTTCACCAACTCCCCCAGATTCGCTCCCTCTCTACAAAGTTCCAGTTTTTCTGATGAGGCTGAGCACAGTGCTCCTAAATGGAAAGACAGGTCAGCTTTTACTGCAGCACCCAGAAATCTGTAAGCCACCAGTCACCATTTCCAAGTCTGGTGTCTTCCAAGACTTGGCAGTTTATTTTCCTCCTCATAATGTAAGTGGAACTGTCTGGGAAGGGCTGAAAAGCACAGACTGTTCTTCGTAGAGGCATCTCAGTTATTACCTAAGCTTCCCTGCTCGCTGCAGAACAGTGTTGGCTATGTTTGTGACCTGGGGACGTCAAGCCTTAGCATGGCACAGCATAGATCTCAACTGAATACCCAGATTAAAAGATGTTGGGATGGCACAAGCAAGTAGGAAGGGCTTACAGGGTTGGCAGAACCCAGGGCACAGCAAGCTTATTTAGTTTACTGAAATCTCTGAACAGTCAAATATCGAATCCACGTGACCACAGACAAGGATGTGTAACCAAAGGGGATTCAGCCTGTCCCATGAAAGGAAAAAGAGAGGATCAGGACTCTCTCCAGGCAAGAAGGTGTACAACAGGGACTGACTGCTCAGGCAGTAGTGTGAAAGAGGAAAGGGATCACAGAAAGATTACTTTGAACAGAACGAGTTCAAGAGGGAGATTCCCTCATAAAATGAAAGCTGAGAACAAAGTAATGCCATTGGTAGCAAGACAGAGGCACTGGGTTCAGTCTCCCATAATGTTCCCAGTGGCCATCAGAAGGGGCCCTTTCCCACAAAAAGGTCCTTACTCTTTTTTCCTTCATATGGGGCTGTGGGCCTCCAGTGGTCACCCATAGCCAGATGACCACCGAGCATCCAGGAGTCCCATCCTGGTGAGCCAGGGATGGCATCAGGGACACACTGGCATTCCTCACAAGAAGAACCAGCTACCACAAGTTCATATTTTTAGGCATGGCACCAAATCCAAGGGAAAACAAATGCTGCCTACCCAAACAGCGCAGATCTTTTGTCAGCGAAAGTTACAAGCACCAAGATAAGGCAGTTCAGCTGACAACAGGCTACTGAGATACTGCATGGCATTCGGATGATCCTGCGCTTCTTACTATTCACTGGAATTCCTTAACCAGGTCCAGGCATCAGATAGAAGTGTGCTAGAAACTAAAAATTACTTTTTGCAACAGAAAACAGTCCAGATATTTTGACAGAAAGCACAAGAAAACATTAGCTTATGCCAGTCAGCTGCTTTGAGATGTATACAATCAGATTCTCACATCTTTTAGGACTGGCACTCTCACCAGAATATACAGCTCCATATGTATCCAATTCTTGAAAAAGATTGAAAGACTGTCAATAAATATTCACATGTTGTATCTTATTACTGCTTTGTATGTTCTTTTTGTTCCTTCCCAAATTCATTATAACTTACCAGAAACTTCCTTACTTTATGCAATGCAATGGCAGACATGCAATAAATATTCCCACAGACATAAGGACAGAAGCATATTTCATAATTAAACACAAAACGTGGTTTTACAACTCTCAGTATTTTCCATATCCCACTTATAATTAAAAGAGAGTGTCATCTTCTTTATGAAAGTCCTTTTCTTGTATCTGACACTTAAAAGGTCCAAATGTGTCTAAGCTTAAGATATCTGTAAGTCAATTGTTTTGAAATAGGAAAAGTTTACACGATGATGTGGATTAAAATAAAATTGTTACTAATCAAATGACCTTGTGATAAATGCTTGTGCCATGTTTCTCACAACCTCCAGTTATTTTACCTGCTAAAAGTAAACCTAAACGGCATGTTGGTATCATGAGCTGTACTCCAAATGGAATGCAATTAACTTCAAATAGATTTTTTTTTGATGCTTTTTTAAATAAAAGTGTTTTTCATAACTTGGTGTTCCCTTTTCCTTTCCCCACTGTGATCAGAATTTAACTGTCTAAAAGTTCATCTGGCAGCGGAAATGTTATTTCCAGTTTGCCTACAGTAACAGTCATTTTCTCAGGGGCTGGTTCATAGCAGATGCTTTTGTAGATATTCTTTAAACTTTGCCATTTCGGAGGCAAACATCTCAATCAAAGGATGAATTTTTATTTGTTTGTTTGCTTTTGCAAACAGCCACAGGAGATTCTTTCTCCACTGACTACCTCCAAAGGGTCCTCCCGAGTTATGAGCTCTCAGTCTCAAAGCCACCTTTAGTTTCTACTTTTAACGTCTAAATTTCTAGACACTACAAAGCTTCCTCGTGAAATAGGCATACTTAATTTTACTCACCACTGTTCCTACGGAAAGAAGGAAGGGGACTTGGGGGTGGAGGAAGGTGCTACAGCATGAGCATTCTACTAATTCAAAGAGCAAGAACAACACAACCTAGGAAGTGACAGATTTTAGTCATGGAACACAATGAAGGCCATGATCACTATCCCTTCTCAGTGAGCAAGGAGGAATGTCATCATAACTGAGGGAATGGAAAGGAACATGGGAGATATACATGTAGCAGAAAAGAGATGGCTAAGAGGATGAATTAGCCACCATTTGAATTAGATGAGCTTTTAATTTGGTCTCCTAAAAGAAGTAAAAGAAAGTACAGACATTCCTTTTGCAAGGGTATTACTGAATGTGCGAAAGCAAGCTTTTCCTACTGCAAGAGAAAAGGGCCCTGTTCTACTGAAATGAACTACAGGCCATTTAACAAGACTTAACAAAAAGGAAAAAGAGCATCTTAGAACAATGCATCTATTATAGCCTTGTTTTCCAGCAGATGTTTTGAGGTGACACAGAACAGCTCAGTAGCTGGGTGTTCTGTTTGAAAGACCATGCTGTGAGTTGTTCCGGAACAGAACTATTTTGGCTATACAGGGCTTTTAAATTACCATTTTTAAAGCATACTTAAGATGGTAAGCTATGTGTAGCTAAAGACTTCTGTTTGAGGAAGAAGAGCAGAAGGCCAAGAAAGGTACCTCTGCAAAAGGAAACCGGGCTTTGTTAAATCAAAAGGCACAAACACTACTAACTTATCTGTTTTTCATACATTGCTCTGCAGCCTTACTGAAATTATGTATTTCACTGGAATTCAAAACTAACATTTCTAGGTCACACACATACAAAGATTTGCTTTGCAAAAATATTTTTGCAACAATCAGGTGTCTGAATGCACTTCCAAAAGAACTAGCACAGGAGATGAATAATGATGCTATGAACTACATTTGACCCTTACAACGCCTTTCATTTTGAAACAGGGCCTTCTCTGAAGCAAGAGCCATATTCATAATGAAAAATTAAAGTTACTCTGTATGAACTTAGTTTCCTAGAGGATGAGTAAATGAAGCACAATTTAAGGGGCAAGAAACCCAAGGATTTGCCCAGTATCAGTATTTCTTCCAAACTGATCAAGAGGCCAGAAGCAGCCAGTCCACAGGCACCTCTGCCATGCTCCAGCTACAGGCTGTCACGCAACTTGTGCAGCTCTGCAGGCAGCAAAATGTGTTATTTCACTTGTATCCTACCAGCAGCATATCACTAAACCAGCCTCTGAGCTCAACTAGCACCTATCACATGTAAGACAACCAAACTATTTCCATCATTGCCTGAAGCACCAAGCCAACAACCCTTGCCCTAATACTACCCTGCCATCAGTCCTTTTACAGGATGAACTTAAGATAACTTCAAGCCTGTCCTGTAGCAGTAGAATATTCAAACATATACTCTCTAATGTATAATGCCAATATGTGCTTAATAGGAATACTGCTTATGGCCAGCAATATCTGACACAGTACTATTGGTTCTGCCCACACTAAGCACTTGCAAATAAGTTCTTTCATTTCAAGGCTGAACATACAAAGATTTGTCATATTCAGGTGGTGCCTCTACTAACAACAGGAGCCCACACAGAAGCTGTAGGAATTGCCTCTGGAGATTCTTAGTTTATATGAAGTTCTGAATTAATCCCACAAGTTTCTAGAGCACATCACATTTTAGAAAAGTCTATGCATTTGAGAACAATCAACTGAGCTGTATCTGTTGAGAATCCCATCGATTACAACTGCAATGCAAGCCATGGGAGAAAGAACGTTCTCCATAGGCTCTGCATGAGGAGGAAGCAGCCCTGATAGAGATGGGACATTACAATGCCCAGCATTTCCTCACAATGCCTATGCTCCTGAGAGGCCTCTGCTCCTGTCATCCTCATCAGGACGCACACGGAGCGTAGCAAGTCAGGCAGCACCAGTGCTTGGTGGTTTGACTTGTCAGAAATTACACAGATGCACGACTTCCAGCAACTGCTGAAGCCTCTGATGTTCCATTCAAATATTTCACTGCATACAATAAAAATTAAAAAAAAAAAAAAACACATCTCAAACTATCAGTATTCTGTTAAACAGGTTTTGTTAAAATTTTAAACAACCTCTATGAGATTCTTTAAATCTTTTTCACCATTATGCACTCAAACTATTTTGAGATTACTGCGACCAAGCATCGTGTTCTAAAGGTTGGTAAGGCTGAAGTCAGACATTTGAAAATCACTGATTTTACATACTGAAACTCACAGACTTGACATAAAAACAAATATGTAACTTTTCTGAAGTGCTCATCATCATCTTAATTCTACTGCAATTGAAGGTACCAACGCAGAGGTAACAGCACTAACCATATCTGCAAGACTAAGCAATCCACCCAGCCCACCACCTCCTGGAGGGGCAATTTTAGCTGCTTGGATGGAAAAAAAATATGTATGTTTGCAGTAGAGAACTTGGTTCCACTGCAGATTTCCAACTCTCTATTGATGATTCACAACAGATTAGTCCAAACATGCTATATTTCATAAGCCATAATCAAAAAACTCTTCATTACAACTACTGTATTAGAGTACTTCATCTCATTGATACTTTGCAAATACTACATATTTTATCTTGATTTTTTTTTTTTAATCTTAACTTTAATGGTAACAGCCCAACAATCCCTTTGAGACCCTACTGAAAACTCCTAGTATACATGTGTAGGCACACAAACATTTTCTCCAAGTAAAAGCACAGTGCCAACTGCAGGCAGAGTTCAGAGTTGCACACTCACAGATTCTGAGAACAGTATGACAGACATCTCTGCACCCAAAACAAGGCAGTGGGAGATGGTTATGAGATCCCAGTTACCTCTCTCACGTCTCACAGTTGCATAGTGCAGGAGAGCCTTCTAAAGTCAAACTCTCTAACAGACAGCAAGTAAACGTAATTCAAATGCAAGCAAAATTTTGGTGTCTTTTTCTAGAAAGTGTAACCTCCAGATGCTGTGGTCAGGATTAAAAAGCATTTAACATTTCAGCATTTATTGTGCTACTTCTAGGAAACTAGACAGGTATATTAAAATTATTTCACTATTAATGCTGACGGTATCACCCATTGCTAACTTGCTCATTTTCTCTGGACAAGTGGCCCTATTAAGGTCTCTTTTCAGCACTCATTTCTTTCCTCTGCTTTTCCCCCAACAGACAGTTTTCTCTCTCTCTTACACACACTCTCCTTTTTACTTACAAATGTCCTCCAGGCACTCATTAAAATACTACAGGACATCATTAAGAGTCAGAGGATTAAAATCCATTTAAATTAGCTTGACAGGAAAGCAGGAGCCTGGGGAAAGATACTGTTCTGCTGAAAAACAAACAAACAAACAAAACTTCCCTCTCAATCTAGTGACAAGTGTCTCTGAGAAACCAGGGAAGAAAATCCTCCCCTCGCTCCCCAGAGTCAGAATCTATGAAGGGGAATATTTTCATTTAAATCATTAGTAGAATTTTAACACTCTTGAATATAAATAGGAACTATTAGACACAACAGTCTTAAACCCTCTGCCTTCACATACGTCTTGCATATAATGGTGCAATTTTCTGCAACTATTCTTTGTACTACCATTGAAAGAGAAGTCCCACACACTATAAGACAGAGAGAGTAATTTATTCCACACTCTCTACACTAAAATTATTTGTTTCAATTAAATTTTCACTAATATTAATGCATAATTGTTTTAAGAGCACTTAAATCTGAAAAGTGGCAAGGGCCAGCAAAGCAAGAATTTTTGCACTTTTTGGTGCATGAAAAAAATCAACAACATAATGAAGCCATAAGCGACAACAGGAAAGAACATTTGAAAACATTCCTTCCTCCCCCCAACTCAAATTACTCAAATATTGGGAAGGCCTGCTCTGAAGTTCAAATGTTACACTTCAAAACCTCAAATGAAAGAAAGTAGTCAAAGATAACATTTCACTGCTAAGAACCGTTCCATTTCTTGCTGACCCTCAGGTAATTCTGCTCCTTGCTCTCTGTCCACAATGCCCACTGGGTTTTACAGCCTGCAGCCCTGGCATTCCTCAGCTCTCTTGCTGCCACCAAACCCAGCTTTGTCCAAGAACTCAGTTTCCCTGCCTGCTTGTTTTGTGTGCAAAAGCTTACAGCATAGCAGAAAAACTTAGAGTAAGGGTGATATTTAAACAATTTTAAAATACAAATTAAGCAATAAGAGGTTGACAGGCCAGATGAAAAATAATAATGAAGAAAGAACGCAGTGAAACAAAATCACAACATTATTTGACATTTCTGCAGTATTTACAGAATTTCTACACAGTACCGCAAAACTTCGAGTCAGGTTACTGTTGCTATCCATGGTTTTGTTTATGAGCCTTTTATGTATGTAGAAACTGTTCTAACAACAAAGTAATTTCAACAACAACTGCTTATCAGCAAGAAGAGAATCTACTCAACACTACTTATAGTTGCCAAAAGTAACAGATTAAGTCAATGAACTCATCTGGAAGTTCTATACCAAGCTGTTTTGGAGACATGATGAGCCAAGAGAGTTAGGAAAACGTTCAAGTGGTAAGTTAATCTTCTTTTTCTGAAGTAGGAAAATTTCCTACATGCCCTCTCTAATTTGTCTCAATTTTCCAAAAATAAAGTTGTTGGTTTTTTGTTTTTCTTTTAAAGGAATCCTACTGAAAGATTATAGACATATTGGGAAAATTATTCTGGTCATGGCGGAATCAATGAATGTGAGAAGTGAGTAGCCAAATTTAAAAACAGAGGTAAGATCAGACCCTACAAAGTGAACAAGGAAGAAAATCAAAAGCAAGTTTATTTAGAACCCTAAAATAGTACGTATTAAAATAAATAAATAAAAATCTGCAAATACTAGCTCAAATCACAGAAGAAAGATGACATTAATTTCCTAGCAAGGAAGCAATAAGAAATACTACATGATCAAGTATTCTTTACCACCAAGAGCTTAGCTTACAGGAAATTCAGGCTGGGAATAGGGAAGAACCAGAAGGACTCCAGGTTTGTCCAGGAGGAAATCCCTCTCTTCCCCTTCCACAGACACGTACACAGGGCTTCTGACCTTTTTGGTCAGACCTGCAGTGAGGAAGATTAAACTTAGAGTAAAAACTGTACAAATAAGCCTAGTGTTGACAAAAACAGAAAAGAAAAATTCAGTGGATAGACAAGACTGAAAAGAACAAAGGGGACCAACGCAGGCACTAAGAAACAATAGGAACTGTTTAATTAAAAGCTTATGGAAGGATCTCCTCCATAATAACTGGCAAACAGGAGCTGAACTTGGATCTTGCTTAAAATAAAACCAAAGTGTTTTGGAAATAAGACTAGAATAAAAGTTGTTCCTAGATGTTGCGCAAACTAAATATCATTCTTCCATTTAATTTGAAATTACTGAGTAGATATTTCTTACAATAATAAAAAAAAAAAAAAAAAAAAATTCCACTCAGCCCTTGCTGGAAGGCCAGTTGAGAGCACCAGGCGAGAAGTATTCATCTTGACTTGTTTGAATAAGATAGAACTCATTAGTAATTTAATAACAATCCTGTACCAACACGATTTAAAAATTCAAACAAGCTCATTGAGAAATGAGATAAAAATCAAACAAACAGTGCAATGAAACACGGATTGGAGGACCACCTATGTTTTTCCTGAAACTTGTTATCACTGTTCAATTTTTTTGTGGCTGCTTATTAATTTGGAGTTATTCACATCCTAAAAACTCTTCTTTTCATTAAAGTTTAGTGAGCATAACAGTGAGTTTTCACTAAGATGTTCACAGAACATTGTAACCCCAAACAGCTGGTGAAGTTACTTGCCATTAAAAAACTGTTGAAACCAGAATTAAAAACAACCAATCAAAAAAATAAAAACCCACACCTTACTTGCAAACTGTTTATCATCATTCCCATGGAAAATGTTATGACCTAGTTATATAGTTGTACGGCTGGTGAACATACACAGAGTGATAAGAGTGGGGGATTTACACAAGTACAAATCCACTGTACGAGGGCAACACTGGCACTGGATCGAACATGTAAAACATAATGTTTTCACACCACTATTGTTTCCAGACAAACCCTGCTTCTATTATTCCACACACAAGGCAATGTGCTGTTCTTTTTACCCCTTAGCTCATTCACTGTCTTTCTTCCACCTTATTTAACATCTTAACCATAAAACCTGAATCAGAACATCATTATATGAGGCAAATGAAAAACTTAATCTAAAACATATAGACAGTAAATAAAGACAAAAGTTCAATGGCACCTAGGATGTGAATGGACCATCTGAAGAGGCCAGATGAGCAGGGCTCTCCAATATAAAACACTGTAAAGCACAATTTTGCAGTGCCTGTTTAGGCATCCCGCAACAGCTAGCCTCCAAGGATACTGCTCACCAGTTCAGCTGCACACTTCAGCTGGTCCTACACAGTCTGCCCAGGAGCAGTTGGAGAAAGACCTTTCTCTATACAACAGACTGCAGAATCATCAGCTAGAAACTGTATGAAGAACCACATATACTCACATCACCTAAGTTGTTAGCATTTCACCTCGTTCCAAAACTCCTCTTAAGGTGGAAAAAAAAAAAAAAATCAGATTCCAGAAATGTTATCAAGAATCAGGTGAGTTACAGAAAAATTGGTTTCTACCAGATACTTAAGATTTTCAATTTTCAAGTCTGGCCCACAGCTGGCGATCAGGCAACTAAGTGTCAGGAGATGGGAGCACAGCAATATACTATTCGTTGGAAATAGACACAGCAGCAGCTGCAGAATGCACACCAACACGTGCATATTATTCCCTTCTCCAAACACAACCTAGAAGCTAAGAATACAGAGAAATCAGCCTGGGGAAAAGATTTGCAACTACATGAACTTTATCATTACAAGGAATATGCAATACAGAGATTAGCTGAGATGCTCTCACATTTGAAGCAAACACCTGTCAAGCTTCAATTATCTGACTTTGAGGCACTAAGTGCTGGTAAAACTCCCCCAGCTCTATTACGTTCAACTTCACTCCTTAAAATCAGAAGCCTGTTGACAAACAGGTATCACTTCTCATTTCACCACCTGCCCAGGATAACTGCAGCAGGACTGGCTGCTCCAGACACCGACCAGTTTCCTCAGGACTGTATAGCCTGCTGTACTTCCCAGACACAACTAAGGGAAGCAGTGTACTTTACATCACCTATCAGCTCTTCTCTTACGGATTTTCCTCCAGACAACACCCTCTTCTGTAGGATGCAGCATACTCGGCAGTGATTCTTGCATCACACATTCCATACCTCTGCTTTGAGCAAACCTCCTGGGACAGGGGCTGCAAAAAGCATTAGTGTAGCCCATGTAATCACACACACAGCTCTAAATTCCAGCCTTGGGATTGAGTTTCTCTAAGAATGTGCCTGGACAAATGTGTAACATACTGTTGTTCCCCGTATTTCAAAGGGCTTGTATTTGCTGTATTCTACATTTATTCTCTATTCTCTAGCTTTATCTATCAACTGCTCAAAAAGCAGCTTGTGTCAACCAGGGATTAGATACTACAAATAAAGCTTCCTGCAGAGAAAAAGCCTGAGCTGATTTATGTAGGACAAGGATAACTGTCCTCAGTGTCTGCAATCGGAGAGACCAGTGACCCCATACTCCAGGCCATTGCTCACTCAGAGCCCTTTGCTCTCTATAGGGTGTCAACAGCTCTGAGCGGTGCTTCGTAATACAATTCCCACTAAGCTGCAACAACAGCAGAATACATTAAATGCAAAGAATGGTCTGCAAAATTATTAGGCTTCATCTTGTTTACCACATTGCTGTGGACAGAAATACAAAAGAAGTAGAAAAGTGAATGCTAAACAAGGCCATGTTGTTAAGACACAGAGTTTCAGGCTTGTTTGTGCACTGTGTTGTACTTCTATCAGAGCCAGAAGACTTCCCAAGGAGAGTACCAACTAATCCAAAGCCCTTGCCTCAGACATGCAGAATCTGGAGCACTCCTCAGAATATCTACTAAAGAATATCGGAGTGCCCTCTACATTAATTAGAGTAGGAGTTTGAAGACAGTACTCCAGAGAACTCTCCTGGAACTTTGAAAATGCTGCAAATTTCTTCCCCACCTCCCCTCCCACTAGCTATAGATTTCTGTGTGTTCTTTTTATTCAGTAAGTTTCCTTCAATAATTATGTTAATAGTTTAACAAAAGGTTATAATTGCACTAAAATGAAATATATCGCTAACAATGCCACAGAGTAACCCATATTAAATTAATTAGTACCTCGCCCCCCTAAACTTCTCCTTGCTTGAACTGTAAAATAATTAAGCCCTTTAAAATACAGCATTTTAACGGTTTTGTTTTTATTTCAACATAGTCACTTTCAAATAGGGGGGGTCATTTGGAAACATGTGGTTCAACAGAATTGACAGACAGCAAGAAACACAATGACAAAGAACCAATTTGGAGATGACACTAATTGAAAAGGAGATAGTATGTCACAAGTAAAGCAGCCTGCTTTCTGTAGGATCACTTACTTGCCACATGATGCAGATCCCATCTTTCTAATCAGAGAAGACTAACACCTGATTGCCTCCCTACTTTTTCCTTATCTCAATTCCATACGAGCAAATCCTGATGAGCCAGCTCTGTTAATACCTATCAAGCTTCCAGCAGAACATTACTTCAGATTTTTTATTAGGAGGGATAGTTATATCTAGCAGACATACACGAGACTACAGTATAGTAGGTGTAGTAATCATCCCCAGATAAATCAGAAGAGTGGTCTTCAAGAGCTTATGGTGTGATTTTTACAAGTACTTGAAGGATATATTCTAACGCATGATATATTGTTCATCTTGCTTTGTTCTTCTAATTATGGAGAAATAAAATTTCTTTAAGATGATGTAGAAGTGAATTGTTTCAGAGGGAGAAGTGGGGGACTGTCTACAGAAAGGAAACTAGCTTCAAGATAACCCTTGTTCATCCCCCCAGCCCTGTACAAGACAACAAGAATCAAGGAGGAAGAAAGTAGCCCCAGTGTTTCCTCAAGCAAAGAAGTTACACGCTTAGGCCAATGCTCCCTTTTACTTCACAAAAGCTAACTCTCTATCATCCACCTCCACGGTTTACAACTTGTTAAAGATACCTCAACATATTTCTTATTTTAAACCACTTGTCTCCCTCATGCTTGTAAACCTGCTGTTGAAACGCTCTATTTACTTTACAAGCTCGTGAAACTTAACAAAAGAGTTGCAGACTGAGTGCTAAGTAACTACACACAAAAAAACATGTCTTGGGTCCCTTTCCACACAAATGAGACAGCTTCATTTACACTACTTCCTCATTTATAAGTAGCCACTTCTCCACAACATTAGTTTCTATTGCTCAGGCTCGGTCTTCCCAAGTACCACAGCTTAAAGCTTCTACCTCATGTACAAGACAGTAATTCTAACTACCACTTACTAAACACATGTATTTTTCATATAATATCTAACTGCTATTGGCTTCCAATTATTCTAAGAACGTTATGCGATTAGAACAGAAAGCATGTGGAAGAATAATACAGATTTTCACTGCGTGACACAAGAGGGAAAGTAAGAAGCTTTTTCTTCCCCCCTTTATGTATACAATTTCACTAAAATACACCTGAATACAGAAGCTTTCATGCTTGATTATATGTTTTACAGCTTCTACTCAAATGACAAACACATTTGAAATGATTACACATCATCAGATTCAGTCCAAAATAACATAACAAAAGTAAAAAAAGACAACAACTTACTGTTAGGTGTTTATGTCCAAATCTTCAGGATATCCTTACGCACAGTTATTTTTTTCTTCAACACAGACAGAACATTCTCCAAGAGAAGAAAGGCATTTGAGCCACAAATCCTCTGTTCGTGGTAGTGAAAAAGAAAAAGCAATCAGTCACACTATAGAAAGGCTAACAGAACAAACACTTAAAAAAAAAAAAAAAAAAAAAAAAAAAAAGCCTCAGCTGAAGTAAATTACTAGAGGTACATTTCTGTCAATCTCTATCAGCTGAGGATGTGTATCCCGACACCTGGAGTCTGCAGCTTCTTGTGCTAGGCAAAGATCAGCTACCTCAGCAGATACTTGGGTGTACAAACTGGAATTAGAAATGGGGAATAAATTCTAGGCATGTTGTTCTCCATTGCTGTATATATATAAAAAAAGTCTGTTATGCTCTATAGTGTGATTTTTAGTCCTGCTTTTAGGTGTACAGTGTGAGAGAGACAGCCCAACATCAGGGCAAGTGTGTTTCCACAGTCTCGGTTCACTGACTACCTAAGAGAATTGATTAGGGGGGATTTTATATTTCTGCATCCTGAACACTTCCATTTCCTTCTGCAAGAAAACAGAACAAGTGATGAAACAGTGCAGGCACTCACAATTTGTCTGCGGCACGGGCAGGATATTCCAAAACTAGCAAAGCTAGCAATACAGCCTCAGTCCCCCACAAGCAGGCTGTGTAGTTCAGAGCAGAGAGCTGATGAAACAGCTCAAGGACTAGAGGCCCAAGTGCTACTGATGAGGATCCATGTGGCCCACCTGGACTGCAGCTCCATCTGGCTCTGTCAGAAATCAGTTTGTCCTAATGATCTGAGAACTATAGGAAGTAGTAATTTTCAGGATTCTTGCCAGTAATTCATTTCATCTTTTACTTTCTACCTCTTATCAATGCAGAAGAAACGTAATAACACGTCACGCTCTAATATTTTGTAAATTATATCTAATTTCTGCAGTACAAATTTGTAACTCAAGAGTTTCTTAGTAACATTTCCCAAATTCTCAAGTATCACTATTTTCTGCAGACCACATAATAATATGATGGCAGAATGTTCTGTAAATCTACACATATATGTATGTCTGTGTCTTGCATTGCCAAGCCTTGTAGCTGTTGGGCGAAGTTTGGCAGACAGAGGGCTCTGGGATTAGTTAAAAAGGACATTTGCATATAGCTCTGTATTTATAAAAAGAAGAAAAGTGCCACTGGATTTTACCTTTGGAAAAAAAAATGTATACAAATCTTTATATAAGTTGAGAAATTTGAACGTTTTTCTCTCAAGTTAAAAGTCAGATTAGAGTTTGATTTCTAGTCATACAGACTATTTTTATACTTATAATGACCTTTTTATGCACATGTTCAGATTTTTTCTAACAATAGACTGTGCCTGTGTATGCTGCCTGGATTTGTGAAGTCTGAATTTGAACAAGAATTATTCTATTTCCCTATTCAGTTATCCCCAGGCTGATTTTCACTGCTCAGTGATAGATCTGCCTTGCTTCAGGCTAAAGGTAACTTGAAATGCAGTGGGCAGTCTGGGTTTGACTGTATATAGATACACATATAGTCACCTCCATTCAGGAGGAAAAACAAGAAAAAAGAAGTGAGAGCAACTAGGGAGATATACCACAGGTACAGCAAAGTAAGGTAAATTGTGATATTGAAATTCAGAGTCTACTGAATCATGATCATGATCACACCTGAGCTACATTAAAGTCAGTTTGCCTTACGTGATCAAAAACTCCAGACCTCTGCTGAACCATTCCTACAGGACTCCGTAGCTTTATTCCAAGGGCTCTTGAGAGTCAGCAATTTCATTTGTTACAAAAATAAAATATTTTAAACTAATACACATAATCGTATCATTTGAGCAAATTGTCCCAGAACTCAAAAAGCATTCCTGATTGCCAGTGCTCATTTGTGAAGTAAACCTTTATGCAGGAATCACTTTTTTTTTTTTCCTCTTAAAAGTTACCAATTTCTGCCATTTAATCACTATTCACACAAAAATCCCTTCTCTCCCCTATTTTATTTTTCCTTTCTACCTTTCAATTGCTTCAAAACACTGAAACATATGTCATCTCCATCTTTGCTTCTAAAGGATCTTGTGGGCTTCTTATTATCTCCACTGAATTATACTTCTCAATATTACCAAGGCCTCCTTATCTCAGTCAAGTCCTTCCTAGCACTTACGCATATCTCTCACCTTTTTTTTTTCCTTCTGGCTTTATGTGCTCATTTGTTTCCTGAGGTCTGAAATACTTTTCCTCATCTTGTCTTACTCTTTCAAATCATTAGTTTATTTCAAAATCTTGACCCTTTTTATAAAAGGTCTTACTGAAAAACACCTCAGCTTCAAGGTATTTAAGGGATTTCACCAGTACTAAATAATTGAATGAGAAATAGAAACTTTATTTTCATTCTCATAATATCAAGCAGCTGGAATGTAAAGGTAGTCACTATATGTCAGTTGCATATTAAATGATGCTTTGCATTCAGCACGGCCCAAGGGCTGAGATGTAACCATGACATTCTATTGAACCATTTCCCAGTTTAGCCTGAAATCCTGAAGGTGCATACTCTGCTATTCACTTTATCTTAACATTTCTGAGTTGAAAGTTAAAAAGGAGATTTATAAATTGAGGCTAATTTTTATACCCTTGCTCGGGGTGATGATAATCCTTACTTCATTAAATATCTCCAAGTCCAGTTCTAGAGCAAATTTCTCACACAAACAGAATAATGAGAGTAGAATTTAGCTATTAGCTATTTACAAGCTCATTTCAAATACAGCTTATAAAGGAGATGGGAAAGAAAGAAACTACAAATGTCTAACAGATAAATGAGGGTTGTATACATATCTGTATATTCTAGAACATTAATAGCAATAACATTTCTTGTCTAACTCGTCTTGGAAGCCAGTCAGTCATAACCTCACATTATACTTGATCTAAAAATAAAAAAGCACTGCAGCAACTATTTTGATATCCACACCGATACACACTCAGCCTTACAGCATAAGGACCAAATTTTTTATCAGCATCTTGACTTTACTCAACTTATTTCACAAATTATCCCATTATTCCCTGGCCAAATCCTATAAGGTTTTGTTATTCCCATGGCACTTGATCAGAGCAGCAGGTGTTCAGAGGAAGGAAAATACATCCATGTGTAGGCCAGCACCCATCAAATACAAAGTCTACTTTTTTAATCCCTAGTATCAGTTTCTGAGTGCTCTATAAATATCATGAAGAGAATACAGCTGTTTCAGATCCAACAGAGTAGGTGTGAGCAATCTGAGGCCAATATAGAGACACAGGAATTTCCCTCTACACAGACAACAGGCTGCTTTGATGAGCATGTTTTCAGCGAGCTAGCAAATCTGACTGTAAAGGCAGTATCCAAATGCTGTTACTTGACAAGCCAGGATTAACAAAAAATGAGAGGAAACCACCAATGCGAGCACAAGGAGGATATGTCATTTCTCTGAATCCATGAGCTGGATGCACCTGTGAAAGACCACAACTACAGCAGATAAAGGGCAGACAGTAGACAAAATGTTTTCATGGTAGCAAAATGATTCAGGAGAGTCTCAAATTGAAGTTTGAGAATGAATACGGTTGTGGACCAAAACAGAAGATACAGTCACACAAAAGGGCTGTGGAACAGGGAAAGGAGTTGGAAATTACGGCAGTTCTTCATTTACAACAGAGCAATGCAGTCAACATCTTCATATTAAATTACTGAGTTTGCAGGAAAAAAATAAGAAGACTACATATGCTTTGATATCCAGAATTAAATTAGATACTTCATCTTCTGTTTCTTTAGGACCTGTGCTTTTAATTTCTACAGCAGTTTCTAAATCTGTCTAGCCATTTGTGTTGGAGGGTGCACATTGCTTACTAAGAGCCCACTCAAATAGAATTCAAGTTTCCTACTCCCATAGACCTTTGCAAGCTTTCTATTACCATCCAAAATGGAATATCCATAATTATTTCTAATTTTAATACTACATAAGTTCTCTGTTATGTGAAACTTTAGACATGCAAGATATGAACCCCAGCTCAAGAGAATATTTCAAAACACAGACTCAGTTAATAAAAAAGTGACTCAATGAGTATACAAAAAAAGAAAATAAAAAACAGAATTTCTTTCTTTCTAGTCAATTTTCTGATTCAGAAACAGAAAAAAAAAACACTGATGTGAGAAAAAAAACATTCAGCTGAGATCTTAAGTATTTTAAACACACTCAAAAACTTGTATTATTTTTTACAGACATCTACTTTATTTGTGTACTCAATTCAGAGGTGAATACTGTGGGAATTTATGGCATAATATCCTCAACTGATCATTTTTTATCTCAGATTTCTGATTTTACATGAGAATATGCAATCGGCACAAACAATCCAGTACACAAATATGGAAAAGTGTAGTTCACATAAGATAATTATAGAATTATTAATTAGGAAATATACTGCAAAGCATTCTCCAACCAAAAAAAGCCAACAATCAACCAACCTTTGCAATTTAGTGAGTCAGTGTGAGGGAAGGACCACGTTTTCAGTTCCCCTGATCAGTGTCAAGAAGCTTATTGCCTTCGGCAGGATTAGATCAAAACCATACTTGAAAAGGTGTTAATGACAGCAGAGCCTATCCTACCTCTGGACTACTGGCACAGGACCACACCACATTGGCATCAGCTGCTCTCCCACCTCCGGCTGTGTGGTGCTGCTCTTCCGCTGCAGCTTCCCCCCCTTCAGTTGTGCCACAACAACTGTTTGTGGGAGCACAGCGTAAGGCCAATCACTGAAAATAACCCTTTTGGAAAGTTATTTTTAACCTGGATCACTTCAGATCATGTCAGCATGGCCTCTTAAACCATCGTGTGTGGGTGATGGTGAACAGTAGTACAGAATAACAAACTGCCAGCAGCATGTTAGGGGAAAACACAGCATCCTTTAATCTGGCTTTGCCCCTAAAGGCAGAGTATTGTGAAACTATATCCTTATCTAACAATTATGTGTAAAATACATGATACAGAGTGAATGCAGGTCTTTCTGTCAAACTCAATTAGAAAAATGGCATTTCAATATGCTTAAAAGCCGTAAAAATACTTTTCCTTTCTGCATCCCTGAAGCTGAATATACACACAGAGAAGATATTTTGTAATTTTTGGTAATCATTCTCCTCACTTTCTCTGTCCTCTCAGTGCAATTCACTGAATCAGACATCTAAATAGTAAGTCAAACCCAACTGGGTTTCAGCAGCATTAATGAGAGGAATCTCTCCTAAGACACTCTTTGCATGGCAGCTATCAACAGCAGAAGCACTTCCTTCCAGTGCTAGCAACACAGTAACTTCAAGACCATTTTTCTAATAATAAGCAGCAGTGCCTGAATTAAAGAAAGGAAATAGCAGTACATTTAAGATAAGAGTTAGAAATGCATACATATATTGACAGAAAAGAAGCCCCTTTCATTTAGGAACAAAGAGGTATAGCTCGTAAAAATAGGAAAGTGGAGCTCTACTTGAGATTTTTTGATGTACATCCACCCACAGAGACTGAAGAAGTGTGCATGCGCTTGCGTAAATGTACATGCACTGAATAAACACTTAAGAAGGGAGATAAAACATTTTCCTAAGGAGCTCTCTCCTCTATTACTTGACAAATGAGTGCTATTCCTCTTTCTCAGAAGCAATTCCCTTCCCCAGACTCCTGGGAAATAGGTGCCACAAGGAGTTATTTTTAATAAAGAGAGTTTCGTAGGCCAAGGAACAGCAGTGGAGCAAAACCCTCATCCTAGGAGCAGATTTTCTTTCATCTCTTTTATGCATTTTTCGATAGTCACAAGGCCTCTGAGTGTCTGTTTGAAGAATGACAGGCTGCAAAAACCAGCAGCAAGAACAAGTAGTTCAAACGGTGTTTCTGTACCCAAACAGAATACCAGGATTAGCTACTATAATTTCTGATTTTACATTATTTGTAAAGTTGCTTTCACAACTCACCCTCTGAGACTGATGTATGATTGACATTCCAGCCATCAACGATTTGGGATGTTTTTTTTTTAATCCTGATTCATTGCCATGTAGCTAAAAAACTAACAGTACTACATTTCACTTAAGACAATAAATACTGACCACATCTGCCTATTCCTTTTCGTTACTCCTAGTTGGACAAAAGTCTCAAGGCAGTTCAGGAGAGCAGAGTAAGTTCAACATTTCAAATGATAAGTAGATGCAGATGAAAGAATAAATATATACTATGCACTCACTCCTCTTTCACCTGTCTTTTATTTCCCTCTGTATCTCACTTGTCATCTTTTTTCAACAGCATATTCTCTGCCTTTTTTCTGTTCTCTCTTCACAAGGTAGTTCACTGTTTTTCTTTCCAATCTCTTGGTAACGTCTTGTTACCACAGCAATATCAGACATAAAAAATTGTATCTGCAACCAAATGGGGTTCTGGCAAAATTTTATGGTAATTAATCTATAATGCTAATATTTTCAAAAATTTGTTTGCCTTTGATTTCACTGCATGCTGTTTGGTCTGCTATCCTTAAAATTAATACATTGAAGCCCTTCTGATAATCCATTAAATATTTACCCTTATAGTTTCCAGAGTTTATAAATTCATCTATGTATGATGTATACAGTCATCTACATAAGTACATTCAGAGATTTCTTAAACACCCTCACAAAAAAAAAGTGATGCATATGTATGCCTTTACATACTCTAATCTGCTGTTACATGTATATCACCTGAAGATCTGTAGATTCATCTTTCATTTCCCTGCCTGCTCCTTAACCGTCTATCATCTGATCTATTCATAGTACATGAAAACTGTCATCTGGATGATGCTAGACCACCACCCTTCAGCTTTCAGTGCAACAGGTTATCTCACACATTTTGCTGCCTTTTCCACAGTGGTGTGTGGAAGTAGTATTTACAAAATGGAAATCCATGCTTTGCTTCTCATCAGTTCAGGAGCCAGCTTATTCATGCTAGTCCAGAACCCCAGGGTTACTTATAAGGGTGATAGGAAACAACAGATGGTGTCATAGACCAGTAGCAGTACTTACTTATGGAGAGAATCACCTTCTTCCTCTGTCAGGTATCAGCCACACTGGGTAGGGGTTCCCAAATTAAAAGAAAGATTGTTTTTCCCATTTTCACTGAAGCACATTTGAATAAGACTGTCGTATTATAAGTTCATCTTCTGTATTAACTGAAGAGACTGCCAAAGGTGATTAGATCACAAATTATCAGATAAACTTGCAGTCCAAAATAAGGTGGTGATGAATATTCCTTGGAAAATATTAGCCATTAATTCCATTTCAATCATCAAAACTACTATCTGCCAACAGTACACATTCACATCACAACTAGCAAGATTTTATTTGACAGACTTTACAGAATTGGGCTTTTTTATTGCATTTGAAAGATGTGGCAAAACTTAAGAGCATGAGACAAACTACATAAATATTCTATTTTGTTCAACAGCATACAAAACAATCTCAGAAACAGCGATAGTGTCCTAAGTGAGAAAACTAGCTAACTGTGCATTACATACATACCTACGAAATCATCCCAGTTTGGATTCTTACTTTCTTACGACAGTTGAACTACAAGATTACAAATAAAATTAAATTGAGAATTTTAACTGAATTAACGGTTGGTCATTGTTAAATATAAACAAATTTTCAACAATGTAGCTAATAATTATTCAAAATGAAAAGAAAGTGTTATCTCTAAGAATAAAGGACTAAACAGAGAACTTGGCAAATGAGGGACAACTGTAGCACAACATATTTTTGGAGCTGAGGTTCTGAGGAGAGATTGTTTGTCGGGTTTTTTGGTTTTTTTTTGGTTTTTTTTTTTTTTCATGTGGGCTTCTTTCTCTTGGAAGCATGGAAAAAAACAGTTACATGTGTCTTTGCATATGCCAGATGTGACAATGAGATCAAATCCCACTCTGGGGAAAGAATTGCTTCACAGTGTTTGATTTTAGAAGAGCAAAAACTCACTGTCTCCAAACTCTGCCAGATACAGATAAATGCTGGCATTAGTGTGACATTTCTGTTTGAAAGTTGGAATACAGTATTAATTCTAATAAACAGTCAAATCTACGACCCTTGGTAACAGAGCTGTGCTTATTGTCATGAACATCAGAATGACTCACATAAAAATGACTGTGGGTCTTTTACTGACACTTTCATTTTCTACCTTCCAAGGGGAAGGTTTTTTTTCTTATATTTGAGATATATTTCATCACCTTATGCATTATTAAAATCTTCTGATGAAGCAGAGCATTCACAGTGGTAGATTTAATACATTTCATCAGTTCAGCTTACAGCATTTGCAAAATGATTAAACATTTCTTCAGAGATGTACCACAAAGTTAAATCGTAAATTTGGATATATATTTCTTGTGTTCTAATAACTTGTGTTTCAACAACAGTTTCCCTTAGGAAAACCTGTTTGTTTCTTTTTAGGTAGTATGTATGTTTCTATTTACCACAATAGTTTATTCTTTACGTCTCTGCCAGACTGGAGAATGGCAACAAAACACCGTTTTCTCTCCTGTCGTCAAGTAAATAACAATCTACAAATAAAATCATCCAAATTTTCTGCAATTATACTCTCTCAAATACAGAGAAGAAATGTTCATGTGTGATCTGTTTCTTGGTGGTCTTTTTGAAACTGCTCTCCCTAGTTTTTTCATAAACATACATTACATAGATGCATTTATATTGGCCTTAAGTTCTACACATCAGACGATTTGTTTTTGGTCTACGCTGGCCTTAACCCAGGTCTTGTGGGCCTTACTGAGGTGAAAAAATGTTTATAAAACTGAGGAACGGACCTCCTACTAATGTTCTTTTAAGAAATTGTAGGCATTTGATTCCTTTCAAATCAGAAACACTAAAAAAGCGCATTTTAAAAAATCCTTCAGCATTGTTTTCAGGAAAACACTTCACTTGAATTTAGCAAATTAATGTTAATCAAACAGCTGTATTACAAATTAAAAGAAAGTCATCTTCTTTTGTAAAAGCTAGGAGAGTTTTATATTCACAAAAAATAAAAACAATCTCAGCAAGAAACGCAGTAAATCAACTTCTAAGGAATGTAGCAGCTCTTTGTGTGATACTGGGTGATATAAACAGAAAATCTGAACATGAAGTACCGTTCTTGGGAAGAAATTTGACAAAGCCACAATGCATTCACCTCGTTACAGGGAGATCAACTGCTACTAATAAAAGCAGATGTCTTGGCAAGCCAAATCCATGTAGAAAAACGTGGGACTGCCATGCTTGTTACAGACAGCTGAAAAACAAAAAGTAATTGGCTTTGTGGATGTTTGAGTTCCACAAGTGTTAACTACAGATTAATGTATTTGCATTGATTGTTAATCTCCTTGCTAACAATGCTTGGGTTTCCAAACTTATTCAGAGTTGCCAGTGGCTTAGGGCTGGCATCAGCTAGAGACCAGGGCTCAGACAAGAACCATGGTGCTGACACCTGCGCAGAAGGCCACGCTCTCTCTCCATTTACCTTTCAAACATGGCTGATCAAAACCTTTCTTTCCAATTCCACTCGCCAGCACAGAAGCAGAGTGGTTTCCCCAGCATCAGCACAGTGCTGACCTGCCTCGCAGATGGAGCACAAAAGTCCCAAATCACAAACCCTGCAGCCTCTGTCTGTGTGGGGACACACAGAAGTTCAGGTTTTGACAGCAGAGCCCAAGCTTGCTTCCAAAAGAAGAGTGAAAGGACACGCACCAGGGAACATTAAGCCTTCCTCAGGGACTGCTTACTGAGAAGTGTCCTACATCCTTCACAATGCATCTATATTTTTCTCTCCATTGTACATTTGTTCTCCTTTCATATTCATAGTTACATGCCCGTTTTGACATACATAAATCTTTGGACAATTTTTATGTTCATGCTAACTCTCCACACTTTTGAAAAACACAGTATTCCTCACTGATTTCATTTTTCCACCCTGAGAAATACTGACTGCTTCCCACACGCTGAGTTTTTAAGCAGTACCTGTATTACTTTGGATTAAAGTCAGCTACTGCGCTAATATATGTAAACAGTTCTTACTAAACATCACAGATACAAGCAAACGTATGAAACTACAGAAACAGCTGAGGAACTTCAATTTTAATCAGAAGTGAGTTGTTCAGAAAACGATTCTGTAAAGAGATTCTCTGCAAAGTAAGCTTAAATCCAGTGAGAAGAATCAGATTGTCTGCCTTTCACTAAAAGTAGTATCTATAATTGAAAATCCAAGTATGTCAAGATCAGATGTTTCATTTCAGAAAAAACAGCTTTTTTAATTGACAGTTTCAAAATAAAATTATATATTTTCAACTCAAAATTCTGTTTATTTTTTCATTAAATATTTGGTGTGGAAAAAAATAATTTGGGACCAAATGCAAATAAAACACTTCAAATTTTATTTGAAGTATGAACCAAGAATCCACCATTTACTCTAACTATAATACACTGATATCAGAATTGTTACTATAAAAAGAAATTACATACCTCACAGTAGCACAAGTCATAAGATATAGAAATAAATGTGTAATTCAGAGACTGAAAATACTGATCAAACTTGAGGTAATGAAAAAAGAACTTCAAATCCCACACCACATCCACATTTGAAGAATGAAATGGTCCTCCTGCCAAGCTGGAAGACACAAGAAAATATTTCCTCTCTTTTGATATCATGATCTGAATAAGATTCTAAGAGCCAACATAGACAACAGTGTCAAAAGGGAAATAAATCTCAATGAAACCAGGAGGAATTAAAACAAAAATCTGAGAACAAAGCGTACAAAGTTTAAGGCCTTGAAATACTTCTTTAAAGGGCACGGGTTGAAAATATATTGAGGTAAACATTGTCATAACCCATATTAAAATTAAGATATTCCCCAAATGTTCTGAACTCAACAGTCAGATTGTAGTCTGATGTACATTTAATTCCTGTGGCAACGGGTTATGGTAACACCTGTTTCTAAGAAACTCCCTAATTTCTGCACTGCTTTTTATCTTCAGATATTTTATATTTCTTTCAAACTATTAATAGCTGACAGGAAAAAAAAAGTTTTCACTTTTTGTATAAATGAAAATATGCATTCATCATTCAGTACATCTTTTATCAAATAAAAGAGGCACTGTTTATTCTACCCTTCAGTCTCTGATTTTTTGGAGGAGAAAGTATTTCCTCTCTTTTGATTTTGTGATCTGAACGAGTTTGTAAGACCCACTTACCAAGAGAGAATACAGTGTTAAAAGAAGGAGACAGAAACCCTTGAAAACAGAAAGGACAACCTCAGACATCTCTGGTGGCTCACGGCTACCTCTCACTCAAACAAGTTTTAAAGAAATTAATTCTTTACTCCAACACTATACTGAATACTCTTAAAACAAGAAATTATTTCACTTAGTTAACCAAAAGTGGCACGAGTAGAAGCCAGTCTATTGTTTTCCTTCTCCCTGCAAAGTTTTGTTCTTTCCAAAGGAAGTCGCAGAGTCCGACCTTGCAGCAGTGCATACGCTGCGCTACTCGGTCCTCATGTGCCCTTCTCAACAAAGAGCAGCCTCACAGACAGCAAACCAACATCTGTTAGCCCAGCACAACACTGATCACAGAGCATACAACCTGGAAAGCCTGCAATATAGCTTTCCTATCAAACATTCCCCTAAAAAACAAGGTTTTGCTGCCAAAGGCAGTCACGTATTTCAGCAACACAATCAGTCTGTGACTATTTACAGCTTTAAGACACTACATTTCAAGGAAACCATTCTCTACACATTCTTGTCAGGTGGTTTCTTTGTGCTATGCCCTCTCATTTGTGGCTGCCCTGCAGTCATCTGCCCAAGCAGAGTGAGTGACAAACCTGAGGATGAGATACAGTTATGGAAGTGACTGTGTTTGTCTCCACATGTGAGATAGGGCACATCAGTGCTGTGGCAGGGATTTCCCACGGCAAGAAAATGTATTCACATAACTATTGAAGAGAAAAAAGAAAAACTTGAAGCACTACAAAAGCCATGTGGGAGAAAAATACAGCTTTTGTTGGAGACAAGTTGCAATTCAACCCTAAAAAACAGCAGACACTTTTACTTGTTTACTTAATTATTACTAGAAGTCAGATTAAATATTCTAAACAAAAGGTTCTAATAAGTGTTTTAACAACTGTTAAAATGTATTAAAAGACATCTATAGAAATTGGTAAGTGCCTCTCTTCAGCCAACTTTAAGGATGATTAAGTATCATCCCAGTAATAACGTGGTTTTTTGTTGTTTTTTTCTCTCAATGAATAAAATATAGCTAGATTAGACTTTCATTAGTTTGCTATATTCAAAATCCCAAATGAAATATAAAAGACTTACAAGTGATTTTTTATGACTGACTCTGGGCAATCCATTAATGATACACCGCTGCCTGTCAATATAGCCAGGCATTGCTCAGGTTTGGCAATGTGTACCTTTCTGGTATGGCAATAAATGTATGCTACAGAGGTTCTTTGCATGCTATGCTATTTACAAATATTCCTTATTTATTTCTTTTTTTTTTTTTTCATTTATCACAGCAATTAAGAGAAAAGGCAACAATTAAAAAGGTAACAATTCAAATTCTAACCCATTTTCTCCATTCTGCCTCAAATATAAGGGGTAAAAGTGAACAAACTGAATTCACTGTACCTTCATTTTTCTTGATCAGTAAATATCTTTTCCATTTAAGGATCATTACAGACAATGTGTGCCTACATAAGTGTTCACAAAGGAAAGACAAAGAATGCATTTTTTAAGAATGGCTCCGGAGGGGGTGTGTGCAGTGCCCTGGATTACCCTCAAAATGTGCAGATGACCATTACCAAAGGAAGTGGAAGGAACAGCATGTTCACCAATTGCAGAGCCAGAAATAACAGAAGCCACACGTTCAACAACAGCCATATGACTACAGGCAGGCTCTGACTGGGCACTTCCCATTCAGGATTAACATAACGTTTATGTGAAGCAGAAAAATGCATCTCACTTACCCAAAGCTGTGTATTTCTCTAAGAAGAAATTTCCAAAGTGGGAAGCAATACCTCTGGCTTCCTGATTGAACAGACAGACAAACCCCCAGACTAGAAGCACTAGCTGTCGAAGCGGGATTTGAAATGCGTGGAGGTATGCCTTGGGTCTGATCCCAAAGATCAGCATCCTCAGTTCACAGCGCAAGGAAAAGATCTGACTGGCAGTGAGCTCCTATTCACAACATCATTGCTGCCCAAAGTGAAACAGAAGAGAAAGTGCAGCAGATGGTTGTGAGGCCTAACACTTAAGGGTCCTCAGTGTTTGCACACACAAAAAAAATGTCTGCAAAATGCTAATCAAATACACCTCTTGACTAACAAAGGTCTTCAAGACATCTCAAGCAACGCACATAAGAATGAGTCAGAGTCACTCACTACTTCCAAAACAAGTCTTGCAGTTTTATATGTTTTAAAATTTATATATGAAATTCATTTAATGTTTTCTATTACTCTTATTTTGTCCCAAAGTGACTACAGTACTAAAATCCACAGGAAAAACCTGCATTTTGACTTTATCTTATAAAGTTGGGTCTCTTCAAAAGATAGAAAAGCACAGAGCAGGGGCTGGGCAGAGGGGAGTTCCAGACTGATCACAGCAAGAGGTGGCTGACTGTTCCTCTGTCCCTGGTGAAAGAAGCTCCAAAAAGAGAGGAACCAGGTGTGAACCTGGTTTCTTCTCACAGGGCACTTCAATTACTGCATGAAATTAAATGCCAATCTAAAGTGTATAAACTGTGAGTAGATGAGGGCCTGCTCCCTACCAGGAACTGTTGGCTAACTGCCCTGCTTGAGCCCTTCGAGGAGAGACCTGCATGCCAGACGAGAGCACCGGAGAACAGCTCTGTGCTGCTTCAAGATGTGATTGCAGGCTTTTGCAGCAAGCCCTCCCAACAGGACTAGGACCGTGCAACTCCAGGCAGGGTGCCCATCTCTGCACCAGGCTGCAGCACTGTGGGCCTTGGCCTCCTGCTGTGCTCTGGCATGTGTCCACGGGTGTGAATAAAGACTTTCTGACTCCAAAAAGAGGATGCAAAGTTTCTAGAATAGACCGACTCCTCAGCTGTGTCTGGAAGGGCTATCTGGACCAGGAGGCTGCCAAGGAGCACTTCAGCAGCCTGACAGGAAAGCTGACAGTGCCACTGCTCAGCCCTGCCTCTAGTATCAAACTTCTGCTGTGACAGAGATGCCTCTCTATGCACCCGTCCCACCACTCAGTTATTTTCTTCATCTTGTTGCAACATTTTCATTTTCATTTTCATGCAGTTTTCCATTGGACATGCTTCTATTCAGATTTACTGACAAGGCACCAAATCAGGGGAAAAAAAAATACAAACATGAAAGTAATATAAAGCAGCCTAACTAAGGCGATGGCATGTATGAACAAATCAAGGCCAAGCAGGTCAGGAGAAAGGGCCCCAGGATGCACTGAGATGCCCCAGAACGGTTGCTCTGCTGAGGCAGTCCATGCTGCTGCCACTGGCAGCCACCCCCAGCTGGGCACACACGTGCACTGTGCCATCATGGCAGCGCTTTGCTTTTCCCCTGTCAGCACTCCTGCCAGTGTCTCAGGGACCTTCCCGAGGCAACACAGCTTGAAACCTCTTTACAGGAAAGACAGAGGGGCTCTGTGGTGCTGCACGACAGACAGCCTGTGTCACTCAGCACAGGCATATTCCGTATTCCACAGATTAAAAGAAAGCCTCTCCCAGTTCCTCCTGCCTTTCCCTCGCACCAAGTAAAACATGATGCAGCCACCTGCCCCAAAGCCAGGCTCGTGCTCCCACATTCCCCCAGCTTTGCTAAGCCTGGGGAGAAGATCGCAGCACAGTGCTGAGAGGACGGAGGGGGCTGGGGAACAGGTGGCACGGGGAAGGGAACCAGGGGGTCATTGGGTTACCGCCTCTCTCTGAGGACAACGGGTCACCGGCCATAAGACAGGCATCTTCTGTGAGGTGCCGGTTGGCTTCCCAGAATATCTCCTAAGTAATAGTAATAATTAAGCAACCCCCCTCTTTGGAAAGCACCGATCACTGCTGTGCCTGCAGTGAGTACTGCGGGGCTCCCATCCCGAGGCAGTGTTCACGGCCCTTGGCAGCTCTCTAGTTCCCCAGAGAAGCAGGGAAAGGCCGACAGAAGCTCTGGACAGCCGGCCCTGCTGCTCGGATAACGCAGCTCGGAGATACCACGCAGGAGGGGGGCACGACAAGAGGGCAGCAACGACCGCGCTCCTGGGACACGGAGCTGGAGGCGGCGGAGGGGGATCGTGTTCTCACTTCTTTTGAAATAAACTCCGAAAAATGTTTACCACTAACGTACCCGGTCACGCATCCTATTTCGACACGCGCAGGACATCCCTGAGCGGATGGCGGACATCTCGCCATTGCTTGGAAGCGCAGGAAGAAGCCCACCCGACGCGCGCTCCCACGCGAGCAGCTGCTGCAGAGCCGCGCGGCGCGGCCCGGCCCTAGGAAGGCTGCAGCCTCCCCGCCCCGCCGCAGCGCCCGCGCGGAGCCCGCTGCCCGCCGCGCGCCCATTGCTGGGAAGTCTGCAAGCTTACTTCTATCTGAAGGCTTGTACCTAGGAGTAGCCGTCCCAGCAGAATTAAACAGCGAATGCCGGCAACCAGCAAGGAACGCGATTGCAGGCATTCGTTGAAATAAACGCGCTCCTTCCACTCCTTCCGATGCGCTCAGAGCAATCTGCCCGTGTCACGCTCACGCCAGTTAACACTTTACAGCACATAAGCAGGTACGCACGAATCCTACGACTAAGCGGGCTCTGAAATGTCTTTTTTGCCCATTTGCTTTTTAATTTAAGCACCTTTTTGTTTAAACCCAAGGTGAACTGTACGCTGTCACTGCGGACCGAACACACCCGGTTCGGTACCGGCGGTCAGGGCGCTCCACCCGCTCGGGAGACGAAAGGGTCCGCAGCTCCGGCCCGCAGCGCCCAGCGGGCACCGCACTGTGCCGGGCCGCTCCTCGACACCGGCCGAGCCCGGCTCAGTCTGGCTGCCCGCCGGGGCTTCTGTTCCCCGCTAATTCCCGACGCTGTAACCGACAGCCGAGTCACTTCGTGAAACGTCAGAATGAATCCATCTGAAATAAGGTGTTCAAAACACGCATGTGACAGGGACACGGAGAATTACGGGGGCCGGTTTTGAGGGGCAAACGGCGAAGGCAGGCCGGCGGTGCGCGAAGCAGGGAGCCGGGCAGGGGGCGAGTCGGCCCCGCCGGGGCTTCGCGGCCGGCAGCAGCACCGGAGCGGCTTCCCGGCGGCTCCGAGGAGCGCGGCCGCCAGTCTGAGCAGACGGAGGCGGAACGGGACGCGCGGCGGGGGCGGAACGGCAGCACCTGCCGGACCGGGCCGGGCTGCGCCCAGCGCTGGGGCCGCCCCGCCGGTGCCTGCTCCCTCCCTCGCTCCCACCCCGGCCGCCCTCGCCTGCCCAGTGCCCATGCGCCCCCGGAGAGGTTTAAGGCGTGCGCGGCGGCGGCTGCGACACAGCGCTGCAGAGGTGCCGCCCGGTGAGGACGTCGGCTGGGTTGCGCTGCGCCTCTCTTCGCGCCCGGGAGCGTGCCCTACCGCCATGCAGCTCGCCCCCCTTCTTCTCGGTGCGTACCGCGTCTGACGGGGCGACCCGATCCGATGCGACCCGGCCCTACCCGCTCTCTATCTCTCCGTAGGCGTCTTCCTGCTCTGCGGCCCCGCGCGCGGGAGCGACAGCTCAGGTGAGTGTGCGGTCCTCTGCCCCGCACGGCGGCAGGACGCGTCTGCGGGGCTGGCTTTGAGAGCCGGCGCGTCCTTTGGGGTATGAGAGGCGCCAAGGCTGGGGGAGGGGGGTGCGAAGGCAGAGGGGCACGGGAGGTGTCTGGTAGTGTTTCCGCTCTTGTCCCTCCTGGTCTGAATGTAGCGGTAACAAACGTGTCTGCCCGGGGGAGTGCCGTGTGCGTGCGTGCGTGCAGCGGGGTGTCCGAGCACCGACCACGCGAGGATCACCAGCGCGTTTCTGCCTGTGAAATCGATACGATTTTTGTGCGCCCGCACCGCCGTCAAAGCGACCTGGAAAGCAAAGAGCGAACTGAGCGCGCCTAGCGGTGCGGGAGCTGCTACGTGACCTGAGGGGCTGCATCCCAGTCTCTGGAGAACGGGTGCCCGAAGCCTGTCAAACCGAGGGAGCCGCAAGAAACGCCGCAAGAAGTGTCCGACGGGTGCGAGCCGCGCGGTCGGCCCTTCTAGCGCAGCCCGTCGCCGAGGGAGGGCGGGTAGGAGACCCGGCAGCGCCCGCTCGGTCATCGCCCTGCCGCGGCCGGTGAGTGACCTTCGGCCTCCGGGCGATCGCTCGGGGTCCCTTCAGCAGGAAGCGGTTATTATCGAGATAATAGCCGTACGTCACAGGACTGCTGTGACTGAAGAATAAAACAACAAAACAGCGACAGAAAACCTACAGCAAGCAACGCCGGTTCCTTTTCTTGTTTTACAGGTGTATCACAGGTGAAATGTCAACGGGAAACAAATGAAAAGCTTTTTATAATGCTTTCTCCCATGGTTGGAGGAGAAACCTCTAATTAGAAGGTATCTGGGACCAACTAAAGTAATGTTAAGGGGAAGCTGGCAAATGTGATTGAGCTAGAAGCATGCATAAACTTCTGTGGGGAAAAAAAAAGGTTAAAATTCTGACATTCAAAGTAATGCGAGAACATCGAGCTTCCTTGAATATCTGCCTTACTTAGGCTCGTAGTATTCAGGGAGATCTTTTTTCATAGTCCCCTTTTAACAAATACACACAAAAACAGCCAAGCATGACGACTGTGGCTGTCATACAGGAGATGACTGTATGGGTGGGTGCACACTGATATATGGTAGTAAGTGAACTTAACTGGAACAGAAAAGTGCAAACTTCAGATTGAAATAAGTAATACAGCCCTGATGCTTTTTTAAATTGCATTGCTCTTTGTACCGAGATATGTACTGAACATTACACAAATCAGTATATAACCTATGAACACGCTTTCCAAAATGTAAGCAGGTATATTTCTACCAGCATGGTTTTCTTCAGCTATGGACAAGGTTGGTAGGAATATTCGATGCATGACATAAATCCAGGTCTGCCTGAAGCCTTGAGACAAAAAAATCAAACAAACCTCCAAACCTTCCTGGTCTGAAGAGGAAATTCAGTCCTGTATAAAACATGCCTTAAAAAAAAAAAAAAAAAAAAAAAAAGCTGCTATTTTATCGCCTGTAAAGATATCTTGGTCTTAGGAGTCCCTGACACTTATAATAACCTATATAACCTAAAATAACAGATTATTTTTTTTCTCTTGCATGAAGTCTAATTTTCCAAAACAATACATGGAAATTTCAAGGTTAGAGCTCAAATCTCAGCATTGATTTCATTTTTCTAGAGTCTTAGTGACTCCTGTCAAAAATGAAGTGAGGACTTCTTATAGGTGGGCATAAGACAATGCTATTCAGAGGAAATCAAAGTATGTGAGATGAGGCAACAAAAATATTGAACTGATGGAAAGACTGAAAGCATGGTTACCAGTGTGTCAGCACAGAAGCGAGCCTTCATTTTTTTTCTTTTTTTAGGTCTACAGTGAAGGAAGACATTCATCCCTGCTTTAACTATGGCTTGGAACAGGAAGAAATGCAGTTTTTGTGTGTGTGTGTGTGTGTGTGTGTGTACAGATTTTCCAGAGTACCTTAATGTAGTGTGTTTCCATAAGGCTTAAGAAGTGTGTCTTGACAGAGCGAGATTATGATCATTTTTTATAGACTAACATGTTATTTTCACGTGTACAGAGGTCTCTGCTCTCCATCAAAGTCCAGACTGGGTAGAGGTCTTGCACTGAGTCCTTTCTCGTTAACTGCAAACTTATCCTTCCTCCTTCTAAAAAATGCATGGCTTTAGACCGTAAGCATTCATGGAATTGATTAGAGTATTGGGTCACATAAGTATCCAGAGAAATACTTCAAGCACTGCTGCTCTTGCATTCTTAAATCACAGTGATTATGACACTTGGGTTTTATCTGTTACTGATTCTGCAAAGATAAATTACCTTGGATATGCTAACAAAAACAACCACTTTCTTAAATTTGAGTAGTAATGCCTCACAAAACTTTGTAAGAATGATTAACGTGTACGCTGGTAGAGAACTATTCTGTATGATCCAGTATTCAGGTAATACTCTAAGTTCATACTGGACTGCTTGTGATTTTTACAGGATTCATTAAATAACAGGGAGAAACAAAATCACTGCAAAGCTGGTACCATTAATTTTAACTTTGGTACCCACTACTTACTATCTTGATAGTGTTCTTGATATTGCTAATGTTAGTTCCAAAATTATAGCTTAGGAAGCTGTATCTACACAGCAAAACAAAATAAACTGTTTTTTAATTAACAGGATAAGTACTTAAAGTCAAAGTGTGTGTTACAAAACTTTCTTTGTTGATCCAACTGAGCTATGAGCTGTTAAAGGTCCTAGCTGCAGTATGTCAGCTCTTCACCCAGCAGCAATTTGGTGTCTTCCCCCTGGAGTGCCTCTTACAAGGTACAGATGAGGATCTTTAGGCAGCCAGTACATGGAAAAGATATTGGGCTTCAGTGTACATATGTGTTTTCGTGGCTAGAAAAACATAGCCAGATTTCTCCATGATTACCACCACCTTCAGAGCTATCAAAAATGTAAAATATTAGTCTGACATGACTGTATTTAGTGAGTGTCTGCTAGTGAGAGAAACACAGATCTACAAGCAATAAGGCATGTATTAATTAGACATATCCAATTGTATTCATATGTGCAGCCTGCCAAGGAACTCAGTCAGGGTAAGTACATTAGAAGTGGCAGGTATTAAAAACTTCCTGTGGTGTTTAGCACTTCTGGAGGCTGGAAAAATGTTCCAGGGTACACAGCACAAGTTGTACTTCAAGACTGGATTACCATTAATGCCCATCGCAGTGATTCCTCTAAGAGTATCCAGCTTTCTGGCTGCTGTTTGATGGCCTCGCTAGTTGTCACTTGATGGATATTATTTCATTATGAAATGATAAGGGGACTCAAATGCAGAGCAAATCGACTTTCAGCCTGATACCAAATATCTTAGCGCTTCTAACACTGGAAATGATGAGCTTCTAGGTATAAGCATGGTCATTCTGCTTGTTTTGCAGACTTTTGTTTTTAAGGCAAAGATGTAAGACTAAATATGGAGAGGATGTGGGTAAGCAAGACTTGTAAGTCCTAAAAAAAAATTCTTTATTTTTAGAAAACTTGATAATAAGACTAAAGCACTTTAGTGGCTCTTACTAAGTAGACATTTCTATCCTTTTGAAAGGAGGAAATGAAAAGGCATTTCCTGCTTTTTTTTCCCCTTTCACCTGGACTATATAGACATTCAGCATACTTAAGTAACATCTTAGTGCTGACAAATACTGCTAAGGTTTTTTAGGAAGATATGATTAGATAGCTTACTGTAATTTACATACAGTATTAATGAGGAGCAGGTATACTTAAAAAGCAAAACTACACATATGTTCTGTAAACACATTTGTTAAATTTATGCAGCAGAAGTGAACAGACATGCTTCACTGTGTACATTTCCAGCTGTAGATGTTCTGATTGTCAGCTTTAAAGTCAGTGAGATTAGCAGGAGGCACCACAGCAGTGTGATCTTTTCCATCTGCTGATTAGGAACAGCACATGCTCCAAAAGCACTCTTTCAAATAACAGCAGCTTATTTTGGGGTCAGTAAACACTTTGGGTTAAGAGTGGAAAGGGTGGGCAGGGAAGCAGGCATCAGATGAAACACTAATCCATGAAACATACGCTCGTGGTGTGTGCACCTAATTGTTAGCTAGGCTCTGTGAGCTCTCAATGTCATAGAAAGGCTACAGAAGAGGTTCTTGCACCAACCAGTTCTTAGTGGTGGCAAGACGTGCTCTTGGGAATTTCAGAATATCCAGTCATCAGTTGAACTTATGATGATGAATTGGTGCTGATCTAAGCTAAAACCCTAACTTGCTATGCTACCAGACAGCACCATTTAGCAGCGAGATGGTAGGTAAGCATACGAGATCATGACCTCTAAGTTTTCAAACGAAAAAGCTTCAATCCAACAGGCAAAACTTCACAGTGGTGTACACCTGTCTGCACGTGTAGGTATATGAACATGTAAGCATAGCAAAAGCCAATGGATGATATGTGAGGATGATAATCTGGGGAGCAACTTTCAAGGAAAAAAAAGGCAGAATTCTTATATGAAAAATTCATGTGCTGAAAATCAGTAAATAATTTTAGTCTCACTGGCGGAATCTTAGAATTATCTGCACAAATGTAATGATTTAATATTCACTGTAGTGAGCTGATATGAATGTCTGAGATGCAGCTAGTCTTGCTGGAGCAGAAAGATTGGTACTCCCTTTTTAGTTTTCTACTGGCTTCAGAAGCATTTATTGCTGCTGTCAACCTATTCCATAAATGACACTGGACGGAGCTTCCCAGGCAGTTCACAGGTTGCCCATAGTTGGTGAGCACCGTGAGGATGTCTGGGTTCTTTGGTTCCCGTCCTGGAGAGTGCCACTCCCTCCTGTGCCCACCAGCCCTCTAGGTTTTTTCCCTGGCCTTTGTCTCTGCAGTAAACTGGCACATGTTGTGAATTGCTGCTGTTTTCCTCTGTACTGTTTCCTGGATTATTTTAATGTTCAGTGTTTCCTTTTCTTTTTTTTTTTAAAGCTTTTCTGTACTTTTCTGTCTCTTCTTTTTCATAAATTAAGAACTGCATTATAGTTGTCACTGCTGCACACTTCTAAGTGCCAGAGACCTTTACAGACATACAGAAGCACAGGATGAGAGGCTGTACCTAATTTTAAATTCAAACAGTGCTTCATATTTGGCAACAGAGAGGCTTGCTTAAGAACAATAACAACAAAAAATAAGATTTTTCAGGTCACAAGTTTTTCTTTTTCTTTAGCTTCCACTGCTATCACATGCTTTACAAGAGGACTTGACCTTAGAAAGGAGACAGAAGATGTCCTTTGTCCAGCAAACTGTCCTCTATGGCAATTCTATGTCTTTGGGGATGGAGTTTATGCCTCTCTTTCCAGTGTCTGTGGAGCTGCCATACACAGGTAAGTCAGATGACTGACTGTTAATCCATGCATTAAGTGAGTTTATATACAATCTTGCTACATTTGTAAATGCTAACCTTTTGATGCCATCATAATGAAGATTCTTATGGACTTTAGAAAGCTTCCTAATATAATTGGAATGTCATTAGGAGAACAGAGCATACCTGTGGGGGTAAAACTGGGTGGTTGCACATGCTTTGTTTTCAAGAACAATTGATGCTGAAAAGCAGCAGTCAGGCTCTCCCTGTAAGGTAACGGTGTGTTACTAGCAAACATAGATAGATACAATCTAAAAAAAAAAAAAAACTAACAGGAGAATAAAAGCAAATTAAGTTTTTTACTTTAGTTTCTATGAGATCTCTCCTGAAACTGTTAAGATCTGTTTAAGCAAACAGACCTAGGCTTGATTTGGGTGAATGTGATCCATACGGACTATTTTTAGCATTTCATTTCTTCACTGGAGAAACCTTTCCTGTTTGCTAGATAGCAGCCTTAAACCTCTCCTTCCAGTGGCTGTGGTTTGACTGCTAAGGAAGCTTCATCCACAAAATCTGGGGGTGTTTGTTTCCCTCCCTTCCCTGCAACCCAAAGTTGGCTGCGCTAGCTGCAGAAAAACAGCAAGTGCTGTGGCTCAGCTACAGCATCTGCTTTACTCCAATTTTTCATTTACTGTGTCTTAATGGAATCTCATATTAATTTAAGCAAGAGTTAGTAAAAGTGATTCTAATTCTAATAATTTTTTTTAGATCAGCACCAGAAAAATCAACGTTTTTACAATAGGAGGTACAAGAAATAAAAAGTTCAGATTTCTTTCATATGTGCAACAAAGCACAGACATCTGTACATCATGTAGCTCTCCACTGATGTTTGTATCTTATCAACTGTGTTAACTTTCTCCAACCCAGAAGCAAAGGATTATGCAATTTTTTTTTTTCCACAGCATACATCAACATATATTATACTCTCTGTGAAATACGCACTGTTTTAAAAACAAAACAAAAAACTGTTTCTAACCACCTAAGTGTTCTAGCAGCAACAAAGGGATTAAAATGTATCATCTTCTAATCTGACTCTTTATATGCCAGTGTAAATGAACTAAGTCCAAGTCTTCTGAATTAACTGTAGTTTAGCACTCCGGAGGAAAAAAAAAAAAAAAAAATGGAATGTAGGTGAAATATTCTTTAGAATATTCTCTATTCTCTTTGTTTAGGACAGCTGCTGTTTTCCTGAAGGACCTGCTTTAAGCTAGGTGCCATTAGTCCCATCAACCTTTCACACTCAGCACAGAATTTTCTATCTATGAGCATTTCCCCAAGCTATGAGAAGTGATAAATGCTGGTCCTAGTCAAAATGAATTGCTGGATGGAGGAGAGGAAACTGTTGTTCAGGTCTCTGCTAACTTCACTGCAGCCTACAAAAGCCAGTTCAAACATACCAAAGACTTGTTCCTTCCAGTTCTGTCTTGCAGTGTCTAAACTCCATCTTGGTGTCAAAGTAACTCAAGAATATGTTGCTAATAGGTAATTACTTCTATCGCTGTAAATCATATGTGTGTTTTGAGAATTTCAGAAATTTCTTCCAAATAACTGAAACAATCACACCTAGTTTAAAGCTGTGTGTGCCATACACTATGCTATGTGGTGAGTGCAACATGGCTGTATGTGCCTGAAGTAATGTTGAGACTATCTATGTGTCGTGACTACTACTGATTTTGACAGAAAGCACAATCACACAGTTATCCTCTGTTTCCAGAAGCATCATTTTGGGGAGAAGTGCTTATTTAATTTTTTTTAAACTAAAGAATGACTGTGAGAATGTGTTGGTTCCTCTTCCCAAACACACATGCTGGTTTGCATGTGCTGGGTCCTAACTGAGGCTCAATTCCTAAACTTTTACATGCACCAAATAATGCTTATTCCTATGAGTAGTTCTACTGTGATGTGACCATTACTGCAAGACAAATACTACATTGTGCATTTTAAAGAATTTGTCAGAATGTAGCTGTGAAGAATTCTGAATGCTAGATATGAATGAGCTTTCTGCTAGCTTTAGTTTGTTACATTTGGCTTTTTATCTTTTTTTCTCTCCTTATTTTACACGTAATTACTCTCGGGAAACAGAATATTTATTTAATACTGTTCTTTTTCTGGGCAGAAGAACTTGTTTTATTTGTCAGGGGGAAGAATGGAGAACCTCCTACTAAGCTGACACTATACAAGCATAAAGAACTGAGTGATTAATTGGATTAATAATCAGAAGGTCAAATTAAGGACTCAGTTCTCAGTTTGTGCAGTTCTGTTCTACTGTCAATTCTGCTAAATGGAGACCTAACTTAATGCAGTCTTCAGATGCTAAAAAGGCATGCACATTTTTTATAACTAGCCACAGGCTGGGAGCATCTCTAAATAAACATCAAGTTCCCTCAATTTAAGTGAACAAAACCAAATTGTGATATTAGCAATGTGGCTGTAAATCAACTACAAGCACTGATGGACCCTGAGCAGCTGTAGCATTTGCTACAAGGCTACTGATAGAAGGGTTGTCTGGCTTCTGAGCACCAGTGGATCCCCTGGAAAACTTTGCTGTATAGGCTGCTTCTGCTGCTGAGCCTTCTTTCTTGCCAAAAGCAATATACGTGCAGAGCAGACAGAGTAAGCAGAACCTAGAGGGCCAGAGGATGCTGGCATGAAACCCAAAACAGCTCCCTGTTGCTGAATTGATTGTAGTCTGGCAGCAGTAGGTGGCCGCAGCTTGGAGGAGAGAATGGGGAAAGATGAACAGTGTGGAAAGAGCGTGAGTTTCTGCTGGTAAAAGGGAGGAAAGATGATTTGGCTGTCTTGTCTGGTTTTTTTTGCCTCCATCCAAGGACCCTACAGGAAATGCCAGCTGCTTATCACAGCAATGGTAATGGGAGCTTCAGATCAAAATTACATTCTTTGTGCGGCAGCTCTTTCTACCCTCCCTTGAGGTAAAAAAAAAAAAAAAAAAAAAAAAAAAAAAAAAAAGAGCAGGTTGTGGACCCGTAGACATTTATGATTAATGTGATTATTAGCATAAAACCATACTGTGTGACATTCTGAGCAAACAGTAGCTTCTGGTCTGCAAGACTGAATCTGCTCAGTATGTACCACTTCTAACAGTCCACTTCAGAGAATCACAGAATGGCCTGGGCTGAAAAGGACCACCTGCTATGTGCAGGGTTGCCAACCACTAGACCAAGCTGCCCAGAGCCATATCCAGCCTGGCCTTGAATACCTCTTGTAGCATTTGCACCAATTGCAGCACTGCTACCCTTGTGCTCTGTGCCTTTCCTTAGAGTAGAACACCTCGTTAATGCTCAAATCTCTCTCATCACTATTAGACAGTAAAGAGAAATGTGAAGTGCTGTTTGCATTTGCCAATTTTTAAACTTGACTTTAAAATCAAGCATTCAGAATAACTCTGTCTATATAATGTACATATAAAAGATAAAAAGGTATCTGAAACTACCATCATAATTCTTTCACTGTGCAAGAATAAAAATATATATAACCACAATTCCATATAGAAATGCAAATCATGTCTGAATGTATTTTAAGTAGGCCACAGGGAGATTTATGTGGAAACTCTGATACTGACACCCAGAGCTCATATTACCACAAATACATACAAGATTTTCTAAACTCCAGTCTTGATTATTTCACAGTGTTTTAAATCAGATCAGGCTGGGACCTCTCTTCAAGCAGGAAACCAAACAGATAAGAAAAGTAAACACAAAGGCACACACTGGACCATTTCAGTAGTCTTGAAACAGTTGTTTGTATTCCACAGTATTGTACCTGCCCAAATGCTACAGATCATTAACTTTTTCCTTCTATTTAGACAAGCTCCACATTGAATTTTGGCCCTGAAAAATAGAATCCATTCTCTCAGTAGCATATAAAAAGAAATCTGAAAAAAAAGTTCCAAAGCCTCTGACTGTCCCAACAATGCAACCTCTCTGCCTGCAATAACAAATGAAGTTCTCTTCGGGCTTTTAACCCTGAAGTTTCTTAAGTACATAAATCTATTGTTCTCTTGGATGTTCATATATCCTATAAGTCTCAACAGTGCTGACAGTCTCAGCGTGTAAGTATCAGCAAGATTTTCAAACCAGTCTTGCATAACCAGCAGATCTGGCAGGCAACCTCAGAACATATTCATTAAGCCATGAAATGAAGCTCGATGAAAGAAGAATGACAGTGGCCTTCTCTAAGGAGGTTTTGGGCTCAAATCTCTACTCAGCTTTAGAGAACTTCCTCAATGTTTTCTTTTCACTTCCACATTTCTGTACTGACTGTTCTTGGGTGGCAGAGGGGCTATAATTGTCTTATAATACCAAAAGTGATTTTGTAAGATATTTTTAATCAGTAAGGCTTTCTTTAAATTAACCCATCATAACTGTGTATTTAAGATGCGTTAAGATGGAATGCTTAAACTGATGAAGATAGGAAATAGGAAATCATATCTAAGTATTCCAAACTTTGAAGTTTCTACTTTACGTTTCTATCAGTGAAAATTACTCAGCTGTATAGCTTTTACTGTCAATATGCAATTTCCAAGTGTAGAGAGAAAGTAATCAGGAATATTACACTGATTGAGTATGCATTCTATTTATTGTATTAAGTTCAAATATCATACCTTAATTTTTACTATAGGTGAAAGTGAAGAAGAAGATCAGTAATCTGATGGTTACCATCAATAACATCTACAATTTCTGACTGCAGTCTGTGTGGACGCACAACACAGTATCTACCATAACAATTACTACTGCAAGCAGTGTTTTCCTCCAGTTTTTTTTTTTTTTTTTAATCATTTTGCAGTAAGCATGCCTCATTTTGTTTTGGATACAAATATTTATGAGCCATAAAGAATGTAAACATATTTTTTGCTGTAGCTCTTTCATTAGGAATTAGGGTGTTCTGCTGCAGTGAGAACAGCTGGAATTTTAGAACTTCTTGGTATTTTTTTCTAAGCCTGTGTGATGTCCTGCAGAATAGCTTGCCTTAACAATCTTTTCAGTCCCTTATAGTTACTTTTAGCATGAACACAACCACTTGCCTAAATGGTATCTTTTTCAGGAGGCTACTGTTCAATATATAGTGTCCAATGATTGTAAAGCTGTATTTTCTTGCAATTAAAATGTCTGATTTGTATTAATTTTTTTTTCCCTCTGTCAGAGGGGTGATCACCAATGCAGGAGGAGCTGTAAGAGTACAGACTCTCCCAGGACAGGAAAACTACCCAGCTGTAAATGCCAATGGGATCCAGTCTCAGGTGCTCTCTAGATGGGCTTCATCTTTCTCAGTGACTCGTAGGTGGATCACACTTACTACTTTGCAAACTGTATTCCAGATATTAACAGAAGTCTAGGAAACTTTTTCAGTGTGCATATATATACAAATAATGTGATTGGTATACGAAATTTAGCAAAAATTTTCACTTCTATCTAATTTCATTCTTCATTTTTTTACTATTTGCTTGAAATAAATCTGTTCCAGATAGATTAGCCCTTCTAGATTATACAGTAAATCTCTAGACTACTTCTAGGAAACTGTTGGAAATTCAGTATTCTTAAAGTGCACAATTTCACCTAAATACCTTGAAATAATGTTAATCTGTTCTTCTAATATTTTAGCAGGTACCAACAACCTGGTGCTTGAAGCAGTGGGACGATCAGTGTCAACAGCACGGCCTGCTACAGGTACCAGCAGATCTCTCCAACAGCGGAGGTCTCCTGTGTTAAGATGTGCGATAGGGCTGGAGTCCCTGACTAACACGCTAAGTTTCATAGGATGTATTTATAAAGAAGAAAGCATATGTGAAATTCATTTCTGTGTATATTTCATCAGGAAAAGGAAGAATTGCTTATAATCAGACTGATTCTGATTTCAGTAGCATCCGTGTAAATGAAGAAACACTTGAATGAATTTGGAAAAGTGATATAGGTGACATAAAGGAAGGAAAGAGTCTATGAGCTCATGGGATATTCATTCCTATTAAGTGACAGAGAGGATGTATTATGCATTCCTTTTTACAGAAATATTTAACAACTAAGTGCTGTCAGGATTTATGAAGCAGAAATTTAGATGGCATGTGAATTTCTCACAGAAAATACCACCAGTAAAAGGCTAGATCAGTTTTTATGAAGGCTAGTGGCATATATATATTGGACTTGGATCTCATTTGTGAATAGCACATCTGCTTTACAGTTTAAGTCCTGGCTTGCTTCCAAAGCACAGAAACTGTCCCTGTACAGCAGATAGCTAACTGAGAAATAGTAGGGTTTGGGATGTTGAGTGGTTTCTGTGTAAGACTTTCTGTATACATTTCAGTAATCAGCTAGGCAGGTGTAGAAAGGAAGGTTAAATTGTTTCATTTGAAAAATAATATTCTCCAAAGAGCAAAGAAATAGCATGGCAACTGTAACTATTGAACTGACTGAAGAATGATGCAGTCCCATGCCAATTTTCACTGAGGACAGACTGCAATGCAATTCTTAGTGTCTAAGCTTCTTCCATACGTCTTGTTGTTCTTAAACGATCCATGCTGTATCTTTTATTAAAGGCAAAAGACCTAAGAAGCCCCTTGAGAAAAAGGCTGGAAACAAAGGTAGGAATTCACAGGTTTAACTTTTGAAAAACACAATCCTAACATTTATTTGGTGCTAAGTAAGTCTAATTATTTTGAATGCTCACAGACTGTAAAGCTGACATTGCATTTCTCATTGACGGAAGTTACAACATCGGCCAACGTAGATTTAATCTGCAGAAAAACTTTGTTGGAAAAGTAGCAGTAATGTTGGGAATTGGAACGGAAGGGCCTCATGTTGGAGTTGTACAAGCCAGGTAATAGCAGACCTTTACAAAATATAACCAAAAGACAATTCAGAGAAGTCAAGTAATGTACGTTTTGCAGAACAGTATTTGTTCAATAATGGCAAAAGAAAGCAAGAGAAGATAAACTCAGCTTGGAGAATTGTTTGTTGTGCTACACTGAGAGATGTCCATGTGAAGACATAACAAACCTGATCATCTTCTGCCTCTTGTTGTGTCAGTTTCAAATACACAAATGCATTTCGTTTAACACTGGCATGATCAAATTTTTTTTTGTATACATTTTAAACCCAGTATTTTCTGCCGCTCAATAAGCTTAAGGAATGTGTGCTGTTCTTAATTTGTCCCCTCTGATAAGTAATTTCTCTGGCTACAGATTCAGTACATTACTATGTAAGGATTATTCTCTACATTTTTAATTACTATACATGAACAAGAACAAAATTATTCAAACTCAAATTTAGCTTGCTAATACCACAGAGGTATAAAAAGTTGACTACATAGTTCATTAATGTTTTATTTTTCTGCAGTGAGCATCCAAAAATTGAATTCTATCTGAAAAACTTCACTGCTGCAAAAGAGGTTTTGTTTGCCATAAAGGAACTAGGGTTCAGAGGAGGCAATTCCAACACAGGTGAGTTCGTACCTCAGTGAAAATTGATGTTATTACTGTACATAAGTGAAACATATTTCTATCAATACACATTTAAGAAAGTATTTTAAATGCTCCATTTTCAATTCCATTTTCAGAAGTTCAGATTGCTTACTGTATGTTTTATTAGTGCAAATATGTGTTTAAACAGGAATCGCTCTTCACTTCTAACAGAGTGGTGTCGTGAGACAAATTCTTGTCTAAAAGGCTTCACATTTCTTTCCTATTGAATGGCAGTGGCTTATTAAGTAGTAAGTGGTTGTGAAGGGATATTTGCCAAACAAGGAAGCTAAGCTTTCCAGATACGTTGTATTTCACAAGCTAAATTTAAGTAGCTTCTCAACTTTGTTCCTTCCAATTCCCTTAGCAGGCACTAATATATCTGCTTAGCATACAACAGGACCAGTAGGGAGGAAATTTGCTTTAACTTTTTTATTTTAAATAGGCAATAGGTTACTCAATTACTCAAATATTCTAAGATGCTGTTTCCTTGGTTTGCTGAGTTACACCTGTAGTCATAATTAAAATTCAGCGTAGTTTTATCTACAAAACTGGTATCAAAATGTTACTGTATTATTTCTTCACATTCTTTTTCTGTTCCAAACTAGGGAAAGCTCTGAAACACGCAGCTCAGAAATTCTTCTCTATGGAAAATGGAGCACGCAAAGGAATACCCAAAATCATTGTAGTGTTTCTAGATGGCTGGCCCTCAGATGATTTAGAAGAAGCTGGTATAGTGGCGAGAGAATTTGGAGTCAATGTGTTCATTGTGTCTGTAGCAAAACCCACAACAGAGGAACTGGGAATGGTACAAGACATCGGTTTTATTGACAAAGTAAGAGAATATAATTATTCATTTTTCATTCATGGTTATGACTAGATAGTGTACTTCATGCTGGAGTTCTAATGAGCTGTCTTACACATTAATAAAAGATATTCTTCCAAATAATACAAGAGGAAAAAAACCTAAGAAATCACTAGGAAGCCTAAAGTCATCAGTAGTAGAGATTCGAATAAGCCTATTAGTTTCTTCTTACTAAATCACATGCAACTGCTGGGTTATTATCTTGCTAAAGGGGCTGCACAAAGGTACCAAAATGCTGTTGCCATCCTCCCAGTTCAGAGCCTTGGCAAAGCTGTAGCTCTTGGACTTTGCACTGCACGAAGATTTTCACAGCAAGGGATTCTCCTATCTCAACCATAACTAAACTTATTGAAGCAAAGAGTACAGATATATCTCCTATCTTGAAATGACAGGGAGACCTATCTTTCAGTATGGGATCTGAGGAATTGTTTCGTTACTTTGGCTACAACAAGGGCAGAAAAGATGGACAAATGCATCCTACCAAGTTTGTATGCAAGACATTCATCTTGGATGAACAGTTTTCAATCTTGCTCTGTAGGAGTCAACAACAGAACTCAGTTCTCACAAGAGCTTTCTAAGCGCTAGTTCACTACTTCATGTTTCATAGGGAGGTTTTAAATATTTTATTTCAGCAGAAAGTTCATAACTTAACATGAACAAAGTACTCTGGCTCTGCAGCTTCCATGCACAAGACAGTTTGCTTCTGATCCCAGACAGGTCCAACCTGTGTGGACTTACAGACACAGAACAGAATGACCTTATGTGACAGAGGCTTGTCCCCTTGCCTTCTGCATTTTGATTTGAGCAAGATTTCTTATCACATTTGGAGAGCTGATTTTAAATGTAATCTCCTTCACAACTGCCACACACTTGACATGTATACTATAGAAACCACAGGAAAAACAAATTTTACTTCAAAATAACCTGGGCACGTATTTCATATATTTCTACTCAAATGTGTCTGTACTTATGATGTCTTATAGAGGTTTTTTGTTTGTTTGTTTGTTTGTTTTTTTAAGATTATGACGTTAAAATGGAAAATACAGAAACCTAATTTTCAGTGGGTAAGGAAAAAGGCAAAACTTCCACTCCTTTGGATAGTTAGCAGCCAGAGCTTAGTTCACTTCCCAAGAACATAATTAAAATTTCAAGTTTTTAAGGTTCTCAGTAATAAAATGAAATTTTCTGAAATTTCCGACGGGAGCTGGGGGTAAGCTTGATTGTCTGTTTACTATCTACAGAACCTATTTTGGTATTTGCCTCTTCTTGTTTTCAAATAGGCTGTCTGTCGCAACAATGGCTTCTTCTCTTACCAAATGCCCAGCTGGTTTGGCACCACCAAATATGTAAAACCTCTTGTCCAAAAACTGTGTTCACATGAGCAAATGTTGTGTAGCAAGACATGCTATAACTCTGTCAACATAGGCTTCTTGATAGACGGTTCTAGCAGTGTTGGAGAGAGCAACTTCCGACTCATGCTTGAATTCATCAGCAACGTTGCAAAGGCTTTTGAGATCTCTGACATTGGTTCCAAGATTGCAACTGTGCAGTTCACATATGATCAGCGTACTGAGTTCAGCTTCACAGACTACACCACAAAGGAAAAGGTCCTCTCTGCTATCCGGAACATTCGTTACATGAGCGGTGGCACTGCTACTGGTGATGCCATTTCTTTCACAACCAGAAACGTGTTTGGGCCAGTGAAGGATGGAGCAAACAAAAATTTCCTTGTAATTCTGACTGACGGTCAATCTTACGATGATGTTAGAGGACCTGCTGTTGCTGCACAAAAAGCAGGTAAATGACCTTCATAGGCAGTGGGAGTTGATTCATCCCATTTCCGCTGTATTGTCCATGTCAAGATTTTAAATTTTAAATGATGCTCGAGAGAGCAAATAAAGTATCACACTTGTCTTAAGTTTAGCAGAGCAGGAGCTCTGAGGAACTGTTTTCCATTAGGATGAAAAGTGGGATTATCAAGCCAGGTGTAAGTAGACTCACTCATGGCAACTTCGTTTAAAATTTAAAAAAAAATGCAGTCTTTTCTTCCTAAATAAGAGAGAAATTGGTAGATGAAAAATAAAGAGCCATGTAGTGAAGCTCCAACCAGTGATAGCATCTAATATAGCATTATTTTTGTTCTTCATCATATATGGGAAGAAAAAAAAAAAAGTAATTTTGACCAAAAAGCCTCTTGGGCTTCTGATGCTTGAAAACACTAAGCATTACGTACGTGAAGGATCCAAACGTATTTTCAAAATTATTCTAAACAGTAAGTCTTGAAACACAAGAATTGCTGTGTCACTGCTATGTTTGTATTGATGACTGAAAAACATCTACGATGCTTACTGGTAAGATATACTGGTATTTCTATCAGGGTTCTTACTTAGACAAGTACTTAATTTCTGATATTTAGTGGCAAAAATCTATGAATCTTTGACACTACAGATACTGAAGCACTATTTTCTGCTCTAGATTATTTAATGGATGTAGAAATTGCTTGTTTTTCTTGCAGCAAAGACAAAATGATTTTGTGTATTTTCTCTCTTTGCTATACTCTTACATTTTAGGAATAACGGTCTTCTCTGTCGGTGTTGCCTGGGCACCTCTGGATGATCTGAAAGATATGGCTTCTGAACCAAGAGAATCTCATACTTTCTTCACTAGGGAGTTCACTGGATTGGAGCACATGGTCCCTGATGTTATTCGAGGCATCTGTAAAGATTTTTTGGACTCTAAGCAATAATACAAATCCGCTGTTGGATAGTTTCTGAAACTAAAAATTGTGAGACTGGAATGGTCCCTCTTAAATACACAGATTTTATTACATATACTATCATCACCTAAGGGATGGAGAAGGGCTACTTTCTGTAGTCAGTTGAGAGTCTTGTGAGCTTGTTAGAAGTTGTACTCGATATGGGAAAACAGAATTTGGCCAACAGCTATTACTACTTCCAGTACATTTATAGTAGCCTGAGTTTTGAAGCTATGCATATTGTGCACTTATGGCTATCAGTTATCAGCAGCAGAAATTATAGAGTTCTGATATTTTTGCTGTCACTTCCTAGGTGCCTTCTTGCAAGTTAAAAATAATATAATTTTAAATACACAATAATATCTTCTGTGAACCTTCCATAACTTATGATTCTGTATCTTTTCAAGGAGTTCTTTTCGTAGTGTTAAGTATTTTCAGTGCTTCAGTTGTACAATACCCATGAGTGCCAGGCAGCTTAAAAAGATATACGGCAGATCTTTCTCTACTTAAGATACAATCATAATGATTTACAGAGTCATTAAGATTGGAAATGGCCTCTGAGATCACCAAGTCCAACCCTAACCCATCCCCACCATGCCAATCAACCATCTTGGTACGGAGAACGATACTGCCATCTGGTTGGCAAAATTTACACCAAAAGGCATTTATTTGCACCCATAGAACAGCATGGTTCTATGACATCTTCTGGCACAGAAGCATTGAGCCGCATTTACAACACAGCAGTTCTCTTTGTAGGTCTGACTCCTAAATATTACCATTTCCTACACCACTGAAGTCAACTGGGATATTCCTCATATATCTGCTTACCTGGATTTTCCCTAATATCTTATACTCTCTTGATTTCAAGAAATTATTATTGGCTACAAAGTTTCAGATGGGAACCTTGGGCAAAGGGATTAAATTAGAACATACACTGGGGAATGAGATACTTTTGGATTTCAAGCTGAGTGTTTTCAAACCTCGAAACATAACTGGTTTATATAGGATTACATGGTTAGAAAAGAAGAGAGTAGATGCAAGTGGGATGGGGTAACTCACAGAATAACAAGTTCCTAATGCTAGTAAAAATGTTTTTGGAGATGCGTTTCTCTAAAGATGAAAGAACAGTCTTCCTGAAAAATGGCCTTTATTTTATTATGAATTTAGAAATATATTTACATTTTTATACCTACATTCATATGGTTAAAATTATGAAATGGCTTCCTGAGTTCTTCCAGATGCCAGGAGTGAATAACAAACTTCAAGCATTCTTTAGAAAATAAAGGTTTTTGCAAGTAAAACACAACAAAGAAAACAAACCAGCACTTTTCCCATCAATGCAGAACTTCCTTTTTTTTTTTTTTCCCCTCTTTTTTCTTCGTTTTTTGGGGGCTATTGACTGTTAAATTCTTAGGTATGGAGTGGCACTGAAGGGATTATATTCATCAGGCTTTTGTTGTGTATTTTTATATAACTTATGACTGGCTATATATTACACTAAACGTGAATGGCAAGGATGCCATGTATTTTTCTATTAATTGTTATCCTTAACGTTGTTATGTGTTTATAGAAGAGAGTATTCAGCTACTGCTGTATAAATTTATATCAACTTTGTGAAAAAGTTTAATTCATTTAGCTTAAATTTTTATAGAAATATATGTAATGCAAAGAACTGGGACTACAGATATTTCAGTATCCTGTAATATAAAAGTCTTTTTACAATGAACCTCATGTAGTACAGCTTGAATAAGTTGTATGTCACATTTCCTGTCTAAATTATTTTAAATCCCCCTTGGGGTGAAAAAGGAAAAAAAATCCTAAATCATCCTCAGACGCCAAGGATATCTCTTACACGGATTATTTTGGGGTTTTATTATTGCTGTTTTTTTTAATTTGGATCAGTCAGTACCAAGTTTTAGTAGTTGTTTATATTAAATATGGTGCTAGTTGAATGATCTGAATATAAATCATGTAAACTGGCCAGCACAATCACATTTTTCCTCCCAATTTACTTCTGCTGTTGCAAAGATGGCAGCTTTACTGATGTCATTCCTTCACAGAGGAAAAAAAAGGTCTGGATTTCCAGAAATCGCAGCACTAAACTGCCCATATATTTCCATTTTACCAGAATGGTGATGACACTATTTGTACCCTCACAGAGCCCAATTACACTAAGGTAAGAAATAGCAGGTACAGAGAATACTTCTTTAAATATGTGAAGTTTATATAGAAGCAAGTATTTGTAAGAACAACTTTGATCTGGAAATAAGGCCTGCGCGACACAGCAAAAACGGACTGAGAGGTAGTGAGATACAGAGACAGGGTGGAAAGGATGTGAACTGTGCTGTGAGTAGGTCGTTTGGAGGAGTAACAGCATGGTACAGAGTAACAGATATGGATTTGAAGCTTTCTTTTGGGTGAGAGGGAAAGTAAAGCCACAGCATGAGAGTTCAGCCTCATGTTGCTGGACCAAGCAGTAAAACAGAGTTGCAGCCACCATCACTCTTACAAACTCTATTTGGGAACATTCCTGCAGGTATTAGGACTGTCATTCAGGAATGCAGCCTGCTAGAGAACAACTCTGTTCTCTGCTGAAAATGATCACTGAATCATAGAATGGCTTGTGTTGGAAGGGACCCCCAAGGATCATCAATTTCCAAGCCCCCCTACCACAGGCAGGGCTACCAATCTTCAGATCTGGTACTAGACCAAGTTGGTAGGGTATAACACCATAGGATGAAAACTTATCTGCCCTTTTCCCCCAAAGAGTACTGGGAATGCTCATTACTGTGAATGGCCTCAGACTGGCAACCCCACTGCTGAAAGCATTGTATTTGACAGCTGTCCATCAAAAATTAAGATTCTGTCGCTCAGAAAAGAGTAGAGGACTATAAGCCTATTGGCTTAGGTACCTACTGCATCTAAATTTTATATTACACAGTAGTTAATACATCCAAAATCGCCCTTCCCAGCAGAGCGCCCAGAGCAACCTAAACGTAGAAAACATCCACTTGCTGTCCTCAAGAAACTGAAACTACTTTTAATATCACAAAAACTTCTAGTAATGGCTGTAGCTCTCACACTCAGGAGCACAGGAATCTTTCACTACCAGAAGACTAGGAAGTAACTTAATCTGTTCCTTATATTTCCTGGGTGTTTTTTTTTGTTTGTTTGTTTTTTACTCATAGTAAAAATAACTGAAAGAACAGAACTTCCCCTGCTGACAACAGAACCTTCCATCCTTCAAGGAAATGCTGAAAGCTCCAACCCCAGGCTGAGATCCCAAACCAGGGGTTATATACACGGAGGACATGTTAGGTATTCCCCCACTCACTGTTCCCTGCATGCTACTTCAGCAGGGAAGCATGTGGACTGTATCCATACAAAGCAGCTCCCCGCTCAACATGCAATCATTACCCACGGTTATCCCAAGCTGCCAGCACAGCCCTTGGCTCAGGATCTCTGATTCCACTCCTAGACCAGGACACTGCAGATTTTATACCTCACACACCTTCTAAGCATTTAGATCCTGCCTGATTATGAACTGCCTCTTGTAGATGCACCTTTTGACAGTGCAATGCTTTCCAGCCAGTACACTCATCTGACAGAGGTTGTATATGGGAAAAAAGGAAGTAACTGAAGGTCAGCATGCTGCAGAAGTCTTCATGCTATCAGGCACTTCTGTCACCTTTCATATTGCATCCTCATGAGGTCATCCTCGGAAGCTGACCTTTATTACTTTTAGTGAATCTATTAATACTTAAACAAGAAAACAAAAGAGACAAGAAAACAAAACAAGAAACAAAAGTGAGATTGTTTTAACATTCTTAAGAAAAAACAATCACTTTGAAGGAATTTACTTTGGCTCTCAAACTCAATGCCAAGAAAGAGCTACACAGCAACCAGCTACAAACCATTTACATCAAAACTCAGTGACTACACTTCTCTGTATCTTCTGAAGTAATTGGGGGAGAGGGAAGAGGTGAGGGCTCCTTTCTTTGCTTTGATTTTCAGCTTATGAACTGGAGTAGTTTCAGCAGAATAGTATTTTCTCTAACTGTTTGCAGTGCTATTTGCATTTCATATTAGTGTTGCCACATATGCCTTCTCTTCTATGAAATATGGCTCCACACAATACAAATACTCTGTTTTCATCTCCTCTGTTCTGAAGAACGTAAGTGATGACAACTTTTGATGTCTTGATTCTGGGCCACCTTTTTAATGGGGCAGCTTCTCAAGCTCTCTCAGTCACTGCTTTTAAATGCAGAGATTCTGATTTGCTCAGCACTTCCCTTCCTTTCATTAGGCTTGTGGGTAAGTTAGCTCCAGTAAGCAGCAAAGCCACAAAAATCACAGAAAATTTCTCTGTTGCACGCAAGTGCCATTGGAGGCCTGAGAACTCTGTCATAGAAGATCAGCTTGTATCTTTAACAAACTGTCTGGAAGCTGGAGGCCTTAGATCCCCAGCCTACTTGGACTAACAGCAGTCCAAAGAAAATCATTCTGACTGGCTTTGGTTTGGACCTAGGACAGGAAACAAAGGATTTTCTTGAGAAACTGAACTGGAGTGTGTTTGAAAAGCTTGTGATCAGCTGTCACCCAAATATAGACACCAAATAAACAGAAATCTTGACTGAATAGTTTGTAATCTAAGCAAGAGCATTTTCCAGTTATGTATGTCTGTCAACTGCAGCACAAATTCTTTACTCTCTTTCGGCTTCCAGCAGGGATTCTGCCTGTGGTTTCAGCTGAAGGAAGAATAGGTCCTGAAAAGTTGTGGTCTATGATAAATTCCAGAAGTTTGATTTCTGCTTTGAAGCAAACTGTTTTAAATTTAATCTCATTAGGATCATAATTTCCTTTCCTTTCAAGTAATCAAGTTCAGTTAGTGAAGTATCCTCAATCATAAGTCATTTTTATTACTTAAAAGATATTTATTGTTTTATTACTCTAACATTTATTTACATTTATCTGCGCCTGCATACAAACCAGTACTGCATCCTTCCTCTTTTCCAGGACTAGAGAAAGCTCTAGCCATCTCTAGATAGGGAATGATGACACAGTGAAGGAAACAGCATTGCTTCTGCAGTCCACTTATGAATGGGTGGACAGTGCTACTCTCTTGCTGTGGAGCAGCCTACCCTCCTGAAAGCTGGCCGCTGTCGGTTTGAACCTCCCCAGCCTCAGGGTAGCAGTGAACTCACAGCTAAACCTCGCCCTGGACCAACCCCTAAGACACAGCCATGAGAATTCTGCACGGTTGTTTTCACTAGCAAATACTAACTAAACTTTTTCAGCCTCCGCTGAGGTCAGATACAGCCTTTATGACCTAGCAGCAATCAGAATATGGCAGAATGTAAGCAGAGGGATAACAACTATTTTTCTGCCCTGGTGTACGTGATCGGATTACAATACAATAAACAATTCTCTGCCAAGGAATACAAGTAAAAGACAGACAGCATCAAGTAAAAAAAATCGGCAAAGTTTGGGAAAGTAAAAATGAGAAAAAATATAATACTCGTTTACCGTTAACTTAAAAGTGAATTATGGTTTTAATTTAAAATAACCTTTCTAATGGTACAGTTTGTTTGATTGGGAACTTATTATTTCTAAGTAATTTCAGCATTTCTCTGACACTTGCTCTTACACATTTTAATAACACTGTACTTCTTTAGAAACATAAGAGACAATAGCTTTATCTCCTCTAAAGATTCTGACTGCAGTGAAGCACACCATGTTGCCACGCTGATTATGCATTTTAATTCAGGCTAGGAGCTGGTTTAGAAGCAAGACAGAACTCTTGCACTGCACACAGCAAAGACACATCAGCAAAGACTTTACTTAAAGTGAACTGACCTGCTCAGGTCTGAATGTGGACCAGAGGGAGCTGCATATACAACTAAAAGAAAACAGCCACAATTAGTTGCCTTTTCAAACAAAAACATCCACCAAAAAAGTTTCCAGCAGAATGTAGATACGCACCATGGAAACACTCAGATGTCAGACAGATCACTGAGATTATGAAAACTCCTTCAGCCCTCTGAGAAAATCTTCTGCACAGCTACTGTTAGCATATCATCTTAGCAGAATGCAACGCTCCAGTTTTGAGTGGCAGTCAGTCACCTGGGCTATCAAAGGCAAAAGAGTAAAAGAACTAATGCACAAAACTGAAGTACAGCTCCTGTCTCATAAACAACTACTGCAGTAACAAAGTGATAGCGAAAAGCCTTTGATAGGACTTGCTGTCACTAAGATGCCGTATCTTTCCCCTTGGAAAGAAAACAAACCCAACACCCGCACATTAATCAAACAGCATCTCAACAAGGAAACCACCCATTCCAGGGTGCAAAGGAACAGCTGTACAAACACCTGAAACTACAGGAAAAGAACTCCAAACCAACAGCAAAGCAGGCCAGCCACCTGGAAGCTGCCAGTAGCAAACGTCGTCCGCACCACCCCCGAGGGAAAATGGCTCCGGAGGCCGACGAAAGAGAGCACGAGGCCCACAGCCGAACCACCGGCCTTAACCAAACCGCTTCCAGGAGCTCGCTGGGCAGCACGCGGTGCGGCCGCACAAACGCAGGGTGCGCGCACGGCGTTAGGGACACGGAACCATCAAGGCGAGCACCACCTCCCCTCCGCCCGGGCCTCCCACCCCGCGCCGGCCTGCCCGGGCCTACTCACGGCTCGCTGCCGGCACCCAGCCTCCCGGGCCCCGCTCGACGGTCGCCGCCGTCGCCTTCGGGCCGCCTCAGCCTCACAGGCGCTGCTCTGCTCTCGCCGGGAGCACGTGAACGCGGTCGCTGCCGGCGGAGCGGCCCGCGCGTGAAGGCGAGTAGCGCTTCCCGCCACAGCCCTGGAGCGCCGCTCCACGCGGGCCCGGGCCCCCGTCGCGTTCCTTCATTTCTGATTCACTTGTGCAGCACCGAAACGCAAACCCCATCCCAAGCGCCTCCAGCAACTGCAGGGCAGAAGCGCTCTTTGCAGATTATATACTCCCACCGACCCGTCGCGTTTCAGCACTAACCCCAGGCAGAGGAGCGCTGCTATCACGGGGCTGGCTGGCACACAGCGTGCGCTGCGCTTCAGAATTAAGCCATACGGCTGAACGCTATCAGTTATCTCCCAGCTGTTATCAATACCGAAATTAAGATGAACGGAATTGGGAACAAGTTACAAGTTTCCTAATGAGGTTCTAGATCACACAAAACACACCTCACGGTGACAACCGTTTAGTTTGATGTGCATGCAAAGCAAGGAAACCGAAACTACTGCTGAAGTGCACCGCAACTGTCACTGCACCGACCGCAGCCAACACTCCCACAGCACTGAGGTTCAGCGATTCCTGGAAACGAGAGTCCTATAATCTAGGCTTCCTCACATTGCTTCTTTGTGTATTACTAGGAAATTCTCCAGAGATATTGATTCCCATAAAAACCATAAATATTTAAAAACAAATACTTTGTTAATCTATGCACACTTAAGAGACTGGATGCCTTCTACGAGGGGTGGCAGGCATTAAAACATCAGATAAGAGGAGGACTAAAAAGAAAGGCATGTTATTTCCCACCAAGTCAGCCAGTATTTGGTTCTGTGTTAAAATTAGAAAACAAAGCAATGCATTTTGATGAATTTTTTTCTTTTTACTTTTACATTTTTAAACTTGGACTTTTAAAAAAATACACTACTAATCTCTTAGTAGTCTCTCACTTAGTTTCATTAGAGCTTACAAATGTGTATTCTCCAAATATTGAGAACATATTAAATATGGAACTCATACCATCGTTCACGCTCACCCGATTTAAAAATAATCCCAGGGCCTCCTTTTGTTCTGATTTGAAATCTTAAGCCAGGACAGCACTCTGTCAGTTTTAAAATGAATCAGTTAGTGTGCAGTGAAAGACATACAGTCTGACAATGTGCCCTCAAGCCCAGAGTTCCACAAAAAAAAAAAAGTTACCAATTACTGCCCAGTTAGAAAAAATACTTTCATATCATTTCTAAATTAGGGAAGGTTCTTGATCAGGGCTTGTTACAACTTCTTTTCAGATGTATTTCACACATACTTTTTATAAGCTGCAGAAAGCTCAGTGCTTAAAGGAGTTCCTACAATACAAAGCAAGATAGGGAATAGCACTGTTCAAACAACTCTGTTCTAGATACCAAACCCTAAACATTAAACATTTTGGTATTTTTCCCATCAGGCTTTTGAGTGTGCGTCACTTGGGTCTCATTTCCAAAATAGAAGGAAATTTGTCCTTGCAGAGAAGCCGAGGTGTTTTTCCTAAATGGAAACATTTATTTCAGAAGTATCAGTGTTTCCATCACCAATACAATAGTTCTTCTATTCTAAAAATAAAAATAAAGGTTTTAGAACGTTATACCCCACAGTAAATAAACTAAGACTATATTAGAGATTATTGCCAATATTCAATAAAAGAAGTTTCACTACAGCATTTGACCTGCTATGCATTAGTGAACTAAGATGACTAAGATTTCAATTAAAGAAAATAAGCAAATTTTTGTTTTTACCATTTCAATTTTAATACAACTCAAAAAAGTAATTGTTATGCATGGCAATGTTTATTAAACAATCACATTTCATTTAAGCATTAAAATGCAGCGGTCTGGAAAAGCTGCCAGAAACAATGTTTGGCTTCAGAAAAGGCAATTATGAAATTACTTCCAATAAAATTCAAATACTCTCGTCTGTTGATTAGTTGAATGCTTTAAACTGAAAGGAAAAAAAAGTGCAAATCAGCTGAACGTTACTTTCAAAAGTAAAGTCTTAGTGTCCTACAAGCAGTTACTGAAAGGCCTCACCTCAATCTTCATGATAATGGACAAAATTATCCAATTCCTATACAATTATTATTTACTGTAACACATTTCAAACAATGTAACAGTATTACTAAAACAAAATTAATTTCAGAATATTACTGCAGTATTGTGTCTACCACGGGCACCCTTTCCCCTTGTTTTTAAAAAACTGATTTGCTTGACATGAGATGGCATGAGATACATTCTTACTGCTGAACTGGAAACTTACATGGAACAATACAGCTAGAACCACTTATAGGAACATGTTCCAGCAAAAGTGTTTTATTCCTAAACATACTACTTTTGCATAAAAATCTAAGTTCCATATTGCAGTTTTCTTTTCTACTGATAAACTAAAGCAACTCATCACAGAGATGCAAACTGTTGACCTGTTGGACCAGCCTTTTACAAAGACAACTGCCCTTCTGGGCATAATCTTTACTGGAGGACTTGTACAGAAATAGCAAAGGTTAATGGGTAACATTTGACATACGAACAAATTGTGAGCATTTAGAAATGAATGAGTGTTTTATTTCCTCTAAATTCAACACAATGATTTCATGGCCGTTTGAAGTAAAAACAGTACCTCCCTGGTTGCTAAATCACTTGAGAATCACTTCATGTATAAAGATGGACAAAAGCAGCATGATCTTATAAGGGCTCTAAAAATACATTAACAATTTTCAGCTTGTTCTTGTAAAAAGCTTTAAGAATACTGTGGAAACATGTTCTTATAGGTGGATGGTGCTGCTTGAAACAGTGTTGACATCCAGACAACTATTACAGTTTCCAAAAAGCAAAGGAGATTATAAGCATAACAAACAAATGATCATTTTGCTAAAATTTAGACCTAATTTAGTAACTTGTAGAATGACACTTTCAAACTGTGCAACACAAAATAATGTAGCCAACAGTAACATACAGGTACACCATTTAATATTTATTATATGCATTTTATATACATTATTTTTCAACAGCTGTACTTCTGCTATGTGGTACAATCTTAAAAATTTGCTGATTCATAGTTTGTAAAACAGAAACCTTACAAAACTCATCAAAACTCGCAAACTGATCAGAAAAGTTTTGTGGAAGACTAGAAAAAATACTTTATTGTATTAATCATGCATTACACAAACAAAATGTTTAGTTACACCATAAACTGAAGCACATCCAAAAATAAAATAAAAGCAGGGAATAACTAGCCAAAACACAGCAGATTTATGAATCTTGAATCAACTACTTTTGTATTCTATTTGAAACGCAAAAAAATTTTTTCACTCCAAAGTTCTGAAAACAAGATTGGTTTTTGGAATCCACTCCACTTCAAATACTTAACCAAAGGAAAAAAAAATCTTGGTTTGCAACTTTAGAATCATGAAATGTCCCATTTTCTTATCTATTTTAGACTGTTCAAAGAGTGCCATAATAGATATACAGGGCCCTTAAACACACTACATAAAAGGATATAAAGACCAACAAAAAGTGAAATAAATAACAATAGGCCATTAGCAAGATGGGTAATCCTTGATAAATAAACTCGTAAATACAGTAAGATGTACAAAATATCACATAGTGATAGGATGCCAAGATTAATATTTTTTTTTAAGAGTTCATCGGGGGTGTTAACCCCTCTGTGTTTCATTTAAACACATTTTACAGTCCTTTATTTATGAAGACAGTTATGCGATGATGAAGAATTAGCATCCTTATGCAAGGACTTAGCTGAGCTGTATTAGGCAAAAGAAGGGAAGAGTGTGGTTACACGGCAGCGGGTCAGTGAGTTCTCTGTGTTTTAGGGTTCTATAATGCAGAAAAACATTATCAATACAATCTTGAGCACTGTTGTGACAGGCTAAATATATAAAAAGACTTATAAAAACTAGAATTTTATCCAAACATTTTGTGCAACTAATGCTAAAATATTTTAAGTTAAATTTCCTTTTCTTTAAAGCAAAATAAAAGTTTAAAAGGGGAATCTGTGGCATTCAACTGATAAACAGAAGATTACTAAGAGATGAAAAGAAAGCTACTCTTGGAGCTCACTTCCCCCCACAAGAGCACCACATTCCTAACCCTAAGGCAGCACACAGAGTCCAAAATAAAAGTCTTTTGTAAGATCAGACTCCACGTTTGCTTAAAGACACCTAAAGAACAGACATACGCTCAGTTCATATCCAGTCAAGGCTACAAATACTGGTTTTCCTTTTTTACTTCTCCCCACCCCCCCAAATACAGTAATTACAGTTAAATGAATGAGCCTGACATTGTTCAAGATGTGGTGACTTTTCACCAACTGAAACCTGCCCCACTTAAGAGCCCTCACTCAGGCAGATCAGATGTAGTGTCTTATTGGTAACCTTATTGATGGCAGTGACGCGTTCCCTCTTTTTTGTCCAAACAGACCTGCTGTTATGATGCAGGTTTGTTCTGCTGTGTCACACAAACACTTTGGCAAGGGCATCAGCTCCTGCACTGGCAATATATGCTTTTGATGGATGAAATGCTACATCATAAATTGATTCATCCAGCTTTTTCCTATGAGCTGTTATTTCTTGCACACATGTCTTGCTGTCCAAATTCCATAATCTAATGGAACAATCATGGCCTATTTGGAGAAAAAACAAGAAAAAAGGAAAAAAGACAAAATTAGATTTTTGTCAGATCCTTAAAAGCAACAGAAATGCAAACTCCATAAAACATAAGAGTATTAAAAAACCCTTACTTCCAGACATTAAATAGATTCCATTAGGATCTACAGCTAGACTCGTGACAGCATCCAAGTGAGCAACCATAGAATGGATCATTTTACCTAAAAGCAAAATAAACAGTCAATTTCCTGGGAAGTACTGTTTCTTTTAAAAATAATATTCCCATTAGATGCAATACAGAATAATACTGATTTGAATATCTGAAAACTACAGTTCTATTAGAAATTATTAAGTTTCAACCACAGACTTGTACAAACATATGGGTAAATGGCAATTCTCAAAGGCATTCATATCAGAAGTACTGATGTATCTGGCATCTTCTCAAATAGCAATAACAATAGTTTTGGTCCCTGTGTCTGTTCACTTTGACACAGTGTTGACAAAGCTTTGAAAAGAGACTTACTGAGTCATACCAAAGGTCCATCTAACAGGACAACTAAGTGGTACTTTAGATGCAAGATACTATCCAACTTCTAAAATTAACTGTTCAGTTACATTACAAACCAAAGCAGTTATCTGCACATCCAACTACACTTTGTGCCATTTCCCCTGGACTCTAACACTGTATTTACTATTTCATGACAAGGAGCTGCAAAAATTTTAAACTTCAAACAAAATGAAGAGTCATCTCTTTGTGTTCTGAACACATCACCTTTTGGGGTTGTCAGTTGAACCTGAGTTCTTGTTTTGGAAAAGAGAGTAAGCTAACAAGTCCATAGTAAGACTGTAACCAACATGAAAAAGTTCTGTCATCTTTATCCAGTTCTCTTTTCCTGAAGAATCTTAGCCTAATTTGTCATTTCTCCTCAAAAAGCTACTGAAGATCTCTAATCATACGCTCAACCATTCTCTTAAACACTCTCATATATATATATATCCTTTTTGAGCAATAGGAGACTAACACAAAGTACAAGTGTGTATGCATCAGGAATTCATACAATATATAAACTGATTTTGTTGGTTATTTTTTTCCCCCTCACATTTATCCACACAGAATTTAACGTGCATGTTCTCAAGCCTACAAAGATCTACATTTCTTCCTGGTCATCTTTCATTTCCCAGTCTTTAACCCAGTTATTTGTTTATGCCATATCTTCCTTGTTATTTTACACCTTTGTTTCTTTTAAAGACTTGGCAATACATGTGAATTTCAGAACAATCATTTCAACATATTTAATGACCATAAATGAGAAGTAGTGGGGGAAAAAAAAGCCTTAGCTTTCCGCCTTTAAAAGGAAAACAAAAACAAAACAAAAATACCAGAATAACACCCGCTCTCCATCTCCCAAGCAGACATTTTAAACAGGGGTTTTGCACACATACTTACAAAAGTCAGTTTATGTTGATTTTTTCTCCCAACTTAATAGGATAACACACAGAAAATGACTGCTGATTCAAAAATTGAAGTAGGATAGAACTGAAGCAGCAACTTAAGTATAACAAAAGCTTCCCCTACTACAATGAATTAAGGGCTATTTCTTGCCATTGGTACTAAGTAACAACTTTTACGACAGGGAATTTAAAATATAATTGATACATGTTTGGACTTATAAGCATGGGAATGATGAAAACAGGAATAAGTATTCTATAAATCAACATCTTGCTAATTTAAAAGGATATTCTTGTCTGCCATAACCATCTCTGCATAAGAGAGCATTTCTGACTGCTGAAGTCACAGCTGCAAGGGATGGCATAATTTCATTTAAAAAGTGCTGAAGTTTATCTTAGAACTACAGGAAGTCTTGGTCACTAGTACGTTCTCTACAAATGGATTCTTCCTATATCCATCCAGATCTACTTGGAACATATTCATACATACAGATGAGGGTCTCTTTACCCTTACCCGTTTTGTTGTCAAAAAATTTGATGTGTCTATCTTCATGAGCTGTAATAGTAACAGGAAGTGTGGGATGACTTACTACCTTGTTAATGTGATTATTTGATTGTACACCTGAAAATAAGAAAAACACAAGCCTTAAAGAAATGGCTAAAGCTAAAATGAGAATACATTAGTGTTCTACTTTAGCTTACTGTATTAACTAATATTATATAAAGAGCACCTTCAGAACAACATCAGTACATTAATAACAACCAGCGTCTTGTTTTACAGGAGATAGATTAAGCCAGGTATACTCCTGTCAATGTACTTTAAGGTTAAAGCGGCACAACTGGTTTATACATAAGAAAGATCCTTGAGATGGATGGCAAACAAATCAGGGGAAGTACTCTGGGGCAGCGTTAACAAAGTAGAAACAAACTACCCATATATTTAGAACATGCCTCTTATACCTCCATATAAAAAAAGATACATCTTGAAAACAAACAAAAAAGCTAAAGTCAATCTAACCTACAAGATTCCAGCAGACATATTTTTACATATTTCAGCTTAAAGAACCACTGAACAGTTTAGAACCTCTTTAGAAGTTCTTAGAATACTCCCCATAATGTGCTTCCTGCCTTAAGGATCATCTCCTTCATTCTTGTTTTGTTGATTCCGTTTGAGATTCTCTTCAAAATAGGAAAGGAATATCTCCAATTTGTGATGGTGCTTCTCACTTTCAACGTCAGCTTTGCACAAGCTACCCACAGTACAGCTTTGGCAGATTTTTGTAATCTGTGCTGAAACCTTTTGATAAGCTACTTGATACTTTAAGTATAATCACTAAGAGAACTGGACTAATTGGATAGGAAAAGCAAATTCTTCCCTTGCGATACTCTTAGATCTCTTTTCTTTCATAAAGAAAACATTCAGTTTCTGATTATTTTCATCTCTATGAGATCTAAAAGATGGGAATAATCAGAAACTGAATGTTTTCTTTATGGAAACACTTCCATAGGTTCAAGAAAACGAAGTACAGAAGAAAGCTCCTCTATTTCGAGTCTCATAAGCTATATACAATTATCAACAACGAGCTATGTCTACACCTTATTTGTAGCAACAGTATTTCTAATACTACATGTTCTGTATGCAAGGACTGAAGCACAATCTGGACAGATTCTACACTGAATCTTTTGCTTAAATCCCTTCTTAATTAATGTAAGCTTATCTTTTTACATCCTGCATGATAAAACTTTCATACAGGTGCCTCATTCAAGTTAGACACTAAGTAGAAAAGAGCTTTATTTACCAGATTCTACTTGGGATGAAAGCATTACCACCGACTGAGATGTTTCTAAATCATAGATGACTGTGCTGCCAGTGTTAAAAGATGCCACCATATGAGCAGGATCACAACCTATGAAGTCAACTGAAGTAGGTATTCCATGCTCTAAAAAGTGAGGGAAAAAATGCCTTTAGAAATAACAGAACATCTTAAAATACTTAACAATTTAAGCATTAAGCTTACTTTATACTCATACTTAATTTGCTCCCTTCAGATAACACCACAGCATCAGGATTATCTTAAAAGAATTTATCTTTAATCCTGTTAACTAGCTTTGAAAAATGGACAAGCCAAGAACTTCATCAGATGTCTCATGACAAATTTTCAAAACCAAAATTTCCTAGCAAAAAACCTACCTTTCTCTCCATTGTAAGTGCAAACACAGGGCATTTTTTCTGGTGGGTTCCATAATCTAATAGTGCCATCTGCTGAACAAGATAGTAAGTGATTCTTTACACCACTGTAAGCAAGACCCCAGACTGCATCTGTGTGAGCAACTAGTGTGCCAGCTAGAACGTTTGGCTCTGGAAAGACAAAAGTTTAGGAGCAGAATAAGTATTTATTGCATTGCAATATAAATCAAATTTCAAGTAAAACAGCTGTATGTCACATTTATTAAAATATTGATAACTTATCACATCTGTGTTCTTACAGATCTGTTAGTTGTACTCATCTATTCTGTAAATATCAGTAGCAGGAAAACCTAAAAGTGTCAATTTATTCAATGCAAGTGCAAATTCTGAGCTAACTTGACTGCAGATCGAAAACTAAAGTCAAGATATGTGCTTCTGCCTTTTTTTATTCAAGTAATTTTCTAGCCTATAGATAATTTATATTAGATTCACAAGCAAAATGGTCCACTACACTGCACATGAATAATGAACACAATAGGTAACACCCCACTGTCCAAAAGAATCATTTCAGAGAAATTTTAAACAGCCTGATATCCATGCTGCTAGCTAAAAGGACAAACTAAGACTTTCATATTTAAGTAGCTTGCTAGCAAATCAAACTTGCAAGCTATTAACTCGTTCAGTCATTTGTTGAAATTACATTAAAGAACAACCTGCAACTGAACTTAAGTTAGAGCATTTCATTTAAAAAAAAATGTTAGAATGATTGTTATTAACTACCAAGGAAAGCAAGAAAAGGGAAAAATCAAAACTAAAAGACTTTTTTTTTTTTTAATTTTATTGTTTAAGTTGCAGGTACGTTACACAGTAGATCATCCTACGCAACCTCTGGCAGCTTTCTCAAAAAAATACCTTTGTCCCCTTTTTCCAGAATGAAATACTTGTTATAACCTCCTCTCTGAGAGGTTTGCTTCCTTCATCTAAATTTACCATCTTAAAGATTCTTTATTGCAGCCTTTTCTTTGTGCAAGATGTAAAACCATCTAGAAAAGATCAGCTTCTTATTCATCAGTTATTTAAACACTAATGAGTTATTCAAACTCTGATGCCTTTACAGTAATACTGCTTTTTCTTTTTCCAACTTACTATACTCTGCTGACTCATACATGCTCTAAAAAAAAAAAAAAACTCAGTACCCAAATATTGAAAAAAGATTACTTCTGTTGCAAAACAAAGAAACATATCCATATTTTACAGCTGCTTTTCCTAGAGGGTTTTTTTAATAAACCAGGTTTTGAGTAGAATAGAAATTAAAAGGTAGGTGGAAAGGACTAAGTAAAAAAATCTCTAAAACTTAATTTTGCATGAAATTTAAAACAAGTTGGTCTTCCAAACAAAAGCCCTACTAACAATCTTTAGGGAGGAAAAACAACAAGAGCGCTCTGGCTTTTAAAAATAATTTTGTTACTTCAGTAGAGACTGTCAGAGGCCCATGTAATTATAAGATCACTTTATTGGTCTTTCTAAATTGATGCAAGACAGTATCGCTTCCTCTCCACCTCACTAATACAGATTATGCAGCCTGAGTGGTGTTCCAGATCACTTACTACAGAGACACAAGGAAAAGAGCAAGAATACAGAAGAGTCTTGCCTTTATACCAATTCAAACTTCAATAACACATGATACTGTTAATCCACACCAGCATCGAGACAAATTAGTTTTCCATACAGTTAACAGCAATTTAAGTCATTAGCTATGGAAAGCGAAACGCAAATACACACAACTTGCCTACATGGCATTAAAATTCCAAATTTTGGAAAACCAAAATAAAATGAATGTCTCTTAGAAAGGGATATGACTGATTTCTTCATTATTTAAACCTCAGGATTTGCCACTCACGTTCTTGTATTTCTATAGAAAGCATGTCACTAATGCAAATAAAAATAAGCAATGAACATTAATCGCACACAAACAAGTTGAAAACAATTCATTTGATAAATGGCATTCACATTGCACGAAAGACTTAGAAAACATGTTACTGAGCAGAAAATTTATGTCCAAGACAACAGCTATCAGTTGTTTTCCTTTTAAAAGGTATTTACCATAGGTGTCATATGGATCCACGTTAGGGCTAGGCATGTTCCACCACTGGATGGTTGCATCAATACCACCACTGAAGCATTGTTCTCCATTAGAACTAATTGCCAATGACAATACAGGTCCACTATTGGGAGACAGAGAATAAGCAGTTTACTGATACTGTCAACAGTATAGTTAGAATTTTGCAATCTATTTTAAAAAAGGCAAAAACAAAAAAAAATAGCCTGGATTAAATAAACAATTATGTTAAATTCTTAAGTCTCAGCAAGTTATACAAACCTATATTAAAATATTTACAACAACGTAACTATCAAAATTTAAGCAATTCAGGAACACAATCTTACTTCAATAGAAACTAAACCTGTAAAGTATGAAGGAATTTTTTTTGTTTTCTAAAAGAACAGACAACCTTTGCCTATCTAAAAACTAGTTGTGCTGAAAGAGGTTGTTCTAGCTCTTTGCCACTAATACTATGAACTTTTTCAGATGGACAGAAAACTGATTCAGAAGAACAATCCTAGGAGGAGTACTTCTTGGTTAATGCTAGACTACTACTGGCTTAACTTCTTGTAACTGTTTGCAGTGACACTAGACAAGTTGTGTCCCAAAGGAAGTAGCACCTTTGGACATACCACTAAGTCAGGTTTAACTGTCTTGTAGCAATATCCCAAAGTTAGATGGCTGGTTCACGACAGGTCATGCTTAATAAATAAAGTTTACTGGTCTTAAATGCAGATAATTCCAAACTGGAATTATATATTTAAAACTGGTGAAAACAGATACTACTAGTTGAATCCTCCTACATACTAGACTCAAGGTTCATTCCTCCATGTATCAGCATTAAGTCTTTTTTTTTTCTTGATGACTGCAACTGCATTTTTCATCTCTAAAAATTATCTGGGGACTACTATGTGAGACTACTAGTATTCTATCATATCTATTTTCTTTAGATCTTACGTATTAAAAGTCACAGCCCAAGACACTGCTCAGGCAATTTCAGTGTCATCTTCTACAACTCCTTTCTTTTTGTTTTATCATGGACTCTGCAATTGATGACAGGGATTCAGTATTTACCTGGTTTTAAAAAGTATAATCTTGTCTATATGTTTTATGAATCCAGGATAAAAAAAATTATCAGGTAATTCTGATAAATACTTACATGTGGGCCCTAAATGTGTAGATAGGTTCTACATCTAAAGAGGCACTCCTGAAAGATAAAGAGGAAAAATTATTATACAAAATGAAGTCTACTGAAAAACTCCAAAAATGTTTAAGAGTTTTAAGAGAATCAATTTCAAAGACCTTTAAAACAAAACTGATACTTCAAAAAAACCCATATACTTACTTTTTGGCAGGAACCGTTTTCTGCAAATTCCAAAGTTTTAGAGTATGGTCCTCAGAGGCTGTAACCAGCACAGGCTCTACAGGATGAAAAGCTAATGCCCGCACTCCATCAAAGTGACTGCGTAGCGTATACTTAGGGTTCCATGTCTTTCGGAAGGCATCTTTATTAGCTGGCAGCTTAAAAAAAGAAAAGGCATAATTTACATTGAGTTTATAAATATATATAACAAGTACTTGTACTTCAGGAAAAGCTTGCTCTTCTTAATTCAGTTAATACATAATCAACCTTAAATATGCATTTCTCTATTGATTTATAGGCATCTGTAATTTTCTCTTTGGCATGCAACTAAGTCTGCAATGTATTTTTTTCCTACTGTAGAAGCTTCTTTTGTTCCAGTGTGGAAAACAGCATAATACTGAATATGCAAACAAGCTTTGATTTTAAAATTTTGGTTTTAATCTTTTGTACAACAGTATCTTAATTCTTCCCAGAAAAAAGGATACCAATTTCATTGCTTATCATATTCTCTGTAGCCAAGGAAGAAATTACAACTTTCAAAAGCCCATTATCACCTAATTAAAATAAACTTCAGGTCCCCAGATTTCTTCCTTAGATTAACATCTTGACTAAGAATGACAGGAACCATTTGCACATCTTGAATAATTGTATGTGATAAGGCACGTACAGAGTATAAATAGTTAAAGTATGAGGGCTGCTCTGAAAGTTACATTTTACTGTATTGGCCCACTACATCAGAAGTGGATGCTGGTGATATGACAGTAGAGATTAAAACTTCCTGACAATATACCATTATATTTTGTTGCCGTGCCACAAAATGCAGCAGAGGAGCCATGTGACAAAATGACAACTGACACAAGTGTGTATGAAGCAAAGGTGGGTCACTGAATTCTTCCATGGAGAAAAAAATGCACTAACTGTTCATCACTGGTGAAAATGCATAGCTAATGGTGGTGACTATGTTGAAAAATATTGTTTTGCAGCTGGTAATTTGCTCTAAACAGTGTAACTGTGCTTTTAGTGTCTGTATAAATCTCATGGAAGTATATGAAAGGCGTTACTTTTGGAGTGATCTATGTACTGAAAACAAAAGTATATTATACAACACTATATAATGTGTTATGTGCAAGGCTTTAATGAATTTTAAATGTATTTGTGAGGCAACTTATTTACTGTGTGAAGCAGGACAAAAGCTATCATTATGTATCAGTAAGCACCCAATTCATTCTCTTCACAAAGAAAAATTAAAACCCACAAGTTATAAATGCTGAATATTAACCCTAGTTATTTTAGAAAAGTTACCAGAAAACTTCTTCTAGTGAATGTAACAGACTAATTTAAAGCTCCAAATATAATTCATATTACTCAGAGTCAAGAGGACCTATAAAGGACTACATACCACTTATCCTGAAACATCCACCCAAGAAGAAATAGACATACACATACTTCTCTCTTCCTCTCAAGTAATTATAAAGAGATTTTAGAAAACTAATTTTAGTTAGATAACCAAAATTAGCAAATGAAAAATCAATACTCATTCTATACTCTGCCTTACACACTATCTACCCATGCACTTGTTAAGACAGTTCTCAACTACAGGCCTGAATCTCTCAGTACCCCAAGACACTTCTAGAAACATTATGGAGAGATTAAGCACTCTCATTTCTAATAAAAATTTTAGTATCTGTCAGCACTGAAAACAAAAAAATCAAATAATAATGTAACAGTAAACCATAATATCTCTATCCTGGACTGAATTATCAGTAGTCACTCAAACTATATTTGATTATATCCAAACAAAATAAATAGAAATGCTCAGACAATACAATTTACTGTCCTAAGTTATAGATGTGTAGACATCTGTTTTCCCTGTATATTAAGGTATTTGAGGGTTTTTTTTGGCCTAAATGCAAATTATCCCAATATCAGACCAAGCAACATAAGTCTGTTTTACTAAATGTGCAACACAACCTTTTTTTTAATATACCACATAAAAAATTTCATTACAAAATATTTTACTTTCAATCTTCCTTCTCTGCAGTGCACTGAATATCTCAGTATTTTTTGTTGATATTTAAGTTAGTCAGAACCATACTTCAGTATACAACCTTTATACAAAGAATAATACCTTCTTTTTATGAGGGAGCAGAGTGGAATTCTGGAGCTCTGTTTAATTATTGAAGTAATTTTCTAGCTAACAGTTTCTAATCATCGTTATATAAACACATTCATCTACCTGGCTAACTCCTATTGCCTTGCGCACTTGTTGCAGTCTGGGGCTTGCAGAAATTAAAGCCCAGCATCTGAAAGAACTGTGCTTAATTTTAGCACATTACACCCCAGATAAAAGAGAAGACCTTGATTCTTTCAATGTGGTTTGCATCCACACTACAATGATTTTTGTTACACTTGTGATTTTTCTTCACTTGATTTGTTTTCAAGAAAACTAGGACTGAGAACACTCATCCTTACTTAAAAACAACAAAAAGTTAATTAATTGTTGTTGTTAAAATGGCTGTTGCAACAGTAACTTCATTCTCAGTAGTTCAGATACTCACTAAAACACAAGGTACCAAACTGACAGAAATTTGGAAAAAGAAGCACTAAGTATAGCTTTTAAGGCTTCACTTTTTTTAGAACAGATGTCAACATCTTGTCCTAAGAAAAGACCATGTACACCTTTCCTTGAAATGCAATTAAATAAAAACAGATTTCTGTTTAATTTTCCCTGTCCATCTTTCTAATGAACCTTGCCAAGAGAAAAACCTAACATATCTTTAAAAAGATCACTGTAACCTCTAAGGAAAAAACAAACAGTAATCTATTTCAAAAAAGTGCACATCACAAAAACATTGTCAAGGAACTTAGAAAATGTATTTGCTGACTACAAAAGGACAAACGTGAGATACAAAACAGGACAGGGGCAAAATAAAAAAGTAAAAAATAAAACATAATGCCATGTAACAATATTTTGAAGTGGACAAGTCAGAAACCTTTCCAAACAAAGGCATAGACACACAGTTCCATTAAGTCTTAAATGCTCTACTGGTAAAAGCCAGAATCAGAAGCATAGAATTGCTCGGGTTGGAAAAGACCTTAAAGATCATTGATTCCCACCACAACCTAACAATACTACTCTAACAACTCTCTACTAAATCATGTCCCTGAGCACCACATCCAAACAGTTTTTAAACACATTCAGGGATGGTGACTCAACCACCTCCCTGGGGAGCTTATTCCAGTGCTTCACAATATTTTCAGTAAAGAAGTTTTTCCTAATATCCAAACTAAACTTACCCTGGCACAACTTAAGGCCATTTCCCCTCTTCCTGTCACCTGCCACCAGTGAAAAGAGACCAATCCTGCTCTTGCTGTTAGTACTTTTCAGATATTGGAGAAGAGCTCGACTACAGTACCAAACATCATCTGTAGCTTTATTTATCTCTCCCATCAGCCCTCTCCCTACCCCTTCAGTGGATGTAAATTAAAAAGATCAGCTAAATTCTTAATCCCAGTCCCTGGATCAATAAAAAGTCACAGAGCATATGTTTAGAATAGTAGAATCTACCAAAAACAAAACTGCTATTTGAAATGCCAATCATTTGAAAAACAAAAGCAAGAAAAAAGACCTTTACCATAATCTCTTTAAACCAAAAATTGAAAACAAGAACCCACAGAATCTTACGATGGTGAGAAGGCAGAGAAGGAAATGTTGAATAGATCAGAAGAACAATTAGAATTAGAAATGCCTACTTTATAGCACATGACAAGCAACTCAATCACTCTGCCTTACAAACGACCAGAAAATTGTACTGAAAGAAATTTCAACTCAGGAATAATTAAAAAAAAAAAAAAGGCAAAAAAGCCCAAACAACCGACACCCAAACTAAACAAAATCAAGCATCAGGTAGAAAAGCTCTTCCTGGCCCCTGCATTCCAGAGAATCTCCCCATACCACAGTAAGGAGACCTGCATCCTTCTCTGTCTTCCCAATTCGCTATATACCTACAGTAAACAATTTAAAAAGCAATAATTAATAACTATAGTTGGAGTATTTTAATCCTTCATTTTTTTCTTGATAACATAGTGATTTCCACATTAGATGCTCTGATAAATCAGGACTTCTGGATTTACAGCCAAGAAACACCAATACCCTGTGCAACTATCAAAAATATCCCAAGTGTAGTATTTAATATTACTACTTTTTCAGAGTACAAACGCACTAAAATATGAAGTACTAGATCCTAGAAGAGACATTACTTGAGATGACTGCTGTTGTAAACAATCCATGCACTAAATGCTTATCATACAGAAAAAATATTCAGCTGCAATTAAAACTATAAAGATTTAAAATTTAATTCCCATCCTCTCTATACATAGCCTCTATTTCAAAAATAAGAATTTCATCAAGGAGTTTAATATAAAACCTAATGAAAGTCTGCTGGGGAGAGTTGGGAGACTGTCTTCTGTTTGTTTTGCTTGTATTTTCCATTATAATGGTTCACATATAAAGTATTTGAAGAGCATGGAACTACTGCAAGCAAATGCAAGAATTTAGATGAACAAATGCATGGCGGTTTTGTGGGTTCTTAACTTAAATATTTCACTTAGCTTAACATCAGCTGCTTGTCTAGGGACTTACTGGAAAAACAAGTGGCTTGCAGGAACAAGAGATTAAGTTGCCCTACAAGCACTATATTACAAGTACAGGCTAAGACACAGCCCTACTGTACCGCACATGCACACTTACATGGAAACAACTTCAGAAGTAAAGAAGTATCAGGGAATTTTTGTTTGTAAATAATCCAGCTAAAACAAACAAAAAAATTCACATCCTTTGTCTCCTTTAACAGCCAGGTATTTATGCATTGATAGCACCATCCCGTACATCCTCCAGATTCAATGGCCTTTAACAAAAAAATCTTGCTAAGAAAGTTTTGAAAATTCAACAACACTGAAACACATCTTTCAGTAAAATGAGAACAATACAAAAACAAATGAAAAACTATACCTTGATTTTGAGATTCTGAACTGCTTTGTTTTTATTCCTTCATGCAAATTGGCATTCAGTGAATATACAAGTAAGAGCATTTAGAGGTTAACCAAATCAGTAGAAGACTATGTAAGAAAGAACCCCAAGCTATTCATAATTATTATTATTTCATAATCCACAGCGAAATCTACTACAGGTTAGGGGGTGCTGTTTTAATACCAGTTCTGGATGTCTCAAATTTAAGCTGACTTAATCATATACACCTGTGAAGTTATTAAAAACCTTTTCTTCCATGTGAGCTTATTCACAGATTTAATTGTAAATTAAAAAAAGAAAAACGTGTTACGTTCTACACATTGCACACGATTCTTAAGTCTGTCTGCCACACTTCTACATACAGTGATATGGCAGATTCAACTCGATAGAAGGTAAAACTCAGATAAAACGCAAAGAGCTGAAACTGAACTCTAACTCAAGTTATCTGATTTCTCAGAAGCGCTACATCATTTGAAATGAATCAGACAATCGGAACATTAATCTTTTCTGTGAATAGAACAGGACAATGTATTATGTAAGTGTATAAAATAGGGCAAATATTTTAAGAAGTATTTCCATTGAGTTTTTCACTGCTTTCTAAAAGGATGGACAATTAAACTTTTCAATTTTCAAACAGGAAGTCTAACTGCAACCTAACACCTTGTAGTAAAGAATGTATTGGCAGTTACTTTATGACAGCATTTAGTACTTTCAAACAGTGAAGGACAAGTACGATTAAATAAAATGGTGTGCAGCTTAAGTACTTTCAGACCCCATAACAAAAAAAAAAACACCAAAAATTAACAAGATACTTTAAACAGTACAAGATGTAAAACTTACCTGGACTTTTCCCTAACTAGTCAAATATTACCAGCCAATTAAAAAAAAAGTAGCTTAATTAACATGGTAAATGACAATCTCAAATCTCTGGGTAACACTAAGAATACTCTCTAGAAGTTTACATCAGAAATAAACAGTAACATATAGTTTATGCTATTAACACCATATAAACAGAAAGAGTGGAGCAGAGCAATATGTTTCTACAAATATTTGTGTTTTATGCCATGTCTTCTCAATACTCCGTTTCAGTGTATAATTGCCATTTCCATTTTAAAGAAATTCATGTTAAGAAGTCAAACTGTATTCTAGGTCATTACGCACCCCCCAGTTACAAAATATGAATGAAATTATGTTAGAAGAAAATAAACAAGTAATCTTAATTATGATTATCCAAAAAACTTAGCACATTCAAAAGGTGCCCCCTCCTCCTCCCAAATAACATTGGCTACTAAAAGCTCTGTTCTCTGCATCTGTAATATTTAGCATAGAGGGACAGGGTAGAGGAAAACTACTGATTAAATTAAACTGTATGAAGAATTTTAAAATAAAATTGCACTTACATCATAACTATAGTCTGCATCATTTGTTACTGTCAAGTCTGCAAGGTCTCCAAGGCCCAGTACACTTAACAAAACATCATCAGAACCCATAATAAATGACTTGCCTCCTCCAGATGGAAACGTTATTGGCTCAGCTACAAAGAATAAAAGTTTCTTTAAGTATCAATACAATAATTTAAACATTGATGAAAAACTGCATTATTTATCACTTACAAACAAAGCAGAATTTAAAACTGAACTAGTACACACCACATACTACAAGTAAAATAAAAAAAGAACACATGCAACACATTAAAAACACAATTCTTCATCACGATTTCAGTAATTTCAACTTACTCTACAAAAATTCCCATAATTTTACAATTTACAAATTATTACATGTGAGAGGTAACAAGAATGAAGTGACTAGAATGATCATTTTTCAATATCAAATCTATGTCCTACACCTCTAAATAATACTTCACTCACTACACCATGCTGCTTTCCTTCTTACCATTTGCAAATGTGTCTCTATGCTTTGTACTTATCAAATATCTCTACCTGCACGATTAAGTATTTTTATCTCAGATCAAGGTCTCCTGCAAAACTTCTATTCTACTCCAAGTTATCAGATTATTTAAGAAAAGAAATAACAAATATTGGTGAATCTTCTCTTACTTTCTCTATATGAATGTAATTTTAAATTCCTAAAATCAAAAATCAGCTACTATTTATCTCAATTAGCTGCGCCTTCTTCAAGATGATATTTAACATTTTTGTTAATTGCCATTTGGAATAAATAAATACAAATAACCTATCAACCATTCATTCTGAACAAACATCTGAACAATAAAGTCTCAAACATTCACCCACATTCTTTATAATCAATAATACTGTTTACCTCCTTCTACAACATCACCGAATACCAACTTGGTGGTGAGGAATATGACTGAAGGCTTAAAAACTGATACTTGAGCATGCTATTAGAAGCTGCTTTTACTTATCAGTATTCTCTTTTGTGAAATAAATAAATAAATAAATAAAATGGGATGCTTGATAGGTATTTTAGATCAACTTCAGCAAAATGGGAACTTCAGCTAAGTATAAGCATTTCCAAAGCATATTAAATCTTATTTGACATCTTCAGAAATTAAATCTACTTGACTTTTAGATCTCACTGAGTTACAGTATCACTGTAATGGAACTTCTAATTTCTAATCCTCTCAGAAATAAAGCTTTAACACACGCAATTTCTTTTTTTTTTTTTTTTTTTTTGCTGTCTAAACACGTGACTAAAATTAAAGGGAGATGCAATATTCCTATATGAAACAAGAAATAACATCACAAACATTCTTTGGATTAACTTAAGTCAGTGAAATCTCCAAACAATGATTAGCTCTTTTTTTTTTTTTTAATATTCAATTTCCTTGGTTTTCTTCTGACAGAAAAAAAAAAAAAAAAAAAGGAAAAAACCCTAAAATTTTATTTGGGATTTCCAAACTGGCTCACCTTCAATGTCCTGACAGGCCCAGACTAACAAATACCACTGTCCATTTAGAAGTCCAGATCTGCCAAGTCACAGTAACAGAAATAAAGTTTCCCAAACCACATGGGAAAGGAGACCACGTCCTCATTTTACACCTGAGGATGCTTTCCATCCTTGTTGTGATGCTGTGAGTCCTATTTGATCTAAGACATGCTCACACAGTTTAAGTGAGCTCTCAAGTCTATCCTCCTAATAGTGCACAAGAATAATGCTGCCTGTGCTTGGTAGATAAGCTTGCATGAGCTAAGCTCTACCACTGAAAATTGCACAGAAGTCTATACATAAACCTATCAATTTCAACATTTCTTCATTTAAAACTTCCAAGTTGACGTTAGCCAAAATTTAGAAGCACATTTCTCAACACTAAAGCTACCAGTATGTATACATAGCATAACTACATTTTTATTAATTCTAAAAATAAGTTTGTGCAAATATGACATTCAAGAAAAGACTGAAGAATGTTTGCAAGTTCTGCAGGTTTTCAATGTTGGTGTTTTTTTTTTTAATCTCTTTTTCTGATACATGCAGAGAAGTAATGCAATGAAATATGCATGAAGTTACAGCTACCAAAAACAAAGATCCACCATATATCAATAGGCATATGGAAAAAAATAAATTGAATGTTTTTGTTTTTTTTAATTAAAAAAGGAGATTATTCCCACAGCTGTGGAGTAGGTTTTCAAAAAATCAAAAATAACTCTTTACTCAATATACTGGATGTAGAATCAAGTTGTAGCTCAGAATTATGCTGTACTTCTATTTCTGAAGATCATGACTAGGGCAAAACAGAAACTTTTTTTTTCATGGCCAAGACTACAAAATGTTATTACCACATGACAATTTTCTCATATTTAAACCTGCACTTGAGTAGAAATAAAAACTTTAGAAATGTAAAATATATAGTCCTGGCCAACTAGAAGCATAGTTAAAATTAGAACCACGGTTATAACAGAACTATAGTTTCTTTTTGGATCCCCAAGCCTTTACCAAGTTTAAAAAAAGTGAGCTTTAAAACCACTTTGTTCTCTACATGAAAATAGCTTTTCCAACCACTCAATTCATAACAGCACTGGAACACTTAATAGCAGAGCGTAGCATAAAGCTTAAGTACAGCCCCAAGAACATTACAGCTTAGTAACATTCATCAGGCTAGCATGCCCTAGCAAGAAAGACATACAATTGTTCCCTAAAAGTGTCTTCAAAAGACCTTAGCTTTGAAATCACAGCTGAATAAAAAAAAACTTGAGCAAAATCACCATATTATGATAATTAAGTATTTGAAATTTACAAAGGGCAGACCTAAAATGAATACAAAGTAAGCTTGTGTGCTTGTAACTTCATCTTTTCATAATGGGTTGTGCAAAGATTTAGAAAGCCGCACAGTATTCTGCATAGAATTTCTCACTAAAACAGCAAAGCTTACACTACTATTCCAGTTTAAAAGTTTCGGAGAAACCACAATTAACAGATTGTGATAATAATAAGAAAATAATAAAGATATTCATACTACTGCTCTTAATGAATAAAGTCCAGCAAACTGAACTGATAAGCTATAATCACACAAGCACATAAATAGACAGGAATACAATTCTGAAGGCAGTTTACTTGAAAACAGTTTGGACAATCTTTATTTGAAGTGTAGCACAACGTCTGATCTACAGGAACCACACAACAAGTCAGCCCTTATCAAATTCAAATCTACAATCTATTTCTTCAGAAGGATTGCTTTGCACTGTATTACCTGAGATACAATGCCTTTAAAACAGACATGAGATAACATGCCATTTAAAATACCTAGCACAAAACATTGCAGCAGTTACACAGTTACTGGAGAGATGCCACACACCTCTATACCATCACACCACATTTATAGTTGATAGTACAAGGTACATGCACACTGATTTCTGCAACAGAAACTTCACCATTAGTTTTTTAATTGCATTCTGCAAGTTAATTTGATACTTGAGGATCATTAAATTGTAAAAAAAAATAAAAATGAAAAGGAAGGCAGTAAAATAGAAGGCTGGAAAACAGGTGAAGTAATAGTTCAGGATAGAAACAAAAACACTTCCCCACAAACTTTACATTTCTCTGCTTAGAACAAGACAGAAAATTGAGTGTGGAGGAGGACAGACAACAATAAGGATTAAGGAAAAACAAAAGAACCAATAAGCAGCATCAGTAATAATGCAAATTGTTTTGACTTCTGGGATAGCTAATACTATGCCAGGGCTTATGGTTCAAAGATCATCCTATAAGAGCCAAATGTGAATTTAGTTGAGCACTTTGATTTTATGTTATTCTTTTTAAAGAGGACTATTTATATCACAGTATTGTATAATCTTGAAAAGTACTCCTTTAAAAGTCAAACCTTAAAACTGTAGATGGCAACAAGCTGAATAACAAAACTTTGGGCTAAGTAGGTAATATTATGCCACTAACCTCCACTGCATGAGATAATTCTGAAACTGGACCTAATACTTTGTAGAGAAATGCTTAAGACTATACATAAAATAGGACAAGAGAAGTTAAAAACAGTAAATCAACATTAAGCTTAAGGAAAAAGAGACAAGTTAGTCTCTTAAGTTAAGTATTCACTTACAAATTTCACTCAAAAACACAAACTTGTCAAATACTAATACTCACCTTTTAACCCTCAATCAGTAACACCCTATTCATACAACGTTTCGCTACACGGGGTCTGCAAACAGTGATTTAATATTGAATAGTTTCGGAACACACAGCTGTACATGAAGTTGTTTAAAAATACTTAGGAAATAAAGATCCATTACAATAAGCCACAGCTACAGTCTCACAAAACCATTTGAGAAGACCTGCAAATAGTAACGATGTGGCAACCTGCAACTGCATTAAACTTTATAGATGGGACAGTAAATGACAGCGTGTGCCTTCTACAAGAAATCTCCTGAAATACAATAAGTAGCTGAATTTTTTGTACCTTCCTCTGCTCTTGCACCTTCATGATCAGTCATTCTAGAAGAGGGTGACCTAGATTGATTAATGATTCCTGAAGGGATGTGGGGTATCTCATCATCGCCCAGATCTGCTATCATGTCTTGAAGTTTTGTCCTGTTGACTCCTGTAAATTAACGTCAGCAGCAAAAATTCATTTGATTGCTACCGCTTGACTTGACAGAAGTCTAAAAATCTATTAAACTAAGTAAACAAGAATAATTACTAATGGGACCTCCTTAAAATAAATACAATGCTTTGCTTTGTCTTTGTATATAAATACAATTGATCTTTTGGAAATCAAGGAGTTAACGCATTAAATCTAAAACTACATGCAAACAGTCTGAATTCACCAGATCAAAGAACAAATGTTTGGTATTCTGTTGATCTATTTTGTAATTTCCTGTAGGAGAGAAAAAAAATCAACATACAGCCCTTGTGAGAAGCCAAACATCAAAAGAACACAATTATAGAAATACAAATAAAATTCAACACTTGCTAATGCAGAACTAACTATACTAAACAATTAAACATTGAGAAAGATTGCAAATAAAAGATAAGCTCACAAATGAGGGAAATAAGTATAAATAAATCACAATTGCGGGAGGGAGAGGGGGTGCAACAAACAATTAACTTTCCCTGGTTTTGAATGGTATTTGAATTGTATAAAATATTTATTAAATACAAGATCATCATTGTATGAAACAGTAAATGCACAAGATATTTATTAGATAATCCTGCTCCTAGAAGTAAAGGACACTAAATTATATAGTAGTAGTAAGTAAAAGTAGAAGTAAAATATACTAAACTATGTGCATTAATTTCATAATATGGATAATAACAAAAATAGTAGGTTCTAATTAAAAGTATTTTAATTAAATTCACTTCTGCTTTCAACTTCCAGCTTCCATTTAAAAAAAAAAAGCATTAATGATGAAGTGAAATTACAGCAACAGATTCCTGCTAAAGAAAATTATCTACAGTGACACTTTACTAGCTTTTATCAAAAGGAAGTCCTCACAGGTAGCGTTGGCAATTATATTTTAAACTAACAAATATACTTATGCTACATATTTCTCTTTAAAATCCACTACAAAGTTGTACTACTTTTACCTGGATATAGTATAGCTTAAGTAATTTTCAAACATATATTTTTTTTTTGGCCAAGTATGCATTAGGCAGCATTTTGTTGCACTCTGAGCTGACGTGTCACTTTTATAAAAAGAAACAAACCAAAACAAGGCCTTCATTTTATGAAGTTGTAAGAGGTAAACACTAGATTTACAGATAACTTCTCAAAAGCAGAATTGTTTAAGTAGTTAAATTCTAAAACACATTCGTTGAAAACATGTTAGATCAATTTTTGATCTGTCTTTGACAGAAAAATAGTTAAAATCAATGTGACCAAGAATAAGCATCCATCAATTATTAAATTTTCTCGATGTAATGCAGAGAGGGATCATTATCCACATTAATAATTCCAAAACACGTTCATTTCAACAAATATAAATTAGAATTCCTATACTTTTTTGTGGTTTCAATCTTTCATTCTTTCATGGAAGCCATAACATGCATATGAAAGCTCCTACCCTAAGTTGTTTGAGAATAAAACTGGCTTCCTAAAGTTTCCCATATGTAACATGTTTCTTCAATAGCTAAGTTTCATTGCACTCATGTACTGATGAGTCTAGAAACCTATGATCTCAGCTGAAGAAGTATGAAATACTTAAATTTTTCTTTCCTGGTTACAGTTTTAATCTTCATGTAGAATCGTTTTCCAATAAACCCAGAAGTAAAGCAATATTATTATTACTTTAAGACACAGATGAATAAAAAGCAAGGATTAATACAGAGACCTACTTGGATTTTGAAGGAGACAGTGAAAGCAGCTAAACATTTCTTTCAAACAGAATTACTAATGGGAACACACAACACTCCTATAAAAGCGTGAACAGAAAAGACTTCATTCCGGTTAGATAGGAAAGCACAGGAAGCAGCTATCAGTAGATTGGAGGGAAACAAAGTATGTGTTATAAACACTTATCATATACAAATGTTAAAATAAAGTCCTTTACTGGGCAACTGAAATGAACTTCCAACTACAGTTTTAACTATGAACTACAGTTACACTGCGTAACTACTACGTTCTACTGGATGACCTATTCCACCATGTCATTTAACCACTTTACTCTGTAGAGATCTGCAGACTGAAATGAACTGCATTTGGCTTGAAGAGGAAATATCTAAAAAGATACTCCAAAGAGGTGAAGGATGTTGTTCCTCACTAGTATGAGGAATGTCTTTTTTCTGACAACACTTTTTAGTAGTTTTTAGATAGCCGCTAGACTAACATGGATAATATCTCATTTGAAACAGTTAATTGCAGTCAGCCAATGAAATCTCATTTAAAAAAAAAGTAGTTAAATGGTTGGGTTTCAACTGCACAGACCACAAACCTGTTTTTGTATCTTTTCCAACTGGTTGTCAGCTGGTCACCTATCTAAACTGATCAGCAGAAGATATATTCTTGAAGATATTAAGAAGCAATCACTAGATTACACGATAATAGTCATGACTGGTACCCTGAAATGTCTACTTGAAACCACATTTCATTCTCCAGAAGACTCATTAGTCTTCTTGACATTGATACAAATTTTATCCTCACCCAAACAGAAAGCACCTTTTGTAAATGCCTTCATCTCAAACATATGGGAATAAGAAGTCTATCTCAGAGCATACTCAGAGGAACCTGACAGTAATCTAGTTCACTCTGCTACCCATTGCTACCCTGAACTAGCCAGTCATTTTACAATCAGTCTTGTCTTGCAGTGCTTTTCAGCAAGTTTACTTACTTGTCTCGCAGGCATCAGCTCAGAACAACCCTCAATCCATCATAAAAGAGGGAGAAACACTGACGTTTACAAAGAAGCATTTCTATTGCTATTTCCAACAACTTCCGTGTAATTCACACTAAAAAATGTCATTCTGTGATGGTCTTCCAGACATCAGCAATGTACAGATTTCTGCTTTCTAATTATTGTGCCTTCATATCATTGTTGAAGTACTCTAAACGTTACAGATTTTTTAAAGGTTAGAATGTGCTGACTGTATAAGCAGCCATGTTTCAAGGCATCATCTGGCTGTGTTGTAGTCTTCTTCAGAATGAAAGAACACAATCAGTAAACACAGATCTGTTATGAAGAACATCTAGAATCTCATTTCCTTCTCCAGAAGTCAAAATTGAAAAAGGTCAACAAATATTCAGCACAGAGAAGCTGCAGTCTAAGAACTCAAACAGATTTCTACTAGCTCCAAGAAGTTGTAGCCTGAACCTTCTGCATCAATGTGACACACTGAAGATAGTAAAATCCAAATCACTCCATAAGCACAGAGCAATTCATTTGAGGCATAAGAAAAAGAAAAGCAAAAATGAGTAAAGTGTAAGGAGAAAAAAAAGATCAGTAAAAGGATCTCAATTTTAACGTACAACTTAAGATGTGAAGACGATATTTCTAATTGCTGAGAACGATTAGTCTGAGTGGATTCTATCAAGAGACATTCATCATCTCCAAAATCATGCTGTGAAAAGTTGACAAATTACATCTGAAAAACAGTCTCTGATTTGCTTAAGCTTAGAGATTTTCTCAAATCTGGGGAAGACGTCTATGTCTTAAATTCAACATATTAGTGGAAAAAGTAAGCTTTCAAGAAAACAGTTTCGTGGAGATTACACATAACTCCTTATCTTTTGCAATTAAGTCTAGAATATAATGAGAGTGGTTTTAATGTTACAGACAGAAACAAAGCAAACAAACTCAACTCAACTCCACTACATATAACCTCAATAGCCAGACTTCAGGTTATCTTACTATTATTTTACTATTGTTGATACTACAAAGGCAATTAAAGCATTGGGTATTTTTTGTTTGGTTTTGTTTCATTTTAAATTCCCTTAATAAGAGAGAACTGAACATAATATTTTAACATAGTATTTTGACTTTCCTGTCAGATTTAAAAATAATAAAGGAAAAAGAAAAACCTTATCAACATGCATCTGTGAAGAGCAGATTACCTAAGTTTAGGTGTTCCACTCAAAAGATAACGTGAAGAAACAACAGAAGTATCAAAATGAATAAAACGAACTCTTGTTTCGTTATTAACCCCTATGACTGGAATGACACATCTGTGTCAGGGCCATGAAGATCCTGACATGAGTTAAATAGCCTAACCGCAGATTATGGTACAGTTACTGAATACATGTCCAATAAAAGAATCCATTAGAATGTCTGCCCTATTACTGCGCCCCCAAAAACACAGCAAGAGGTGATAATCAAAATGTTTATTTGATCATAATGATCATATATAGTGCCACACAGATCTCAGAGAATTCTGACACAAATCTGACAATGGACTTAAAAATGTTGAAGAGCAAAATAAAATGAATATGCAGTGTGAAGACTGTGGAAGATCTGGCATTTGAAGGAGAAATAAAGAGGATCTTCTACTTTCAGTCTCAATCTTAAAAAAGTTGACAAAAGAAGTCTACAGACTGAATAAAAATAATTTAAACAAACCTGTCCCACCATAACTGCATACTTTCACTGTGTGCATTTAGGCTACTCAATTAGTTCAGCAATTTAGGTGTCAATTTTTAACTAGAAACTATGAATTTGAAAGCGTCAAATGCTTACTTACATATTAAGTTATGCTTACAGACATCCAGATTACTACCATAAATTCTAAAAATTAATCCAAAATCTGGGCAAGAATCCTTGTACTCTGGCTAAAAATATTTGTCTATATGCATGAATGCATATGTGCATAAGAGTCATGCAAAACTGCTGAAAAACAACGTGCATCAAATGAATATTAGTTCATTATAACTAGCAAAATAATTTCAAACTTTAATGACTATAGAATCCTTTAATGAAGTGCTATATCTTGATTATCATCTGATTTACAGATTCACACAATTTTCCAAATCCTAGATATTTTTTACTTTTACGAAAGATTGCTAGAAACTTTAGCAGACAACTTAAATAAGAATTAAAAAGAAAAACACCTGCAATCAAAAGAGCTTCTCCAGAGACTAATTTAATAACATCGTGTCCACTAAAAAAAACTTGCATAGCTGATGTTATAAATTACAAAGGCATTTTGAACAAGTATCTAATGTTGAAAATTCAGTTTAACTTGCATAGTTCATATAAGGTCAACAGGTCTGAAAACTGTTCAAGAGTAAGGCATTAGCCAAAACCTAGAAACTGCACAGAAAAGCAAAAGGCACCACGAAAGAAACAAAGCTGCAAAAAAGTTCATAATCACATTACAGGCCTTCTTTTCTTCCACTCTCATGTTACCTTAGATTGCCAAAAGAAAAAAAAACTGCAACCCATGAATAGCAGTTATAGTTTGATTCAAGCTCGTGATGCAAAAACAAAAAACCAAACAGCCAAAAAGAAGAAAAAAAAAAAATCAAAAACACACCCCAAAACACCCAAACAACAAAACAAACACTAAAACAACCAACAGTCAAAACAGTACTACGATATTTTAATTTAAGAACTGGAGAAAGCTTAAATCTTCTTTCAGAAAACCTTCTGGAGTAGAAATAACCCCCAAATGCCAATTGTTCATTATTTTTGCACACCCATTTAAAAAGCAAGTTACTTCTCTTCACCTATTTCACTTTCAATACACATCATCGAGATAAGACTGTCTGTAGATAAAGGCTTTGATATATTCACATTCAGCAGGTAGAAAGTTAAAGTTGGTTGCCCCCATTACAGAAACGTTTAATGAAAAACAAAAACAAATAGAACTCATGAGGAAAAAAAAGTCTTCTATACAGATAGGCAAAAAAGCGTTGTATTACAAGATTCAGAATCTGCACTTACTCTTTACCCCTTTCTTCCCCTTTCGTTCCTTCTTGTACTGTTCCTTCAGTTTACTTATTAGTCCCTGGTCTACATCCCAAACCTCAGCAGTTGGGGACAGGTCATCTTTGTCTACATGCAGCATATTATTAAAAGAAAAAAAATCAGCAATTGGCAATGCAAGCTGTTGGCTATTTACTATAATAGCTGTATAAGAGCATCAATACAAGTTCTTAATAAATCTTTAAAAGGTGCAGTCTCAGTTTAAAGTTCACAAAATACAAAATCTTGTTTCATAGTTTTCCAAGACACTGTTTAATATCAGTTACATTTGAAAATTGTGTATTAATTTGTTACTAAAGAGCAAACAAATTAAGTTTCATAAGTAACTTTTCATGTTGCATACTTCAAAATACAGAAAAATTGGTGTTCAGAAAGATTACTGCATCTTTAGAAAGACAGTGTTAAGAAATTATTCAGCCAGTGTTAAACAAGCAAATAAAAATTTTCATGCTGTATTACTCATGAAAATGCAAGCTGAGTAAGTCAGTGCGAGTTTATTCATGAAGACCACCATGCATTCTCTCACACTCATTCTACATGCACAAGAAAGAAGTCCTGGTCCTATGCATAACCAGAGAAACAAGTCATTTTAAATGAAGATTGATAAAAGTAATTCACTTAAGTGAATTAAGTTGACATCCCACTGCATTTCAGGAGTTACACTGGAAAAAGCAAAAATGCCACATTCCACAGCCATTTCAGAAGGCAACTTTTTCCATCTGATAAATATTGGAAAATTATTTAATGTTCATGAGGAGTCTCAAAATTTCTCAACTGTCTCAAACCTTTCTGGAAAGACTATATTAGGAAATGGCTAAACTAGTTTCCAAGACAAGGTAAAGGTAACATTTGCAGAAGAACCTTGTCTGAGAAACAACTAAACATCAGTCAAACTTGGTTTATGCACACAAGGTCTTCAGACATAAAATATTAAAAATAAGTTATTCAGTTCCCAACTAATAACTATATCTACAATATCAGTGTCTCCATAAAACAGCAACTTTTGATATTATAGCCATTTGATTCATAGAAGTGCACAAGAGGAGCCATATACAGCAGAGAAAGAAACAAAAGCATTCAGGTAGCAGAACAGTATAACCAGTAGGAGTCAGTCTACACACAAATGTTTCATGATAAAACACAACAAAGAATGGGAACATATTCTAGGATATTGAGCAATCTGTAAAAAGATCATTATTCAGATAAGCAGAAAATGAAAAAGAAAATTGATAAAGAGGTGAGATACAGAAACGGTAATGATGGGGAAGGCAGGAAATAAAACATAATGGGGAAATTTCAAGAATTGTCTGTAAGGACCCATAGAAAAGGAAACTGAAGAATTACATCTTACACCAAACTACTGCCACAGCTACCAAACCACAAACAGAAAGATATCAACCTTTACGAATACAAGATCAAAACAGTGACAGAAAATGACCATTCATTCAGGAAACACAAGAGGCACAAAAAAGATGACAGAAGGTTTGTGCAAAGACATTAGGAAGGAAATTGATAAACAAGTAAACAACCCCTCTCCCCCCGACACACACACAAAAAGGAAATTCACTGAGGAACAACAAATAACAGCCCAAAAAACATTAATTGAATGAAAATAAAGAAGTAGGTTGCAGCAGTACAATGAAAGATTTGACAAAAATCAACTAAAAAGCAGAACACATGTAACAAAAATGTAATGCTGCTGCAAAAAAAAGAAAAGAAACCAAAACATTCTTGCATCTCAGAATGTTTTAAGAGTTTTAAGATGTTTGGATGTTTTAAGAGTTGCGATGTATGAAATCAGGAGCAGTGACAACAAATTCAGTGACAACAAAAATAGGAGTAACATATCCAGTCTGAGGGATACACTGAAATTTCAGGAGGCAATGAATTGGAAGGAACTGGGCTAATTCAGAAAACAGGATAAATAAGCCTGCAAACAAATATCCAGGAACAGTGGTATTGGCTACCGAAATATAGTCAGAAATAAAAAAGTAATTAAAATTATACCTCAGATGAAATAGGGAGGCTCTGAAATGAATTTCGAAGATCATTGGAAAACCTAACGGTATTTCTCTCACTATGCCTACACTTACTTATCCTTCTTGGAACAAAGTCACATAACTGAAAGACTTCCAGAAATCTCCTGTAGTAGTAAGCTTCCTCAAGTCACTCACAGTAGTCATAATCCACACTAAATTGGCACCCGGACCGTGCAGAGGATCTGGAGTGCCCAACACCCAACATCACTCAGTAGAGGCTATTTTTCCCCCCCTCTTAAATTTCATTTTTTTAAAAATGACCCAAAAGAACTTCAATTCCAGCCCCTCTCCCGTATGAAATTCTGTTCACAGTCTGACTCATGTTGCTACATAAAAAGAGTTTGTGTTTCACATAGAGGAAAAATCCAGTGATTAACATGTTAGACATGAAAATCATAAGCAAAATAAGTAGACTACTTGATGTGAAACACTTGTAACGCGTAGCATATACTATGTAACAGGTAACATTCGCTTTATTCCCTTTTGCCTAAGCAAAGACTTACATAAGCATCCTTTTCTTGATACTGTTTCACTACAAAGCATAAAATTCTAGTTTGAAAATTACATTCATTTTTCAATGAAAAATGGCATACCTTGTTTAAAATGGCTTGAATTTGTTCATCTTTCACTATTTTGAAGATAAACTGTTCTAGCAAAATATCACATGACAGAGACTTTATATCACAATATCTCAAAATAATTTAAGACTCAAAGCACATTAAATGAGGTATTTATAAATAGGAGGAATGCTTTCATAAGAACTGTATCATAGGGAAAAAGAAAAAATGTCCACAATCAGTAGCTGGCTGATTTGCAGAAATTTCTAATAGCACAAATGTAACCATCAAATTTAGTAATGAAAAGTTTTTGTGTATCTGGAGTTAGACCTACTGATACTACTCTGATGATTAACTATTGAAAGCAAAAATATGTGACGCTTGATTCACTTTTAATAAAAGATCTATAAAGAAATATACTTAAAAACATTGGTTCTTTACATTTTTGTCAGAGAGCCTGAATCCTCACTAGGACAAGGAATGGTAGGGATGCTAGGACAGGGAAGACTGAAGCAGGAAAAAAAAACACCGAAAAGAAAATAGAGCTGAGCAACTATTTACATTATGAAAGAAAAGCAGCACTACGTATGTCTTTCTATACAACATACTGGTAAGACTGATTCAGAAACCAGAATTCTCTGCACTCGATATTTGAAAGGAAGGTGCAAATTCAAAATCAGAATCTTGGTTTCAGGGCCTAAGAGAATTCTCATACTGAGATCTGCCTGCTTGGCTATATAAAAAGACAACCAATAAATTAGTCAAATAACATCGTCTTCAAAAGGTGTACAACACTAGGCAACTAAAATGCTTCTAAAACCAAGTAAAAACTACTAAAACTAAAGGTTACAACTTGTCTGCATTCATCTTCCAACTAGAAACAAAACTGAGTATGGAAATTAAGAAAAAACCAACAAAAAAAAAAAACCCTTGATCAACTGTTTGATACTAATTCTAAACAACAAACACTTCCTAATCCTTGGTACCTTCAAAATTAATTTTTACAAGTGCACCAAAGAAATTAATTTAAGCTGAACACAAGTCTAAAGTTCCCTATCAGAAAAACAGAACAAAAATCAAAATTCAAAAGACTATTTAATTCAAATACAAAAACATTCAGAATCCTGGTCCTATTCAAGTAATATATTCCTTTTATTGGATTTTTTTTTAAATCAAAAGTAAAACATTTGGAAGTATAATTATATTTCTTTCAACTAAAACAGCATGTAAGTATGGAAGTTCCAGCATTCTATACATTAATAGCTAATCACCAGCATCACAACCATCCGCACATCCACACAACCTGTGAAGATACCATACTGTCATGAACAAGTATTTCTCTATTACCGTACAGTCATGAACAAGTATTTCTCTATTTCTAAATTGTTTTGTTAGCATCTTACCCCACTCTGTTCCATCTCCTGAACTTCGGGCTTCTCCAGCTCCTTCACCATCTTCAGCTGTCACTAAAAAATCAAATTCTTTCAAGGCTTCTTCAGTATCGGGATCATCTGTAAGGTCAGCAGCTAAACCTTCATTACCAATCTGCAACCAAATAAAGAACATTGCTGCATTTTAACCACCAACCTTTACCTACTCCAATGGTTAATTATAAGTGATAGCAATTATGCTCATCGATGACTTGATTTTCAACATGAAGCATGCTCAAATCCACACAGAACTAGAGCTGCTTACAGCAAGTAGAAATGAAAAGAGAGCAGCACAGTCAACTAATCATTAGAAAGGAAAAGAATATTGACATATGAAGTTTAGCAACAAAAACTAACCCATATAGCCTAATTTTCAGTTTTGAATAGATATTAACTGGAAAATTTTACTGATTTCCTTGCAAAATTAAGAACTTTACAGAGAAGCTTTAGAAACTGTTTTCTGCTGGTCTATAAATTATTTTTTCCTTTTTGCTTTCCATGTATATTTCTGTGCTAAACATAAGTTTGAAAAACATTCAAAAGTGTTTCTGAAACCAATCTTTTTAGTAGTTCTACCACGTCTTCACCTTAAGGCAAGAGAAACAATTCTCTACTAAGGAATCACCAAGAAGTTTTCTTTCATTCTGCAGGTGAATAAAAATTCAATGTAGGGTTGGGTTTCTACGTGAGTTCCTCAATATCTTATACTTTTGCAGAAAGACTTTTTTTAACCAAAGTAAATAATGCTTCAATTATTTATTTTTTTCTTATAAAAACTTTGTCAAGAGTCAAACACAAGTGTAATCTCTTAATAAGTGCTTAAAGATTTACTTATTATGTAAGACTTTCTACTGTTCTACTAAGAACAAAGATTCAAAGAACATCTCAATCGACCTTATTTACTAGATGTACAAGTTAATAACTAAAGGTACAGTGTAAAACCCTTCCTAACAAGTCAAGCCGGGAGATTCAAACTTGTATTAAGCTGAGCTAATGTTAAATGACAGCTGAGCTACTTATGAATATTAGAAAAGCAGCCACAGGCACTTCCATGTTACAGAATAGTATGGAAAATTGTCAGTATGATTGTCCTAAATCAACCTCTTTGCGTAAAGAAATCACAGTGACAGAATTTTCTAGTGTGGAATAAAAGAAATGACATGATTTTGAATATCTAGGGAAAAAGGAAAAGATATTTCCCTTTTAAGATGGAATTTGTGCATGCAAAACAATATCTAAATTTTTTTACTTTGTGTTTCTTATTTATCCGGTGTTTCTCTTTTCCTTCTGCAATATCTTCTATCATGTCGCTCTCTTCTTCTTCATCACTATCATCCGCATTTTCTAAGAAGTTAAATGTTTCAAGCACATCACCAGAGTTCCTACAAAAATAAAAACATTAACAGGGAGAGAGTTTTACTTACTCGTGAGATTTTTGGAAGATTAATTAACATGAAACACAGTGACTGTCTGACTTAACAGTTCAACAATTTTAAAACTAGCAAAAAACCAAGAAATGACTTTATGAAGTTTCTACAGCAGTCTAATTCTTCATGTTACACCACTCAACAATAACTTTCCTTAAAATAGTAATTCCAAAGTGGCACTGAAGCTGAATTTACATCATATAACCCTATGTTTTCCATGCAAGACTTATAATTAATTTCACTGAAGTTCATAATCACTTGTAGTCCGCTATGCTCACGGTGCCTGAAGTTCTATGTGAACTGACCAGTACATTAAAATGACTACATAAACTTAAACTTCATGCATTTCTCACCTCTTCACTTACCTTTTGATTTCCTGTCCCTTTTGTTTTGATGAAGGAGATTCGCCCCCATTGAGGATCTGTTCTAAATTCTTTGTCTCTACTGAACCATTTGGTTCTGAATTGGAGAGCCCAAGCAAAGACCTTACCCGCTGGGAGCGTACATCCAGTATCGTATCTGTATAACCTACTTCCTGAAGATACCTAGCATGTATTAAGAGGAGAAAGAAGAAAGCACATTTGATGGAAAAAGGAAAGAAATCTGTATTGACTCTTACAAATTAACGCTGTTATAATATATATAACAAAAGATAAGGTTCATCTCTAACCATCTCACATAGAAAAGCTCCATGTACATTATTTAAAGATCAAGACTGCAAACTCCTGCATCATGGCCCACTGTGTGCCCATCTCAATTACTTCGAATAATTTAGTACGCAAACACACAGATCCTGAGACCTCAGGAAAAAACGTGAATACACCAACATTCCAACAATGTTACTTACTGTCTTAGTAACTGCCTGCCTTGCTTCCAGGTCAGCTGGCTATTTTGAGGTACTGCAGGAACCTCCGTATCTTTGGTTTCTTCTGAAAGATAGCATCATCAGCGGTTATTGGTTTTCGGAAGGTTTTTTTTTTGTGGCTTTGTTTGATTTTTAAAATCAACCTTTCACGATGCATCAAAGATATGAAAAGCAAATATTTACAAAAACCAATCTTTAAATTACTTGCAGCCTTATGCAGTAGTTTCTTTTAATTAAGGAGGGCTTTTTTTCCTCCTATGCTTCAATTATCTGTTGGAGCATGAAGCAAATAGTTTAACAGAACAAAATCAGTTCTCCGCTTGGATAAAAGCAGCTGGAAAAAGTATTTATTTGGAGAAAACAAAGATGTCAAGTTTAACACAGATTCCATGTGTTTACTGTCAACAACTAAAATCTTGAGCCCACCGCCTCTTTACTAAGGCGGAGACTATAAAACACAAATTTAGAGCTTAAGGATTAAACCATCTAACTTTCATTGCTTTTAAACATATATTAGAAATCCCATCAAAAACATGAATCATGATCTCTAGTTTCAGCTGAGGGTAGAAGTACCCAAAATGTAGCAATTCTGAAGTAGAAATAAATGAAACAAAAGAGTGATCTGCGGACCACAATTTTAAGGCACCTTGCAAAAATACAGGCCAATACTGCAACTTTCCAAAGACCCACATTACAGTAGAAGCCACATTTAGTTCTGCTTATTAAACAGTCCAGTTACGTTACCAAAAAGTCCTTCCTTTCATCTGAAATATTGTGAAAAGTGAGCCATCACGATAAGCTTCACATTTACGCTGCAAAATCCGATGCACTTTGGAGGCTATAAAGAATAGACTTATGACATTTTTCCTTCATTTAAGATAAAACTCAATACTTTTTTCCAAGCCAATTCAGCAGCCTTTTTCCCTTTGCTCATTCTTCAAAAACTAGCACCTTTAAGCAGCACCAAACAACAGCATTTCTGATGCTTATTGTACACTTAAACTTTCCTTCTAGATGGATGTCAAACTCACGTGAAAAGTTGAATCTTTTATAACAGTGATTTTATAACAGTAAGAGAAGCAGCAACTTAATAAGGAATCGTGCAACTATTTCAAACTTTCGTTGATGTTCAGAGTTGTCTCAGAGGAAAAAGGTCAATTCATTATGATTTAGAGATCAAAAATATTTACCCAATATCACATTTTTTCTTGATTTTTTTTTTCCTCTGTAACATAGTCAAGAGGGAAAAAAAAAGAGAAAGTTGCAATAAACCGAGCACAAATCTAGAACAGTACAAAGAAATTGCTCTAGAACAGGTACTATCATAAAAGTTACCTGATTCAAAAGTTGGCATTTTCAAGTCACCTTGGTTCAATTCTGTGCCATACTTCAATTTATGATACTTTGCCCTGAAAAAATATGCAAAGATTTAACAAATTAGCACAAGATGCTTTTATCAGCTCAAATATTTTCTTACTCCGGTTTAAAACAACCATATTAACAGAACACCCCTAATTCCAAATACAACTTACAATAATTACAGTACCATACAATTAATTCTAGTTTTTCAGAAACACAATTTTGAGAAAGCCTTCTTACAATTATAATAATCAAACAACGCAAAGGTGAGAACTGAGTATTTGTTCTGTTCTCCAATAATTTGTTCTGTTTTTTTTTTCTTTTTTTTTTTTTTAAACACATCAGCTAGGTTCAATTATTTATCATGGATGATTTCTTCAGCTGTACTACTGTCACAGCCTAAACAATCATACAATGATGAATGAATGTCATATTTGGGATCCCTACCTATTTGCCACCTTCAACTCCCACTCTGCCTTTGCATGTTAGAGATTTTCTCCCTCTAAAGAACTACACTGTAATGCTATCTGCTCCCATCACGTGTAATCTTACTGATTTTATCTTCCCCACTGATTAAGGCTTAGCTTCCAATTCCTCCCTCAATCCACCTATGCAAGTGTGCCCTCCTGCTTCTTATCCCCCAGTCTCTCAATGCCTATCCTCTCCTTTTACATTAGTTTTTAAAAATCAGTCTAGGTGAAACTTTTCCACAAAGGCACACATGAAGCATCCCAATCATCTTCTCGACTAAGAACACTTATCAAGCATCTTCAAAGCTCCCTTTATATCCAGGAAAATCATATGCACTATCTACACCTATACCCTTGAATTCTCTAACTTTATCCTACACCACTAAGAACTGCTTTTCCCCCTGCATAAATCCACTGAAAATAAACTCTCAAAATTTCAGTAAAAAGAACTCTAGATGTTCCATAGTAGAGAAAGAACGCCAAAAGAAAGCTAACAGTCACATTTTAAAGAAGTCTCTAAAACACAGCAAACTTTACCCTTCTAAATCAAATATTTGACTGAATCACATCCAGTTTCCACCAATTTTAATAACTGTCCCCAAATATGAAGATATTAGAACTTCTTGGGAAAAGGTACATAATGAAACAAGCTGGACAAAAACAAGGATACATAAAAAATATCCCTTTCGAATAGCCAATCCACTGCTGGAAGTCTTCAAAATTCAAGACAAAATATCATCTCAAATGCTGCCTGACATAAGCGATGGTATAGAAGACTTCTAAATTACTAAAGTTTCCGCCAAAACTGCAGGCAGTTAGGTGCAGTCTCATTAACAAACTGTCAGTAGATGGCACTATTGTAACAAGAAAACTGCATTTTGTAGCAATTACACTGTAGCTGAATAGTCTGGCTGACTGACAATTAAATACAAACACAAGTTTTTAAGTTACTTGAATGTATTTCACCTATCTACTACTAAGACTGTATACACCATGTGCTCACTCCAACCTGAGACAAAGCTTTGTTACACCCTGTAAAAGGGCAGAGGCATTACAGATAAAAGTATACAGACTACAGTTTATAAAGTACTGTAGTAGATCTGGGGTAAAAAAAAATTAGAAAATGACACTAAGTAAGAAACTGTCATGGTTTTGTGATTTTTGGTATTCCACATCATAACATCATGTGGGGCACTGGGAGTTTAACTGTTAATGCTCAAGCTCTGGGTACCTGCCCGGAAGAGAAGAAGAACTACTTTCCCCAGGGGACTTTGCGGTCACAGAGAGTCTCGAGATATGACTCCTGGCAAGGTTACCTGATGCTTCTTCTTCACCTGCTCTTTGTCGGTTCTTCCCCTGTCTCCCTGCTGCTCAACTGGACTGCACATCTCACCTCAGCATTGTGGTGAGGCCTATCCACCTTTCGGACATTCTCTCTCCCATTATATTTGACTTATTAGCTTCAATTCTAATTATATTGTATTATAGTGTGTTATCTTGCATTCCTATACTATATTTAGTAAATCAGTTTGTTTCTCCTCAGATCGTTGCCGCTGTTTTTAATTATTTTGGGGTCCCCTGTTCCCTTTTTCCGGAGGCGCAGATCTGCAGATCCCTCTGCCCTGCTACTCACGGAACCGGGCCGAACCAGCCCATAAACCGTTGACAGAAACTAAGTCAAATAAATTCATAAGTGAAGTTAAAGCACTGTAACTAAAAAGCCAACCTATTTTTTTTTTTTTTCAATTCACAGCCATTGCAAGTGATATTTTTGAGTTTCATTTTGTAGCTACAATTTCAAAGCATAACCAAATTTCTATTTTGACTGTTCCTTACAGAGTATAATGAAGTATTTGAACTAAAAAGTATACCAACAACAAGCCACTACAAATAACATAGAATACTGCTGCATGTAATTAGATCTATTTGGTCTTTCACATCACATTTGATTCTCAACTTCATTTCTACAGGAAGAAATGCTCCTCCATATTTTCCACATAACCAAGGCTAAATTATTACATATTTTAAAAATCACTAAAAAGCTGCATTGTTGTTCATGAGTCAGTGACATTAATCCCCATCCCACCCCACATAGTAATTGAATTCTCCAAAAGGAATCTTTTGAGTACTGACTTGCTTTTCTTCTGAAGCTAGGTTTCCATGAATGAAGAAATCAAGAGAAGACAGAATGCCTCTAAGTGGATTTAATTGTTTGCTGCTATTTATCCATTGAATTCTACCACCCAATTGCAAGAACTGGAAGTAGCTCCAACCCAAAAAAACCAAAGTGAAAACACAGGCATAGTTTCATCATCTCAGAAAGTATTACTAATTTATCACTACATTAATTAAGACTGGAATAGAGTGGCTCAAAGTATGCATCAGAATAAGTCTGGCTATATCTGCAGAGTGCCATAAAGACATATTTACTAGCAACAAACAAAAAAATCCCAACTCATATACATACTCTTTTAAGGTATCATATTATTACAAAAATTCATAAGCTGATCCAAAACACTCAAGGATATTAAAGTAACAAAAATTTTCTTCTGCAAAATATTACACTTATTACATACTTGGAGAGAAATACCAGAAATACTAAACTATTTCACAGCTACTACCATATTTTATTTAATCTTACAAACCAAAGTCCTACTTCTTGTTCTCTGTCTGAGAAACCATGATATTCATCATAATCTAAATGAGCTTTTTTTAACTCCCTATAATTTAACATTTCTGCATGAAACTATCTGACAGCATGAAGAATTTAGCACTAGAAAGAAAAAGGTGTGGGAAGAAGTCAGATATAATACTGAAAACTGTTCTCAATATTGAGATCAGAAATTCTGGGTTTTTTCTTTTTTGTCTTCAGGCTGGTTTCTTATCATTTGCTTGTCTAACCTGCAGAACACCAATGGCAAGTAAAAATTAACTCCTATCACCTTGAACTCTTTGTTCAGAGCAACAACAAAAGCTAACATCATTCTTAGATGACATACTAAGAAATCAGTAGCTGCTTGCTCCCCTCAATCAAATCACAATACTTGCGCAGTTAGATCCCCTCGAACTACTGGCTGTAAGCAGCAAAAAGTAAGAACAACTTCCTCATTGCCTCCCACTCATTCACCAATCAAAGCCAGAGTTTCAGTTCCTGTTTTTAGCAATCTTCATGACAATTTTGGCTAGGGACTTAAGCAAAGATTTACCTTTGAAAACTAAGCAGCATTGGGTTGTATCCAGCAGCCAAAAGAACTGAAATAAACAGTATGTTTCTTCTGCTGCACATATGATTATGAATTTCTCCCTCATTAGATGAATTCTGGAATTTCATGGGAAGTCAAACTACAAAGGTAGTTTAACTTCAAGGGAAAGCATCAACGAGTCTTCAACAAAAACATTAGCTTCGCATTCTGCCTTCACACTGCAGCTCTAATTAACTCTCTTTGATTTATCTTAGTAAATAGGCAATCCCCACAGCCTTACAGCGTATATTTGCAGCAAGTCTCCATGTGCAGCACACAAAGAGTTTATCGTTGCTAAAAAAACAAACTGCTTTCCTTCAACTGTTCAATGTTCTTTTAAATGAGAAGTACACCACCTGTTCATCACAGTTCTCATCTGACTGGAATTCAGAGTCATTTGCACTTTGCTGGTATGATCTAACAATGTAACTCTTAGTCTTACACCAGTAGGAAATTCGAGTTACTTTCCACCCTGAGAATGGAAGTGAATGAAGCAGCTCCTTGCAGACTATTACCTCACCAGAAAATACACAAGGTGACGCTATGATCTGCAATATAAACATACACTGTGTTCTTAAGTACACCTTTATACAGGATGTTTCACACGCAGATATGCAGTCATCCTTGCCAAAACGCTACCTTTTTTTTTGGTTTTTTGGTTTTTTTTAAGAAACTGACTAATCAGTTGTTTCTGTACTGATTAGCTTACTTACAGTACTAATTTATAATGTGAACTATGTTCAGTCTTGGACAGCTAACCAAAAATGTCATAATACATAGTTAGGTCTCACCTGGACACGTTTTTTATTTACATTGGAAGGAATATTCCCCACTAATGAAAGTAAACAAAGGCTGACTACTTTTTTGCCAGACCCTTAAAAAGCTCACACATTTGGATCTGGTTTCATTTTGAGAACAAGATAAAATTAATTTTAAGAATTTAGTCCATTACTGAAAATATAGGCATATGACAAGTCTGTCTGCCTAGAGCTTTTACAAAATAAAGCACTCTTTGGTCAACTGAAACTGACAGCCAACAAGATGCTATGAAGTTTTGAAGGTCATTAACCTGCATGGAGCAAAATGAATTTTTAATATAAGCAGAAGGGGGATCATCTTTTTACACTATCTGATAGTGATGAGACAAGCAGTAATGACTTTAAACCACAAAAGGGGAAATTTAAGTTATATGTTAAGCAGAAATTCTCAGAGGGTGGTGAGGCACTGGAACAAGTTACCCAGAAAAGTGGTGGATGCCCCATCCCTGAAGGCATTCAAGGCAGGTTAGATCAGACTTTGAGCAACCTGGTCTAGTCCCTGTTAGAGAGTAGCAACTCTTTCCAAGCCAAGTCATTCTATGATCTGACAAATTTTTTTATAACATCATGTTAATACTACAGAAAATACACTAACTGAGGCTAGAAATTCTAGTGTTCACCACATGAAATAACAGTACTTACTCCTCAAACCAGAAAAGACAATCTATTCAATTTGAACTTTCTGTGTTTAAGACATGAGACCAATTTGTAAACTGAGCAACTTCGTATTATAGCAGCCACAAAAGATCATCAGAAAAAGTGAGACAAGAACACAACTGTTTAATTATCAATACTTAATTTTTTTTCAGTAATTGTTACCAAAAACTCAGGCAGTTGACACAATGTGATGACGATCCACCACAAAAACAGTGCATATAAAGCAACTGTAGAATCATCTAGTAAAAACCGTTCACACAAAGTGAAAAAGTGAAGGAAACTATCTTCCTAGTCTGTTAAGTCTTAAATGTAAAATAAAAGTTTAAGAAATACATATACGTACCTTTCTTGTTTTAATGCATATTCTAACATTTTTATTCTTCTCACTAAATCTTTCTTCAAGTTTTCTTGACCCTTTCTTTCCCCTTGTAAAAATGCTATCCGAGCCTGAAAACACACACACACAAAAAAAAACAATCATTGTATTTTATTCTGTTCCCAAAACGAAGCATTACAAGTGTGACATAGAAGAAAAAAATAAGAGAGAAACTATTTTGTAAGAATTACTTTAGTCAATTATTAATAACAAAAATATTTCTGCCCAGGAGAGTGTATGTTGGTTTTGGCTCATGAGAATACTTCTTGTTTGCCTGTTTTTTTGTTTTTTGTTTTTTTTTGTTTGTTTGTTTTGGTTTTTTTTTTTTTTTTTTGTATTAAAATACAGGTATAATGTAGTAAGAGAAGGTACAAACAGGAAACATAATAAATGCATGTCTGTCTTATGACATTGTCAGCATACATTCTTTTATACATTTTCTTCTGAATGAGAAGCCATACTAAAAGATACATACTTTTAAGCCATTTACTTTTAGATGTTATTATCTTGAACAAATCAAGAAAAAGAAATTAGCATAAGAACATCAGATACAGACTTAATAAATTAACTATAGAAGAAGCAGATTTATTTTACAGATTCACCTTCCACAATTGAAGACAGTCAAAAATTAGAATATCAGGGTTTATTCTTTTTTTAATGCGCCATCCTGTATGAAGCAAAAGATCTTCCCACTGACAGGGGATACAGGGAGTCAAGCAAACCCAACAACTGTACGTAACTGCAACTATGATAACCAAATTTAAAAACAAAATAGTGTAGAAGTGATTCTATTCCAATAGAAAGCGAACAGTCTTCTGAAGACAATTCTAACTAAACATAACTTGTATTCCACTAGCAGCAAATGACCAGATTGTTCCACAAGCCCAACTTGTTAGGCTTGACAAGTAAAAAGGAGGATAAGACAACAATTTTTTTATTAAATAATGCCCTTATACAACAAAAAAAATCAAAATTAGTAATAAAAGCAATTAGAAAAATAAAAACTAGTATGTTACATGCACGTATGCTCAGCACCACTCTTCAAAGTTTGGAAAGTATCATATCCACGCAGACTCTACTAATAACAATAGTACCAGAAATAGACACTTCAAAAATCATCACCAAAGTATGGTCACTAAAGCTCTTATGCTCTTTAACTCAATAGTATGTGATTCTTTTCCTAATTCAGATCTTCTGTAGGTGACAGTCTTCACACCTACCAGTCTCTCTCCTTTGGATAGCATCCTTTTACAACCATTTGCCACACCTTAGTCATCAGGTGCAATTGCTGGGCCTTATTTCACCCTCTGTCTGCAAATAACTGAGAAGGAAATGCTATAGCTGCATCTGCCTCTTAAATGCTCACAGCCAAACTATCTCCTCCTTCTGGAAATAATTCTGGATACATGCTCACTCATAATTAAATATTCATACTTAAATTCTTACTTAAATTCACCTTTAAAAAGCCAAGAAAAAGGTCCTTAATAAACAACTGTATTTATATCACTCTTCACAAGATCCAAAAGGTTTAGCAGAAAGGTTGCCAGGAAAGAATACAATTTTCAGACAGTTTGTCACTTATGTCAGTAGTGCGGATATCTTCTGGCAGACACACTTCTAGCTGTAGGGAACTTTCCTTTTTCCTCTCTCCACTGTAACTGTCATGTGGTTAAAAACTAATTGAAGTTATCTGCACAAAAGACCTTCAGAATACTGCTACACATCAAGGCCCTCCATACAAAACAAAAAATAAGATTAACTTACACAGATTTGCTATTAAGCTTGGCTAATTAACTTCTTTCCTCAAGTCCTGAATTGAGCACTGAGGATTGCCAAAACTATCAGTTGACATTTTGTGCAACATTAAGCCCCAAGAATTAACATATGATTTCCCAACAGTGATGTTTTGGAGAATCAGTAAATCTCACGTTAAACACAAAAGATGAAGTAAACAGATATCTCCCTCAGTTGTTAAGTTCCATACAAAAACAAACACTGAGGAAATGTTCTCTATGTAGTACAGTTTTCAACCCTAAGGTATTCCTTTCCTTTGAAAGGATTTTCTGGAGAGTAGGAGCTGGTAAGATTTATGACTATTAATGACTGATTAGCACCAGAACTGGGAAACAAAATGACACAGAAGAGTTTACAACTCACCTTCCCTCCTTCCTCCTTACAAGACAATTCTCTACATTGTTTTCAATCAATTTGTAAACCTTTAGGTTTACAAATCCATCCCCTCCAATTTCTGCTTCTTTTCTAGGGTGACATTACTGCTTTTGCAGACACACATTAAATCTAATGAGGAAATCTTCATTTATTTTTTACTCAGTTCTGAATTACATCAGTTTCCTGATCCTACTCTGTAGGGCCATGGGAGTACTTGAGGCTGGCACAAGGGATACGAACAGGATACCAAAGTAACTGGCCATCAAATAACAGATCCAGCTCACAGAAGTCCCAAACAAATACAGAGACCAGGAAACTCAGAAGACAAGCCTCTCGCCTCCTGACATACAGATTCAAATCAAGATCTATAACAACATCATAATATCTATAAAACAATATTTCTGTATGCAAAAATATAATTTCCCTTGGCTTAAAAAAAAACCGAACAGCTGAATTTAGTTATGTATCATTGCTAGATTTCCTGTCCTTCCCCCCAGATCCCCCATCCAGACAGGACTACGCTTCAAATTCTTCAATTATAAACCAAGTCAGAAGCTTATTTTTCAGGGCAGATTCTTCCTCTTTCATTAGACTGCCCATTTTCATATTTATTTTCTCATCTCTCTGATATCTGCTATTTTTCTACAAAAATCAGTAACACTTGCTAACTCTGAGATTCCTCTACACCTTGGCCCTCACCCGTAAATAAGAGTACTATCTCATGAATTTGCTGAGTTTTCTTATGAAAGTGAACTCAAAGAGCACTGAGAAACAGAGCAGCAGATATTTTGTTTGTGCAAGGATGCATGACATAAAGCCTAAACATGGCAAGGCAAAACACAACACAAGGATAAAAAGAATTATTGAGCAACCACCTGAATAATATGGAGCCCATGAAAAAGAATGGGCTGTAACTAAATAACTATGGGATGCAGAAATGAAAGGAGACAAAATTCTAATATCTAACATTCCCAAATGGTAACCTTAGCATTCTTTCAATTCCATACATAATAGTACTAGATACTGTAGTCCAAGGGTTTGTGCTTTTTGTTTTAAGCACTTTGCCAGCAAACTTCCGCGCAACTTTAACTTATTCAAGTATCAGAATTTCACATTGAAGTTGATCCATTAAAAAAAAATTGAAGAAACATTTTCTGGGAATAAAATTAAATTTTGTTTTGCTTTGATTTTAAAGAAACTTGAGTGGTCCTAAAAATTTTAAGAATTGTTGCTCTGCATTTCATATACTACCCTTTAACCTGCATTTTATTGCTCCAGTCACACAGAAAAGCCTGACTGCAAGAGAATCTTCACCTCAATTAAACTTATTAAGAGGAAAGTTATTATAGTGTTCTGGGCAGGTAAAATTACATATGCAAACTAAAGGTTATTTAATAAGTCATAGATAGGCTTTCAATCTTACTGTATTAATAAATTCTGATATACAATAATCAACCAAGAACTCAAACCTAGTAACACCTATCAAAGAAAAAAAGCAGCATGGAGTCTGAATTAAATGGCAAAGCGTGTAAGATTGATTAAAGAAGTTATCTGATGTTTTTGAAATACTAACACTTTTTCGTACAATTCAGGCAAACGGATTCTAATGGATTTGCCAATACAATGACACATTATTTCAGCTGCAAACACTGATAACTCCCCCAAAGAGTATTCTGTAAAAAAAAAAAAAAAAAATCAACTATATGTAAAGCAATAAGAAGAATTTCAGTATATCCATAGAAGTCTGATGACGCTATCTTTTATTTTAACTATAATTAATACTTAAACTGTTAACTAGACTTGGGCAAGGAAAAAAAAAAGAGCTAGACTACTCTAAACAATTGTACAGCATTTATTTATTTGAATCAAGATTTAAATTGCAAGTTAAAGTCTCAAGTAAGATTCTCACTCTAAAAAGCTGAGTAATGAGACAGGCACCACTGTTCATATCAGGACTGTGCATGTTTCAATGGCATAGCACTTTAAAGTAAGTTTGTGCCCAGAAATTTTTAAAACACCTGTCATCTTCCCGAAAAAATACTGCATCTCACTTCACCCTACTGGCATTACATACTGCTCGGCAAAAGTTATCCATTCCACTTGAAGGAGTGGCAGCCCAGAGAAGGCTGCAATGGGAAAGCAGGCAGTATGTGCACCCAGAAGCACAGAAACAGTGAGAGATATAGGGTTAGGAAGAGAACAGATAAAAAGTAGATCTCACAAACTCTGCATAGTTCACTCTTCTTCATGTTGCAGCTACTAACACACTGACACTAAATACTTCAATCAATTTCAGGAGAAGAAGTCAATCTGATTGTTACTATCTACATACTTGTAACAGAATAACTCAAATGCTCAGTGCCACAGTGACAGCATCTGTGTCTGTGCATGCCAGCACTGCTCCGCACACCTGATAATTTTGGCAGGCACTTTATTTTAGCATCATAACTCCTGCACTAACCAATCTGCACTTTGCTTTGTACCTAAAATGTAAATCAACAAGAACAAGAACATCAACAATCCAGGCAGACCAAGGCCCAGTAATTTTTAGTTGACAGGTGCTAACAGTCAGAATTCTTTCTTTAATCAATGGACAGTTAACAGAAACGCCTTCAGGCACTGGATTATCTCACCTAACAACAAACTTACTTTCACCTTCAAAAAAAACTTTGTTTTTTAACCTTATAGTTACTCCATCTTCAACAATATCCATCCAGTTTTACCAAGAAACAACCACCTTTGCATACAAGCATCAATTCAAGCGCCATCACTCGTATTTCTGTTAGCTATTGGACTATCCAAGCAGTAATAATATGTCTCACCACTCATGAACCCTTACTACTCCATGAAGAGTCTGAATATCACACTTGCTAAAAGAAGTGCAATGATCTATCAAACGTGTTTGAATAGAAGCTCCCAAGACTCTGAAGCAGGCACGTTTCTAAAAAGGGTTTGAGTGAGCTCAGCAAACAAATGCAAACCAAACATATAAATAAAGCTCTCTTTACAATTAGGGCTGTTTGAATACATATGCATCCTTCCTTTGGTATGCTTTTCCTGAAGATCAAGTCATGCAAAATAAACTCTATTTTCATATCTTAAATTCATTTTGCATCGCCTCTACAAGAAATAGCACTTCTGATGTGACTTTTACAGACAAAAGTTAATAGTAAGCTGCTAAGTAGTTTGACATATCAACACATGGTCTCAGTGAGACTACAGATAGCTTCAAGAATCTCAGTTACACATTTTAATCTGTCAAGACAAAGGTTATTAATTCAAACACAAAATACTTCCTACATTAACCTCTAGTCAGAGTTTCTTTGTCAAACTAACAAGAAGGTTTCTCCACAATATTCACAATAGAAAAATCAAAAATTACCAAAAATTACCTAGCCAAAGCTGTGACATCACTATACAGTAAGTATTTTGAAGACATTTACCAAAGACATCAATTTATTGATATGCCCTATGCAAAGTAATGCTAAAGTAATCCCTAATGATTTCTTTCACTCAACATCAGTGTCCCAGGTATTCTTCTGCCCAGATCTCAAAGCTCACCTGAATATATGTTTTTATATTTATACACACACAACTCCACAACTTATAATGCAGTGTGCTGCAACTTCAGACAATTACAAACAGATGGCCAAGCACAAACTGAAGCACAAAGCCATCAGAACAACTGTAAGAGAACTTCAAGGAAGTCTTAGAATTTACACAGCAAGGGTTCTTGCTTGTTTTCTTCTCGTTTTTTAATTTTTCAAAACCAGCCATCGGGAGGTGTATTCAACAGCCCCTCAACAAACAAGCTGCTGTGCTTTGATACAGGCCATCAGTACTTCAGGTTTCTACTTTACTAAATAGAAAAGATACCACCTTTCTGAGCAGAAACTACAGCTGTATTGAGCACATTTCACCTATTAGAGCACACATAGCACTTACTTTACTTCCAAGATCGCAATTTTTAACACTGTGAACACAAGATTTTACAGAAAAAATTGTGGAGTCAGCCAAAAATGTATCTATAAATTCCATCTTCCAACAGGAAAGTAAAGTCTTCAGGCTTCTCTAATAGAGAAATTGGAGCACCCAGAAAAGATTATTTTCAAACCAACACTGACAAGTAACATTAGTTTAAAACTTAAGTTGCTTAAAGCAGTTCAGCATTTAGACAGTCCATATTTCACTCAGTTGCATTTGTATTGGATCACAACTCTGACAAAAGCATTTTTATTTTTAAATACAAAGAAATCCCATAGTTCTATTGGTAGCTTAATCTAAGGGTCCAGTTTTGCATCTAAGTATGATGATTAAGTTTGCGTGTTCTTTCCATCAAAATTAATAAACATTAGGTTAGATTACACATTTCTCAATTCATTTATACTTATGATTACATATAGAAAAGATTCCTCAATGAGATAGGTGTTAGCTTTCTCTTTTTCAAGTGGAGCACTAGGCTGTGTCACATCCCTTAAACTCAACAATTTTCTACTTCAAAATCAAAAAGCTTCTGAATATTTCTGAATATTTCTACCCCCCAGGGAGAGATGAATTAGGCTACCTTTCAAGACTTCATTTTGACTAACCAGCAAGACAGAATTCTAAATAGATCATTCTGAAATGTTATTTCATCAGCTTTTTTTGTCAAATTTTCAGCATTCTTCTTGAAATTACTACAAAAGAATGGGACATCATATTGCAGTGTTGCCCTTGCCCATTCTGTACAGATCACAAGACAGGAATCACTTCCCAATTTCTGTATTTACAGCTTCCATTTGTAAAGTAATAGATTATTCAGATATTTCTGAATTTTTTTTTAGAAAAAGAACTCGATTGTTTTTGCAAAATTTCATCGTAGGATGCAGTTTCTCATTCTGTCACTGTCATTTGTACTGTCTACATATCTCCTAAAGGTATAAGTCCCACCTTACAAAAAAAAAAAGTACAAATCTGATCATTGCTGGCTAAAAAAATCCAATCCTGTTGAAAAACTACAGGGCATTTTTTTTAAATATATCCAAGATAGAAATAATGTTTTCTTTTCATGGAAGCTACCACTACAACTAGTAATTATACACCGATGGTAACATCAAAAGAAAACATTTGCTAAAATTAAAGACATCTATGCTGTCAACATCATTATACTGGTAGATTATTAAAATGAAATTACATTGTTAAGTTATGCTGTTAGTAATTAACTGCCACATTTAGAGATTCATTAGACACCTAACACTAAATAAAACTAAGATTATGCTCTCTCTAACTCTTAGTTGTAGTACAACAGCACACAGATCAAAACAAAGCTGCACACCTTGTAGTGTAGCAGGCACTTACCATCACCAGAGAGTGGAAAAGGAAGGGAAAATGCCAACGTGGCAAGCATCCTCAAGGACACACACCTCCTTTTCCAAAATCAGGAATATCCACTTTTTACATTTAGAAATATGGAATGGGAAATTATCATCTACAACAGATCAAACACAATGAGCTAAACTAACTTGTTCTAGTCATTAGCACTTACGCCACTGCTCATGAATGTGTTCAGTAACACATTCCCTGGGAAGGCTGAAAACAAAATAACTCCACCATTTCAGGTGTTAGAATACAAGAAGCCATCTACATATACACAAAAGGATACAATACCACCGAGACTGGAGAGCTTTGCATCGTAAAGTCAACAGCAATGCTGATAACATTTAAGTCTACTGCTGTCAAGTTAATGGGGAAAAAAATTATGAAATAAAAAGTTAAAATGCTTCTATTCAACATATATGTAGTGTAACACATTTTATGAGAGGCACCATAGAAAGTTGAGGAGGAATAGGTATTTTGCAGCTCATAAATGTTAATCCTGCCTCATGGCACAGAACAGTGCCAATGCTCACTAATTTACACCACTTATCAGAGAGGGAGCAGCCAGTAGCCCTGCCTTCAGCCAACTCAACTGTATAAAGCTTCCTAAAGCTATGAAACAGAACCAGTCTTGTAAAGCTTGCAGATGTGTTTACATTTTCTCCTTGAATGCTTCCAAATGTTGAGTATGACTCATGAGTTTGGTCACTACAATTTCATTTATTTGAGATCACAGAACAAAACACGCATGTACCAAAAACCCAAACAAATAAATCACTCTTATCTTGGAAGTAAGCTTTTTCAGTTTAGCAGCTCTTGAAGTGTCAACAGTTCAAAAGAGTCTAGTCTGACTTACAAGGGCTTATTCTTTACTTTCTCATAGTGCATTATATGAAATATAAGCAAAAGCAGTGTGGTGGCAACCCTAGCATCAAGCAAAAGATCATAGTATTACTCTGGAAAGATTTAATTTTGAGATTGTTTTACAGACAAAAATCACAGCTTTGAGTTGAGTACTGAAACTGAGCATTCTCTACTGCGTAACACTGGCGAAGCTTTTTTTTTTTTTAATAGTGCTGCACTATCATCAATGTCAAATATGCTACCAAAGAGTGAGCATAGTTTGGGAAAATACAAACCAACTTAGGGGAATGAAAGAAACTTCACTGCAAGTGACAGATTTAAAAAAAGGAGATAATCAGGAAGCACTTCATGTGTCTGAAATTTCTTAAGTTCATTTTCTATTTCAGAATCATTTGAGTTAGCACTAGAGAACCACAGTATTTCAGAATATAGCACAAACATACAGCACAAACATGCACAAGCCCTTCAAAAAGGACCAGAATACACGTATCCCTCAGTAACATTAAGTACAATTTAACCAAGAAATAAATATTTGATCCTATATTTCTAACAACAGATTAATGCTGATCAGCTATTTCATAAAATATTATAATGGTAAACAAAGGCCCTACAGACAGCCTGAACTCATGGTGGAGATTCAGGAACAGTCCCAAAGAACAGCCAACTTCGTAATTGGCTCTTAATACATGTTGGATTTGCACAGATGAAGCAGAAGGTATCATTAAACAGCAAATGCCATTGAGCCACTGCTTAGAGTAATTCAAGAACAGCCAGAGTGCCAGAATCTAACAAATACGCAAACAAAGTCGCACATGTCCTGAAGATTTGTTAAATCCCTTCTCATCAATTAGAAAAGACACTGTTATCACATCCACTAGCTTCTTAAAAGACAAAATGATGAAGAACACAGCCCTACCTCAACACATACCTTCAGCATGTAAGAAATGACTAGGTACCAGGTACTTCACAAAAAAAAAAAAAATCCTCAAGCTAAGATTTCTTACATGGCCATTAAATATGCAATGGCAGTGAAATTTTAAGTAATTCTCCCCTAAGAAGTCTTCTGTGCCTTGTCTAAAACAAGGCTGTGTATAAAAGAAAAATTCATTAGAGTAACTTAATGAAATAACAGTTATGCTCAAGAAGTGTGATTTTATTCCAAATAGTTATAAAAGAGTAATGATCACATAGTAAAATAATTTCAATACCCAGTGCTGACAGAATAACTTGGGAGCAGTATTCCAGGAAAAAAAAACTACTCAACTGCTGTGCAGACTGACACCTTCATCAAGACCCCACAGCCATCCAGGTACTTCTTATTCCACTTCTGTATGGTTGCATAGATAGCTTAGCATCCTAATTCTTTTGTTATGTTCACCTGCCTGTAGGAAGTGAATCTTGCAATAAGAATTATACAGAAAGTTAAAGATATTGATCAATTTCTTAAAAAATATAATGGGAAGGATTAGACAAACAGAAAAGTAAAAACTTTAGCATTTAACCCTAAAAAAAAAAAAAAACAGAAGTACTTTAGAGCTACAAATGATATTCCAGTTTCTTAATGAACAAAATGGAATATTAATAATACATCTATATTGGCAGGACAAAACCTCAATCCTGCTTATCTTGAAATAGTTCAAGAGATCTCCTCATTTCAAACTTGTCTGAGTATCTTTCTCATGCTATATAGCAGTTACCTTTTAATTAAAAATCATATCATCTCTGTATAGCTAATTCATACACAAAAGAAAGCAGCTCTGAATGGTTTTCCTTTCAAAGTCTTGCCAAGGAGTCTATGAAGAAGGCAGGATGTACCCCAAGACACAGAAAAGCAGGCTTTCAGCTTCACACAGAGGCCCTGAAGTTCTCCCAGGGGCTATATGCCTCTAACTCTGACTGAACAGCTTCTGGAAAGCCACACTTCTCTCTACCCAAAATATACAGAATTCTCAAGTCAATGTGTTAAAATGCAAAAGGGACTAGAACTTCACAACATACATGGCTGTTCTCACATCAGCTTAGAGAAATGATTAATGAATGAAAGTTTCTAGTTTTTGAACTTACATACACTACAGTGAAAAAAATTGCATTATAAAACAAAGTTTAAGTATTTGTACAGTAAAGTGTCCAAGTAAACAACCTGTATTTACATAAAGAGGAACTTCAGCACTTATGCTTCAGCAAATGCCTTAATGACTGGCACAAATAGAAGCCAGACATTTCCAAAGCACGTGTTACTTGCATACCTCACAGCATTTACAAGTACTCCCAAGTAAGAACGTGGATAGACTTTTTGCAACTTACTTCACTGCATTTTCCACTAGTATTGTTTAAATATTTTTAAGGAGTGCTTTAATAGGTAAGTTTTACTTCAGATTACATACTGTGATTATCTGTAAGACGCAATGAAATAGTTTGTCAATTACGTATCTTTTCCAACAGAAATCTGCTGGGATGCAACTGATAAACACACATGCAATTGAAATACACTGTGTTTTGCTACAGTGGCACCTGTGTTTCCTATCATCTGCAACCTTTGCGTGTTCAATCACATTTCATGCTCTCAAATCTCCATCCAGATTGTTACTTAAGAAAAAAAAAACCAAATAAAACTGCACTGCAGGTGTATTTTAAAAACAACAAAACCAAAGCATACCAAGAGAGGTTTTAGAGGTCAAAAGAATATAAGAACAGCTTTCTCTGGTCATACCAACAGCCCAGGATACTGCTTTTAATCACAGCCAAACAGGCAGCTCCATGGGAATAGAAGAAAAACAGAAGAATAAGCATCAGAAAATATTCGCAATCTCCAGTAACTTGTAATTCCAGAGCAGCTCATGCCAGCGGCAGCACCTTTGAGTACAGGCACCCTACGACTTCTCTTCCATGACCTCATCTAAACACTTTTTAACCAAAGAACCAGCAGCTACAGTCTCACTCTGCACAAGATGCTACTGATTCCAAAAAGCTGTCTTTTTCTTAATACTTTTGATTTTGACCCATGCTTCTTTGATGTCAGCTGAGATGCAGTGATTCTTTCTTCACAATGTGAAAATAATGACCATTTTGCAACCCTCATCACTTATTTCACTTCCAATTTACCATTAAGGAAAGACGCTTGCAAAAAGCAAGGTGATGTCAATGCTATGTGAATAACCACTCCTTTAAGAACAAAATACTCCTAACATTTCCATTCTATTGCTCAACTAAGTAACAAAAGCAAAACCAGGTTCAATGCAGACAAGTGTTTCAGCGATTGCTCACTGCTACACTTTGTAAATGCTTTGAAAAATGCAGAAACACAGCACATACTCTGAAAATTTTCTCATCTAGTTCACCATATTTACACATTTCTGTATGCTTATATGTCTATAATCATACGTAAGGGGCCTAATCATAAAATTCCTTTAATGATCTGAATTCTACCCCCCAGAAAAAAAAGCCACATTCAAGGATAACCTTTTCATTAAATATATGTTAAAAATGCAAAACATTAAATAATAGAATGCTCCTGTAATATCACTACATAGCTGGGGAAAAAAAAAAAGCATTTGTAAAATTAGATGAACTAGGAACCAAATATCACTGATGCTGTCATTTTATATTATGGAAAATGTACTAACAAACTTATCAATCTTTAACACGCTTGAGTTAGAAGAATAGAAGAATGCATGTTGAACATACTAAAATTGAACATATTTTGAGAATTGATGTTTCTTATTCTCACTGTTAAAAACCACCTGGAAGTATCGTCTGCTAAGTTTCCCTCAATGCATCTTAGCATGACTTTAAAATACAGACAGTACTATCTTGCAGTTCAGAAGATTGAAGAAAGTGCTCTACCTAGTTAACAACTAAGATCTGGATTCCATTTAAGTGTCTCAGCCTTCAAGCTTACAAAGAAAATGAAATTGACTGGTTTTCCTGGGTACCTGAAAAATTGCAGGATGATCCTACAAAACTCCTCCTTAGCACAATATTTTGTTACCCCCGGAAGTTTCTGTAGCACAACTCCAAAGTGCTTTCCCAACAATTTTTGATATATTTTTTTTAATGCAACTATGAAGCCATCTACATATTCAATACAAAACTTGTTTCCTTTAGGAGGTAACACCCAACCACAACAGTTTGCTTTAACTCCTCTAAGCATGTTAGACATAAACACATTAGACAACATGAACTGCATGTATCTCAGTATAACAGCAACCAACACGAAGGTCATTACACTCACAGATTGAAATTTCAGCTGTGATTGCACAATATTGTTATACTGAGAATCATCCTCTTTTTAGTTTGCAGAACAGATTCAGCCTATTAAAGAGCTCAACATACCAAGCGAGGCCAGATATTTCCTTCCTATGCAACAGTGAGGAAACAATAATAAAGTTACTGCGACAGTCAGTACTGTAAGTGAAGGGAAAAGAACACTACAGTTTAAATACTAAAATCCAAGTATTTGACTTTTCTATACTTGATGCTGACTTGCACACAGATTTGGCAATAATTAGTTCATCACTGACAAATGCAGAATAGCCACATACCTAAACAGTTTCAGAAGACAGTGAAAAACTATTAATGTGTGAGACTCAGAGTCCGACACACATGGACTAAAGTATGCTGGTACTTCTTCGGATCTAAAGGACCAAAGCTCAGTTATTATAGCTGTGGTATAAACCTCAAGATGATGAAGCAACTTGCAATTGAAATTAATCCTAAAAGATGTGTCCCATACACAAGTACTATAAGGGATCAAAAAGTTCACTACAAGATCCAAGAACAAAAAAAAACAAGCAAAAGCTTATGGCAGACTGTATGCCCATCTGCCTTACCCCCATTTGTAAAGAGGGCTCTTACTTGTCACCTGAACCATGCAGGGGAAAACAAGGAGAGGTGGGAAAAATCGCTCAATAATTCCCATAGGTTTCATACTCTGGATAAAAATCTCATTCTTAGGATAAATCTTAGGATAAGTTCAGAGCGGGAAAATAAAATGACAAAATTTTGCTAAGTCATTTGGTTTTCCACATTCTTTTCATAAAGTATCATTTGCAAAGTTATCGAGTTAACTTAGAAAGGAACCTTTAATTACTAAAGAAGGAAGAAACTACCTGCACAGGTGAGAGCTGCATGTAAGAAATGTAATTCTCATGCTTCTTGCTTCCATATTAATTACTACTGTCATGCTACCAAATTTTTTTCCTATTCAACTCAGGAGGCCACATTCACAGGTTAACAACAATCACAGTGGCTTCAAAGGGTAAAACAGCTGTTCGGGGTTCAAGATGTCAGGGCTTTATCAGTCACAGAATAAACTGGGACTTTATTACTTGAGTTGCAAGACCAAAAAGTAATTATATGCTATAAACATACACACACACACGAAAACACATAGGACTGGTTTCCATACACGTCTTCCAAAAAATATTCTCAACACAGTTCCGTATTGAACTTAATCACTATAAAGGCTGACATCTAACATGCAAAGGGAACACACTCTCCCCGCCTCATTCCTAATCACATTTCTATCCTGGGCTTCTGAAGTTAGCCAAAAAAAAAAAAAAAAAGATTCTCCTCATGCATACACACTTGGCAGTGAGCATGCCTCCTGCTTCCCATGACCTAATACACACACACACACACACACACACACACACACACACACACACACAGAGTGAAGCAACACTTAAAAAGTGAGGGTCAGAACTAGGATGGCAGATTAAGAAATAAGCAAATGAAACATTGTGGCTGCGGATGACAAATGGCAGTCACAAAAAAAAAAAAAAGCAGCAGACTTGGCAGAAACATCACAGTATCTAGAGGCCACATGAGTTCACACCAGCACTTTCCAGTCAGATAGAGTTTTCAACATCTCAGAACTGAGCTTTACATTTATAGAATGAGGTACTCCACTGTGAAGTCACAAGCCTATACACAGAACAAGTACTTCAAGATGGCCTTGCTTGCTAATGAACACCACTATGTGATCTATTTACCTATGAATACAGTACCACACTACTTTGGCACTACAGAAAATATGAGAGCCAGTCCATTGCTTTCTACTGAAAATGCCCACCCATGTTCACCACACCGATTTTAGGAACAGCTGCTCTGTAAGGTTTAAAACAGTAAAACACACAGTAAGTGAAATAAATAGCAAAATACCTTTGTCATACTTCTTTTTGGGGGGAAAGAGTGTGATGTTTTGTTTTGCTTTGTTTTCTTTTATTCTATCTTAATTACAGCTGTAACAACAACAAAAACTCTGCAAATTACACGTTTAGTTTACAAGTTTAGTACAAGAGTTGAGAACTCCTGAATTGTCCAGCCTTAGGTAGAGTTCTTTCTTCCTCAGACTAAAAGGTGTGTATATATATATATATACATATATATATCACAAATATTGGCTGCTGCTAAAGCACGTTATCAAAACCTGTAGTTACGGTGCAATTTGATGGAATGCTGCTTCAAGACTGCAAGCATTCATCCAATGCATAAATCATAAGAAATACTCTTTTTAAACAATTAAACCGTTATGTTTTCATAAAAAATACGCACAACTCATACACAAATGCCTCAGATTCAGCAGATGTCTGAATCCGAACGTAAGTTTGTGATGCATGGTTTTATTTTTACATGCACACATAATTACGAGAGATCTTCTCCATTATGAAAAGCAAGCATTTACGGTGAGAGATCTATACTGGAACTCAAACGCTTGCTCCCTGCCCTCTGGAGTTGTTCAATTTTTGCTCCTGACACAAAGTTTGTACTTATAGGACAAGGATCACACTGCAGACCCATCAGCTCCTCACTATTCTTCGGCAGCTGCTTCTCCCACGTGAGGTCTCCCAAGAAACGAAAAAGAAGGAAAGAGAGCATGTGCTGGACCTGTCTCCAACGTGAACACCCGGTCAAGTCCGTCGCTCGAAGGTTTTCCCGACCCTTTCTCCCACCTCGGCCGGCACCGCCGCCTCCCCGCTACCCCGAAAGGGGCCGCTCGCTCAGCTCCGGGGAAGCCGCAGCCTCCGGTGCCCGCGGGCGGCGGCTTTCCCAAAGCAGCACCCGGGGCCGAGCAGGGCCCGGCTCGGAGAGCCCCCGAGTCATCGCGCTCGGGTAGGGCACCGCGGCTGTCAGGGCGCTCCGGGCCCTACCCCGCGCGACCGGACAGCGCGGTCAGCGGCCGCCCGCCCTCCTCCGGCGCTCTACGGCCCCCGCGACGCAAACGCGGCCCCCGCGGCCCGCGGAGCCGGGTTGGCTCCGGAGCCAGCGGCCCAGGCGGGCGCCATGCTAAAAACCAAAATGGCTGCCCCAGGGAAGGGAGCCCAGCTCAGGCCGTGAGGGGCTGCGTCTCCGCCGGCCCCGCCGCCCGGCGACGTCGCTTCGCCCGCCGGACCTCGCGCAGGTACCGCCCCCGTCCCCGGCGACCGGCCCGGCCTCGGAGACCCGCCGGCCGCGCTCTCCCGGGCGGCCCCGCTCCCGTCGCCCGCGCGCGGCCCCAGCCCCCGAGCAGATTCCGGCCCCGCGCGGAGCGCACCCTGGGCCCGTACCTGCAGCTCGGCCCGCTCCACCTCCCAGTGCGCCCGCTCCATCTCGAAGCGGGCCCACTCGTGCTGGATGTAGTGCAGGATCCCCGGGATGGTGTAGTGCTGCGGCCGGGACAGCTCGGCGGGGCCCGCCGCCTCCTGCCCGCCCGGGGCCGCGGGGCCCTGCGGCTGTTGCTGCCCTCCGCCGCCGGCTCCGGCCCCCGCGCAGCCGCCGCCCGGCTGCAGGTTCGCGTTACCCCCGCTCTGCGGCGGGGGCTGCTGCGGCCTCGGCGCGGCCGCCATCCCGCCGCCTCCTCCGGCTCCGGGGTGCTCGTCCATTGTCTGCGGGGAGCCCTCCTTCTCGTCCCGCGGCGGGGGCCTGGAACGGGGGCCGAGGAGGGGGCGAGCGGCGCCGGCTGGGACAGGCGGGAGGAGGCGGGCCGGGTACGGGGAGGCGGGGGGCCGCGCCGAGCGGTATCCGGGTGTCAGAGCAGCGCCGAGCCGCCGCCAGCCGCCATTACAGCCTCCCGGCCTCGGCCCACCCACCCGCGGCCGGGCGGGGAGGGGAAGGGGGAGCGGCGCGGCGCGCGAGGCCTGCCGGGAAATCGCTCCCCTCTCCCCTGCGCTTCTTCCTCCCGGCCCGTCGAGGCGGCGGAGCGCGCATGCGCCTGCGGGAGGTGAGCGCCGTACCCGGGGGGGGGAGCGGGGCTGAGCGGGAGGGGGGGGGAGCGCGTCCTTCCCGCCGTTGCTGCCGGTGCGGGCGCGTGGCGAGGCGGTGGGCGCTCTCGGCTGGGTTCGTAAGGCCTCTCCGGTTGCGCCCGGCGGGGCTGTGCTCAGGGCTGCCCGGGGGCTTTCGGTTTGCCTCACAAGTAGGTGGTGCTAGAATAGGTTGGCTAAGTGCGCTCTGGCGGTGCCCGATCTTAATGGTATCGTAACGAAGGTCGTCTTCGTGGCGTAGCATCTGGGGGATTTGTGCAATGTTTTCCTTCCTTGATGGGAAGAACGAGCCCAGCCGTTACCGCACGAGGCGGCTTTCGCGAGTGACGGGCGCGTTGTTGGCAGCTGCGGGCTCCGTGTGCCGGGCGGCTGAACCCGGCTTGGTGGCACAGCGCGCGTGTGGTGACACCGCCTCCGTGCACAGCGCGGCTCCGAAGTGCAGCGCTTCCAAGTGACCTGCAGGATTTGTAGGCCGCCTCTTCTTGAGTAACGGGGGGATTTGGTTTTGCTTCCCTAAAGATACGTGTATGCTGTATATATTTGGGCAGGAACGTGGACAGTGTCCTTAACAGGCTCATTCTTGACAGTGCTGTAATTGTCTTAAGTGCTGAAAAATAAATCCCGCTTGTCCCAGCGCTGGCATTTCCTCTCTGCTGACCTCTCCTCAGGTGCGTGTTGCTGTTTCAGTTGTTTTACAGTTCCTATCCGACTTTTCTCCATTAAGTCATTTCCTACCATCATTTCCTCGGTCTTCCTTTTTCCACACTGATCAGCCTGTCTAAATCCAAGCCTTCCATCTCAGCAGATCTTTTCATTGTCCCCTGACAGTATCAAATCATTACCAAAAATTGCACCTTACCTCACAGCCAGCTTAGCGCTTTGTTTTATCCCAGCCCTTGAGATGTTCCTCACTGCTGAATACCTTGGAGCTGCTGCAGTTTAGCTTCATTGCTATATTCAGAAAGCATCCTGACAACCACTCTGCAAAGGAAAACTTTTTACAGCTTCCTTCCTCCTTGGCTTCCCTAGATTAGTAAGGTTGCTTTTCTTAAAATTCCTGATCCTGAAGTTAAATATGGTGATCTATTTCAAAGCCACATTGACAAAGTTGTTTCATTTCTAGGTGGATAATAATTTGAACACTAAGACCCAGAATATAAAAATGGTTACTCTTATCGATATGACTTTTACTAAGGCCTTGTCCACAGTCAGAACAAAAATAGAAAACAAATATCAATTGTATGAATTGTCTTCATTTGCTACATGGCTTTTCACAATGAATTCGTAGCTGGGAAGTTGATAGACCAATGTATAACTCAAAAACGTTTGCCCACCTGCTGTCCCCCCTGCTTGCACTTCTATCACTTGGCCATTTTTAATTCCAGATTAACCTATTTTGTTCTACATTTAGTACAGGTAAAACACAATTAAAACCTGTGTCCAGAAAATCAACTCATTTATGGAGTTAGTGCAGTGAATTATTGACTTGCAGTTCTGTTTAATTCTTGTCAAAACAAATATATAAAAATATAGCCACGTGTTTCTTGTTTGCTAGATTTGATCTTTTAATTATGCTTTAACTCAGAGTTCTAAAGTGTTGGAGAACTTTGATGTAGCACAATAACTTCCACATCTGTGAATGTTGACTAGAGAGGTTTTAATTTGACAGACAAATCTAATTTGAATGAGAACTCTACTGCCTGAGGTCTCAAACTAGGGTTCTGTTTCTTTTTTATAATCTATGTGTCAGAGTATGTATGTACAGATATTGGTGAAATCTTGGACAAAATAAGCTACTGGAGATGTAATTAAAGTTGTTTAAAATGTGTTTTCTATTACTGCATATGAGATCTGCTGGGCTGGCCACACTGGAGATGTAAGACCTCCTTTTATCCACAGAACAGGTATTGCAGGCTTGGCCTCTCTAAGAGGTCTCAGCAAGCATCTGAAAAGACGCGTACAGGGGTGTGACTCACCACCAGGGACAGTCTGCACTACCGTGCCTCACGAGGTCACGCTGCTTAGTGAGCTGGCGTCCTGGAAGCACATCCTTCACAGCTTCCATTATGGTGTTTTGAAGCAAACTGGGTGGATTTGAGTTTGAGTACAAAGCTGGAATTACTTATACAAACAGGTGAGGAAAATGAGCCTGCTTAGGGGCAGAAAAATCCAGAAGCATCTCACTTTGTGAGCCAGGGGTTGTTCAGCTTGTCTACTGGTGTAGAATGAGTTAAAGTGATGGCGTAGGTCATCAACAACTACGTACTGCATCAGTCTGCTGCAATGAGTCACACATACCAATCGTGATTCCAGTTTTTTCTCACAGATATTTATCTGCAAGAGATACTTTAATGAGGTTGAGATCTAATACACTGTAACAATGTGTGTACATGACAGGAGTTACACTGACTGTGGTTTATGTGTATGCCAAATTAGCCATACGGAAGAAACCTCTTGTGGAAGAAATAGACAAGCCCCTCTGTGGCTCACACTTTAGAACTTTGGAAGGAAAGACCACAATTTCAAGATGTTTTATGTCTTCTCTGATTGGTATTTTTGTGGGTTTGGGTTTTGTTTGCTTCTCAGAGTCTCCATGATGTTACAGTGCATCACAGGTACTTGTAGATGCAGAAGCAGATACTGTAGGCTATTCTGGACACGATTTCAAATGCATGGCTGACTATGACAGGGAGAGCTGGGCTTGACAGGCCATCAGGGATCTGGGTAGTCCCCTCCAGTCTTCTATTCTTGAGCCCATTTGTGATGCAGATAGTTGTCCACTGACCTGGAATGAGGCTGCCTATTCATTCCTGACAAACAGCCTTCAGATAGCAACATCTTTTCATTACTAAAATGAGCAAAATAATGGCAGCAGTATGAAAGGCTCACATCTTGTCACCAATTCTCTTGAAGCATTCGATTCTGTAAGCAGAAAGGCATAGTAATTCGTGTTGCATTTGAGCATATATGCACGCACACATGCAGGCACGCACGTGAGAATGAACAGAAAAGCATGTAGGAGTTGCATTGGAAGAAACAGAACTGTCTTTGTAAGTAGAGTGCTTGTTGGACATAAAAACTAGTTCCTGAAATACATGAAACTTGATGGAGCAATGGGACATTCTCCACTCATCAACATGCACAGCTGTGCATTCTGTTTTATATATATATATATATATATAATTTCACATGTAAATCAGATAGAAAATGTATTCCAGGATTTCTGCAGAAGATTGTGTGCTTTTACTGCCATTTGTTTGTGGAAAAAATGTTAGAAGCTGTGCTTGAGGCTGGCAACAAAATACTTAGAGAAATAATGGGTGATACTGCAGACCTCTCCTCTGCAGATGTTAACCACCTACTCTAATACTGTGAATGATGTCTGTCTTTTATAACAGGTGACACATTTGAGTACTACTGTGGCTCTGCCTCTGTTACAGCATAATACATATTTCTATAATGATTCTGGGTAAGAGCATTTGTAAGGATTTAAAAAAAAAATAATTTGAGTCTGAAGTATTTTTGCAGGTAAAATAGTACAGGGCTTATGAAAGAATAAACAGACATATTAGTCATAACACCAGAAAGGGATTAAGGAAGATTAGGTTAACAAAGGAATAATTAGGATTAGGGGCAATCCTGCAATAGGATACATGTATATCAATTCATAAGGTTTTTTTTTCTGTTAGATATTCCTTAGTGGTAACTCAGAATACACCAGCTCTCATCAAGGACTGGGCTGATTCATCTCATTGGCATACTTTTCTTTTTTTATTCCTCTGAGTATTAAGGCATCTCTTCTTACTGCCCCTCTGTAAATTAAGGCAGCAGTACAAAATAGGAAAAAATAGGGCCATATACAAAATGCAGAAAATATTATATAGGAGTTGCTTTCTCATTTTATTATAAATGTCAGCCTGAGATGCCACCTGACAGTGAAGATTCCTTAATACTCTTCCATCTGGGCCTTTTGTGTCTCAGTTGCTTCATTTGTTCTTTCTCAGAGAACTGTTTCCACTCCCTGAAGAGTGCAAAGCCTGGACAAGCAGCGTGCACTTCAGCAGTGCTTACGGACATTCCTGACTCATCCATCTGAGGGAACCAACAAGAGGGCACTTCTCTTCTTGACATAAAGAGACTTCACTCTGTCTAGGAGGTGAGAAAACAGACCACCAGGGTTGCAAGCAGACTCTATTGTCATCTGTATTGATTCTGGACTCTTGTTCCCTGTAGGTGTGCTACACAAGAGCAGATAAAAAAGGAATTTTCAGAGTAAGAGGGATAAAAGCTTTCTTGCAGATGTACGATAGTGCAAAGGAAGAGCTCTCCCTGATAGCTGATGCATCCTCTGGTATTTTCTCTTATCTACTCTTCCATTTCAAATATATTACCTGTGTAAAGAGTTGTATGTAGAGGACAGTAAAGGGAAGAAGAGGATTAAAGTTATCATCTTTAACTGTAAGTCACAATTAAAGCAATTTTTTTTTCCCCTAAGGTCAGTATGGCTGATAGAAAAGAATCCAGTCAAAGAATTTTTTTTCAAAATATTTTTGGTGAAGATTTCTTTAAAGCAATATTGCTCCTCCCAGGCTGCTTTTCTGAAGTAGGTCTGTGTAAAGCTGTGTATCAGCGGCAGGATTTTTTCCTTTTATTGTTGACTGACTTTTGTGGATTTGGTGTATGATTTTTTTCTCAAATATGTTGTTTTAAAACATTTCTAACCAAATGGTAATTTCTCAAGGATAAGAAATGCTGGTACAACATCTTCTAATCACTTTTGGTAAAAGTGATACATATTTGAGAATAAGATTTATTTATTTAATTAGCTTTTACAGTTACAATCCTAGTGTTTCCTATGGTTTCATTTTCCTTACTGACAATGCTTTTGAAACTGTAGATAACTCTATTGATAAGTTATCACTGTTCACACAACAAATTCTCATTATCAGGTCTAATGAGCGTAGAATGCATTTAATATAGAAATCTAAACTTCTTTGTTTAGGGAGTAAACCACAGTATGATGTGATCATTTTCTTCAAATAGCAGCGATGTTAACGGAGATGGCTTTTCTTTCAGAAAATAACTAGGTGGCCAATATTAATCAGAAGTAAGGGGTAATTGATGTCAGCACCAATATGTTGGGACTTTTCATATCTCTACCATATAAGAGTTAGATTTTCTATTTTTTCCCTTTTCTCTAAGATACATGGTTTTTACACAGATAGCTGCATTGTACTGTTCTCTGTTCTCAGGAGTTCTGAGATCTTAGGAAAGGGTATTTGCATTATAACTTCTAAAGCACCAGGCAAGAAGCAAGTCTTCAAAACTAGAATGAAGAAATAACTTCTGCTGCTGTTTTGCCAATGTGTATGCTTCAAGAACACAGGGACCAATAAGTCCTTGATCCAAGCAGAATCAGTTGGAAAAGATTACAGTGACCATTTTCTAGCATTGAATAAAATAATCAAAAACCTCATTAAAAATATATATATATATATATATGCAGCTTACCTTTTTCTACCTGCTTTCAGTAATATGAAAAAAATGCCCGCTTTTGTATGGTAAGCATGTGCTCTTTTTGATAGTCTTTTTCATTGTACTTTGTATTTGGCATATTTATACTTCATGTCTGTACTTCAGTAAAGTTGTATGGATTAATACTTATTTAGAGATTAAGCTATTTTGAGTGATTAACACTAACAGATTTCTCCTAAGCCCCACGCGTAGTTTTTGTCAACTGCAGAGCTCACCTTTCCTTCCAGTGCCAGTCTGGGCTGGACACTTTCTCGGAAGTCTTTTATAACTCCTATGCTTACTAATTTTTTTTTTTTTTCTTTCTCTCTCCTCACAGAAATGCTCTTATAAATTCCTTCATCAGTAATTCTAATTGACTGCTGAAATCAACAAAAAAAAATGATAAAATTTTTTCTTATGGTGAACAAACAAGGTCAAACTAGGCTCTCCAGGTATTATGAGCATATAGAAATTCATAAGCGGACAATGTTGGAAGCTGAAGTAATCAAAAACTGTCTCTCTCGTTCAAAGGATCAAGTAAGTTTTTTAAGTCCCTAGTTGTTTTAGTGCACATAAGTGATTTCAGAAACATATCAGTTTTTTTTGTAGGTCATTATTTCATTTGTACCCACGAAGAACAAAAATGTTTCTACATAGTGTTCATGTAGATGAACTGTTATTCTGTATTGAATAAATGTTTCTCTGGAGCTTATAAAGATTTTGGAGTTTTCTGTATCACTGTCATAGAAGTGACTTCCTTTGCTTGAAAGAGTTCAGAAGTCCAGGAATAATTTATTTTTTCCTGTTATTGCTTCTCTAGTAGTGATCTATAGATAGACCTTAGTCTTCTTTGCCAAGAAGGGTGGAGGTATATAGCATGGACAGCTCCAATTTTAAACAAAAAACTTGCTAGAGAAGATTCCAAATCATGTGCTACCGGAAACCATAGTGTTTTTGTTTTTTTTTAAACATATTTTTCAGCCATCTTGGGCCAAAAATTCATTTTTTGGCTTTTTTTTTTTCTTTTTTCTTTTATTTTTAAAGTTGTTAAACATTGTGCATGAAAGTCAGAAAACTCAGCTTTTGGAATTTCTGTTAGATTGCACTTGAGATTTTCATGGCTCACGTAATTGAGCTGTTGCTTCTTTAAGAAAAGTACCAAACTTAGCAAAAAAATTCAAGATCACTGACTTCCATTTGGTGAGAAATGGACTGCATTTTTTTTTTTAATTTGTTTTCTGAATTCAGCTTATTTTTCATTAATTATGTGTTCTGGAACAGTGGTCTTAAGATATTTAATTCTAGAAAAAAAATCATACAAAAAACCCATATAAAAACTGCAGGTTCACAGAATTAACAGTAAGTGAAAAAATTAACCTTCTCCATACTGCTTGCAAGAGCACGTCAAAATAGAAACTTCACCAGAAGAATTAACAACAGCATGCTGCCATTTCAAAGACTGAGCAAAATCTTATTTAGGGAAAGGCTATTTGTAAAGCTGTGTGTAACAGCACCATCTACTGGCTCCTGACTGACGGTGAACTGCAAGTGGATTTTTCCCTTGTGTTTGACTATCTAATACACTTTAAGAAGATTGACCATTCTTAAATATGAAAATAATCTTCAGTTGCCTCTTTTGTAAGTGCTTCTAATTGAAAATTTAGAGGAAATATTGACTGCCCTTGAATTACAACCCTGAACAAATCGTTTCATTTCTACATGTTCCAGTTTATCCATATAAGAAGTGGTATTAAGTTTTCTGTCAATAGATGAAAGGTTTAATGTAAAAGTTGCCCTTCTAAATTTCTGTCAAATCAAAATTACCTGTTAGACACTGGGAAAACCATTGGTTTTTATGTGCCTTATATGAATGAAAGATTAATAATGTTTCAAGCTTAACTGGCAGCTACTAAGTTTGACAAGTTCTGCTTTTGTCTAGTGCTCTTTCATTGAGTATAAGGACTTTAAGTTGGTATACCGACAGTATGCAGCCCTTTTCGTAGTCGTTGGAATCAATGAGACAGAGGTAAGAAATTATATGCTGGCTTTAAATGTAAGCTTGTAGTAATCACAGGCAAGAACTCAAACTTTTTTTTTCCAGTATGGAATTTGCAGTCTATATTAGAGAGCTTCAATTATACATGACAACAAATATGTACTTCTTGTAAACAGAAGAGAAGGCTCCAAGGAGTCCTTATAGCAGCCTTCCAGTATCTGAAGGGGGGGCTTACAGGAAAGCTGGGGAGGGACTTTTTATGAGAGCAGGTAGCAAGAAGAAAAGGGGAAATGGCTTTAAACTGGAAGATTAAACTGGTAGATTTAAACTAGATATTAGGAAGAAATTATTTTCTGTGACGGTGCTGAAACACTGGAGAGAGGTTGTGGATGCCCCCTCCCTGGAAGCATTCAAGGCCAAGCTGGATGGGACTTTGAGCAACCCAGTCTAGTAGGAGGAGTCTCTGCCTATAGCAGGGGGTTAGAATTGGATGATCTTAAAGAACCTTCCAATCTATTCTGTGATTCTATAAATTTAAAATTGTGGGGTGAAGTTTCTTAACAAATATCAGCATTGCAGTCAGCTGAGTTGTCTCCTGTGTAGTGAATTCCCAGCTGCTCCCTTTTTTCAGCTTCCTTGGACAAAGGAAAAAATCCATACTATTACCTAGAAAGATGCTATTTTATTTTTAAAACAAAAGGAAAAAAAAAAAAGTATCTGACTGAAAATTACTACGTACTGTTACTTAATAAGCCTTGAATACTGAGTCTGAGCTGAAGTGTTTACACTGATTTACAGTTCTTGGAAATTAATTTTAAGCTTACTCCTGAAGACATTAATTTGTTTTTAACTTACTTTCAGAATGAGATGGCAGTATATGAACTAATTCATAATTTTGTGGAGGTTCTGGACAAATACTTCAGCAGAGTGGTGAGTGAGACTTTGAATCTACTGCGATATATTTCTTCTTCAAAGCTCTAGTGAATGTCTTTTCAGGGGAAAAAAGAAATTAGTTTGTTTTTTCTTTTTAATATTCATATACCACTTTGAAAACAGCAGCGTGATGTTACAACTGTTTAAAAAAAAAAAAAGAAGAAAAAAAAATATTAAGAGTATTAGTTGATTTTTCAGAGAAGCAAAAGCATGCATGGTCTATATCATCAGACAAGGAATACCAGAAATGTTTCTGGTAGAAAAGTGTGTTCTTATATGCTTATACTCAGGGATTTCTTTAGGTCATTGCTCTCAAAGTAGCCACTGGCATTTTATATTTCAAATTTTTTTTTTTTTTTTTTTAAAGCAGTTTAGGACTATGTTCCTTCAATACTAAATTGGTGATGAAGACAGTATAAGCATTAAGCAGGGAGCTGGCATTACTCTCACTGAACAAAATTAGAGGGATAGAGCAAATGAAATCTCAAGAGCCAGAATGTTCTTGTGCACTCCATACTGTCATCATTCTACAGTGGCTATCTGGTACAACTACTTTTGTAACAATGTTTATTTTTTTTGAAGATTCAAAGACAGAAATAGCTCGAGTTAAAATGACAATTTCTGTTTTAGTGTTTTGTTTTCAGAAAGCTGGAAAAGGCAGCACAATAATGATGGTTAGAACATGTGCTATTAATTACAGTCCCAGCACTATTTAATACAGAATTTGTAATAATCTCATTTTAAACAAATCTGGGTTGAATAATCCTTAAGCATAATTTTAGATTGGCTATATTAAAGTGTGGTGGATACAATTTCCTCCATAGTCCATCAGTTTGAGAGTATTCCATTGGTAATTACAAGAGATCATCACACAGTGTTTATGGTGCTTATGTAGTAGATCCAAAGTAGACATGGCAGATCTTCCTGAATGAATTCAAGGGCATGACTGAAAAAATCTTCTAAACTCTTTACCATTTAAAGAGATTCCATGCCATTCCATTGTTCTATTTTCAACTGCATATAACATAATAAATGGTAGAACACTGAAGAAGGTGGCCATAATTCTAGTTAGGGTTTCTGCCAGTAACCACAGAGCAAAAAATATTTTAAGTTTGTACAGTTATGGATTAATGTTTAGGATTGGCATGATTTTAGAGGACCAAATTATGACGACAACAATGGAAACAAAACTCTGGAAAAGGAAATAACATCTGTCCTCTAGAATGACACTTCATCTATTATTTTTTTAGGTTTGTGAGCCTTAAATATTTTCATGTTTTGTTTTTGTCTGATGGAGTTTACAGAGCTTGAATTAAATTATAAGAACAAATACTAACAGAATTAACTGCAAGTGCTATGATACGTAATTCTGAATCACCTTCACTTCCGTTATAGCTGCTCAGGAAGAACCATGCATACTGTTTATAATACACACTCCAATGTTTTCAACTGCTTTTTAATACTAAGTTCAAACTGATTAGACTTCTTAAAGTACAGTTTTGTGATGAATAAAAATCTCTAACTGAAGGATGGCAAAGTCACTCAGTGGAGACCGGAGACCTGCAGACCAGTCTGATTTAGAGCGTTCTTGGACCACAGAAGAAGTTGTACTTTTATCAGTGAAAACTCTGACTAAAATTCCAGGGCTAGTCTGTGAATGGTGGAATCCATATCAACAAATATAGTAAATTCCCTTAGTAGGAGATATTCTGTGGGAACAAACATTTTTCTTTCAGCAGAGACTGGGGAAGTTCAACTCTAAGCGTGCGGGATCTGAGGCTGTGACTAATTGTTTCTAAATTTAAACATTCAACTGAAGCACCCAAGTTAGATGTCTGGTCATCCTATGCTCCTATTACAGGGAGCAGAGACAAACAAGTATCTCTAGAAAGTGAGTCATGTCTCAAGTTTGCTGAGGCAACTGCTGAAGATACCCATCTCATCTGCTGACTGTAGAGGGCTGCTGGCTTAGACACTTCACTTAAATGCAGTTGGTTGGGCTGAAGCAATAGCTGTAAGTGGTAGGGGTCCAGTGCATAGAGTTGCTGTATCCTACCATAGCTGCCACCACCATGAGTATACACTCATGTTTTTATAGAAATTATAAACTTTGCATTGCCATCTTGTTTTTGCAGAGGAAGAGAGAATATAGGGCTGAAGATGCCATAAGCAGAGGTGCTGTTTTTCTGCCTATTCTCTGGGAGAGCACTGCATATATTCTCATATATTCTAATTATTACTTGTGAGTGACTTTAATGGGTTGGGGTTTTTTTCTTTTTTTTTTTTAAAGTAAAATTTTCAGAAATTTAGCTTTTGTTAGAGGCAGGTAACACATCAAATTCAAAGGAGCAGCACAGTAAAGAACATAGAACTGTGCAGTCCATAGAGGAATATTAATCAGCCTAATTTTTTTTAATCTCTATTTTGAAGACTTTATCATCTGAAGGAATATGTAATGTTCACTGACTATGAGATAAAATCAGACTATAATTAATGTATATCTCTCTTTCTTTCAGAGTGAATTAGATGTATCCTTTTTGGTATCAGAAAGCCATTTGTTTATCTCTTTTTGGTGTATATTCTAGCTCATAATGGAACTAATAGCAGTCAGTCATACACTTGAGCTTACCTTTGATGGAAATAGGTAACATTTGTGCTTTTTTTTTGTTTTGTTTTGTGTGTGTTTGTTTTTTGGTTTTGTTTTTAATTAAGTAGTGTTGTTAGGACAGTTGAATAAACAAGTTGTCCCAGTGATGCTTCTTCCTAATGTGTTGATATCACTATATAAGCCTCTCTTTCATGTATAAGTGGGTGGAATTTCAAGTAGCTCTAAAACCACAGCTTAGGTAGCATAGGAGCTACTTTCCTGGTGTGTTTATCACAGATGATAAAAATGGAAGTGTTATCACAGCAGCTTTGTGGGGGAACAGCATGCTGCTAAGCGTGAAAGTTTTACAAAATTACAATAAGCTGACTTTTGTGTTGCTTGAATTGGTGAAGCAGTGCTTACTTGAAGACATAAGTAACATATAGGAAAAACATATTTACATTCTCCTTGTGGGAGAAAGAAGCAGCATTCTCTAGAACCAAGTATTTGAAAAATGTTGCCTGGATCCAAAAAAGAACATTACATTCCATTTCAACTAGATGCTTCTTCTAGGATAGAAAAAAAGCTTTGATACAGGGAATACTTTATGTGAGTCAAGTGTATTCTTCTGTCCACTTTCAGAACACGGCACACATATATAATTAAAAAATTGAATTATGAATTTATATTGACAATTTTTAAGGAAACAAGTTAGTAAACTATAAAATAAGTGGATGAAATGGAAACTCACACGTATTAACTTAAAACTGTTCATTAAGGAGAAGTTTCTCTCTAGGGTTGTGATGTAAGGGAATGTGCTCACAGAAGACCAGCCACCTTGCAAACTTTCAGAGAATTTATCCCGGAGTATCACAACTGCTGTTAGATAAGCTAGAAAAAGCAAACATCTGAAAAGATAAAATGACAATACATAGTATTTCTTAAATCTAGATTAAAAGAAGGAAAAAAAAAAAAAGCAGCAGCTTCAACTAACCTTTTGTTGAAGATGAATGATCCAGACACAAATCAAAGTTCTTTAATACTGTATATTCAGTAGCAAAGCACATACGTACTCACGCTATAATCTACACAGATTTTGTTTGTGCTCCTGGGTGTGTTACCTGATCACAAGGTGTTGGTTGTACTTTATAATGTCTTAAGCTTGTACACACCCTAAATTACTTGCCTGGAATATCCTGAGATATCTTAAAATGTCTCTATATGACTTGAATGTGCATTTTTCCCTCCCTTCTTCCCCACTTCAGTATTTGCCTTTAAGTTGTTTCAGGGAAGGAGACACAGGATTATGTCACCTTTATCTCCTTTTAGTATGTGTGCCACATAAAAACTCTTAGTGAGACTGAAAAGTACTGTTAGGGTCTTTTGTAAGGGCAGCTCTTGGAGTTACCAGTAGCCAACAGAACATTTAAATACCAATTTTAGTAGGTGCCATTACCTCTATTGCCATGTTACCTAATGGCCAAAACTGTACTTACTATTCTTACGGGAAGCAGGACTATAAATGAAAGCTCTGGGTGATGTACATTCAGTACACACCATATATAGCTCTTCCTGTTGCCAGCTGCTCAAACTGGCTTGCTCTGGTGTTTTTCTGCTGGGTGTGGATCTATGACTTCAGGGCTTTAAACCATGAAATTTGGTGTGAATTGCCAAACAAGTGACAGGTGGAGAGGATGAGTGTCGCTGAAAATCAGAGACATCTCTCACTGGGCAGGGCAGGCAGACCTGAATGGCTAAGCAGTATTTTATGTCACGATGTAACAGCAGAGAAGAGTCATAAGACTTACAGGAAGGGGAAAAACGCCAACGTTATTCACCGTGCAAGTTTGACTGTTTGCCAAGAACAGCATGGTAAAGTGAGGTGTGAACACAACTGAAGGAGGAAGCCTGTGTTTAGTTGAGAGGAGGGGGTGAGTGATGCCGCTCTGGGGGAATTGTAGTGTTGTTATCACTGAAGTTAGTAGACTGCAAAAATTAAAAGCCAGCAGGAGTTGGCTTCATTGCCTGTTGAAACTTGAATGGAATGTTATCTAGCTTTGTGAACAGATCCTCCCTGCCCTATGTAGGTCAATGTCACAGTTGATCAAAACAGGAATAGAACAACTCTCCCTAAAAATTCTCACATCACAGTAATAAGGAAGCCATAAGTTCCCAGAATAAAACATTTGTGAGAAGATCAATCTGCCTGAAAAGTAGAATATAGGAAGAAAAGTTTTAAGTCTTTACTCTGCAAGGAAAGCAAAAAAAGACCACAAAAACCTTTGGCTCTGAAACTGAAATTGTTCATGTTTTAAGGACAGTACTGTTCCTCAGTATTGAAAGGCTTGAGTCTGATATTTAGAAGCAACTTTGCCTACAATCAAATTCAGAAAGAGGTCTAGAATTTAAATACAACCTAAAATTAAATTAGGTGGTTAAGTTTGCCAAATTGGAAGTTATTTGATGAACCACAGACATAGTTAAAGCACAATCACTTTTTGAGACAAATGTTAAGTAACATTAAGGAAAGAGATGTTGTTATGGATAAATTTCAGATAACATGAAGGTATGCATTCAGTTTCAGATTATCTTCCTTTATGTGAATGTTAGATTGTAAATATCTTTCAGAAAGCATATAAATTAAATACAAACCATTTACTTTTAGCCTTCTTCAAGATTTATTACTAGATTAATGCATTAACTTTTTGTATCACACTGCTCTTAAGAAGCTATTTTCTAGAAAACCAAATAGTATCAGCAATTCAGGGCAAGGAAAATTATACTTGAGATTTTAAGAATTTAAGAATTCAAAAACTAGTTTGATTAGAAGAAATACAGAACATTGGCATCTTCATATTCAAATCATTATCCCTTGATAACATTTTATATTTATGCAATAAATGGTTCTCAGGTCGACAGTGAAATTAATCACCAGCGTCTACATTCAAGTTTACTTTTCTCTTACTTCTATTTTGCAATACTGCAAGATGTAACTTCTGCTATCTCCAATACTGGCCCACAAAAAGCACTGACTGACCTGTCTCCTTACAAATAGACACATAACTAGCACACTTTGATACCTACTTTTGAAGTTTTTATTTTTTTAAATTTTTCTCTGAATTTATTTTAATGTAGTTCAAAATATACTTAACTTGTAACATTTCTAGATCATGTTCAATTTGGATAGAGTGCACATCATACTGGATGAAATGGTGCTAAATGGCTGCATTGTGGAAACAAACCCCAACAGAATTCTTGCACCGCTGTTTGTGCTTGACAAAGTGGCGGAGAGCTAGGAAGATGCAAGACTGACTGAAACATTTAACAAAAGATGGGGAAATCCTCAAAAGCATACCAACAAGCAATCCTCTGATTTTGCAAGACCAACTCACGCAATATGTAAATCAGCTTAAAAATATTTCCTGCTTCTCCTGTACCCTGAAAAAGACACAGAACCACAAAGTGGAAACTTCATTTTCAGACTTGCTAAGGACACAGCAGAAGCCTTTCTGGAACAAAGAAACGTTCCTCAAGAATTGTTTTTTCTTTCAAACAAACAAAGAATAAAGCAATGGAAACTTACTTTTGACTGTGTAGGTATTGCTCTGAATCATGTAGCATTCTGCCAGACCTAGAAAGACAGAAAATATGGAAAAACAATTTCAAACTAACTTTCAATGGCACTTTTCAAAACAACAATATGATTTTTTATTTTCATTCGTATGTACACTGTGTGTAAAAGTTCGGTAACTCTTATGACCATCTTTAAACTAGATTCAGCCTTAGTCAAAAAGCTGGTTGTCTTGACCACAGAGATCCTCTGATTTTCGGTTACAAAATACATGTAAATAACACAAGTGTAGATATATGTAAGATTCCCGCATGCTGTGTTAAGTTGTAACTAAGTTACTTAAATATTATAACAATAATAAACTAAGTAAAATCAAAAGGTTTGATATTTTATAATACACATCTGCTTTAATAAATCACACAGTATCTTCTTTAATTTGGAATACCACTGTTAAGTGTTTTTTTTCTCCCCTATTATTCTGTCCACTCATCATGATTAAAGTCTATAGAACATGATCAAGAAGAAACATGCACATCTCTCAAAACATTTATGTACCACATCAAGTCTGCAGTAGGAAGTAGCTTACAGTAACTTCTATTCACAAGGCATACAAAATATCCATTTGTATCCAAATGCTACATTCCTTAAATTGCTTAAGTCAGTAATCAGCAATAACTTTAATTTACCTTTCTAGAATGAAGTTATCAGGTTCCTTCTTCGTGACGCCCAAGCCAGTGCTAGGTACAACAGGAGTATTGTGAGAGCACTATGTTTGAAAGCAGCATTTAAATTGTACAGAAAGCAAAGCCTAGTGAAGTGTAGCGAAGAAGTGTTTATAGCTTGCAACTTCCAAGTTCTCTTCCTACCAGCCAGGAAACCTCAGCATCCTGAGAAACAGGTGGCATTCAAACTTCTCAAACTGAAGACACCACAGAGTATAGGCATTTCTTGCAAACTACCACACAAACTTCCAAGTCAGGTTAGTATGTTGATCTCTAATCATACATACAGTGCCAGCAGACCGCAGCCTAGTCCTGTTTCTCTACAGGTTGCCAACATAAATATTCCTTCCCAGTTCAAGACAATGCTACAGTTAAATAAATTTTAAAAATACATACAGAACTATTTCCTTTAATTGACAGAGAAAATACTTAATAGTGATGAAAGCAGAAAACCCACAAAGTATCCATCCATAAAGAACTAACTATATGGGGAAAACTTGCCAGGTTCAGCATGTAATCCAAATTCGAACACCAGATCTTTAGGCTACTATTTGAGGCAGAATCTTTTGGCAAGCCTTTCCTCAGCAGGGGTCTAAGCAAGAACAATTACCAAAGAGAGCTGGCACAGAACAAAACGTACCATGCAGACAGATAAAACTAAATTTTTCTTTTTTTTCTTTTTTTGAAAAATGAGCATTAAAACATGTTTAAGAGACACATTACTTTTCCTTTGCTTTGCCATGAGCTGCTTTCTGCCAATAAACATCTCACCACATAACAAAAGCAAGATAGGCACTCCACCTCAAGTAAAGCAGAACCTGCCACACCATGGGACCCAGTTTTCATTCCAATGTAATAAGGAATTAAAATCTCAGGCCATGGGCCCACTGAAAAGCACCAAACCCTGCCATACACAAAGTTATCACTGCCAGTTGCACTGTGTAATGTTGAGAGTTGAGTACACAGATGAGTTAATGACATTAACTATTGCCATGTTTCTTTTAAACCTTGCAAAAGTATGGCCTCCTGTTCAAAACACATACATAGATTTAGTAACATAAGAAACATTAAGAAGGTATTCAGAGGAGACAGCTGTATATGTTGCAAACATTTTAATGATTACTGTTGAGCTTACACATTGGGTGTTTTGTTGTTTTTAAACTTCAAACTGCAACAAGTTAAATAAATGTTTATAATATACAAAGAAAATACAACCAAAAGTAAAACTTGCTTTAAGTGTGCCTTGCACTAGAAACCAGTGTTGTTTTTTTTTTTTTTTAATAGCTTTATTGTTGAACTGCACAAATACACTTAAGGATTTGATCTTCATAGCAGGGCATTTGAGAAATCAAAATATATTCCCACTTGAAAGAAAACAAAAGGTTGTGCATGATTATATGCAAAAACCCACTAAAATACTCCAATAGTGCAGGCACCATTAAAAAAGAAAAAGCTGGAGATGCCCATTAACTCTAAGTTTTAAGGAAGCAAGTTTCTGACCAGTTAGCTTAAAGCCAGCAAAACAGGGATCAGTGATGGCAACTGTAGTGTACAAGGTATTAAATGACGAACTTTACACAAATACACTGTTAGAAATTTGTATCAGTGAACACTGAAAATCTGATGATCTGTTCTTTGGAACAGTCAAACAGAACCACCTTAATTTCCAGTTGTGCAAGCCCTTGAAGCATCACACAGTGTTCTGTGCCAATTTCTTGCTGGCTGTGTAGTTACAAGGATTTATTCTGTCATTAGCAGCTAACAAAATTATTCCACATGTTCCTCACGAGTGAAAAAAGGCAAGTCTCGTCAGAGCACAGCGTGGAGATCATATTTTTCTGCACACAAACACAAGAGGCTTTGCTAGTATCAAAAAACACTTTCTCATGTCCAATATTGCAGTCAACAACTCAGTTGAGATGGAAGCCTTTCTCCATTGTAGCAGCTAGCAGACGCTCTCTCATAATCTCCTCAGAAGAATACTCAGGCAACTTCAGGTAATGCACACATGTATTCACAGATGGGTAACTGGCATCTGTGGCATCAACCTGAGGAAAACAAAGAACATTTGGTACTGCAGTTGTTCACTTCACGTGCTTATGTACTATAAGGATGCCAAAAAAAAAAAAAAAAAAGGCATCAGGAAAGCTACAGACATAAAAATGTATCCACTTTGTATGTACATTAAATCCTTTCTAAGCAAATGAGATGTCAGAGAACGGACCTGAAGCACAGGGTAGTACTGAAAGCTTGGCATAGCGACATGAATTAGAAAAGGAAATAAAATTTTAAAAAACAACCAAACACAAAAAAAACCAGCAATGCAGCAAGGCCTACATTCAAATGCCAAACTAGCTGGTTTGGAAAGGTAACCTGAAGAAACCATACCTTGCGTACAACAGTCAGCCGGGGATGTAGGTTTGCCAGTCCTCCTGGTGGGAGTGTTGAGCAACCAGTGGTGAACTGGAGGAAAGCCTTTCTTTCATCTGAAGACATACCACACAGAACTCTCACAAAGCGAAGGAATCCAGGGCTTAAAATAAATTAAAATGATCAGTTACAATAACATTCTATGACAGATGTTCTGCTTCTCTCCCCAGTTTTTCTTCAGACATGAATATCAGCATCGTTAGCAGTGCCTAAGTAGACACTGTAAGATTCCAGTTTCTGTTCAAGTAGTCAGTTAAGAATAAAACATCATAAAACATAAAAATACTTTTTTACTCTTCCTGCTGAATACTACAAGGGAAACTGCAGGTAGATTAATAACGAATTCTCCATACTTATCCTGGAGCGTTATTTGGACATCTTCTGTAGGAACAGCTGGAGAAGACAACAATTCAAGTCTATTCTATGAAGAATCTGACTAAGCTTAAAGCCTTTCACATACCACCTCTGCAGTATGAAGCCATTTCCATTCATATATGAGTTTGTTTCTAACTTGCTAAAGACTTCATGCAAAAAAAATACGAAAAAATGTAACAGACTACCAACAGATCTTCAGAGAATTCTCTGAATGCCACCGTTTTTATCTGTGTCAGCCCAAAAAACACGGACTAGAGGGCATGTATGAAGAAAGTATTACTTTCTGCAACATGCCCTCAGGTATCAGACACCGCATTTCAGCTGTATCTTTGTATGTAGGGCAGGCTGCACTCAGCATCTAAGGCTGGTTAGGATCCTTATCAGCATGCTTATACTAACATAGTTTCATACCTAATTTCTATGTTTTAGCTACTAAAAAAGATGAGTAGCCAAAAACAAACAAACCACTAAGACCACCTCCCAGTAGCCAATCAGCAGTGTATATTCTGACTGCACAGTACTTTTGGTTTCAACTACACTTGAAGAGGAAGAAATAAGAAATAAATGACAAATATCAACGGTAGCCAACTGAAGTCGTAGCCACCAACAACACAGACAGAAGTAAAAATTCTCAAGTGACACATTTTAATAGTGTGTTTAAGTAAGCTGCCCTTACACTTCCACTAGTTTGACACTTAAATATTTTCTTTTTTATTTATCCTCATCATGAAAACACCAAGTGCCTTCTAATCTATGTGTTGTAACACAATTATTTCATATAGGTTAAGGCAATTAGTTGCTCTTCAATCGCTGCCCATTCCCATTTTACATCTTTACCTAAGGAATATTCTAGGTGTTTTGTCAACCATGCATCTAAGTGATTTTTAAATCACTTTGAATTAAAGTACCTGTCCCGTGTATATCCCAGTTTAGGTTCTGTATAATTGATGATATCCTCTGCTGCCCAGGAAGGCGACTGATTTCCACAAAGAATCATCTGAACTTCTTCATGGCTGAAAGAACTCAGCTTCTCCATTGGGAAGACTCTATTGAAGCCATCTTTAATATATACAAGATATTGTTATGAAGGCACACCAAAAGAATGTTTAATGAAATAACATCAGCACTTCAATTGTACTTCAATCAAGTAAACATCTACCAACATTTTCTAAATTAACAAAACTGAATGTCTCCAAGGTTTGTAACGGTATACCTAATGCAAAAGTGTTATGAAACAAATCTCTTATTTACCTGCTACATCCTCAAGTGTTTGTTTCTGAAAGCCATTCTACACCACTAATTCAAACCAGGTCACCCTCAACATCAGTAAGTCCACTTAAATATATATTCTGCCATAAATAAAATTACCTCTGAATGCCTCCATCTGTTTCTGTATACCAGTATGCATACAGAAGTCAAACATGAGATCCACATACTCCTCTGCATTATCCATTGTTACAGTCTGTAAAAACAATATATAAATACTCTAAGAATTCACAGTGCATTACAATTGCTGCTGAGATTTCTGAAAGTTGGTTGATTTCTTACCTCATCTTCACCACCTGGCTTGAGATCTACAGCTGTAAATCCATACACTTTGGATGACGGGCAAAACTGAAAATTTAAACTGCAAGACAGAAAAATTGTTAGTTGCTAACTGGAAACAAGTTTGCTATTGCTTTTGTAAATACTCAAGATTAATGAACCCTCCCTTCTCCATTTCAAAATACTGCGGATCATTTTGTGCATACCTAAACTGTGGTACTATAGTATAAAACTACAATTAGTAACGGACTTTGCAAGTAGTATTTCCTGTCTACAGTATGCAGGTGTATTTGCTCACTACTTACTTGGTTTTGCTATAAAAACATTCTTGCAGTTCTCTTTAAACTATCACCCTCAAAACAACTTGAGCAGCTTAATTTAGTTCATGATCTCAAAGAGAATCAATTACATTAATTTTGAGAATCAATTACATTAATTCCCAATACTAATAGTTATAGAGACACTTAACACACTTAGGCCCTTCAGTGGTGGTACTTGTGCTTGTTCTCACTTGTTGACTTAAGTGTAACGTAAGAGCAAGGCCATAAGCAATTACCAAAACCTAACTATATAATTCCTATGGCAGAAGATGATTTTTATGAATAACTCACACTACTAGTGTTGTTTGAAAAGAAATATTTTAGAACTACAAAGATGACATCCTCACTTAAATTCACACAGGTATGAGTAGTTTTGTATCTTCCAACACTGCACTGATAATACTTATTTATTAATACTTATTTATTAATACTTATCCACATTTCAGAAAAGCTCAAAGGGTTCTCTTTAAAAGCTCTTCAAAAAGTTTAATAAATTTCAATAGTTGTCATAACAAATGGATTGATTCACATTTTTGTAAAGGTCTTAGCAAGTATTTAGGTGTTCCTACAGAGTCATAGCGGCATCATCGTGCAGCCACATTTAAGTTAAAACATTAAAAAAAGCCTGAACAGGTAAGAAGGAAAACCCCTAAAACAAGAAGGAACTACGATCTAGCTACAGACAGCAAAATGGATTTTGCTACATCTCTAATGATTGCACCTTCCCCCTCACAATGATACTATTTAAAACAAAGAAATCTCAATTCTTATTAGATGTGGTATTGTTCATCTCTAATACAATACTGTTTGTTTACTTATAAATATGAAAATTCTTACCCCAAATCTTCTATGCTAAGTGGCGGCCCAGAACCTGATGGATTCTTCAGCATTAATTCCTGTAGTTTTGTATTTTTTTCATCTTCTGACAGACTTTTGTTGCTTAAAATTTGACGCCTTTTAATTGCAAGGTCCTTAATTTCTTTTAGAAACCTTGCTCTATGTGGATTTATTAATTCAAAGTCTTCCCATGTTAGAATTCCATTAAACCAGGCAGGAGGTTTAGGTTTTGGTGGATCAAGAATAAATTCTGATTTGGAGTCTTCTTCCAGACTTCCTACTGACAATGAATCATGCCCTTCTTCTGTAGAAGCCTCTGACTGACTTTCAGTACAGTGCAAGTCCCTGTCACTCCGTGATTCATATATCAACTTACTCATATTGCTTTTAATGTCTCCCATACACATGAGTTTAAAAAAAGGCTTAGAAATGGGTAAATCCACAAGTCTATTGTCTTGAATGCATTTGGCCAAGAAAATTCCAAGGAAATGAAAGAGTTTGGTTATCCTTTCAAGTTCATCACTATCTTGTGGGAATGGTGCTGTGAAAAGTCCACATGATCGCTGTACATAGTAACCAGGGGGTTTTAATCCACCACCAATATCAACCTGATTTAAGAGACAGAAAATAAACATTAACATTAAAAATTCATAAATAAAAAATAACATTGATAAAGGTGAATTTAATCATATGACTGTGCTAGTTAACTTACTTTTACTGTACTTTCATGTTATAAAGAAAAAAATGAGAAGGAGCTATGGAACACTGTGGTTATTCCTGATGATGATGAGTGGCTGCTCACTGATCGAATGCTCTTTCCTTCCTTCTAGCTCATTTTTCTCTTAAATAAGTTTTGAACACTTAGAATTTAACATGCAAACAGAAACAGACCTGACGAGACTCATCATCTGGAAAATCGTCATCGCAAAGCCAAGCTCCCAAATCTGTCCTCTGAAATTCTGCTGCTACCAATGCATAAAACTCCAAGGTAGGACCCAGGCCCGTTCCTTCCTCCCCTAAAAACTCAACCTATAAAAAACACAAGGAATATTAACAATAAAAGAAATTTCTAGTGAAATGTTCAGTGTTGGTTATGCAACAGGATATTTCATATCCTGGCCAGCACATTAGAAATGGCTATTTAAGCTCACTCTACTAGGCAGATATGCTTTACCTCTAGAACAGATTTTCTGTCTGCATGAATCTGCATGACATTTTCTGCCCATTCCATCAGGGATTCACCTCGCGGAACTTTCACCCTTTCATGTTTCAGGCGTCCCACTCTGAATTCTCCCGGATCATCACGTCGCACTGTGCTTGTGGTTCTCGTTCTTTCAACAGTGGCTTCACGTCTGTTTTGCAGCCACACAATTGCTCTAGAAAAAAACCCCACAAAACAGTTATTTAAAACTTGAGTACAAAAGAAAAAAGTTTACTTAAAAAAAAATTCTAACATATTACTATAGTGTTACAGGAATTATACGGGTCCTTTGTTCTCCATAGATCCAAAAGACCCATATCAATTAAGCAAGAACAACTGCCTCTAATAAGAATACTTATATGAAGGCAAAGTTCAAAATTCCTGTATGGATTTCCATCTATGCAACAATCAACTATCTACAAATCTACCATCTGGTTGGTTGTTTTGTTTGACATTTGCCTAGAGGTGATGGACACCCTGTACCAGGAGACATTCAAAGTCAGGCTGGACAGGGCTCTGAGATAGGTGTAGGTGTCCCTGCTCTCTGCAGTAGAGCTGGACAAGATGACCTTTAAAGGTCCCTTCCATCTCAAACATTTCTACAATTTCTCTACTAAGCAAAGAACAAACAAAAGTTATGTGCTTTGGTTTATATTTTCAAAAATCATTTAATTCACAGTTATTTTAAGCAAGTTCTTTTATTTCTTGTTTTTAGTTCGTTACGCAATGAACTGCAGCCCAATTGAATTACTATCTGGTATAACTATCTACAGGAACCCAGCCATGTCTTCAGATAACATGCTGAAGGATGAAATTTCTTCAAATTCAGGAGAATATCAGACAAAAGATAAGCCACTCATCATAAACTTCTAACACAATGAATGAGAAATGTTAGAAGCATCCCAAAGTTCTGAAGTTTCCCAGCATCCTCCCATTTTTCCTGCTACCTGCCTAAAATGCTTAAAATCTGGAAAGCCAAGTTTATCTTGTTAGGATGAGGTTTTTCTGTGAGTTACTAATTCAAAAAGCTATCTTGAAAAATAAATAAAATAAACGAAATCTGAGAGGTGGAGATTTTTTTTTTTTTTCACTTGTTTGTTTACCTTGATGCTCCAAATGCTGTGCAGGTGAAGTATAACTGTCTAGTTTCAAATGGAATTAAGAAAGGACACTTGCTTGTTAGCTGCTCACACCAGTCTGGCAAAGCTCCACTCGCTAGTGCCAAGGGCTCCTTAGTTTAATGGAAGAAACAACAACAAAAAGTATTTCTATTATTAGGCTCAGGTTGTTCCAGCAAGTTTGTAACTGATGAACAGACACCTAATATATGCAAGCTGAGTTTTCAACTTTTCTAAGGCAAGTTCCTTGCTTCTTAGCAAACTTGTTTTTTTTCTTAAATGCCACTAACAAGATGTTCCCTGAGTTTCTGGAGTTTGAGTGGACACAGAATGCTTTGGCGCATACGCTAAGATCTGTACTAAATCCTTGGGATGCCTACTGGTCAAAGTACTGTGGGGAAGTCACAGTACGTAATTATCAAGATAACTACTTCTGAATTGTGCTCAAAAGTGGTCAAATACTTATTCAATTCTGGAAGACACCACAAAAAATTCAGTGATAGTAGAGATGATCCATACTGAAATATTACTATTGTCTCTTCTAAAATAAAACATAACAACAAAGAATGCCAGAATTATTTTATCACTACAAAGATATTTGGGTGCCTAAACATCCTTTATAAGATCATGAAAAACAAACTTTCTTCAATAATTAGGGTGACTTAACTGTAAATAAAGAACCTCAAAAAGCAAACAAGGAAAAGAACTAAGTGAATTTAGAATCTTCATTTTCTTTAATAAAGATTAAAAAAAGACGTGGTTCTACTGAAGCATAATTCCATATCCCCAAATATTACCTGGGATGGTGAGGGTGGAAGATATGACATCAAATAACCCCCACTGCAAATCCTCTCCTGCCCTACAAATGGAAACTGGAGATTCCAGGATTGCAGCAATACTGATAACCTATGCTCAGTTACCACATATCATAATACTCCTGTTCCCAATTGTGATTTCCAATTTAAAATAACTTCAAATTTTTGCTAATGGATGAGGAACTACTCTAGCAAAAACAAAAAACTTGCAATTCTGATTTTCAGGAAGAAGTTTGATGCCTATAAGAGTTAATTCAGGAAACCTGTCAAAGCAACTACTTGGAAGCATGTCATTAGGTCTCTTCATTATTTTGTAATGAAATCCACCAGCTCATTAGAACAAATACTGAAGTTTGACTTAGTCATACTAAGCTGACTAAATGTCAACCAACATAGTTCAGAGAGTATCTAATATAAACATTTACAGTAAGCTGATAAGCACTTTCTTCCACCTTCTAGAGGATTTCACAGTTGGTTAGACATAAACTAAACCATCATTTTATATATATCAAGGCCTGTGTTGGGGATCATAACTGCTATCACTTCAAAACAATTGTTTCAATTGGGATGAAAAAATCTACGCTTTCTAAACATAACAATCATAACATTCATTGCTATGTTTCTATTCAGACTAGCATGCTACTGCAGAATTTACTCATCCAAAATAAAAGAAAATAAATTTTGTATGAAACAATTCAAAAGGCAAGACAGCAAAAAAGCTAATACATTCAAATTGTTTAAGTAAGAAAGAGTTTTACCTCAATCTGCTGCAGAATTTTTGTGGTAATTTTTTTGCTTGTGAATTCATCTGGTGGAAAGTTAAACTGAGGATGCTCATCTGCTTCTGAAATGAAGAAAAAAATTCATTTATTTTGTGTTCACAAAAACATTTGAGGAACTTTGCTTTATAATTCACACACCTTCTTGAGAAGTTCGCGCTGTGTAAGGGTCACTAGCAACTATATACAAAATGCGAAGTAACTGCAAAACATCTTCCACTCCACAGGAGTTCTGTCCACTGCCAGCTTTGGCTTGAGGTTGCTCTTTTGCCAAACTAAGGATATCAGAATTCTGAAGAGTAGAAATGGCCCCCTGGCTTAATCCAGATTTTGATCCGTGTTCACAAAAATCCTAAGGGGAAAAAATAATAATTAAAAAATGTTATGAATGAAAATTGCATATTACCATCCTTATGCTCGTGTGCTCCAAGTTAAAGATTTGAAAAACCAGAATGGTTACTTGAACATTTAGTTCAATTGTTGATAATTCAAATCATGATTCAAACACACTTTAACACATCTATATTTAACGGAAGATAAAAAAAAAAAAGCAAAACACAAACTTGCTATTGGCCCGTGAACATTCAAAACAAAGCACACAGCCATACATAAATAAAAAGATTGGATGCAGACATATACCTTGTATGCAGCTATGAGCTGGGAACAGTTTCTGTTTTTCCTAATACTTTTATTAGTGCCGGTTAATTTCCAGTGGCGCAGGAAAGCTGAATCTGCATTCTTCTGCAGGTAGGTTATCAAGTCATTCTTTGGTAATTCATCAGTGCCAAGGTACTGCTCCACATGCTCTACTGACCAGCAACCCTACAACAGGAACCACCAAATGTTGGTTTTTCCTGATTGTAAAGTCTTGAAGATTTCACCATGCATTATGTATTTGAAAAGAACATGCATGAACAAATATACTCAAAAATCCTTTAGCTAATTGAAAACTGTTAGTTTTTTTAATGTAGCATTTCATAAACTGCAATAAGACTGACTTTGCTGTTATTTAAACAGCCACAACAACATAAACAGAGGCAGGGAAGTCTTACCATTTTTCCACTTTCTTTTTCTTTATCAGAATCCTTCATTTCTCTGTACATGATTCTAGATATTAAAACAATGAATTAGTACTCCATACTCATAAGATGTCCTCAAAATTGTGAAGTTACACACTGAGTTGTTAGACACAATGACACTTAAGTAGCATAATCCAAGAAAAAACCAAGCAGTTGATTTTCACTTCCTAGAACATCCAGCAAAGCTCTTAAACTAGTACAAGCATTTAATTTTCACGGTGTGAATAAATTAAATGCTCTGCAAGATAACTACATTTCTTTAAGTCAAGTTAGAGTATACAAACCACTTTATTGTTCAAATTTCCCAACGTGGCTTTAGGATCTTCATTACATGAGCTCAACGAAGCTTGAAATTCTAGGGTAGTTTACTGTGTATGTATTAACTTCAGAGACTTGCACATTTACAAATATTTCTACTGTTTTTAGTTTTTTTTTTTTTAATACAAAACGCCACTTTTGACACAAGACAACACAGACAATAGTTGTGACACAAACACTGAAAAAATATTCAAAGTTAAAAACTGCAACAACCATACTGATGTTGTTTTCATATGCATTAATTTTCCAATTAGATAGAAATTATACTGGTAGGGTAATTGAGACATGCACAATTACAGTTTTAGAATTCCTATTACCATAAATCAAGTAAAGACAAGTTAGGATAGAGAGAATAGCTGAATTTGGAATGGACTCAGTTTGTATTGTCATACATGCTCTTAAGCCCTTTAAGCCTTCATCTCCCAGATGCCCTTTGCTAGAACTTGCTCTGGGTCCACATCTCTCATAGGCTCTCAGGAGCTCAGAAGTCTCTCACTAGCACTGAGGGGAAATATTTCTTTCTACAGACTGGTGGTAGTGTTCTTCCTACCAAAGCCCAGGATGCTGATGACTTTTCTTTGCTGTAAGGGTGCATAGCTGGCTCATGTTCAACTTTATCTCTACCAGAACACTCATGCCCTTTTCTCCAAGCTACTTTCCAGCAAGATGTCTTCCAGTCAGCAGCAGCGCTGCATCCTAACCTATTGCCCTTCACACCCCTCACTAGTTTCAACTCTGAACTGGCAATGACTTTACTTTCCCTCTATTTGCATGCTCAGACAACGTCTCCATATTCCTCCTGGGTCACTTGGCATTCCTTCCATCATTTGAATACTTCCTTTTAATGTTTTGAGTTCTTTCGGGAGTTTCTTCATCCATGCAGGTCTCCTACTGCCTCTGCTTGACTTCCCACACGTTGGGACAGACCATTTTTGAATGCGGAATAAGCAATCCCTCAAAAAAATAATCAACCAGCTCTCTCAGATACCTCTTCTCTCTCTTAAGCTGTCACAGTTGAATGTTAGAGATCATTATCTTTTTTTTTTAATTATTTTTGAAGTAGTCATAGCACTACCTTCAAAACTGATAGGAACATCTGAACAAAAACGTAAGGAAAAAATCTAACTCTAGCATTGCTTCTTACAGAGGAGGGAGAGATCTTAACATTGTTTTATGTCTGTCTCCTAATCAGTCACACAGTGTTCTCTTTGCAGAATAACAAACTTATGAGCTTACGTGTATGTTGGCTCCCAAATACGTCTAAGTTTGTCAGATTTCACATTGCCATTACAGGAAAGCTGTAACAATTTCTGTACGTAGTAAAATATTGTGGATCGAAAATTTGTTAGTGGCAGTTCTACTTCTCGAGTTGTTCCAAGACCTGAAACTTTCAATGTAAGTGCTAAGCGTGGTGAAGGCATACACTCAACCTCTTCCAAGAGTTCTGAATGAGGTGTACCTGCAAAAGAAAAATCATATGACATGATGTTAACATAAAATACATAAAACATGATGAGCTGGCTTAAACATTAATAAAGTGATTTAATAAGGAACTATAAAGATTTCCTGCATGCAGGCCAGCAAGTTTAGCAAGCACTGAATTAAAACTATGAGCTATTACTAAGTGCCATAATTATACCACTTCTCTATGTGAGTAAAGCTACCATCCGTTTTTGAAATCCATATTGATTCTTACACATCAGTACTATTCTCTTTAATATAATTATAGCACATGAATTACTTATTTACATGGTAACTTCCTTTTGTATTGACTCTTTACAGTTCACCAAAATCAACAATGGTTCATTTCCACATAAGCCTAAAAACATGCACTCCTTTCTGTAATGAACACTGACTATGCCTACAGAGCTGAAGAAGAATGAAGGAAAAAGAACCTATGCTATGCTGCTTGTCATACAGACTGCTCAGTGACTGTATGAAGTTTTCCATCATCTAGGCTTTGGAATGCTTCAGCAAGACCTCTCCAATCAAAGTTACTCTAGGCAGTTCAATACAGAGATTATTTCCTGTAGGTTGACCGAGACATAGCAAGAGACCTAACAGTAATGTGAATTAGATTCAAGACTGTGACTATTTTACACGGTGCTTAATTTACTTGTTCCTCAGTGCTTGCATACGCAGAAGCAAATGAAGCTCTCATTCAAACAATGAAAAGCCACACAGACACAAAAGTATGTTGTACTGGCTAATAGTGATAGGATCCCCAGAGCCCAAAGGGCCCTTATAAAGCCTGATCACATATCACAAATGCAGCTAGCTTGTCAACATACCCGGTGGAGGGATTTCTAAATCAGTTGTTTGCTGAACATTTGTTCGACCAGGCCTTGGATCAAAAGCAGGAACCAGAGCAGAAAATTGCCGTTTCAATACATAATCATCATCCCATGTTCTTCTACGACCTCCTTTGGTCTCATACTCCTCCTCTTCCTAAAATAAAGGAAGTAAAAAGGAATCACTTCTGCTGTCAACTTGTTCCCAGGATGCTTTTTAAGATGTCAGTTCTGACCTATAATATCTCAGAGTGTGCTGATGTTCAAAAACATTTTTCACTTGAAGAAATGTTGAAGGTGGTACAATTTGTCAAATTTGCACAGAAGGGGGACTGCCCACTTAGCAATCCTTTCCAACAAGGCCCCACAATTTTACTGTATCCATATGAATGTGTAAGAAAACAGCTTTTGTTAATACTCAGGATATATGCAAGAACAGGAAAAAGGCAGAATGAACTGCCTTCTGAAAGAGGTATTCTGTTTGCAGTGCCAGAGAAGTATAAGCTTATTTTATCTCTGGCATTTGATTTAGAGCCTTAATGGATTGGCACTTATAATCGAAGAGTCAAAGAATGGCAGAGGCTGGAAGGGACTTTTGACTCCTGCTGGATCAGCAGGGTCACCCAGTGCAGGTAGCCCAAGACCATGCGTATCTGAGGTCTCTGAAGAAACATATAAGGAGGTAAACTTCACTACTTCTCGAGGCAGTGTGTTAGTGCTCAGTCAGCTACACAGTAAAGAAAGAGATTCTTAAGCAATTCTCCAATTTAGTAGTGCTAAAACCGAATGCATATATTTTAATTTGAATCAGAATGATTGGAGTTGAAAGGGACGTTAAAAAAATATCTGTCTAAGACTCCGTATTGCCAAAAATATCTGGATTTTTAATGTATCTGTTAGCATAGATAATTAAGGTAAATAACTATACTGTACCATAACTTCCTCATATTCTTGATCTTCCTGGTTATCATCTTCATTTTCATCATCTTCTTCATCTGGTTCAGGTAGATCCTCATCATCATCTAACTCTGCCAACAGAGTACTAGCTCGACAGCTATCCAGAAAATCTATAACATATATATTTATATATTTATTTGCAAAATAAAAAAGATCTCTTAAAGACAAATTATGAAAATGTAAAAACTTTAACATTGAGAAGACTGAAAAAACAATTCTCACAAACAAAAACAGAGAATTAAACCACTGCTGATACAATATATCTAACAAATGAAGCCTATAACAGTGTACTTAAGAATAACCAGAAAGTGCTCAGTTTTTCATTTGCTTTTATCAAACATGTTATAATTCCATTCATTTTAAATTACGAAAGACTGTAAAAATTAGTACACCAGTTTATTTTGTCTGATTCTAGATTTAGTTTTAAAAGCAGGTTAATGACATAATTTCCACTATGAATATGTGATTACATCTCAAATTATACTGTAAAGGACATTTTAAGAGCAACATTTCTGAAGATTCCGTTGTTACTGAATTTCTGTAACTAAAAGCTGAAGCTAGATACAAAGATCAATTTCACCCACCTAGTACTAACACTTAAAAACCAGGATTTCCCCCAAATAAACAAAAACAGAAAAGAAATTCACAGTGATCCAAGGCAAACTATGATAGGGAAATACTACATTTTTCTATATACAAATAAACGGTCCAATAAACACTCTACTGTAACTTCTGAAAATAACTGTTCAGTTGTTTCTATTTTAAGACTTGTAACCTGATCAAATATTGACACTTAAAAAAATAAATGGAGATGGTATATGTAGATATCTTAACCAACTCCAAGTGGCTCAATTCTAATGCGCTGCTAATCTGAGACTAATCCGAACAGCCAGAACAGACTTCATGATAAGCAACAAAACAAAACAAGATTTCTAATTGCTCATTCAACCAAATTTTTACACAATTTGTGTATCTCTTCTTTCAATAATCTCCCTCAATCCAATGAGCTTCACATTAGAAATACTTTCCTGCATCTAGTTCAAGTTTTTCTTGACTTCATCAACTTCATTCCTCAATTTTATCATTCAGCTTAGTTAACTACAATCCTCTTTTACATCATTCATATCCTACAAATAACTTCCATCCTAATGCCTGAATTTAGCATATAAATTTCATACAACTTTGAATTTTGCTCCTCAAATCACAACTCTGTTCTTTGCGTCAATTTCATTTCTGTGTTCTTTCCAATTTCTTGCAATTACTATAGACTGGAGACACTTGGAATCTCAGATACAATTTTTAGTGTACAGCATGTCTAATGGTTGGATATTTTTCAGTGAATACTAGAATGTATCTCATAATGAGCATGTAGCATGTTAAATGAGAAAGAACACAGCAATTTTACGTAAAGGCTTACATGCATACTACATTAAAAACCAAAACAATTTGTTTACGGTTAAGTGCCCAAAATAAACTATACCATAAATAATCATCACGTGATACAGAAATTACTGAATTAATGACCTGAAATCATAAGTAATATAATGCTAACAAAGTACTCAATACTGCTTTACAAAACTAACACATGAACAACTCAGCTTCCAAATTTTTATCAGTAAATAGACTACTAAACACAAAAAAATAAAATCATAACAATGGGAAGAATGGAAAAATCATTAATGGGAAGTCTGTTTACATTCATTTAAAAATGAAACTTACCATATAAAGAATATTCTGCCTCCTGCCCTGTATCGCTCTCACTAGATGTTGATGTTAGGCTAGTAGTTAGAGTATTACTAAGCGACTGACCAACAGATAAAACTGTAGTTGCTGTAGCTACATTGCTGCTGCTAGTAACACTGGATGTAGACATGGTCACTGTTGATGTGGTACCAGTTGTAGTCAGATTAGGAAAACTTTGGGCACCCATAAGAGGAGACGCTATAGATAAAGATATGGTAAGATAAAATAAATGATTTGATGACTTGAAGAGTACAATTTACATGCATGAGTCCTGTGTTGAAAAATATATTTTGGACTGAAAAATTATCCACTGTGGTATTTTACAATTAAGAATAACAGACTTAGTGGGAAGAGATTCCCAGTGCAAAAGTGCAGGCTACAATGCAGATGCCCATATCTGAGCATATTCTCTTGTGTACAGTTAAAACAAATAAAATTATTAAATAAATCCCCAAATCCCCACTGTAAATCTGAAATTACGTGAACATAAGAAAAGTATTCCTGAAATCTGTTACTCCAATATTGGTTAAAGCCTTACATTTTACTTAAACCTCTAACATCAATGAAATTACACAAAGAAAAGAATTTTACCATATACAAATGAATTAAGAACAGGACATACGACAAATTTGAAGCTTTTTTTGCATTTTCCTTAACATTCTTAAAGCAACTCTGGCTTGTTATCTTTCACATAATTCTTAATGATATTCACGATGAACTAGCAGTATTGTGAAAAACAGAACTTAGTAATGCATGTTGGATGATTTATATTAAACAAGCAACAACTAACAAGTTACCTTACTGCACATACAAATATAACATAGTAAATGCATTTTAGGTTAACGATTGAAACAAAATTCCATTCATCATAAACTCAGTAGAAAGAATTTCAGATACTGTACAGATCTGAAACAGTAGAAATTAATCTTATGCATAATTATGTATTTACACACCAATCTTAAGAACATTTCCTTGCATTCTTATTTGCAAACACAGACGGTGAATCACATGTTTGCATATGAAAATGTGAGGGGTCATCTGTACTTAAACTTATGTGTACTTTTTTTCTACCTATTTTTTCTAAAATTTATCAAATATGAGTTCTACAGTTTCAAAAGCAAACATTTTTGTTATTGCAATTTATCTAAACTGAAGTGTTGCTAATAACTAAAACTAAAAGTATAAATTTCAGACTATTGATGTTTGCAAAGATTAGTACAGTTGAAAGACAGTACAGTGCAAACCAGAACTCCTCCCCCAAGAGCATTTGATAGCTTTTCGATAAAAACAAAAATCATATTTTTGTTGTTTTGTCAAATACTGTTGTAAGAACATAAATACATAAATAAAATTTAAAAATGTAAACTAAAATCAGTAAAAGCAGGTATTGCACTTGATTTTTGTTGTTCTATAGGAGCAAAATTTAGATTTAGTAAGTTATTAAATCATATACTCATCTGTGTAAACAAGAAAGCATGGAATATTTTTTTTCATTGATGTTAAGAATTTGACAGTCAATTGCTCAGTATGCACATCTTTCATCCACTTTAATTAATAACAGTAAACTGTTTGCTCTTATAAGCAAGAGAAACATAAAAAGCCACTGTCAGCATTTCATTTGCTCGGATCTCAAGAACAAGAAGAAGTAGGCTACCATTTAACTCCTGACAAATGCCAATGTTTCCAAATGTAATTCCTACAGCAAAACCAAAGAGATTTAAATCACAAATCATGATTTGTAACACATCTGAATTTGCTCATCTGTTTTTTAACCTAAGCTTTTTACAAAGCACCAATATAACTTTGGTAAGATTGCTCAAATTTAGTATCTAATCTCTGTGGGACACAAGTTCTGATTTACAGTTTCTATTTGTAGATAATTCCTACATGAAGAGTAGTTTAAAAGTTTTGATTTATTTTTAATATTAAGAATACAGAAAAAAAAAACAAAAAAACCCCTGCACTTATTTCCAACTTGAACACGGTCATTATATCAAACGTGCTTGATATCCGACCAATATGCTATTAATCACATAATTACTTCAGAATTAGAGGCACTGAGTATCTGCCTAAAATAACTGACTATCTGACTTTCTTTTTGCTATTTTATTTACATTTTTAATGCAGGCAACAAGCCTTTTTCTCTCCCAGTACCATAATAATACAAATGTATAAATACATTTTAAAATCCTCCCTCAAGTTAAAAAAAAAAAACAAAAACCAACACCGACTATAAACATTTTAAAAACCACTAAAAGCAAATAACACAGAAATTTTAGGAAAGCATAAAATCTTGACAAGAAAATACAGAGTGCTTCCTTCTGGTTAGGTAATTTTACTTCTCCTAACTCATCTACCTCACAAAACACTGAACATCATACCTAATATAAAGCTGGTTAAATAACATCTCAGATGGGAGTGTTCTTAAAATTCAAGAGTGAACTCATAATAAATTTATAGTTTATCTGCTAATATGTTAATCCCACATATAATCTGAGTCAGAACACAAAGAAGTTGAAGCATGTACATTATCCTATTTAAAATGACATTAACTACATATATCTGTAAAATTAATATGCCTGAAAGATTTGCTAAATCTAAAGCTTCATGACAATGGCATTTTTAGAAGACATGGACAGTATTAGTGTACAGTAGATGACTCAGCCTACTAGATAACAGGGAATTACAACAATTTCATCACTTCTTCTTTCTACTCTGCTCTTCATTCCCGAGTTTAGACAAATAATTGGAAATGAATTTGAAATGAAAGAATTTCAAATGAAATATGGAAAACCTGCATTTCCTCAGGTAAATGGTAAAAATCAAATAAAAGAAACAGGAAGGTAGAAGGTGAATGTACAAATTCTACAGAACAGATGGGACAGAAAGAGTATCCTACATGGGCTATCACTGCCACCCTTTTTGTTCTTCATCATGAAAAAAACATCAAATTTCAATTATTTTCCATTTGATGGTACCACAGTGCAATCTGACATCAAGGGGTCACAGAACACTCTCCCATTACCTACAACCTTGTGAGCTCTTCCTCAGTTCTGTAACCTTGCAGAAGAACAAGGCTGCTCTCTGTGTATTTCTGTTAGGCCAACACAATCCAAACTCCTTTACTGAAAACCAAAGAAACAACAAAAACTTGAAATACAAAAGTAAATATTTCTTACTTACTCGCAGTACTCATGACGTTTCTTCCCAGAGTGTTAGTATTGTTATCACTGCTACTTCGGCTTAAATTCATGTTGTTTGTGGCATTGGTACGCGCTATGTTTGCCACTCTTCGTACAAAAGACTCCAGGCTTGAAGTTTCTCGAGATGATAAATTAGGAACACTTGCACTGGAGCTCATTGGCGCCCCAGCAGCCAACAGAGAGCTAACTGAAAGTCTGTTACTTGCTGAGGAGCTTAGAGGTCGTTGGGATGCTGCTTCTTTATTAGTCAGTTCAGAAACTGAACTAACATCAGGAGAGCTTACACTAACAATTCCCATGGAGATAGCACTGGACTCCCCAGGAGTACGTATCGAATTATCAGGACCTAACTTCCTTTCTGTATTTTCATTTCCCATGTCCGCTGTTAAGGTGCTGGTGCTTGCACTGGAAGATGACCCTACTTCAGCCTGAGGTACATTATCAGCGGAAGACAGAACAACAATTGGTTCGTGGACGTCAGTGCCTGAAACTATATTTTGCTCCATTACACTTTCTGATCTCCGCTCCATTTTGGTCGAACCCAAGCTGATGTCGCTGCTACTGGCCACGCTACACACAGAACTGCTGCTTCCTTTTCTACTTGAGGAGCCTGCAGCAGCAGTCGTCTTGTCTGGACAGTTGTTTTTCACCAAGCTGCTCCATGACTGCGTTGTGCCTGAAACAGTGGATGAAACAGGTTTGGGTGATGCCGCTGAATCAGGGTCGTACCCTGGTGCAAGCTTGAGGTCAAACTTTCCTTCTGCGCCCATACGGTAAGAGTTAGAGCCACCAGCATCCCAGGTGACATCAATCCAGCCTGGAAAGGGACAGGAGTTTGTGAGATCCAGCAGAAAGCAGACAGGAGCGTCAGACAGTAGCTCCACAATGTGGGATCAGCTCCTCATAAGGGCTGCACATCTGAATTGATAAAATTACTGAATAACCCTTAAAGCCAATTCAAAAGGAAGAATGGTTATGCAATTTGGCAATGTATTGTGAAAATTAAGGCAGCAAGCATGATCAGCTTCTATCTTCAGGATCCCGGAATCCAGCCAAAAGCAATGAATGAACCTGACCTACTAGGATCTCTCAAATTTTTCTTATTAGATTCTCTAACATCAGAAACAATATCAGTGTAACTTGATTAATATCTGGCAAGAATCTGTAATTCCTGTATGAATATTTTATGTTTTTCTTTGTTCAATACTTGATATACGAGCATTTTATTAAAATTGGTTACTTTCAGATTTGATACTTTTTTCTCCATATAGTGAACGCAGGAGTTTAATGATACACAGCTTTTTGACTCAATAATTTAGGAACTCAGGCATTTCTTACTCACAGGAAAAGTCTCAGAGCAGATAAGGACTACTTATTTCAGGGTTGCAAGAGGAATTCTTTTCACAGAAAGTTAAAACATTATACTGGGATCAAAACAGCACGAAAAAGAGATGCTGTTCCTCTTTAACTCCTTCATTAAATGTCGTAAGTTAAACATATTAAAGCTGTAATGATAAGGATAACATGTAAAATTTAGCTAACTAGAATACAAATGGGGGAAAAAATCTTTTTACTTGTCTGATACCTACTATAATCTCTGCCATCTAAAACACTTCTTTTAAGTTTTTCTTATTGTGCATTAACTTTACCAAATCTTGTGCTGCTATTCTAATCTATTCCATCATCACTTTAGACTGAAATAGAAGATCACAGGCATTTTCCTGTTTAGAAATATCATCCTGGAGGAAGAACATTTAAAAAAATGGATAAAGCTTCCACAGAAGTAGACATCTTATCCCCATGCGAGCAGGCTTGTATCATGTTATTGTTTTTTTTTTTTAATACTCCACCTACACAACCTACATCTCAGCAGTTTCGCACCACTGAAGCTCTGAGAGGCAAATTTGCCAAAGAAAAGTTTAGTATCTTTCTATATTTTAGTGGTCTTTCTTACCAAACACAAAAAAAGTTCCACACAGTTAAACAGTATGATTTTTCATCTTTATGTGTATCTGGCTTAGGCATTCTGAAAAAGCACAATTAAATTACTGTTCCTTTTTTGTATAGCTCCTTCTATAATATTAATCACAGACAGTTCAAAACCTACACAGTTTTTTAGAATACATAGTATGTGCTTGTTCCTTTTAGTCCTGTCACTTCATTATTATGGCCCCCAAACAATTCAAGATTTGTTTAAACATGTTAATAATTGCAGAAAAGCCAATGGAATATTAATTTCTAAATTCTATTTGCAAGACAACTGTGGCAGGTCTAATAGTATGCTGACAGATTTTTCATACTTTGGCATTATTTCACAAATGAACCTCCATTTCACCTATGCTTAAATGGAAAAAGTTTACCAGAATGTAGGAACAAAAAAAATATTAATTTAGTAATATACTATTCACAAATTAGATTTAAAATCTTAAAAGTGAGAGTGCAGCTATACATCTGGATGATAAGATTGTTTCCTATGAGCTACACTGAATGGCTTTAAAAAGACTCAATTTTTCAAAACATTTTAGATCACTGTACCTTGGACACTACTCAAATTTTTAAGAAATGACAGCTAAAAATCTGACTAAGAACGACTTAAAATACTTCAGAAACAAGGTCAGTCTTATGTACACCAGACTAGGGGTAGAGGTGGGGGAAACTGGGAAAGTATGTTCACAGCCTTTTCTGTTGACCTTTCACTATCTCCTCCTCTTGAGCAACGACTCTGCTGGCTGTTGCAGGTTTCAATTTTGATCCCTCGTTAATTTCATTTTTTTAAATCAATGAAATAACAATGCAATCCCAATGAAGCTAGCAAGGTAGGAAAGGTACAGAACACAACAAAAGTGAAGAAAAATACTGAAAATGCTAAGCTAGAAGAAATGAAGAATGTAAATATAGATATTGCAGCCCCAAAGTTAGATTAATCAGTAAGCATCAACCAACCGGACATATTTTTATTTTGTTGTAATGAATGTCAATATAACAAAAAACAAACAAACAAACAAAAACAAACAACAAAAAAACCTAAAGGTCTAAAAATATTTCATTTACAACAATGATTTCTTTTCTGTGCATTAATACAGAATTTCACAAATGGACCACTACAGTTACAGTACTTAGCTACCTCCTCCCCAAAAGTATCAACTTCCTCAAGACACTAGAATAGAAATACTATGATGTTACCAATTCCACATATAGCATATGTGGATAGCAAATAAATATCAAATAGTCATGCTACAGAGATTTACAAATTCAGACATTTGTACTCACCATTGTGCAATTCTCCTGTAACAGTGCCTTCACCCTGTGGGCTTCCATCCTGATCTCTCCACTTCCAATCAATTCCTCTGATTACTCGAGCTCCTGGAACCATGTATTTCAAAACTTGAGAACGGACCAGACGTCGCTGCCTTCGCAGATTTGCTTCAGCTTCTTTAGCAGCTTTTCCTTCAAGAAATATCAACAGGAATTAAATGACTGGAAAAGTATAGCAATATTGAATGGGGAATACTTTTGAGCTTGTTTTTAAGCAAGTTCCAATGCAAAAGTCAACTTTTTTTTTTTTTTTTTTTTTTTAACATTTATTTGTATACTTTATGCTCATTAGTATTTTAAGGGAACAAAGAGGATATACACAGTATTTTTCTTACCCAACTGGTCTTCACATACTCCATTCACAGTGCCATAAAGTTCAAATCCAGACAGGGAGAGGTAGTGTGTTTGCCCACTGGCATTCTTTCCCATCTGTTTTATTCTAACATGCCTCCAACCTTGTTTCTCGTCCTTTGGAGGATCTAAAGGCCATGTTGCTGTAGACCTACAAATTTGTTAGAAAAAAGTATGGGTACAGAGAGAAATTTTTTTAAAAAAAACATAACACTTCAGCATTAGTATCAAACAAACCATAACAGTGACCCTTGATGGATAAAAATCAGAAAGCTGCCAAGAACATAAGAAATACAAGACCTAGTAACATTGGGACCAAATTCTGGATGATTGCTGGTGTTACTATTTTCTTAAAAAAAAAAAAAAAAAAAAAAAAAAAAATTACAAAAAGTGAATTTACAATGACAAAAAAATATAAATGGCATTACATGAACCATGCACAGAACTTATGAATCACATATATTCCTATCCATCCTTGGTAATCTAGGTCACTCCTTTACATAACTACGCATTGTATGGCACACATATAATTAGAACACAGTCAAGTTTTTACTGAGCACAATTTCATAAAAGGTAGTAAAATACACTGACATACCCTGGTTCGTTGAGACTACAGTCATCAACATGAGTATACAAAGTAGTCCAGTTCTGTCCATCCTTAGATACCTGGAAAACCCAATTTCTGAGAGCAGATCGTCCATAACCTCGAGCATGGCGTAATGTGTAAGCTGATGGTATAACCCAAAGGCCAAGATCTATGGCAAACCAAGCATTCTTATCATCATTAGTATGACAATTGAGAGCTGAACTGTCACGGCTTAGGATGTCTTCTAAACGGCCATAAGGCAGATTTCTTCCTTCTGAGGATGTAACCACTACTAACCCATAGGCTGCTGGATTTACCCACTCATATGCAGTTCTATATTGAAAAGAGAAATGTACTGTTCAATTATTACTTACATTAAAACACAGGCATCACTAACATTTGACAGTTTACTGTAAATTATTGATTACAGCAGAGTTTATTACAAACCAAAAAAATTAATATCACTTTAGATAATTTAAAAACCTTTTTAGAATGGTCCAAATACTTTCCTTTGCTACAGCAGCTAACAAATATCCAACCATCCCCACCCCTTCATTTTACTTTACCCCTTCATACAAACTAATTTTCAAGCTGCCTTCAAATACATTTTTCTATTATTCAAGAAGAGCCAAAAATAATTCTACTGATCAACAGTAAAAGCAAAGATAACTCTCTTCTTAAAAAAAAACAAAAGTAATAGACTTCACTCCATTACAAATTTTCATTTCCCTCCCATTGGATGTTGTTTATTACATTGGAATTCAAAATATTTAGCTTCAAGAAACTCACTTCGCATTTGTCCCAATCCAGTAAATAATTCCATTTTCATCAAAATCGTGTTGATGCCTGAATACAAATGTTTGGCCTTCACGTAGTTTTCGTACAAAAACAAATGAAGCCCTATCAAAGTCGTACCATTGCTTTGCAACCTACATATATATGCAAAAATAATAAGAATAATAATTAGGGATGAAAAATGCAATTATTCCTTTGAGCTGTGTGCATAGTATGTTGCTCACCATTTTCAGAAGATACTGTTCTAGAGATTCAACAGTTGCCAACGGCTCCATCTTCAGCATTCTGCCAGTTCGATCTATCAAGGCTGTCTCCCCTGAAGCACGTTCCAAACGAAACCTCAAACGTCTTGTCAATATCTGAAAGAGTATCTAAACATTAATCCAGGCTTTACTGTTTAAGTTTTGTAGTTTTAATAAAAGCAGTATATTTTACTACAGCTTATCAGATATATTTCTGTGCAATTTAACAAATGCTGTATTCTAATTTTGTGCTTTAAAAGGTAATCCCTTAGTGGTTTTTGTCACCCCAACAATTCTTCAATAACTGTCAATACATAAGTCAACTAACTAGATAATCAAGTGAATATTTTCATATTTCCTGTCTGTTCACAGTTTTAATTTCCAAATTATAAGACCTATAGTAATAATAGAAAACTTGGAATACTGAGTTCAGCTCAGGGGTCCCCACGCTTAAAAAGGACATGGATCTGTTGGAGTGGGTCTTGGAGGGCCATGAGGATGATCAGAAAGCTGGAGCACCCCTCTTGTGAAGACAGGCTGAGAGAGCTGGAGTTGTTCAGTCTGGAGAAGACTCCAGGGAGATCTTATAGATAGCAGCTTCCTAGGACCTAAAGGTAGCTTACAAGAAAGCTCCAAGAGGGACTCTTCATCAGGGAGTGCTGGAATGCGACAAGGAGTAATAGCTCTCAGCTAAAGCAGGGTACATATAAATTAGATATCAGGAAGGAATTCTCCACAAGGAGAATAGGAAGGCATTGGAAGAGGTTGCCCCAGGAAGCTGTGGATGTGATATCCCTGGAAGTGTTCAAGATCAGGAGCAACCTTATCTAGTGGAAGGTGACCTTGTCCACAGCAGGTCAGTTGGAATTATAGTCTCTAAAGCCCTTTACAAGCCACCCACTCTATGGCTCTATGAAATTCATGTAATGTTTATATACAAACACAAAAAAATATATATATTTTTTTTTTCCTTCAAAATAAAGCTTTCCTTTACAAGAATCTACTAATCATACATCTGAGATGATACCATACTGAGCATACATGAGACCTTTAAACTATTACAGCCCATCTTCAGGCATCATAAGTGAACCTGTTTTATAGTTGGCTTCAACAAACACTTCTTTTTGGATACAATTACAATCTAGTTATGAAGATACTCATTGGGGAACATATTCTTACATGAAAAGAACATTCAAGGACAAAAAAAAAAAAAATCACTATCACTATTACTTCACAATATGAAAGTAAATCAAAGCAGAGGAAGATCCACACATTAGGGAAGGTGGTAGAGCAATTAAATGCTAAGAACCTTGTTGTTATTTAGCTAACTTTATCCAATTTACAAGAGTGTATCTCATACAATTTTCATGCATGTAATTCTTCCTGAAATCCATATAAAATATTCAGTGGTGTAACAATATACAATACTGTGTGATATCACTGTTTTACCTGAAGATTGTAAGTAGATCCTGGTGTATCATACAAGTGAAGAGGTAGACGTTCAATAGATTCTAACACTGCTATTAATTTCCGAATTAATGCAACTGCTGGTCGACTGTGAAGGTGAACAGTTACTTGGTTATCACATGTACAGGAAAAAAAAATCCACAATATTTCAGTGAATATGCCTACATGTAGCAAATATTTCAATACGCTACTTCTATTGGTGTAAGCTTGAGTTGTTCACCTTTGGCGTCTAGTCTGGCAATAGCACAGTAAGAAAAATACTACCTTGCAAACAGTAATGAACAAATACTCCACCTTTATATTTGTCAACAGATGCACATTCACAGTTGATTCTTGCAGATAGATGTAATTAAATTTTTCTTTTCTTCTAATTACTACTTCAATATTTAGTGTTAAATGCAGTCTTTTAAGATCAATTCTCTATTTAATCACAGAAATCACAAAATTGTAATGGAAAGAAATTGAATTTGCTTTCAAACTATTTTAAAGATACATTCCTTAATCACAAATGCTTGTTTTTTTTTTTTTAACCTACCTTTCATCATCTTCATTTTCACTGAATGCTGTTTTGAATACATTTATTCTTTCCACTAGTTGACTACAGTCTTGTTTCATATCTAAATCAACATTCTAAGAGAGAAAAAAATATATATATATTACATCTGATATAGTGCAACGCATTCATTTTTTATATTGGCATAATATCTGTTTAGGTTTACTGAATTCTCTATTCAAAAACCTTTATCTCTAAAGCTAAACAATATCAGCCATTATAAATGATCACCATTAACTGAAAAACATCCAGCAGCATGTTTGAACTGAAGCAATCTGTAGGGATAGTACATAATTAATGGGTCGGATCACTGACTGGTGCAATTCCATTTGATTTTCATCAAGACAAAAAAAACATATTTATAATAGATCTTTAAATTATGGCCCATGCCAACGCATTCTTTCAAAAACTTTTCTTCAGAGACTTATGTTCTGTAAACTCACATTATTTAAAACTGTAAGCAATGATTGAACTAATCCACTACTGCACATTTCATATGGAGAAATGGTATTCTCATCCTTCAAAAGTACAATTAAGTTTTCCAAAGCAGTCTTCATCAAATCTCTCCAAGTGTTTTCTCCCTCAATACACTGAAAGACAAGACAATTATGGTGAAACAAGGCAACAGTTTTTTCACCTGGGTCATTTGAGAAATAACATCCCAGTAATTCACGTAAGTACGGGCACTAAGAAAAAAAACTTCACCAAAACACCCCACCCCGCACACAAGATCCCACTATAAAAACTGTTCAGGCAGACACATTGTGCCTTTCTTTTACATAATTACATAGATGAGTCTAAATGTTGCTACGTGAAATCTACTGACATCACATATTATAGAATAAAGGAGAGATGATTACCTGTCTGTTTGTATGAAGTTCCCATGCAGACTCTAACTGTGTTGCTATATTCCTCAGTGTTACAACTACCCCTCGAGGCATGCTTTCAACGGCTTTAAAATGATCATCATATAAATCTCTTGCCATAGTGCGTACCTACAAAAGGATTTTCATAATGTGAATAAGACCATTTTATTATTCAAGATTCCAGAAACAGAAACCTATCGTACAACATACATAAGATGAAAAGGCTGTGAAAGGATAAATAACACAGGAAAACATAAGGAAATAAGCAGAATCTTACTGAAACTTATAGAAATTAAACTTTAACAATCACTAAAACATTCCAACCAACTACACAACTTCCATCAATTTAAAACAACAATTGGAAAAAGCAATAGATGAATCATGCATTATATACACCAGTAACTTTAAAAAATAAAAATAAAAAAAATCACAAAAGATAGTTATGTTGATTGCAACACCAGGAGAACTGGATTTCCTTACAATTTAAAAAAAAAAATATATATTTTCCTTTAAAAGAGTACAGCAAATGAAATGCTCTGGACTAAAGCAGCTGCAAAACTGCTTTGCTGTAAGTTTGGTTTGCCAGCTGTCCCCTTCAAACTTAAACTGTGTATAGCTGAAATTAAAGAATATCTTAAACCTCTAAGAGAAAACTATATCTCATACACATAATGAAAAATAAAACAAAGTCAATTAAATTTTAAGTATAAAACTCATAGATGTTTGCCAACCTTCTGTTTTGTCTTCTCCAGTTTAGATTTTAACTTCCTTCCTCTTTTGCCAGTCCAACCAGTCACAAATTCTGATCCTGCAATATATTTTTAGAAACGTCACAATTCCCACAGGTGTGTAAACAAAGAAACTACCTGGTATATATGTGCTCCTACCTGTGCATCATACATACCTACATACTTACCCAGAGAAGTTTCAGCTGTAAATGAATGCTTTGTTCCTCTGTTAGATTCAAACACAAAGCCTGGCAGATCCTCTTTCAGTATTGTAGCTTGCTGACCATCTGAATTGTGGATAGCAATTTCTCCTTCTTTTAAACAGGTAAGTGACCAATTTCCCACAGTAAGTTTAGTTGGCCCAGGTGCTGATAAAATTGGCTGACTTGCAGTAGATGGCTTTACTTGGCTTCGAGCTCTTTGCAGCTTCTCTAGGAATTCACTCCTACTTTCTAGTTAAAAAGAAACAAATATTTTTTGTTTCTTCTAACAATTGATTTCACCATCATGTATCTCCCAGAAGCAAAATAACTGAGCACATTCAATGCAAAATTAAGTTTGAAATTAAAAGTTGTGTTTTAAAATTCTTCCCACTATGTATTCCAGCAGTGATGCATTCCCCAATCACATCAAAATGGACCACAACTCTTCATACTAATATCAAAGAAATCCATGATAAGCTTCATTTTGTTAAAATAATTTAAATCTCATTATTGCCAGCATGAACTACTCATGTTTCTGAAACAGAAAACTAAATGAATCTTCCAACTGGAAAACAGCAATCAACTACATTTAGAGCAAGTGGAGAAAAGAACATTGAAGCTGTATAAAAAAAAATGGAAAAAGTATCACAAAAACTATAGAGAACATGATGAGATACATACGTGTGTTAAAACTGAAATAACGGCTACTTGTTCAGATTAACTGTCATGTCAACAAAACAGAAAATATTTTTAAAAGTTATATTAAAATTTTAAATTATCTTCTTTGTAGAATTTCAACATTCACCATCTCTGAGGGAAATATGAACTAAATCTAATGGTACCAAACGAGAACTGATAAGAAGCAGATATTTTTATAGAGATAACAGATAAAGAAACAGGCTCATATCCCACTTTTTGGATGTGCAGGTCATCTAGCTTGAAACTATTCTGAACTACTCAATTTTTAAATTATATTTTGATATTGCTGTAATCAAAAGAGTGCATTAGAAATGTTAATGTAATTCCAGAATATCTGATGAAATCATAATTACATCTGTAGCCCATAAATACATAAAACTGTTGTTTTCTGTTTGCTGCAATGACTTACAAGCTATGTTTTTTAAATCTGCCTTTTTTTTCTGCTGCTTAATATATTTTAAAAAATCAACAGTCTTCTGTATGCAAAAATAAATATGCACTCCTGAGGCATGTCACTCTTTAGTGCTTAAAATTTGTAGCATCCAGTGAAGTTGATTAAAAAAGAAATAAAAATCTGTTAATGAAGCTCTTACAAATTTCTGTTAAGTATACTTTTACCTATTTACTATATTGTACGTCACACTGAAAGTGCAATGATTATGCATAGTTGGAAATAATTTTGGGGATCCTTTAGACAAAATTTTGAAACTCATTCAAAGAACTGCCACTGAATTTCAATTTTTGCATTGAATTTTTTTTTTCCCTAAGAATTCAAACAAACAATTATTAAGCTAAAGTAGAGAGGAGTGAGGACAGACCTTCCACAAACATTTGAAATATACACATTTCTCCACACTTCCCCCATCATGCAAAACACACCAACAAATTCCATTAGTCAACCCACTATATTCCTGCCAGCCATTAAATTACTAGAAAGTATACCATGGGATTAATCAGCAATGATTTAGGACAGCACAACATATTGTACAGTTCAAGACTTAAAGAAACTATTCTGAATCAATGCTGTGTTGTAGGATTTTTAGTTAAATCTTAAACACTAGTTTTACATCTCAAGAGAAAGAGGCTGCTGCACATGCTTAACAGGTTAAACATCAAGCAATGACACTGCAATGTCAGCACTCCTTAGTAGACGTCTGCTTGACAGAAAAAAAATAGGAAAAAAAAGGCCTAATTTAACCCTAGTTTAGCTACTTGTCTTCCATAATAACCACGGTAGAGATCTTGTTCAAAAATTTGGGATCTACTCAATAATTTAAGAAAGTAAAAATTTTTTAAAAAAAGATTGATAGGAACAGGCATATAATCTTAAATTGACAATCTAAGTTCTCTTCATTCCAATTCAGTTACTCTCCTATAGGAACAGTAGAATTCCACCCCATTCCACTAGTTGGAAGGAAGGAAACAGAAGTTTCATCTAGGAGATGTGATGATTAAGAAATGAGTCTCATGGATTTTCTTAGAATTATGTTGTACGATAAATCAGTCTATCAACACAACTGTTTGCCTTGTTTAAAGAATTTGAGAATATACTTTGTCAAAAAAAATTCAGGAGTGGTTTCCACAGTGTTATAATCTAGAAATGCACTGAATCTCGACTTGTCTTCACATCTAAAAATTGAGGGAAAATGACATTGGCACTTCATTTCTATCCTGAATTGTAATATAACATGTACTGTTATTTCACTCTACAGCTGGTCAAAAAATAAGTATCATAAAGCATTTCACATCGATTGGTTCATAAATGTATGAGCTACTGCAAAAAAGATGAAACAAAAAGAAGAGTTGCTTTTACATCCATAACAAGTTGTGTATTGTGTACAGAAAATTTAACAAAACTGTGTACATTGCCAGTGTATCAGATCGGTCCCCTTATCATCTCTCCAGCAAACAATTAAGACACTGTAATTTGTTTCCCAGTCTTGACGAGAAACTTTCTGTTACTTTATCTCCAAACACATGCAATTTCATTCTGCTAGCTAGAAGCAAACAACAGATTGCCATTTCAACCTGCTTTTCTTCGGACAGCCACTACAAAGTGCTTTTAATGACTGGGGTGAAAAATTAAGTATGCATGAAGAAGAAACAAAACAAAACAAAGTTAATACACTTTCACTGGCAAGATGTTCACTTTACACAATTCAACAAGGAAGTCAAGTTACGGTCACATGCTATCTCATGAAAAGCATCACAATTAACTGACCACCTTCCACCTGTTTACTTCCTTTACTATTTAGTAAGCCAATTCCTGCAAAACAAAATAACTCCAATCAAATCATATAAACAAATAAAATAATCTCAAAACTTAGATTTGAACTGAGAAAAAACTACCTGAACTATCGGATCCTCCCTCCGGGCTTCCGCTGGAGTACATTGTGGCCAGTTTTCCATCCAAGATAAATCTGAACCATCCATTACTACCATTAGACAGTTCCAGGGCTGCAGCATCACTCCAGATGTACAAGCAGTCCCTTCCCCTAATGATTGACCAGTCTCTCCAGTGATATGGTTTACCCTGCTGCAGCTCCTTAGCATCCTCCTGTGGTTCATCCTCCTACAAAAAAAAAAAAAAAAGTACTTAAACACAAAACACACAAACAAAAAACACCACAGAAAAACAAAACACAGAATACAATTTTTTTTAAAAAAGATTTAAGTGTAAAACAAACTAAACCCTTCTGCCTGTAAAATACATCTTTGAAAGTATTCATTAACAGAACTTTGAAAAAGTCCCTTTGCAGATGCCAATCAACTCAGTAACAGCAGCCTACTGACTGGGGTATCTACCTCTCTTCAAAACTCACTTTGTGAGAACAGAATGCTTAAGGCAGGAAGAGACCTCTGACAGACATCTTGCCCAAACTCCTTGCTCATATGCAGGGCCACCTAGAACCAGTTGTCTAGAAACATGTGCAGATGGCATCAAAACTTAAGGCATAACAAATCTTAATTAAATGAATAATACAAGTATCTGAGCTGTCTCTAAATGACTACTGGAAATCAGCAAACAACTTCAACATGCATTTAAGCTATTCATTATGTAGAAAATTATTTTCATTTTTATGTTTTTAATATATTTCATACAAATATTTAAAACCACCTACAGCTATCTGATACATGCACATTGAAAAAGATGCACAGCAAATCACTGTCCACTTAACTAAGTGTAACTAAGTGTTAACTTAGTGTTAACTAAGTGTACATCCAACTAAGGATGTACAAATACAAATACTCAGTAGGTAACAATACGCTAAGAGGAAACTAAATTACAAAATAGCAACAACAATAAAAAAATTCAAAAACTGGCATACAATAAGCATTAATTTGGTAACTTATCTAGCTACCTTCCACTGGACATTTTCACAGAACCGAAAATTGTATTAGAAGTGCTGGTTTTATAGGAACAAATAAATGTAGCATCTCCGTACTTACTTTCTCAGGTTTAGACTCCTCTTCATTCTCATCATCAGATGAAGGTCCTGCCAAAGTTGACACTTTACTGATTACACCAAGTCTAGCCAGTTGGTCTAGAAAAAGATCACCACCTTTATCCACCAAATCCCTTATGATCTGCAACGCTAACAAATGGCCATCATCATCATCCTGTAATAAATTGAAATGGAAAGGAAACAATAAGTGAGATCTTTTTACTTAATATCTTGAACTTCATACCCAGTTATAGATGAATGCTATGAACACTAAAACATTCACTATTAATAAGCATGTGGAATTGATGAGCATAATCTTTTTTATTTTTTTAAATAAAGTGGCTTTGGGAAATGTTACTTCTTCCTACCTCTTGATCAAGAACTGTAGCTGTTATCTCAACCAGTATTGTGGGCAGATTGTGGCCAGCATCAGAGTCACAAACCTCCTTCAGCAGCGCCTCAGAACAAAAATGTATCATTTTTCTAATGAGAGCGAGACTTGCTTTCCTTTAAAACAGATGACAGGAAAAAGATTTCTTACAAAGAAAGGAAGCAGTACTCAGGGCAACAAAAATGTTCAAGATAAAATTGCTTCTGCACTACATTTATGCAAGTTTACAGAAACAGTTTTTTGAAATGAGTTCCAGTTCTGGAACAGATCGTTAAGTGCCAGATAAACTCCAAGAATAATCTACCTATTGATCTTCTTAATTCTACAATACTATGACACTCTAACATACTCCAGCCTTTTCCACCCTTCTCTAGTCAAATCAATTCCACATTCTACCTTCTTAGTGATGGCAGTTCATTTCTGCATGCACCATCTGACACTTAGGTATCTATTTCAGTCTTGAGCCTGTCACACGCTTTCAGCATTTCGGTTAGATCCCTAGAGTTCTGAAGTCTAAAATTACCATTAGACCATCCCACTTTCCATGTTAAAAAGCAAAATAAATTCAGAAGTCAATTACTTGTGTATGGTTAAAGATGAATTTTTATTCCAAGTGAGTTTTAAACATATGATTAACAACATTTGAAAATAAAACTTTAAAATATGAAAAGCTACAGTCTTCAACAGCAGTTAATTACACTGCTTAACATCGCTTCTTCCTCCCTTTATTTAAAATGGCCTAATTTAAGTGCCCCAAAGCACTTCGTCCCTAGAACTACCTATACACTGGGATCACAAGTAAGAGAGTAAGCAAATATTATGTTTATAGCATAAAAGGCTGAGAGCTTAAGGTGAGACACAATTTATCACACAGTATGTCACCCACAGTATTCCTTTTTAAGTATCAAATTAGATTGCTTTCTCTCAGTAACAAGCATCTTTCCCAATTGATAAACACTTAAGCTATAAAGAAGCTTTCTACAATAACTTTTTCCAGTCTGAGTTCCCCCGTGTATGTACCACTTCATTGGTTTTCCTCTCCTAAAAGAGCACTTCCATTACAGCAGCTGTAACAAAATAGAGTATCCATAGTGCAAGTTACTATAAGAACACAGTATTCTGTCATAATGCTCCCTGTAGTCAAGGGAGCATTCTCAGTCCCACTTCGACTGATCATATTCCTTTCAAGACACCACTTCCCCAGCAAGGAGGAAAGAAAGCTATCTAAAATACAATGTAAAAATAAGACTCAACGCTTTTCAAACCATCACTTCTATTTGAACAAAAGCATGTCCACTCAGATGTAATAATTTTTACTAGAAAAAAAAATTTAATCTACCTTCACATCTTTATCAGAGACTATTAAAAAAAATGAAAAAATATGCAGGGAAATTGACAATCCCGCCTATTACCTTATTGAAGGCAACATAGTTTGTTGAAATGTTTGTGCAAATACAGGCAATAATCTTTTCAAGTATATAGGTGCCATTTCTGGATCGCCTTTGGGTTCATTACATTCTTCCTCATCCTTGTTTGCATCTTTCTTTTTCTTTTCATCTCCTTTGTTAACAGGACACATCCAATCCCCTGGAAAATAAACAGACAAAAACAACCTTCACATAAAAAGTTTACTTTATTAAGATCTGGATGCCCGAACAGTAATAAACGTTTCTAAAAAGTAAAATTTATATGTCAAAAGTCTTGGTAAAGAAAGTCATGAGGTAAAGTACTACCAAAGATCACTCATTAGAGTAGCTCAAATTACTTAAAATAAATACAAACTAACAACTGTCTATGACTAAAGCGCTACAAGAGTCTCACAAGCAGGTAAAGCGCAGTTTACATGTAGAAAGGATGCCAGAGAAGCTACCAAGACCGACACTTCCTGAAACAGGGAAACAGGGCAAACAGCTGAAGATCAGTGGCATTGCTTATGTCCACTAAGTTTCTTCTGTAGCTCCCCTTCTCTTAAGAACATGTGAAATGTTACACGCAAGGGTGGTCACAAAACACTATTTTCTCATGATTTTTTTTTTTTTTTTTGAGTAAAAATTCTAATAACTGAATTAAAAGGTTAAGGAATTAAAATCTGCACTCACCTGGAGACTGTAGAATAGCTACTACTTCACTGTGACCCCTTTCACGAGCTTTGTCTAAAGGAGTTTTCCCATCCTCATCTCTTAAATCAGGGTTTGCACCATGTCGCAAGAGAGTCTGAGAAAATATATTTTCGAATATTAAATAATATTAAGATTTCTTCTTCCAAAGATATAAATATATTTTTCCATACATTCTTCCAACATTTTTCTCACGCTTTCATGCAAAGTTAGAATACAATGTGCTTCTTATATCTGTAAAACTGATAACTACTTTTATTCATATTACTGACTTACTTAACCAAAACTTTGTATTGCAATAAACACAGTAAAGAACAAGCAAATATTTGACAGTACACACATTAAACATACTGCCTCAAAGAATTTATATATACTACAAAGCAAAAATTCAGTATATAAGGCTTCCTAATAGCATCAGTTTAAATCTTACCTTTGCTACCTGAGGTCTTCCAAAACATGCTGCATAATGTAATGAGGATGACCTCTGCCCTCTGTTAACATCAGCACCCCTTTCACAGAGAAATTCTACCTATAAAACAAGAAAAATCAAACAAGTTTTTCCACGTCTTGCTTTACAAAAATAACCTAAACTTTTAAGATTCTCTGAAATCTATTTACCATTTCCTGAGTTCCAAAAGCTGAGGCCCAGTTTAAAAGAGTTTGTCCTACGTCATCCATAAAATTTACTTCAAAAGCTGAAAGACACAATTAAAAATAACTGAAATATAAAATATTAAAAGATTAAGCTTCAGCACTGTTCCTTAAGCAAATGGTAGGTCTGAAAAAAATTAAACATTTTCAATACAAGCAATTATACTGTTAACTGTAATCCAGAAAAAAGGGAGAAGTAGCATTGGAATTATTACTAACAGGAAATGTTGTGCATTTAACAAAATCAACTTGTATATACAATTTCAAGGTACCACCTAAGTATTAAAACACCATACATTATAAAAACAGAAAGATAAATAAAATATCTAACTTCCGTTTCAGACAATTCATGCTTACCTCCTGTGTCAATAGCATCTATTAATGCATCGGTATCCTTACTGCGGATGCAGTCTATCAGCTGCCGATGAGAACGTTCACCAGAACTATCCAGTCTTCGCAATCCTGGAATTCTGCCTGTAGATCCAGCACTGGATTTTGGCAGGGCTTTTCTCCCTTCGAACAGTAGCACCAAAAGAAGATCTACTAACCGCATGGTATCCAGTACACATCTCTCATCACCCTGCAACGCACTTTCTATAGAATCTGGAAGTTCAGATCTTAGGAGATCCTGGAAATAATTAAAAGTCTGAACAATAAAAAATATACAGGGCTTTAGAAAATACTATCAAAATTGGGTTTCATTTCCATATGAAATGTTTCACTTTTTTTCCTCCTCTTGATAAATAACCTATATGTGTGTATAAATAACCTACACACACATACACCTTTCATAGCCTATAAATGTATACATAAAACAGCAACACAAGTCTTGCATATACTAAAGGAATATGTACAGGAAAAAGCCCTAAGAGAATAAGAAGCTGTAGTATAAAATGATTTCTTACATGTGTTACTACTGGAGAGCCTCTACACAGGGTTGACAACAGGCTTACAATAGTTGACACCTGATTACTTAATTTAGAGTCTGCAGCTGTAGATGGTGCTCCAGTGCTAGTTCGGCCAGGTTTGCAAGCTGAAGATGGTCCTGATGCTGTGCCACCAGCAGCTGCCATGCGAGATAACAACTCCTCAGTTAATCCATGCTTAGCTAATGGAGCTGGGTCAACTCCACGACGTGTGAATCTGTCAGCTAATGAAGCAAAACATCGCAGAGCTCCATCTGAAACCTAAGAAAGAAGTAAGTGAAAAGATGAATAGTCTGTCACTTAGGGTGCTAAAAGGATATTTCCAGAAACAAAGAAAAAAAAGCTCATTTCCCCAAGCTCCCTCCGTATTTAGTGAGTGGAGACAGTTCAAAGTTGGAACACAACAACGTTCTGAAACACTCATTAAAGGACTGTACTGTTTTCTTACCCCTTTCTCTCTTATAATGATACAGGAAAACTGTGTAAAATTCAATATTGTATCTCCTTAACTACATACACAAAGACAGAACAAATATACAGCAACATTTAAGTAGAAAATTTGGTTATTAAATACATTTAAAAGTTTTTAAGCCCCCATGTAGTTATATATGTTGTTCTTACAAGAGATACAACTACTTATAATCCCCAATAGTAATTGTCTACTCTGATAACATAGTTCAATAAAAAACAATCAACTGCAGTTTGGTATTTAGGCACTGAGAGCAAAACATTTTGGTTGCTTTGATGTTAGAAATTGTTGAAGTGATTTTTTAATTATGCTGCAAAAGGGAAAAAAAATAAAAATAAATAGAATAAGAGAGTGCACTGAGTTTTTACTTCAACTTTTAGACATTTATTGAATTTCAAATTTGTTCTTTCAAGGTACAAGAACAATTTTAAAAATATTTGAATTTTATATATTGATAAGATACTCTACTACATTATAATTTCATAACACTAATACTACATTATATTAACCTGCTGCTTTCTTTTAATGCCATGCAACAAGCCATTAGCAGAGACACCAATTCAGAACTGCCAAAGCATTGATTTACTAAGTATTTGATAGCTAACGTTGTATTTAAAGGTCCACATACTTCTCTTCAGTAAAATAAATTTTGCAATTGTCCCAAGCCTACAAAAAGGACTAACAGGCAGAAGTGGTTTACAACATTTAAATAACTCCCTGTCCATCTGACAGGGATACGTTGAGTTTTTTGTGGGAAAAATAATAAATATATATATATATATCAAAAATTTATATATAAAACCTGAAATTCAGATTCCTCACTGAAGTTTAAAAAATAAAAATGCATCCACAGTGACACTGTGGAAATAAAGCTTACTGATGATCCTCTTAACAGCCCAGCAAAAAATACTTCTGGCCAACTGCCCAGGAAAAGGATCCAATTTCTCCTCATGCTTGTGTTGAAAACACAAGAGCAGGGGGGTTGCCTTGAATGTCTCTCATCTATACTGCACATTACACTAGAAATGTCTCTACTCATCATATCACAGACTTCACATATGCACATCAATGTGAGCTGCTTCTGGCATGTTTGCCTTCCTAAACATAAGGCAGCAAACCAGGCTCTCTGAAGTTTAATTAAAAACAAAAACAAACAAACAAAACAAACAAACAAAAAAAAACCAGTATCTGTTCATCATCAAACTCTAAGTTAATACAATCCTTAGTCCCAAAAGTGACATCAATTTCTAGTGCGGCCCATTTTCAAATTGATTATCACATATAGAGGCCTTAAAGACAGTTGCTACACAGATTACTGAATTATTAGCCAGACTATATTAAGTTAAAAATCATAAATCTTCACTAAGTTGAAGACTTGATAAACAAATATTCTCATGACTAAATACAGCACTTGCTGGCATGGTCCCTGCATGCCAAACATTCTGATTTATCAGTACTTTTAAAAGAGATTTTTTTCTTTATCTTACAATGGTGACTAGATACGTTCTCTGACATTTTGCTGCCATTCTTTGACAGCAAAGGGTATAAAAAATTCCTTCAATCTTTACATAAATCATAATGTAAACAATTTACCAATTTCACCAGAACTGCTCTGTCAAAAATACACAAGCAAGGTTCAGCTTACTTAGTCCTGCACGATGGGCATCAGTTAACAAAGCAATCGTACTGTGAAAGATATTTATATTTTTTCTCACAAATCATAAGTGAAGTAGGAAGGTTAAAAAAGCAAACATATGTAAGCTGTTCTTGAGGCCTCATTCATTTGGTCTGAACTCTACTAATCAAGTGCAATTACTCACTGGCTACCCAGACTTGGTCACAAAGTGACCAAGAAGAAATAAAAGAAAATAAAAAAGAAAATGACAGGAAGTTACTGGGCAAATCCAAAACAAAGATCAACATTTGTCATAAATCCTGAAGCTTTCTTCAGAAAGCATACAGTTCTCAAATTCACTTACTATCAAATAGATCTCTCTGAGCTTAAGCAAACTCATCTTTAAGCATTAAATACTGAAAGACAAAGTTTATGAAAGTTGGAATTTTTGCTCAGATCTCCAATCTCCAAAAAAAAAATTTTTTTGAAACATTTTAAATTGAGAAATAAAGACTACAGACTTATGATCTAAATTTCAGAGTTAGCTTGCCTCAAATGACGAGTGATTAATAAAGTTTTATGTCTAAGAAACAAAGGAGCTTGTTCATTTGCAACAGCCATCTGACACGTGGTTACTTCAAAAAGGTCTGAAAATACAACACACAGTCAAAAAGACTTACCATGTCATATTTGGGAGTCTAATTAAGCAAAAATAGGGAGTTGGGGTGGAGTAAAGACAGGAATAGGGACAAAAGCGGGGTAGAAACGGGGCCTGAGAATGGCACTGACAAGAAACCTGGCCAGGATGCAGCAAAAATTTGACTAAACAGCTATTGCAAAGCATTAATGTGACATATACAAAAGAATGGTACCAGTGGGAAAATTAAAGGAATTATTTCCTAGATTTTATATTACCTCAAGTTTACAAAAGTGTTGTAAAAAAGTGATGTTGGGTCTACAGTAGTACCATTTAAGTGGCTTCCAGTACTATATTTTAACATGTACTGTGGATGTTTTTGTTGTTTCCCTTAGCCTGGCAACAGAAAAACAAACTAAACTTTCACCTTTTATTTATACTCAGTATAATACTGACTGAAGCACAGATATAGAACAACTGCTTCAGATGCTATTTCCAAGAAAAAGTCACCAGGACATTTCTAAATAAATTGTCAGAGGCAGGATAAGATCATATTCACACAATAGCACTTGCAGTTAAACACTAAGCAGTATTTATATTCTCTTGTCATCACAACTGTAAAAGAAAACTACCACAATATCCAAATATAACCACTACCATATAAACACCTTGTTATGAAGACTATATAAAAATACAAAGCCATTCATTTATTAAACATAATGGATGTTAAATTCACAATTTATTGAGCCAACAGTTACATTACCTGATGGTCTTCATGTTTTAATAAACTAGACAGTGATTCCACGCAGATCTCTAATGAAGAATCCTGAGGTTCCATTTTGCCACACAGCCTGGATACTACAGCCATAGCAGAATGTAAAGTATCTTTATGAACAAGATGTCCGCTGTCACGAATAAATGTCAGGACACAGTTCAACCCTCCAGCTTCAAACACAGCTCCTGACTCACGGGTACAGATTAATTCCAACACCTAAAATGAAATGAAATATGATTACAGTACATAAAAATACAGTTAGCTGTGTATATATACCTACAGAACTTAAGGAGGCAAAACAACATAGGAAAACCTCTTCAAAATCCGTAAGAATTCAAAATCTCCAGCACATTAACAGTTTTATTTTAAGATACAGGACCAAATACAAGAAAAACCCTCCTACAGTAGTTTTATTGTCGTTGTTTTTTTGTTGTTTCTTTAAAAACTGTTCATAAGGAAGGCTAAATAAGATCATCTTTTTCTGAGAGATTAAGTTTCGGGTAACACACAACTGAGAACTCTGAAACTTCCACAAATCCTGTTACTTCAGTGATACTTTTTCAAGTAACCTGGAATAGCATAAATAGGAAATGCATGTGTGAAGTCTTAGTTTTAGTCCTTGATTACTACGGCCTATGTGCTATCACATAACAAGTTACACTACGGAAAAGATTTTGAGGGTCTTGTAAATTCTTCTGAAAGCTTCACAAGGCTGCACTGGAGCTACACCCCATACTATGGAAGAGACAGCAAACAATTTAATTTTTTTTTTAACAGTAGGTGAATTACAAAATTAGCCCTCAGCATGCTAATCAATTTAGACAAACAGAAAAACTTTATTCTAGAATTTTGGGGGGTTTTTTTGTGCAGATAGATATATTTCTTTATCAGACTGACAATAAAGCTAAGAAGCACAGATGGCATGTAAACTTTAACATACTACACATGTCTTTGCTTCATTTTTTTCTTTTCGATGATATACAGGATTTGAATACAAGCAAACTGTTCTAGAATAGCAAGTTCTCCAGATCACTCTTAAACAAGATTCTGCAGAAAACATACCTTCACACACTGCTCAGCCAAATCTCTGCTGGTTCTGTTGTTAAGCTCAACAACTACTAAACGATTACAAAGTGCCTTGATAGCTCCATCAACTCCGACAATCCTACGGGTGCATTCTGCTGATACATCCAGATAATAGGTGATGGCACGAGCTGTTACCTCTAATACATTGTCTGGTGCACTTTCATCAAGAAAAATTTTGCACAGTGCTGGTAAAAAAGTTCGAGGAGGACATCTGCAGGGGAAAAAAAAAGATTAATTAGTACACTGTGCAAGTTCCTCTACATTAAGAGATTTCATACATCTTACATTAAATGACTGATGCTTTTCACACTATTGGGAGATTCTAGATTAGTTTACAACTGGTCCAAAACATTCAGATAAAATGCAGGTATCTCACAGACACCCCAAAATTCAAATCAGCAACCTAAAAAAATACCACAATACAGGGGGAAACCCAAAAGAATAAAAATATTGTTGAAATTCTGCATACGTTAGGAAAAATACATCATCTTAGAAAGTTGTTTTTGAATTTAATCTTGCTTCACCAATCAATTTATTTTTTCTCAACAGAGCTTCAGGGTTCATAATGAGATAACCAATTAACCATGAAATATTACATTCAATAATACGAACTACAGATCTCAGGTACACTACATAATTTAATGCTTTGTCTGGCCTTTCTTCACATTCTTAACATACCCACTTCCCTTCTTATCCTTTCTCACCTTCTCCCTCTTCTCCCCCACCCCCAACCCTCACTTGAGCTATACTTAAGGGAAATTCTTTTCCAACACCATATAACCATTTAGCAATAAATGACCAAATATAATGATTGTTCAACTACAGAAACACCAGCAAGGCGTTTGATATGTCCGCCACGACATCCTTATAACAAAGCTGAGGAAGTGTGGGATAGACAAGTGGAAAGAGAGGTGGGTTGACAACTGGCTGACTGGCAGAGCGCAGAGGGTTGTCATTGGTAGCGCAGAGGGTTGTCATTGGTGGTGCAGAGTCCAGATGGAAACCTGTAAGTAGCGGTGTTCCTCAGGGGTTGGTGCTGGGTCCAGACTTGTTCAACATCTTCATCAACGACCTTGATGAGAGGATAGTGGCCAATAGTGGCCACCCTCAACAAGTTTGCTGATGATATGAACTTGGGAGGATTGGCTGACACTCCTTAAAGCTGTGCTACCATTCAGCGAGACCTGGACAGGCTGGAGAGCTGGGCAATAAGAAACCAGATGAGGTTTAACAAAAGCAAGTGTAGAGTCTTGCATCCAGGGAGGAATAATTGCATGCACCAGTTCAGGTTGGGGGATGACCTGCTGGAGAGGAGCTCTGCAGAGAAGGACCTGGGTGTCCTGGTGGACAACAAGTTGGCCATGAGCCAGCAATGTGCCCTTGTGGCCAAAAAGGCCAATGGCATTCTGGGGTGCATTAAAAAAATCATGGCCAGCAGGTCAAGGGAAGTGATCCTCCCCCTCTACTCTGCCCTGGTAAGGCCTCATCTGGAGTACTGTGTCCAGTTCTGGGCTCCCCAGTACAAAAAAGACAGGGATGTCTTGGAAAGAGTCCAGCGGAGGGCCACAGAGATGGTGAAGGACCTGGAGCATCTCCCCTATGAAGAAAGGCTAAGTGAACTGGGTCTGTTTAGCCTTGAGAAAAGAATACTGAGAGGGGACCTGATCCAGGCCTATAAATATCTAAGGTGTGGGGGGCAGAGTGGTGAGGCGAGACTGTTTTCAGCAGTGTGTGGAGACAGGACCAGTGGAAACTGCAGCATAGGAAGTTCCACACAAATGTGCACAAGAACTTCTTTATGGTGAGGGTGATGGAGCACTGGAACAGGCTGCCCAAGGAGGTTGTGGAGTCTCCTTCTCTGGAGATATTCAAGACCCGCCTAGACACCTACTTGTGAGACCTGGTGTAGGGAACCTGCTTTGGCAGGGGGGTTGGACTCAATGATCTCTGGAGGTCCTTTCCAATCCCCACGATTCTGTGAAATAAAATACTTCAAAGGTGATGATGGGGAAATCAACTGAAGGGGCCACATATTGTGATACTAGCCATAATAACTGGATACCTCATTCTAAGACGTAGGAAAAGAACAAGTACTGCAACTTTTTTCTAATATATTGGTCTAGAAAAGGAGTCCTGAAACTTGTCTAAACCCAGACAGAGCAAAAATGACAGCATGTATTTAGTCTAGAAAACAGGTGAAGTACTCATTGAGTAATTATTCTGTACACTAACCCAGAAGTCACTCAATACACCACCTGGTATGTACAGTGAGTGATTCACACAAGGGCATCAAATTCTGGGAGAGAAAAATGCTGATTGTTTCATTAAAGATCCAACCATGCTATGTGAAGTGATTAAATAACAATGTGCAACAAATTCAAAGCCTGGTGATCCTTACTGGTGTGAATAAGTGAAGCCTTGATAGACATAAATGTCACATTTAACACTTAGAATAACATGGTTTATGCGTTGGATACATTAATATAAGGTACCACAGAATTGTTTGGGTTGGAAAGGAACTTAAAGCCCAGTCACTTCCAACATCCTACTGTTGGAGAGGCTTGGAACTCACAGATTAGGTTGCTCAGGGCCCCATCTAACTTGGCCTTGAATGCCTTCAGAGATGGGGCATCCACATTTTCTCTGGGCAACATGTTCCAGTGCTTCATCACCCAATATTTAACCTAAATCTCCCCTCTTTTATTTTAAAACCATTCCTGCTTGTCCTATCACACTCTGCCCATGTATTGCTTGAAGACTTATAATTCAACAGTTTATAAAAAGACACCACACAACTGTCAACTTTGATTTTTTGAAAATGGGAACTGAGAAGCTTGAAAGAACTCCACTTCTGTCCTTAAAATAGTTGTCTGGGAGAACTCAGATGACATAGGAAAAACACCAAGTCATCAAGTGCCTATCATTTATACTGAATTATTTGTTAAGTACATAAACGGCAGCGATGTTTTTCTTGTAAAAACACAGATTACTGACAAAAACTTCGCTTCTTGGTTTGTTTGTTTTTAATTACTTTTTGCCAAAACATTTAGCTAGGTAGCTAAGTAGTCAGGAGTCATACTTTTTCAGTTAGGAGACAAACAACAACACTCTCCTCTCACAGCATCTATCTTCTGATCAAAAGGAATGCTTTCCAGTCTTCCAATAAGGGTACTATGTTGAGTCATAGGGAATCAGAAAGAAACAGAAGCTTTGTCATATACTTCAACTGTGGAAATAACTTGATTCTGGAAAGTTAAAAAGCTTGCTTACTTAAGATAAAATTTGAAGACTACAGTAAAGCACACTAAATTCCTGTAAGAGCAGCAGTAACACTATGAACTTCATGTTCCAAAAAAATTATCCCTTCTGAAAATAGCAACCAATCTAATTTTAACAAGAGCTTTCACAGAAAACTCCTGCAAGCTACTTCGGCCTCTGAACTCTGTGTACTTGGTGTTTCTGTTAACAGTTCCATTCCAATGCAATGCTCTGAACCAAATGTAAATGCATCTACCAAATCATCTACTTTATGTGCAATGAGAAATCTGTTCTAAAAAAAACCAAAAACTGAAAACCAGGATGGTTCATAAAGTATCAGTCATATAAGATGTACATGAAGAGGAAAAAAAGCTTTATTACAGCTCATATGAATTTAAAACTAGCAAAAGCACAAATTTCATTTTACTCAGATGTTGTTACTGGGAACACAGCAAAAATCAAACCAGACATTTTAGACTCCAAGACAACAAATGCATGTTTCTTCTCACTTCCTTAGCACAGGAAACATAGAGTTGTGTCATCTTTTCTCCCCTCATGTTTCTCTCAACTCAAACAATTTGGTTCAAGTTCTACACAGTACAGTAAGGCAAATGAAGTCATTATTCCTAAAGTTACACCAGAGAATAAAACACGTGCAGAAGTCTGAAGTATTTCTGAGATGGGCCAAACAGACAGAATCATGCTCCACTGGCCCTGGGACTAACACTTTGGCCATTAAGGCTACCATGAGTAGTTTTATTACTGTTTTCTAAACACTGCCTTAAGAATCTATAATATACAACTACTCTATATTTTTTTAAAGGAGGTTATAGCTAGCAACATATCACGTTTTTCAAGTCCAAAAGATGACAGCAACACTGACAACAACTTTCAAAATAAACTGAAGTCATCATCTGCATTCTCAGATAAAACAAAGATTTGACCAATGCAATCCACAACACCTGAGATACAATTTCCCTAGATAGGATCTCTAGGATACCCATTCACTGCTCTTTAACATTCTTTCAGATTAACACATTGCTACACTTAGTTTCTTGCAGCACAGGTCTTTAACACTTAATATGCTACACAATACTACAGGTGGAAGAAAAAGTGTACAAGGTTCTTCACTACTCACACGTAACAGCTTCTCAAGTCAGCTACTGACTTCTTACAATTCTATGAAAACATAATTATCAAGTTATATTTAAATGCATTTCTGAAATATGCCTTCAAAAAGCTTTGTCCAAACCACCTGTAGTAGTCTTTCACTCTTGGGTCATAACACCCCAAGATGAGACAAAAAGAATATCAAAATATAAATTATTTCCTTTAATTTAAATAGTTTGGTGGTGCGGATTGCGATTAATGTTTCTATGCTAACCTAAACCAAGCAAACTAGTGTGAACTTCTTGAGGACAAATATCATTGACTGACTTTCACTGACATCACATAAGCAAGCCAGCAGGAATGTAAACACATGCACATATCCTCTGTAAGTTTCAGATGTTGCCTTCTTCCTCCTGAACTTGTTACAGTCTTGTGATATTAGACATGTTAGGTTAAGTTTGAGTCTCACTCATGGCTAGCTCAGAGCCTTTCTCCTTACTACACTATCTGCACCTATCCAGAAAAGTTCCTAACAATCTGCTTAGCACTTCCTCCTAATCTATTGCTTGTGACGTGCCAGTTATTAATATCCGTCATGTTATAGCACTAAGGTTCTCATAGCAGATCAGTATTTCACTTTACTAAGCAAAGAACAGAATGAACAGACTCTATCCATCCTTGAAAACCTAACATCTAGTTGAAACAACAGGATTGATATAGATGAGAATGCGAACTCATCACCCCACATTACTCAATCTTATCTCAATATCTCAGCAGTTTTGAGAACTATGATTTGTTTAATGTATCACATCTTTGCATTGGATTTCCATATTTCCATATTTTAGTTCCTCACATATTTTTGAAGTGCATTACTACCCATGTAGTGCCATCACCAGCATCTTCTGCTTGTAAAAGTAAGCCTCTACAGAAGGTTTTTTTTATTCCAGCTTCTCCAAGGGAAATCAAAAGAATGAACTGCACCGCTCTCATTAGGCCCACAATTGCTACCTAAATTGCCACCTTGCATATGCATGCAAAAACAGGGTAAGGAAGATGTCCTGCTTTGCTTTACTCAGCAATATTATTCAGAACAAGCTGAGGATACACAACATACATGCCAAGTACTACTAGTCTTACTGAAGGCTGCAAAAGAACTCAGCCTGCTTTGAACTTGGTTCTGTAATGAAGATACATCTGCTACCAAAGTATTTTGCCTAAGTTTGGAAGATAATGTAGAATCAAGAGCAGCAGTTCAATACAGTGAGAATAAGTTTGTTGCTTGACTAGACAAACCAGGTCACTACTGCAGAGTTTTAAACACAGTGACTATCTTGTAAAACATTCTCATATTGGGGAAGCAAACTTCAATATTCTACAGTAAAAATAGTGCTGTGTTTATTTTCTGGGGAAAACATACAGGTGTTCCACTGGACCAAGAACGTTTTCTCTCACTGGACTCATGCACTTCCTATACAGAGAGTTCAGATTCTTTTTTGCCTCCTGAAGTCCACTCAGGCCTTAACAGCTCCTGAAGTTTCTACTATCCAGGGAAGTACCACCTGCCACTGACACAGAACTTAAGTGTTGTTAGTCCAAAATAGCACAACAGGGAACACATCCTCAGTTGTTTGAGCTACAATAATTTCAAACATGTGGATAAAATAATTAAAGCATAACATTACACAGTTGTCACATTTTGAACAACTTCAGTCATGTCACTGTAGGTATGGTATGGATAAGTGTTACAAACTTAAGTACTTTGGTGAGCTTTATAGTGATCTCCCTCTAATCCCAAAATCTGCATTAAGCTATTACGTGGGTTTCTAATAGTTGCAACTACGAGAAACTGCCCTACATGCCTAAGAGGTGACAATATGCCTGTGTGAGTGGTCCAAGAGAAAGGACTGGAAGGGGGAAAAAGGGAGCAGCAGCAAGTAGGGAAATAAAAGGGATGCAACCCTGTCACGTCCATACAAATGAAGAGTGCCCTTCCATTCTGCAGCTCTGTGAATTTCTCGTTATTGGCATTTGATTCCCAAGACCTAGTGGATGGTCTCTACGCATCAAAATGCCCTAACAGGTTCCGTGAGCAGTTTCTGAGCTTCGCCTCAATCGGATCTTGAGTTCAGACAGACACATTGTTACTGAATTGTAAGCAAAGGAAGCACAACAAAGAGCACTGCCCATCTGGAAGTAATTCTATCAACCAGGTCCTCAGAGGAGAATTTTCTAGTGATCAGCATTATAGAGTTTTTTGTTTGTTTGTTTAATGCAGAATCTGGTAAGAAAATGCACTTAACCCCAGCAGTAACCAAACAGGGAGTCAGACAAGCCATGTATGTTAAGCTTTAAGTCTAAGATAAATCCTTACTTCCTTAAGGATCCTGGCTTCCTTAGGCAGGCTAGTATAGAAGAAAGACACCTGTTAAATATCTGCTACTGAAGATTAGGCCCATCAATTACGTAGAACCTAGTGCTGTTCGATCTAAGACCACACTCAGAAGTGCCCTCTGATAGGTAGCAAAGCAAGGCATTCAGGAGTATCTGTATCACAGTGGCCGCTTATTGGATTCACCTCTAGAAAGCACTGCAAGAATAATAAGACTCAGCAGCAGAGAAGTTGAGGGCATAATTATTGCACTAAATGGACAGATAGGACAGGACAGCAATTAACACAACTGCAACTATAGGTTCGAACTGATGATGCTTTGCAGATCTAAGAGAAAAGAACACAAACCTTTCATTATCACAGGCCTCAACTCCTAGTGAGGGAAAAAATAAGCAAGCACATCATTTCTAATCTCATAGTATCCCAGTATCAAAACTGATTTCACCATGTTGCTTTTATATAAGCTGTACAGAACCATAGAATAACAAAGATTGGAAAAGACCTTCAAGATCATCCAGTCCAATCATCCACCAATCACCAACAACTCTCACTAAACCACATCCCTCAACACAACATCTGAGCATTCCTTGAACACCTCCAAAGTCAGTGACTCCACCACCTTCCTAGGCAGCCCATTCCAGCACACCACCACTCTTTCAGAAAAGCAGTATTTCATAACATCGTATCTGAAGTGCGTGTGTGTGTGAGTGTGTGTGAACTAAAAGAACTGACATATAGTAGAAAAAAAGAAATTACCACAGCAAATAAATAAATTGCTGCTGCATCTTCAAAGTTGAAAAAAGTAACTCTGTTCAGAATGTCTGTCTGCAATGGAACAAACAAAAAGCAGTGTTTCCTTTAATACAGAAAAAAAACCTTTTGTAACAGTTTTCATTTCTTCAAACTAGAAAATAATGCCTAACATAAGTTAATATGTAGCTTTAAAATTCAGAACTAAACATTATCAAAACAATGCAATCATACTGATAAGATGCCAAGAAAGACTACGAAAACGTACAACACCATATCAACACAACTCCATACGCCAATACTTATACCTCAGTCTCTCCCCTGTCCTTCACAAACAGGAGCATCCATAAGAATGCACAGTTCTCATATAACCACAGCAGGAAGCTGCTGCTAAGCCCTTAAACACAAATGAAGTGACTCAGCTCTTTTGCAGCTTGCCAGACTACAAAGATACACAGGAAGTAAAAAACAGTCACTGTAAATTAATTTCTGTAACTACTTTTCATATTTTAAGCACATCCAAAAGCTTTGCCTAGAACAGCAACAACACTGGTAGTTTAAAGACTACTGTTGAGTTTAAACACGAAACCAAGCCACTTCACTCCTCCAATCCAGTGGTTAACATTGCTGCTTCCAACATTACGGTGCGTTAGCCAATTCGAGCGACTGCTGTATTCAGTTGACACAGAGTCCTCATCACCTGACAAAGCCTTGGCTTCAGACTCTTGGTCCCAGACATGTGACTTGTGGCAGAAAACCAAGCTCAGCTGCCTGCCAGCACTTGTGCTCAGTCCTAACAGCACACTGTCTGCACACACTGTCTGGACTACTCAGAGGCACAGGATCATTTAAACAAAACACACTTCAAAAAACACATAAATTACTTATTTTCTGATCTTAGTCTAGGTAATATATCAAGTCATACCTAAAAAGTGAGGAAGCACATCCTGGAAAGCAACCCTGAAGAGAAATAACTAAGATGGTACTCCATGTACAATGTTTTGTAAACACCTGACTAAATTCTGATAGCAGTAAAAAAAGTGTACTACTGTAAACAGCACGGATGAAGCCAGGGTTGGAAAATATTTCTACACTGAAGAGCTGGAGAGGAGGATGATCAGTAGCTGACTATATCCTTGTATATGCAAGTATGTTCACAGTGATGATGCTACTGACTTGCAGTCCATGAGGAAAAGGGGCACCAACTGCCAGGAAGACCGCAACAGCCAGCCCTTTTGGGAGCGTTAACTCCATGAAGTGATTCTGTCAAACAGGATGCTCAGTTCAGGAGTAACCAAGAGAAATAAAGGGATGTACATCATTACAAAGGATGTTGCATTTAGCTGACCTAGTATTCCTGTCTGGCATGTGTTACCATGAAGGTTCTCAAAATGACGAGACAAGGCTAGTTCATCTCCATAACATCCGTGACAACAAGACCATAATTCCCATTTTATAAAGAGCAACCAGAAGGAGGTTAGTGTGTTAAAACTCTTTACTGCTGCAAAAATAAACAAGAGAAATTCAAACCAAGCACCAACAAAAAACAGATAGCCTTAAAAGTCAAAAACAGCTCTAAACATTGTGCTGTAACATGACAGCTGCCTGAAAAATACAGCACATACCCCTACTATCTCTGTACTTCCCATCCCAGAAAGGAAATCTGTAGAGTGCTGAAGATCCCACTACACGGAAGTCTATCTGCAGAGTGAGGAATTGCAGCACTGGCAATTTCACTGCTGCCACATCCTCCATCTTTGTTAGAAGGCAACGAGTTAATGGGAATCACATGATTGTTGCCACTGTAGAGCTTACAATATTTCATTTATTGAGTGAGATAGCTCCATCAGCTTAAACCAATAATTCACTAAGACCTTCTGCTTTGCATGGTTTAAAAACAACAAAAAATGGTAGCCTATAGTTGACAGCAATACTTATCCCTATTTACTTACGGTTGCACTCCAAAAAAAAAAAAAAGGAACCCACAAACCACATATAGGAGTGACATAACTTTAAACAAATAGACAACCACCAAAAACATCTGGCAAACTTGTAAAGGACATACATCATGAATGACTTTTCAAACTTGACATGGGTAGAGCTGTCCTTTCAGCCTGTCAGTTTTATCATGACTGTTAGGTCTGTGAAAGGGCACTTCTTTACCATTGTCTAAATTACAAAGATGCTTCTAAAGCCAAAACAAACTTTAAAAATAGGTCTAAAAAAATAGCACTTCAAATTCCTATGTCTTTCTCTACAAGCAAAATTGCTTTTCTGTCTGTATCTAATTTTGACTTACAGGGGTTATACAATTGTTTACTAAACAAGAATAGCGCGCACAGTACTGAGCTGCTCCCCCATTTTGTAATTTTCTCTCCACTATGCAACACCAAGCAAATTTTTTTGTTGTTACAAGTTAAGCAGCCTAAAGCAAATTCAAGACAAACAAAGGAGTCTGTACTCATAACCATCAGGCTGACGTGGAGCTGAACTTTTCCACAGTCTCACTGGGTCATATCAAATGAGACTTTTTCTACCAGAAGTTTATCTTACACTTGTTACTACACATTAACAAATCTATGGCAGAAATGCACCTTATCTCTAGTGAATACATACTCCATGAAAGAACAAGGTATAATTTATTGTAAATTAAAACTAACATATTCATCTTAAAAAAAAAAAAGAAAAAAACCAGCCCAAAACCTGAACGGATTTCTGTTTTACGTGTTAGAACTCCAAATTCCAATCCTTTCTGTAATTTTTGTTTATATTTGTGAAATAAGTTAATAACTCCTGACATCTCATTTTTGACCAAATCAGAGGTGACTCGGGGTAAAGCCAAAATGGAAGGCGTCTTCTCTTTCCAAGCTCAACACCCCTCTGCACAGACACACATATGCATTAATTGGCCTATTTCATCTGTTCACAGAATAGGAAAGCTTTTACACAGGCTTTACTGATTGTTACACTACTGCCTTGCTTTATAAGTTGTTTTTTTTTTTTAGAATTTAAGAAAATAATTGAATAACATCTTTCTCAGTAGGTACTTACTCTTACAGATAAAGAAAGCAGCATCACAAAACCTATGTCTGAGCAATTTCCATTTCATTTCATCAAAATAAAGTGAAAAAGGGGAAGAAGAGAAGTTGCCACATGTTATTTGGAGAAGGCCAATAGTAATAATGGGGGTTTGTAACTAATAGTGTCTGCAGGTCATTAAAATTACCTTTAACAAGTCAAACAATACCGTTTCAATAATATTCATAGAAAACATATATTTGGAACTCTTGTTGACGCAATAGAACACTATTTAACTATTTGGGACTAACACTTAATCACAATGAGTTCTGCTGTTCCCACATTCAATGACTTTGCAAAACCACTTCTAGTCACTCACTGGGTTTCCACAGCTCACACTACTGGCTGCTGCTGCGGTGGAAATGTTAGCCATACTTCATGCAAAATGACTAATAGGGGCTGTGACTCATTATCACCAGAAGATGAATATGCCACCAATTGATTTTAATGCTAACACATGAGTAATGCTAAAAGCAATTTAATTAGATGTAATTTATAAATCCAGGGAAAGTTAAAGAAACACCAATTATTTGGTACTATTATCTGACACTGGTCACACACCCCACGTGTTGTGATACAGCCACAGTACTGCACAAAACACAGCATCACACAGTTATGACTACTTTCATTTTTGTGATCTGGTCTGAAAGATTAGTTTCAATATCCCCCATTTTTGCACACAAATTATTAATTTTAGAATACATCATTTCATTGAGAGCGTTTGCAAAGTAGCTCTATTACTTCTCTTCAATATTACAGTACAGTGTTCTGAACCCATTTTTTTTTCTTTAAAATTTATTTTAGTTATTTCAGTTTACAATCATTCCTGCTATGTGAGACTGTATATAATGGCACATAAAAAACTGCAGAAATTTGTCTGGAAACAATGCTGTGCTTTCAAGGAAAAGGCACAGCATTCATATCAATATTTTTCATGGGCCTGTTTCACTGTCAGTCCTCACCATATGCAGCTTTTAATCACCAGATGTACTTCAGTAGAAGTATGAACTTCTTCTTATGTTGTAAAAGCAAATAATTTCTTGTGTCAAAGAGGACTGGTACTAAATAATTGAAGTCACTCTCACTGATGCCTGAAATAACTTTTACTTTATTCTCCAATAAATTAAGCATTTCTAAATTCCACCTTTCATCTGTTGAATTCAACAATCAAAAGATTTCCTTAAAAGTCTGTCAGTCAATGTCATGAACAGCAATGAATAGTTTAAAGATCTTTAAATAATGTCTGCACGGCATACAGAAGTTTGGGAATGCTCTCCTGATTTAACAGGACAGAAAACGCTAATGTCTACAGATTGGTTTTTTTTATTACTAGAAAAATGTGTCCACATTTTAAATCATGCATATGCTGAAACCATTTTGAAAACTAGTTACTGATAAACGTGTTTGGTAATAGCAGTCAGGTAGTCCCTTTTACTTCTTCCAAAGCATTACTGAATAGCAACTTTAAAACAATCCTTGATATTATTTTCATTACTCTCTTTCAGGATGTGACAACGTTGGCTTCTTGAACTCATTTGAAAAAGATTTTAAAAATACTTTTCAATTTCTTACAAGGAGCCTCAAAATAAAGAAAGTAACCTTGAAATGCAGGCTGCGATAGAGCCTAATGAAAAGCTCTCCACTGAAGAGCGTGTACTTCCCTCTACTTCTCCCATATTTGCAGTCACACTGTTCCACCTTTAGTGGTTATCAGCCACCTCTATACTCTGCTTTTACACACTGTAAGAGCAGAAAACCATCCAGCTTCCTCAGTGCATATAATGAGCAGCAGCAAGTGATGATAAATGGGAGCAGTAGCCCTTCCTTTAAAAGGTGATGAACTACTGCTAGCACACCAAACACCACAGAATCACCACAATCAGTGCACTAACAGTGCCAATTAGAAGTAGCAGTTGAAACTTTGCTATAAAAAAATCACACAAACCGGCAGTCACACCCTGATAACATCTTTCCAACTCACATTTTATTCTCTTCAGTTTTCTGTTTGAGGGAAGTTTACAACAGTAGAAAAATAAAATCAACTAATTAGAAGACCAGCAGAATTATACTGAAACTCAAAACAAAAAAAAAATGCTAAAAGATATTGTCAATGTTGTTTCTGTCATATATTAGAATTAATTTTAAAACCATAGCACCGTGATATTAAAGCATTCATTCCATATACAAAAAAAAAAGAAAAGAAAAAAATAAAAAAGCACTTAGGTCTACTGAATTCATTTATTTTGAAATGAAAGTCAACTCCAAAAGAAGATACACAACCTGCCACTACTTTATATTTTAAAAGCTGACATTTTGTTCCTGATTTTCAAATATACAGAAGATATTTATTCAAATGTTTATTCCCATAATTGTATTTGTGTTCAAGATTAAATAGTTCAAGTAGAAAATTATCTTGAATTTGACAGAAAAAAAATTGTTCTGAATTATCAAATTCTTTTTTTTCTATAGAGGTAAATTAATAAGTCACTAAATTAGCTGAAAGCATAGCACTGTCCACAGGGACAGCTACAAAGTCCAATGCGTCACTCCACCGTCTCTCTAATTCCAAAATTTCACCCATGAGGCCTTCAAGGCCAAGCTCAGCCAATTTCAAGTTCTAAAGCAGCACAGAACACTTTGATCAGCATTCCAAAACTATTAGAAATCCTAGTTTCATGTATGATGCATGAATTTTACACTTCTTGAAATAAAAGCAGACATGAAGGACGAATGGCCTTTCCTAATAGCCTGAAAGCTATTCTCTTCTATAGGGCTAGAACACTTACACACCTAAATGCTCCTAAGCCTACACACCTATGAAGCAAGGTAGATGTGAAAGATGCCAGTCGTACCATGAGAAGGAAAAAAAAAAAAAAGGAAAGTGAGACTGAGAACGAAAAGGTGGAAAGGAGAAGAGAAGCAAGAAGATCAATATATGAACTAGGGAAGAAAAAAAAACTAACCAATACAACAGATCACGAAAGACATGTCAGATTATGGAGCAGATGCAGGAAGATGATGGAAAGATTTCTAAAACAAACAAAAAACCCATCCAAACAAAAAAGTAACAACACTGCTAACAAATACTAAAAACTCCAATTGTTTTTACTGCCTCCTCTTTCCATACTACTCACAGGAAGTAGTGTAACAAAAACACAGCAACAGAAGTGGTTACATCAGCACTTTGTGACAAATAGAAGAAAGGAGAAGAACAAGGACTGGATGGATACTTGGTGTACAGATGAGACAAGAAACAGAGCAGCACAAAGACCAACCTTCTTCAAAGAAAGGGCAAAATACTTCTGTAAAAAGTAGATAATATCTGTGATTCTTTTTGGTCTGCAGAGCTCAAAAAAGCTCATACGAAAAGTGTTGCAAGTGCATGGATACATACATACATACATACAAAAAAAGTGATCATGATCGTTGTAACTCAAGAAGTTTTTTTCCTCTAGCAGCACTAAGTAAAATAAATTCTTCCACCTTGCAACTCTGAATACATTTATTTAAATTAAACAATCAAACCATGAGTCAGAACAGGCACTGTGAATCATTCACATGGCACTACATTCGTAATTAGAAAACAGTACTTTACACATTAGCAGACACTTCATTTAATAACAGATACTCAGGTTTGAACTCTAAGACCATTTTCAAAACTGAAAGTTTTTCAAGTTTGAAATGTTAAATTTCAACAACGTTGAATACCATGAATGCTTAAGGTTACATACAGCTATCAGAAGAGGAAAACACATACCATAAATGAAAAGCAAAACTACTTACGTTTCAAAACAGCGATCCACGTTGTCTGACATCAGAAGTAGCATGCATAGCTGTTCCAGTGCTATTAGCTGCATATCCCTTTCATCTCCCTGACCCATCTGCAGCCACTCCAGCAATGTGTCTGGGTCCACATCTGCCATGGCTTACCAAAAAAAAAAAACAACCAAAACCAAACCAAAAAACAACCAACAAGAAAAAAAAAAAAAAAAGCCGCCTCTGCTTAAATTTAAAAGTACCAAAAATATCCTTTAATTGTTCAAGTCAGATAAAGTTGAATGCGATTAGTCCCTCTCTTCAGCAGGCCCAGGTTCCTGCAGCTTTCACCTGAGAAGAAAAAAAAAAAAAAAAAAAAAAACAATTATCTTCACAGTATTTTGCATTTGCTCTCCTCTAAAACATACAGCATATTTTCAGGCTGATGTGAAGACAACTTCCAAATATCTGACCAGCAATCTTTTTTTCTTCTTTTTTTTTTTTTTTTTTTTTTTCCTTTTTCAAGCTTTATGAGTCAACTGTAATATGTTTGCTCCACTTTCTTGGAAACAAATCTCTGGATCCAGTTGACAAGACTTAAAGCCTTCTGTTATAAATAACTCAAAATTTAAAATATAAATAGAAAAATCATGCTTAACTATTTTGTATATTCTCAGAGGTAATATTAAGACAAACAGTGCCGTCGTGCCTATTCCATTCCCTTTAATATCTCTTTTTCATAAGTCACCCAACTTTCTGGAAGATGGATTTTCTCTCCACTCAAGTATTCCAATATAAAAAGACACCAAAAGCCATATTTCAAATGAAAATTACACTGCACAAAAAAAAAAATTGAGATGAACAACTAAAGAAGAAAAATCTTCACAAAACTTTTATGAATGCTTCATCCTTTAAAATAGCTCTGAAACACATAAAAAGAAGCTTCTTTAAGCCGAAGGAGAAAAAAGATAATTTCAGGATCACTTCTGTTTTTAAGTTTCTTTTTTAACTAAAAAAACATACGCAAGTCACATTTTTTTTAAGTACAGTGAATAATTAAAATAATTCATGTACTTATAAGGAAAACAACATTATTTGTTGGCCCAGCGCCACAGTTGTACATGCAAGCTGAAGACAAAAAAAAAGTCCCTTAAAAATGCTAGGAAGTATTTCTGATCTGTAAGCAAGCACGACCATAGTGTTTAATAAAAATTACAACAAATGTATGGTTATGAACCAACTTCAAACTAAATACAATAAGAAGATTTTTAGTGTGGCTTATTAAGAAGAAAAAAAAAAAGCAGGGTAAGTTCACCAAACATGTGGGAAAGCACAGAATACTGGACAGGGCCCTCACACATGTGGGAGAGGAGGGAGGAAGAGGCCAGATCTGGACAAAGTCTGCTGACTTGTTTACTTGTTGCTAATGAGTTAATAGTTAAAACATAACTCCACCAAGGGCAGACAAGAATTTACAGAGTCAGATATTGGTGTTACACGAAGAAAAGGACAGGGAACCAGCAGTGCTGTTTCACAACAGCTTAAAATCCGAAGATGTGACAAAAATAAAGTAGAATAAATATGACTTTTTACCATTTAAAGCCATAAAGACATTACAGGTAACTCAATAACTGCTTGCTGCTACAAATATTTTGGTTTTGCTCCAATCTTGCTGGATTGCAAACTGTAAAAAGTAATTCATGTTAGTAAACTCGTTTGCTACACTAAAAAGCTTGCCGACAACACCGAGCAGTTCACAGACCGTATTTCTTGTTCTAGACTAAATAAAATAACAACCGAGATCGCGTCGCAGTTATAGCAGCCTCCTTAAGGCGATTAAATGATTAACCTCAAACGGGGGCTGGGGGCGTTAGGGCACGGAAGGAGGGAGGGAAGAAAGGGCGAAAGCAGCAGAAACGAGACACACAGGAGAGGCAGCGAGAGCGGGCGAAGTCTAGCGCAGCACCTGCCGTCCGCGCGCTCAGCGGGCCCGGGGGCGGACGGCAGCGAAGATCCGAGCAGCGAGCGGGGCAGCGCCGGGCTGCCGGGAGGGCGGCCCCAACAAGGGGGCCACAACCGGCGGCGGCCCGGGCCCGCGCGCACCCCCAGCGGCCCCGGCCCACACGAGGGGATTTTCGCGGCCTCCCGCTCCGCAGCGGCCCGCACGCCGCCTCCTCACGCCGCCGCCTCGCGCCACCCCGCGCGGCCCGAGGGGCTCCGGGCGGCACCGCCCCGCGGCCTCCCGCAGGAAGCCCGGATGGGACCCGCCGCCTCTCGGCCGCGGCTTCGGCCTCGGCCCCCGCTCCCCCCGGCCTGCCGACACCGAGCCGCCAGGCCGGGCCAGGCCGGGCGGCGACGCTCGAGCTCTCGGCGAGCCGCAGGCCTCGCGGGGTGAGCCGGCCCGGCGTCCCGGGCAAGGCGCCGATAAAGGTTTCCCCGCGCCTCTCCCGCCCCCGTCGCTCACCTTGGCTTCGCGGAGCCCCTTCGCCAGAGCCGACCTCTCCTCAGCGCCGCGGGGAGGCGGAGGAAGAGGCGAAGCGGCGGCGACGGCCCGAGCCCCGGAGCAGACGGCGGCCAGCGGCATCCATGGCGCTCCGCCCGGTACGGGATTGGTGGGAGGAGGAGGAGGAGGAACCGGCGCCGGCCGCGCTGCCGCTAGGGGCGCTGTGGGAGCGGCCCGCGCCTCCCGCCGCCCCCTACGGCGCCGAGGCGGGGGAACGGCTTCGGGCCGGCGCGGCCCCCGCCACCTCGTACGGCCGCCTCTGGGCTGCGGCTGCGCTGCGGCGCCTCTTCGAGGCCGGCGGCCTCTCGGAGCGGAGGGTCGGGGCCCCGCGCTTCCTTTCGGCTGCTCGCGGGGCGCAGCCCTAGACTCGACTTCCTACCGCGCCAGGACCTCCTCGGCGGGGTGCCGGCCTCGGCGCCCGTGCCCGTGCCCGTGCCCGCGCCCGCGCCTGGCCTCCCCGGAGCCCGGCTGCCCTCGGCGGCGCGGAGGGGCTGGCGGACGTGCCGTGCCCGCGCGGCCTGCCGCGGGGAGCCTGGCCCTGCTGCTCTTCGGCCTGCGTAGGGATTGTCGTTTGACGCTTACGGAATGATTCAACTCGCGCCATTTTTTTCTGTTTTTCTCCTAAATATGAACTTACGTTTCGCCTTGCAGAGCAGCCATCAGGAGAGGCAGGCGTGAGCGGGTGTAAGTGTAGCAGTAACGGTCCCTAGGAGCACAAGTTGTGACTTGCCCTTATCTTGTAGCGAGTTTGAGGTATTGCACTGTAGTGTTTGGATGCTGGCAGTTGTCAGAAAATTCCCTGTGATGCTTGCTGTGCTAAGGTGTGCAGTTATTTTGCATATTGCCGGAAAATGAAGCGAGCTGCAGCGTACCTCCAATGAAGGACTAAAAGTGCAAAGGAAATTTAAAATGATTTCCATCTCTGTATGCTCACGTGTGTTTTTCTAAGGAATTTGAGCCTATTAATATAAGTACAGTAAATGAGATTATTGTATGTCATTCCTACCTACATCATAGACATTTCCTGTAATTAGACAAACTACACACCGAACAAAAAGGCAGTAACAGGCATGCTCTGTTAAAACTTGCCAAAAGCAGACATTTTTGTTGTTTGGTGTTGTAGTAACACCCCCAGAAAGATTTATCTTTAATACTTTTTTTTTTTTCCCTCAGTATAGGAAACAATAGTTCCCTTGTTCCTGTTTCTGTTTCAGTAAGACAATTCAGAATCTTCCTGTACTGTGCTCTTAACTACCACTTGTTCCAGTCCTGATGAGGTTTAGAAGTGCCTCCTTCATGTATGCTCGTCCTTCAGAGGTGAATGAGACTTAAAGGCTTAAAGTTAAGGATATGAGACACTGGGACAACTGAGTCTGCAGTCTTTAAATTTAGAAGCTTGATCTTCTTTCACTTTCACTGGTACAGAAGTGGCAGCTGAATTAGGCCAAACTTGTGAGAACTGCATCTGTTACATGACCTTACTACTCCTGTCGCATGATAGTTTGCTTTTTATTGTGAAAAAGACATGTTTCAATTAAAGCAACGTTATGAATTTCGCCTGAAGACCAAAGTCAAATGGTATTTTTCAGTTGTAATTACTGAGAACTAAAGTCAAACAGCTCTTGTTGCAGGCTGCACTTCCTGCTTTGTGGTAGGTACGTGATTATTCATGCAGAAGATGAGGTTATCAAATTAGAGACCAACCGTGGAGCAAAGTCAAAAATACAATATTGTGCATGCAGAGAACAGAAATGATGTGTTTAAAATACTTTTTAATGGGAGTATGGTGCTTAAAAATACTGGCAATAGCTTTTAGTGCTGTACATCTTCATTCCTAAATGTCTGAAATACTTGCACGATCTGTTGCATTAATTTTCCCATGTGATATAAATATATATGTATATATAATATTAAAGAAGGTCCATTGCAGCTTTAGGTATGGATTTTTTTTTTTTTTTCATTTGGTTCATTTGTAATATGTAAGAATTTATTAATGTTTTGTCTTTCATATGAGGAGATTTCTTCTCCCTTTGAATTAAATCTGAAAAAGTAAAAAAAAACCTGTTCAGTACATAATTTCAGCTCCATAGATTATATACTTCTTATATTCAAGGTCTGATTTACACTTTCAGTGTCATGTACTGTTTGGACATTCCAAATAATTTCAGCAGTTGTCAGAGGATCCTCCATTTGGATTTACTACACAGAGCACTGCCTGTCAGCTGCTGTTTCAAACTCCCTCTCCATACAGCACCTGTATAGACTAGAACTGCCAATTCAGAAATGACTGCTCTCTGTTATTTAATATAGGGAAACTCATATTAAGAGTACAGTTAACTGGTAAAAAGGAAATAATAATTGCTTAAGTCATTTTTATGGAATAATTTGTTTTCATAGTAATTTTCTTATGAACAAAATTCAAAAACCAAGACTTGCAGTTCATTTGGTTAGTGCTAGGCCGAAGCATGTTGGTTGAGAAGGATTTTTACAGTCAGACATGGAACAGAAATAAGGCCATATACTGAAGTGACAACTAATGGAGCTGATGTGTCATAACTTCTTTGAAGATTACTGTGAAATTTGTGTGAAACCTGCAAAAGCAGCTGCTGTTCACCATACGTGTACAATGTATGTATTACTCATTCTGTTAAAAAATAACCTCAATTCTACTGTGAGCTGACACACACATGTATGACCTTGCCCAAGCCCCTGAGTCACTGCATGTCTCAGTTTCCTTGTTTATTTAAAGCAACAAAAACAAAACGAAAAGAACCACCAACAAAAAAACATACCCAAATCATAATGCTGGCTAGCGTCAGAAATATCTTAACATGGAACACTGAGTTGTTTAGATATGCTCCCACATTAAGTCTTAAATACTGTGAAAGAAAATCCCTCAGTGTTTGAGCAGACCACATGTGTAAATGAGTGAGGATGCTTTTGTGAAATGGTAACAAGAACACAGGGAGTCAAGCTTTGTAGAGCATGACAGCGACCATCAGTTTTGCTGTAAACTTACCTGAAAATCCTGAAAATTAAAACTTCTCTTAAAAAAGAAATTATGCAGTTGCTAACATAACACTATATTGTGGACCCCCGAACTCCAAAGAAGGATGTCATGGAAGGGTAGCAAAGATCAGAGATTGGAGAGTTTCTGATGCAGAAAGATTCTGATGCGTGTCATGAAGAACAGCCGATTTGAGACAGTTACTTTGTAAGAAGATATTTTGGGTGTTCTCAGAATGTTTTGATTCTGTTTGAAAAGAAGTTACACAGCTAGAAAAATATCAGGATCGAAAAATGTTATTTTTATTTTACTTGAAGCTCAAAAAATATATTTATTACTGCTTTTTTTTTATTATTCAGGCTGGTGTTTTCTATAAAGAGTTAACAGGTTGCAGAAGGAAATGTCTGTTGTAAGTAAGGTTGATGTCACAGTGTGATAGTAAGGACTGTAAACTTGGGCTGGGAATGATTAGTGTTTTGTTATAGAAAATATAAAACTCTTGCCAAAATCAAAGTGAAGTACACCTACAATTAAAACAAAACAAGACATCTCAGATTCCTGTTTATTTTTAATTAATATGGAAGGTAGAGCCTAGTATAATTTCTGTTTTTGTTAGCCTTGCTGCCTAACTTTGTGCACATGCCAAGCCGACGTTTCCAAAAATATCACTCTTCTAGGGTAAATAGATCAATGTACCATAAACAGACCCTGAACACCTCCACAAATGTAATTGAGTCGTTTATGCTAAAGGCCAGCCAAATAAAACAGGATATTTGCAGATTATTTATCCTTTTGCTTTAACAGTTTTACTCTGCACTCACACAACAGTGTAGTAGGAAACACTGAAAGGTCCTGCTACTCCTGAGACAAAATGTGAGTAATTCCATACTACACATTTTGTTTTCCTAATGAATGTTATACTTTTAAAAAGTTAATAAATGCTGACTACACTTTTCAAAACAAGGAGGCCAGAAATTACCGAGGACAGAAACTTGTTTGCTGTAACAAGCAAGATTTAGTTTTATAGAATTTGGTTACTTAAACTAATTTACTTCTTAAGTGTATTGTTAAAAATATTTTCTTCTAGAAAACTTAGGTGTTTTTTTTGGGGGGAGAGAGGGTGTTTGTTTGTTTGTTTTTCATAAGTAAAATGCAATTGGTGAAAGCTTTTTATTTTAGTTTTCCTATATTATCATTTTCCCTTCTTAGCTACTTCACTGCTGTACAAGTCTGGTGAGCACAAACATAGTGTCAATGTCTTGACTTTCCAAAAGCAAGTACTGAATTTTGCAAGCATGGCCATCACAGAACAATTGTATGTGAGCTGTAAAGCATGGTGTGTTTACTTTGTGCAGTCTTATGCAATCCACTGTAACAAGCACTGTGTGAGAGGTTGCCTGTTTGGTAGTTCAAATGTTGCAATTACACATGTCGATGTGGTGAGCATGTTACTAATGTTGACGTGATAAATGTATGAGTGACATACTGGTGTTTATGAAAGCACACAGCTGAGTCATTGCTCTTTTTGTTAGACTCTTCCTCAGTTTCAACTTCCTGGGATGTTCTTATCGTCAGAATTGAGTGAATTAACATACAAAAGAACATAGATTTTGGAAAACTGCAGATACTCCATTATAATCTTTTCTTTCTTTTTGTGAAACGATTCAAAAACATATGAAGTATAGTGCTTTTTTTCCTAAGTTAACTCATCTTTTTGGATTTATTTTGGTATTTATTTATTAAGTATAAATTCACTGTTTTATTGTTTAAGGCCTAGAACTGAGAAGTGGGTGAACATCATACTGCTTAATTCCTTTTATCTTAGTTTACGTATATCACTTACATACAATAGAAAGTAACCCCTTGCCACAGCCTGCCATCACTCATGTCCCTTGCACCTCTGATTGCCAAAAGGAAATGGAAGTAGAAATTAGACAGCAGTTCTATATCTCGGGGTGTAGCTGTACCACATCTACCAGTAACATATGCAATGCCAATAACTCCAAATCCAAGACAAACGCAAGCAAAGTTCAGCACCTCAGGTCATAATATTTCTAAAAATTCTTAATGGCAAGTGCTAGGTTATTACATTCTGAATCAGAAAATTAAGATTTGAGATTTGTTCCTTCTAGTTTTATTCCCTTCTTATGTGACTAAAGCATGCATGTAACCCTACCAAGCTTTGATGTGACTCTCAAAGTATGAATGAAGTATTACAAATTAACTTCAATGATCTGTGTTGGGGAAATGCACAATGAGAATGGAGGGTCTTAATCACCAAATGGTTATTTTGTATTTGTGGATTAAAAGCCCAAAACTATGTGGAATTTTATTGGAAAGAGTGCAATTTTTACAGACTTAAAATCTTTCTAATACCTTTTACTTTTCTTATAATTAAATTATGCCTCATTCACCACTGTAAAATATTTTGACATGCAAAAAGGAGAAACAATCTTGAATTCTTAAAACCTGAATTACTGGATTACTTATTAAACTGTAAGAGCTGCATTCTTGATTCAAACCAGGAAAAGATAACTCATTATTATGTTGGAACATGGCAAAGTTCAATACTAGAACTATGCTATGGCACTTGGGACAGACAACATAAAAATTGTGTAATTTACTAAAAAGGAAAAATTGCTTTCCCTTAGAATCTTGTGGAAAAATTAGAAAGTACTGTAGTTTCATGATGGTTCATTCTTTTGGAAATGTGATGTGTACTCCTCAATTAATTCTCAGATTGGTTGGTCTACTGAAAAGCTGCCATTCCATACAGCTTAAATCTTTGTCAGAAGTGAAGAAATTACCTAGTAATAAAGGTGAAAATAGGTCTCTGCAGGCCTTCAAATCCTATTCCTGTACTGATTTTCTCTTAACTCAGTCTTTTTGATAAATACAGATCAAATTGTATCTGTTTTGGAATTTGGCCTTCACTGCAACCTTTGGACTTATTCACAAGTGACAAATGTATTAAATAGAACTGACTAAAAATGGCAGCATGATTTTGCAAAGAGAGACAAAAGAATCTCAATTTAGGACGAGCAGCACGTTGAAGGAGCTGATTCAGAGGGCTGGGGCATCCCTTCTGTGAGGCTGGGGGTCAGGTTGTTTGGGGTTTTGGGCACTTTGGTCTATTGGGAGGTTTCCCCGCAGATTCTATGTGATTCTATGAACTTCAACAGGATCCAGTTTTATTCTTCGCTCACTGTGGCGCTTCCATGTCAGACACCATTTTGTCAGTTTCCCCCTCTGCTGCCATCTGTCACACAGCAACAAAGTGTAATGGAATATTGGCGGGAAGGTTCAACCTCTACTGCCGTACCACCAACATCCACCTCTGACATCATGGGCCAACATAATAAAAATAGGAGGCACAACTTTTGGAGCAGCACTTGAGTAAGAAAAAAAATGAGAAACATAACCTTCCCAGGGATATTTAAAGTAAATTAATACATTTCTGTTTAGATAGAAATCTGGGAAGAAGCAGATTTTGAATGAGAAACTTTACATTTCAGCTGTATTTGTACCAGGCCTGTATTGGATTGAACAGCATCTCTGGCAATAAGAATGAGTGAACATACTGCAATGAAGGCTCAAAAACATTACCCATGCTCACTGCCTTTGAAACTGTAATCCAGGCCAATTAAAGAAGATGGTTTTGATCTCATAGAGAGTTTTGTGGCAGACCTGCGAGTTTGTAGGAAAATTCATACATAAAACTACTGTCATGAGAAAATGGGTATCAGTATAAGGTTATTTTCCTAAGAGCTTTCAGTTATCTAAAACCGCTTAAGCATAATGAAGATGATAAGTATTCCTACCTTTTACGGCATGTAACACGTGGTTACTGACCTATTTTTGAGAAGTTTCATCGCCAGGTTGCAACTCCTTAGGAATTCTAAGATCCATGTGGTGAGTGAGAGAGTAGCACAGGATAAATTATTCATACTCATTTTTCTTGCTGTACTGTATGTTATACCATTTGACAACCATTAACTTACACCAGTATGACAGATTTTAATTAATAGGTCTCAAAGTTACTCCAACTACCGCACAGGATTTTGTACTTCAGTTCTTGTGTACTTAATATTAATACCCCCCAAGGTGAGGCTAGACATAGAGTGCTTGTGATCTAATGCCCACTCTAAGTTCTTGTGCCTAAGATTTTTCTCAGTGACTTGTTTTCATTGACTCTTAGTTAGTTACGGTAAGACACCAGCATTGATTTATTAGGCAAGCATTTTGTACGTGCTTTTACTATTTTTTCTATGTTATAGAGTTAGGGTGTTGTTGTTTTCCTGTAAAGTATTAGCTTGTTAGGGTTTTGCTGTTTGTATAAATTTCTGTGTAAACACTTGTCACAGTGAACACAGGTAACTTATTAAAATGACTAAGTACTGTGTGTCTGAGCCTGCAACAAAGCAAGAATGTTTTCTATCCAGTTTCTTCATACAATGCCAGCCTTAAAAACAGCAGACCAAATTACTGTAAAGAAATACAGTTCTACTTGATATCAATGAGGTTTGGGCCAACTTAGTTATTGGAAATATTTGTCTAACTAATTTTTGAAGTAGTTTCTCATGTATATAATTATAGCTCTTAACTAAAATGATTAGTCTATGTCCCAGTCACTGCTCAGCCCAGGGCTGCTGAATCTTGTGCTACCGATTCCCAGGTATTCACTAGTGGAGAATCTACATCATCGGTAGGAATTTTTATTATCAAAATGATAGAAAGGCCTCTACTGAAGATTAAGCCTTCCTGCACATGTATGATAAAAGATGTATCCACACAGAGTTCTGTAAACAGAAAATTCAGAGAAGGGGTTAAAAGCAGATCTGAAAGTAACATAGTCCATTCTTATAAGCTGCTTAGTAGTTTAACTCTGAAGTCCCAGATCCCCGCTTCCACATGTTAGTAGTCCCCCAGCTATACTCAACAAACTTTTCATTGTGCAAAGAAAGCCAAGAGGAATGAAGAAGTTAATCTGCATCTGCAGTGAAATAGAGGGTAGATATAAGCCAGCTTGCATCTCACAGCCCAGGGATGATTCACCAAGACACTGAGGATATACTCAGAGGAAAGATTCGCTACCTATGCTGGAAAGAAAGGGAACACAGCTAGGAAGGAACTAGCCTTTCCAGTTTATACCAAGTCAGAGATTCTTTTCATATTGGGAAACTGAGATAACAAATCAAAGCCAGAATATAGCCTAGTCTCACAGGCAGGGCTGGTGCCTCTACCAAGCAAGACTGCCCAACCTGTAGCATTAGTAGTAATTCTATGGGAAAGCAAATAAGCAGTGTTTTCAAAAAACTGATTATGTGATACAGAGGTCATATGCAAATATATTTGCACTTGCCAGTTATCTAACACTCAGGAAGCAGTCTTAAGACAGATATTTAGAGGTAAATCGTGTTCTTCATCACAATATTGTACAATACCAATATATGAAATTCAAGATGAAATCAGTAGATGTTTTCACATGTAATTGGGTGCAGAAGTTAGCCCCTAAGTGTGCTTGAAAGTCAGAGATTTATCTTGGTGTCAGGCAAGAAAGAAGAGACTTCTATATTCAGCATTAGGCAATTCATGTATACTTCAGCAAGAACTATGCTATAGCAACAGGATATCGTGTTTTAAATAATGAAGATGGGCTTCAAGATTGAAGCCCTATCTGCTTTTCCTCTCTACCTCGATTAACAGCGATAGTAAGAAACAGGATCCTGGGACTGATACCTCCATGTCTTCTAAAATGGTTAGAAGATACAAGCATCAAAACATTCATAACTATAAAGTGATACACAATTTTTCTATAAATGGAATGTCTGACTCTTTACTGTCTTCTAGTAGTAATCCATACCCACTGTGGGGTTATGTACCGGACAACAGTCCCTGTGACCTCGATCTATTTCTATAAAGGGCCACAAAGCTGTCACTTTGTTGCTAAGTTAGACTTTTTCAGCTAGGGGTGCTAGTTGGAAAATGGACAATGGCACAGCAATATTCAGTTTTCACAGAAGCCTTTTTCTTATAGCTCCATGATTTGGTTTCTATTTCTCCTTTCATTCAAAAGGGAGGCTAGCACACTTATTTGTAATTTTGAAAATCAGTTTCTCTCAGGCCCCACTTTGTGCAGACTAATAGTTTAAATTTCTTTGGAAGAGGGGAGTCGGAACAAGTCACAGTTAAAGACTAGAGATATTTACCCTCTCTTCCCTGCCCTCAAGGAACTGAGGTGCTGCCAGCAATTAGAGATAGTTGTCAGTTCCCCTGGGATTACAATAAGCAGGAACCAGTAAGTGCACTCTGTTCTCATCTACCTGTCCTAGAAAAGCTCATTTGCCACTGAACAATAGCAAGCACTTCAGAGTTCTCTTTGAATTCTTTCTGATCTCTGAAAATCATCCAAAATGCAAAGAGTAACTACTGTTTGAGGTTAAAATCCTAATCTAGGAACAGTGGCAAAATTTTGCAACTCATGTAACTCCTCATAAGTAGTTTCAAAATCTTTTAGTGAAAACAAAAAGTATGTGTGTTTGGATGTTGTAACCAATACTCAGAAGACAATGAGAACAAGATTGAGTGTCTGCTGTTGCAGTTGGTAAGTTACATAATTTTTAAACTTCTCTTCCTGCTTTGCATACTATTTAATCATTTTCATATTTCTGTGGAAGCAGCACAGCTTTCTGATTAAGCTTCTATCTGTATTCTGTTTTTGTAGTTTGCCTAGAAACCATAGAGAATATGATCAATTTACACTGCTTATATATGTTGTCATATATATGTTGTCAACAGGTATAAATTCTCAGTATTACATGTATGTAAGTTTCCATTACTTTTTATAATAATGTCATTAAGTTGCCTCATCCTGCACTTGCACAGTACAAAGTGTTTTGCTTTGATTTACAGGGCTGATTGACAGTCTATTTATTTCCTGATTATGAATAATGGACACAGCAAAACAGAACAAGCACAGGTAATATATAATAAGATTATGGAAACTTTACAGCTCTGAGTAGTTTCATATGTAAAGTATGTATAGGATTCTGGTCAGCTATGAAGCTGTGAAATAATAAACTCATAAACACTGGGATTATGGGATTTTAATGTGGCTCATCACATCCTAGGTGAGTAAATCAGAAATGTGATTCATAAAAAAAAAAATAATTACCAGGTGAAATTAAATAATCATTTTAATATGAGACCACAAAAAGCTTTCTGGTATGTTAAATCTATAGGGTAAACTAGACCTACAGGAATACCCACCTGTTTTGGAACAGTGGGAAACAAGAATATGTTGGACTGATTGTCAGATTCTAGGTGATTGCCTGCTTGACAGTCCTTCCTGAGAATTTAAGTTGTGTCCTTTTGTGAGAATGAGTAGGAGGGTTTCTGACTTGCTGTTACATCAGCAGGTGGGTGGCACGTATCTCGCACAGGCCATTTTGAAGCAATGACTTTACCAAGTAACTGATTTAATTACTATTTTCTTTCTCTTACTGCAGATGCCTTAGTAGCGTCTGTTGTTCTATTGTTCTGCTTTGCCCTTCCTTCCTCCTCTCTGTCCTGTTTTTTACCTTCAGCATTCATTTGATTTGAAAAAGAATCCCTCAAGAATATTGTTGCTTCCTCTGCAACCTTTGTAATGGTGCCTTTGCTGCTGCTGCCTCTGGCCTCCCATCTTCATGGGAGACTGTCTTGTTTCACTTGTCTGGGGCATGTTGCCCTCTGGCACTTCTCCTGAGCAGAAGTCACTGACTGAGTCACAGCGGGGTGTTGGCTGGCTGAAGGTAAGGAACGTAACCAATAATGATCTCTAGCAGTGAGTTCTATGTAGTTCTGAGATATTAGCCTGAACAGAAACTGAATTTTAAATGCTTGCTTCAGTTTGTACTTGGCAAACAAGGTAAGTTCCTGTTCCCTATTCACTCTCTCCCTCACAGAAGCTTTGCAGTAACAGTCCCATCTTCCATATCTGCTTTAGTAGTCTCTCTGCTCTATGGTTAGTAAGTCCAACATCCTCTCCACTTCTGTCTTGATCAGAAAAGCTTCAGGAGTGTTTTTGAAACACCACTTCTTATCCTGAGTCATTTAAGTTCATGGTTCTGAATGTTTTTGCAAGTACACAAAACAGAGCAGAACTCTGAACAAATAAATAAATACACATGAAATGACAGGGCTTCAACAAACACTGCGCTGGAAGACATGAAAGAGAGAGAGACATGCTTGCATTATAGTGAAGACCACTTTGAAGGCAAGCTCAAGTCTATGCATCTATTGAGCTTATCTCATGAAGTCTAGTTGCATTTGACTACCAAGTCTTGGCATGGATGCAGGCTGTTAGCATTTACTCAGCACCATTCGTGCATCTTGTGTTCACGAGCTGTGTGTTGCAGTGTGATCCCAGACCAGGCAACTGTTGTGAACAGGTACTTAAAGAAACCTTCTGGAAAGGCAGGTTTCAGTTGCCAACTTGGTAAAAAGAATTTTCACTCACACCTTCCCCAAGTTCAACTGCAGAAGACCACTTTGGTATCTCCTACCAAATGCCTATGTCTACAGATCATCTTCCTTCTTTGTACCTACGAAGGGTATGTGCATGGCCTTTCTGCCATCTCTCCAAAATTATGTGGAAAAATCAGGATAGAAGCCTCTGATGTTCTAAGGTCCTTGTGTATCTATTCTTACTGTGTATTTTAGAAGGGACCTAGAACGAAATACCACTTGCGGCTAAAGATCACACAATTTTAGTTGTGAGTATCTGTCTCCAACCAGCTTGAAAATTCTTGTTATTCCCAGGTTTGTTGGCCTCACAGTGGAACAAGAAAGAATATGGAATAAAAAAAGTCAGCATAGCTTCCCACCACCCACAAGAGATAGTAGTATTGTTTAGACAGTTATGCCTCAGGCAGAACTGGTCACAGTACAAATGAAATCAAAATAGAGTTTCAGCAACTTGACTGCTTTAGAATGATGGCTACAGTGGTAAACAAAAACTGGGCAAGCACATCTGTTTTTGCAAGTAAGTAGTAAACTGTAGCTAGACTGTGTTTTGTCTCAGATTCAGTATGAAAAAACATCTTCTCTTATTTCTATTCATCTCCCAGTGCCATCCTTGATCGCTTGCTTAACATATTTGATGAACTATCATAAAAGAAAAACTGAGATTTCCTGCAGACTTTTTAAAAAATTTTCTCTAATTATATTTCAAGTAAATTCAGTGACAAAAGTTTGATCCCATTATGACTGTACCTGTTACCTGTAAAACATGCATACAGCTTTGACAATTATTTTTCTTTGTTGTTTGCCATGAACCTTGCATAAAAGGAGATGAGGTTAAGAGCATTTGCCTTTGTAATAATAGGTTGTACTTTCAAATGTACAAAACTTCTATTTTAGGTATTAATCAAAATAGTTTCCAGAACCCGTAAGGCCCTAATGCCTGTACTACCATAGGAAACATCTTATACAAAATTTTCTATTTTTCTTTTTTCCAGAAAAAAAAGATGCTGAGGAATGAGGCACATGGCAATAAATAAATGAAAAGCTTACAAAAATACCATAAATAAAATCTTTTCCAGAGAACGTTACAAAATAAATAGTGCCCAAATGTAGCAACTAGGCATCTCAGCAATTCCACGATGCATTTCATTGGCAGTGAGATAGTTCACATTACTTTTAACGCATGGATTTTAACATTGGCTTAAAAAAATCCAGTTTTAGGCTAGATGATTGTGATTCATAAAATGTGACAATTTCCAATAGGATTTTTTTTTTTTTTTTTAAATATTTTCTGTTACTACATTCAACTTCCTACCACCAGGTTTCAGAAAAAACTTGTCACCTGCAAACCTGACCCATATAAACAGAAGGTTTTTCTGTGCAGTAAGTGAACAGTTTGGCACAAATAGTAATGTGCCTATGGAGAACATGCTCTACTAAGTCTGGTACTCATCATCATGATTTGTTTCCTTCTGTGAGTGCTGCCATTCACTAAGCAGCTAGAACACAGGTGCAGAGGATAGAGATTCAATGCCACTGTTTCACTTCTGGAGTCCGATTTTGCAATTCAGATGACTGGCACTATAGAAATGAGAATAAGATCACAGATCAAAAATTATATTCAGCTACCAAGTAAGTGAATTTGGGTTAATCTATCATAGATCTCTTGCAGAGATTTTGGAAGCCTGCTATTGTTTTGCCTTGTTTCTCAGAAAAACTCTTCAGCCCTACTTTTGCTGTATTTTGATATTGCTTCCCCTTGTGCAACAAACCATTTATTCTCCAGAAAATCCAGAGAATAATAAATAAATAAATCAAAATCTATGATTGTACACCAAAATTAAGAGAACAACCACAAAACTTTGGTGGCATAGCACTGGCACTTAAGGTTTCCTTGTAGAGATGACACTATCTTTATTATTCTATTCTACATAATCAACTATCAGTATTATACATCTAAAACTATCTAAGGGACAGATGAAGCATTTAATAGTTCATCAGACATGCTTTTTATGTCTTTGAAAATATAGACTGCTGTCATTAATAGCTGGAGCAGCATATGTGAAAACGAGCTGTTTATGTTAAATAGTTAACTGGAGTCCTGTGCGACATCATCAGCAACAGCTCAGAATGTTGCTAAGCAGAGAGACGTATGGACATCTTAATACATCTGTGAACGCTTAGCTGCATGGAAATACAGATAAGCTTTACTTCATTGGCTATTTTTAAGGATCAGAGGTTGCAATTCAACAGCTATTTCATTATTGCTCTATACTGAGAGAAAATTTACTTGGCAAAGTGTGATCAGGACACATGGGCTACCTATGCAGAAAGCAGTGTCTAGCAATGCACACAGGATCACAGCTTTTGAGAGGAGATGAGCAACACCTCATTCAGTGCGTAAGGGTGCAACACTTCTGGGTTCTTTGACACCACAATGCAGAGAAGAATAAGCTACCTTGCTATATGTTCTTTCATTTAAAGACTGAACGAAGGGCGTTCATATTCTAAGGATTTTCCCCTTTTACTGTCTTGTCTTGCTTGGAATTGCATTGGCCAAGTTTTCCAGTGAAAGAAAAAACACAAGTTTATTAGTTGTTTGAAAGGGGGTACAGACTGATTTAAATCACTATTGGTTAAGAAACAGTATGCAATTGCAGAAGAAAGCCTCTACCTTATGACCCACTAATAAAATGGAATTACATTGCAGAAAGCCAAAGCCAAAAAGGAGTGCACCTAGCAGAGAGATTAGGGATGAAGCTTTAGAGGACGCTGTATCAAGCAACCCTGCAGGCTGAACACAGCAAATCAGAGACTGAGCAGTGCTGGGCTTAAAAATGCTGCCTGTTTCACATGCCACAGACGTGTATCAAACTGAACACAACCACATCCCAGCTGTGCAATGCCTTTACATGGTTTTGACTAATTCCATTTTGTTGCAGGCAACAGAAAGTTGTTTGCAAATAATTACTGCATACCACATATATTGCATTTTGTGATGTAATATTTATGTATACTCGATGTTGGGCATAAGCAGGACCTTTTGTTGCACAAAAGCATTTGACTTTGAAGAAACAGTACAAACAGAAAATGAACATGCGTGCAGGCCACAACTTTCGCTGCACAGAATAATTACTGGATGGAAGTTTACTGGTGCCTATAGGAAGATGGCAAAAAAAAAAAAAACAACAAACAATCAGCAAGGAGGCATGAGGCACCTGTAATAGTAAAAGTGAGACTTGTTCATCGTTAAGCGTATAGTTGGTTCTTCATTTATATTTCTCTCTTTAAACAAAAGAACTTCAGAGCTAAGCAATGCTTAGAAGAGAAGAGTAGAACCAAAGCCAAAAATACTTTGTGGTCTTTCTTGCCTTTTCAGGGTAAAAAAAAAAAAAAAAAAAAAAAAAAAAAGATAGGTACTCAGTAAATTGACAAGACTGCATCAAAGATGTCTGATATCCAACTGAAACAAGGTTCTAACATTTATTTATAAAATCCTAAGTAAAATTATTCATGTGAGCATTCAACTTGTTATTTTAAGTGCACATAATAAAGCACAGCTCAGGGCAGAGGTATTTTTACTATTTATGTGGATAAATTATCTGCACGGATTAAACCCATGCGTATAATCCTACTTTGCAGATTACAGAAAAGCACTGATAATGTTAACAATTGGCAGCAGTTCTCTTCAATGAATCTTGCTTTTGTTTCTGCATTCACAGTATGTAGGTATGTTCAAAAAGGAGCTTTGCCATATGTTGTTACGTGACTTGACCAAGAAACATCACAACTGACTAAAAAATATCAGCTCCTGCAGTAAGATTCCCTAAGAAATCCAGGACAAAGCTCTTCTAGCTTTTAAAAGTGTAGCTTGGTGCTCTTGCAACTTGAGCATGCTTCTTAAAAGCGAAGTAAGATTTTATCAGATTTTATTAATGATATTTAAAAAAAAATTAGTGTAAGTCAAAAAGGTGGCTGCTGTTATTACACAACACAACTCAAAAAAGTAACCACATACAGCCATTGTAGCAGATAACATTCTCAGCATTTGGCCACTTTCACAGTCAGCACAATACTTCACTTGTTTAAGTCCTAAGTCTGTGATTTTTCCAGAAGTGGCCAGGAGAAAAACACACAAACAGAAAAACCTCTGTACCAAGTCAGCTGTAAAGGAAAAGAAGTGACTGTAGAAATCAAGATCAGTAACTGACAAACTTCACATACTTCTCTTTCGACACAGCCAGTGCTAACTACAGATTTGACAGCAACGAAGATGTGGAACAAAACATCTGGTTCTTCAGGGAAAATGGAAGGCACCACAACCATCTTCTCATAGAATCACCTATACCAGCATTTGGCACAGAATAGGTATGTACATATATAATACATTTCTCCCTGATCCCCCTTACTTACCACTGTGTTGAGCAGAACAGAGGAAGGCCTGCCATGTGGTCACAAACTCTGGTGCATCTGGCCATGACCTGCCTTTCTAGTTTCCATGCAGCAGCATACAAACATTTCTTTCTGTTATGAAGTCCTTAGAATTCCTCTGCTATTGGGTAAAATGACTAAGACAAATCTTAAATGAAGAAAATTAGCTTTATTTATGTAAATTAGAAAAAATGAATTGTTAGAGCTTTGGTCAAATGGTTAATTCTGTACAATTTACAATTATATTTATATACAAAACTTTTAATAAAATACAGTACGTCACACTTTTCCTGAGTCACAGTGTGTTTCTCAGTTCCCTCTCCTTTTTATTTTTTTTAAAAAGTAATTAGAATCAAGAAGGAAATACTATCCTCAGTTTAATAGTGTTTGGTTTAGACAATACTGGTATTAAGAAAAAAATCAATACTATATGTAGAAAATACTTCATAGCCATTGCAATTTTTAATAGTTATTTCTCTATATTAAAATATGTTCCTTAATAAAAATGTTAATTAAATACTTATTATGAGTTTGTTGTACTTCATTTGACACAAGACAAACTGACTTCAGGTACATCCAGCTCTCATTGCAGGGATGCATAGATTTATGTGATGTGTGTATATATTTGATCACTAAAAGATCAGGAAACACACATCCAGGTAGAATAGATGTCTGAATTGAGGCACAGTATATTAAAGTTGCTGTCCCATCATGGACAAGATATTAGAGCTTCAATTGCCTGGCTAATACAATACAGAATTAACACAAGCATACGTCCTGAAAAGTGAGACTATGCCAAGCAGCAAGGCACCAAGCCTGCAAATGCTAACAGATGCACAACAACCCCACAGTGTAAAGCACTACTGAGTCCTCAGTGAAGAAGCACTGTAAAGCTGTATTTAACAGCATTTGTTAAACATCGGCCAGCTCAAGAAGTTATTAAGATTACAGCTATTTATGTTACCTTTACTGATTTTTTTTTTTTTGAGATCAACAATAATTTATTGTAAGGCTTAAAAGGATATTTAATCTGCTTACTTAATAATTCAGCGTGTTAAATTAGTAATTAAGATACATTGCCACTTGCAAGTATATTTATATCCCAGTTGAATCCAAAAAATGATTTGGGTAATTTATTTTTGACAAACACCTATTTAAAACAAAATTAATTTTACTTTTTTGCTAATTGTGGGCCGCTCCTAAATATATCTATCGTAAAGTTCAATAAAGATTTTTAATATAGGTATGTGCCTTTCTGGTACTTTAATCCAGAAACACAGAATAGATTATTTCTGATAGTCCTATTCATATTGTTCAGAGAAATCTGCTAAACTAACAGGCAGTCACCTAGGGTTTTGTTTTCTCTTAAAAGATTTCTATATTTTTTCAATGCAAACTGAAAAACATATGAGAACAACTCACAAAAATCCTCTGTTTAGAAATTAAAAGGAGTATTTTTTGCTGTTGATATCAAAGTGCAAATAAGAGACTTCAAAGAAAATTGGTCTTAAGCTGAATGCTCGAACTTTTCCCAGGATTCTTTGCAAGTTTAGCAGTCTTCACTTTGATGCTTTCTTGATTGCCTTTTACAGCTGACTCGAGCCTGGCTTTCATGGTTGGAGAGGAAGCCATTAATTTTTTAAAAACTGATGAGTACTGTGGACCAATCTGCATCAAATTTTGCAAAGCAAACTCATGCAGATTTTTTGCTGTGTTTGTAGCAGAACCCAGGGCATTTTCATCCAAAAGAAAGGAAATAAGGATGGGAAGAAGGCAGGTCACCAGAGGAGCACCTGTAAGCATTGAAAACAGGATTTAAAACATACACTTTTTAAAAACAGCTTCACATTGCAAATAGAAGCATTTCATGAACCAAGCTAACACAACACAAATTGTAAAACAGCTAATGTTATCTGAAATATATATTAGAAAGAACCAACATTCTAACAATTCTGTTAGCAATTACTGTTAAGGAGTTGATTCCCAGAGATCCTTTTGTTCTAATTAATTACCTGTGACAACTTTAAGTGTGTGTAATGTTTTGGATACAAATAAGGGAAGCAACTTACGGTGCTCTTCCTCAGCAGCAGCTGTAAGAGCTGTTACCACCTTGATTCCCTCCTGAACAACCTGAAGTTCTGCAGCATTTTCAGGTTTTGATTTTTCTGTTTCCTGCAATTTTCCCACAATGGATGATGCTAAAGAGTGAATATAAGGATATGACACAGTTTTGTTTGGATGCTGAAAGATGGAATGCAGTAGCTGGTAGCATTTATACTGTACCTAAAGGAAAAAATCAAATTCACAGTTACAAAGCCATATACCTTGAAATACAAGCCAGAGTGTTTTAAAACTCACAGTTTGTTGGATAAAATTTCAGGGAGGGAGAAAAATCTGCCTCACAGTGTGAAAAGAAATCAGTTTTCAGAGTGCTAACACATAGTAATTCATAGAAGCATTATAACTTGTATCCAAATTACTAACAACAACTAAATAACGCATCCTCTTTCTTTTCACTGAGTCCTACATCTCCCCAGACTTTTGAGTTAAAGAAAAAATATTCTTTTTGTATTAAGATTATGTGTTAGCACTGTGTCACTGTCAATGTGTGAAGCTCTGGGTCTGATGCAGAAAAATGAAAATATAAGTGTTAAGAATACAGAGTATTCTGCATACAGAATAAAAAATGGCAAAATGCACAGCTGGCCATGGTTTTGTTAACATGTTCAAACCACTCCAAAATACAGCAGATATAGGCAGGGCAGAATTAACTGGAGTCAAAACATGAAGTAACTGAACAAGAAATAAGTTAAAATGCCTTTAATATGCTACTGATATTCTTATAACTTCACAAGTACTTACAACAGGATCTTTTGACTCAAGTGTTACTTTAAACTTGTCAATACAACGCTTTCGAAGGCACTCTATGGTAGTAACTTCTGGGCTGGTGGACATAATGAACACTGTGATAGCGGTAAGCAGGCTCACTTCATCGAGTTCTCGGAGAAGACCATCTGCTATCAATAAAGCAAATGGTCTGTTAGATTTGCACTAGGAAGTAATTCTATGAATTCAAACACTACAAAGAGGTGGAATAGAAATGTCTAGGTCTCTCTAGGAACCTCTTTTTTCAAATACATGACACTCTGATGCACTGCTATGGTTTGTACCATTACAAACACTGAGGCCAAAATCCGAATTCAGGATTAGTGACATGCATATTTAGAAATACCAGCATGCTCCTACTCCATTTTTACTTTGTAGGCAGTGCAATAAATATCTTTGAAAAGCTGGTGTGACATGTTGGAATACAACCACCTATTTTGACAATTATATACAATTTGCATTGAAAAACATACACTCCTTTTGGTATGACTGAGGCTTTTGTTCAAATAAATTAATAACAGTGCTATAAACAAAAGTTCCAATAACAGCTACAGTTTTGAGATTAAACAGAAGGAATGACAAGAGCCAAAAGTTCAAAATGGGTAAGCTAAAGAAACAGAACACACAGAACACTAGCATGAGGACAAAAAAGTATTTTTCTTAAACTCTTTTTTTTTTTTTTAAGTTTTAATTCACTTTGCTGCCAATACAGACACTAGTTTTTGTAAAGAAATCATATGTAGTACAACTGTCTTTTATGCTCATCTTTACACTGAAGTTACAACTTCTGTTTATTCCATCACACAATGTAACTACATTGTGGCTTTGTGTAATACAGGTGTACACCTGCAGTTCCACATTTATCCTTTACAGATTGTGACTTCTCATGTCAACTGTAGAGACAGGATGGCACTATAGTTTCAGCAGTACTCACCTGCAGGAGAATTAGTTGGCTACTGATTAGAATTTATTTATATAAGACATGCATAAATTTAATCTAAACAAAATGAACTTGTCCTTACCTTGATCCCAACAGTCAAGTACAGTGACCAAAGCACTGCGCAGAAGGTCTGTCCATGCAGTCCGACTCTTCTCTGCTCGAGCCATTGGTGAAGACAGAAGTCCTTTAAGAGCTTGTAGAGATGCAGCAACTGGCAAAGGTAGCTGGCCATCTTGCTCTTTGACTGCAGTTTCTTTAAGTACACCAATAATTAGGTACAAAATAGTAGGAAGAACTGAAACACTTCCTGTAAAACAATGCATATTAATTTTAGTGAAAAGTTCAGGGAGATTTGATATTAAAAAAAAAAATGACACATAATGGGCTACAGATGGAAAAAAGAAATCATATTGTACTCTAGAACAATAGCAAGAACTGTTAACTATTCCATTTGAAGTACACTAGCCCCTATAAAGAATTCTGTAATAGAGCACAAATGTAAGAAAAAAGAAATTCACAGAGCTGGTAAAGGCAATAGTTTGCATAGAGAATAATACAGATACCTGAAGTGTGAAAGGAGGAGTGCAACAGAAATGGCTTATCAGCATGCTGTAGCAGCACTGAAAGATCATATGTATGAATACAATATCGTTGGGGAAAAAAAGATTCCTCTTAAAGGCTGGTGTGCATTCAAAATGAATCATGGGGTAAAAGTCAATTAATTTGAAGAACCAACCATAACTACTTAAGAGCAGGTTGCTAATGTTCAAATGATAGCTTTGAGTGAAATTTAACATGATATGTTTGCCTTTTAAATTTAATTTATGTCTGTATTATAAGTTCCAGAACAGAAGATTAAAGTAGGATAGAAGCATGCATCTACTGTACACTCCTCTGCACAAAAGAAAAAAGGCTCTTTCAATTGCTTTGGTAACTTCTGTTACCTGACAGTCAGAAAAAAAAATTAGAACAGGAAATTGTCACAAGCAAATCATAAGTTTTGCTGACATATTTATCCAGTTGAGAAAAGTAGGTAGTAACCAGGCTGCTCAGACGAGCCCACTAATATTTCATTTAATCTTTCCTTGTGATGAAATAGCATACCTTCAGGAGAGCAGATTGCAGGAACATCAGAGAGAATTAGTAATGCTGCTGATACCAGCCTACTTCCATCTTCTGATAGTAACAGATGTTTTCCTGATTGAACTGCAGGGCTACAAGTTAACTTAGGGTTGAGCTGGGGAAGCTGTCTGACAAGAATACAAACACACAACTCTAGTGTTGCAAAGACCAAGGACTTCCCAGGCACCAGTCCTCCTGTATCTTTGCCTTCTCCAAATTCAGGTAGTGTTTCCTTTTCTGCAGCACCATCATCAACTACAACAGAAATAAAAAATATGGCAGAAATCCGCAGACTGTTCCTTGTTTCCAAAAAGTTTACATTTTAAGACTGTTTCGTCATCAAATGACAATCTTGACTTGTATATATGTGTGTGCATATGTATTCAGCTTCTACTGGCAAACGTCCATCCTTCTGAATAAGCAATCTGTGCTTTGAGTGTGGAAAGGCAAAAGTGGATGCAATAAATTTAGACTTCAAACATGCTGAGGTACCATGCCAACATGATGTTATTTTGTTGTTTTTCTCATTAACTTTAGAAAGCTATCATCAGAGAAACTAGTGGAGTCCAGCTTGTAACAGCTGTGTGTGCATGCAGAGTCTTTCTATTGCTCTACTGCAATTGATCCCCTTTTCTCCATGAATTCTTCCTCCCTGTCACCACACAGGTTATGCCAACCACAGTCTGCAGTTTCTCAAATTTTTCTCCTCAGTTCATGCCTTTAGTCCACAGGCATCTGCTATCAAGTCTCTCTGATTTCTGAAGTCAGGCACCTGGGCTGACTTATGTGAACCAGGATTAGTCACTAACTGTGAAGAACAATTAAGATACATGTTGGAATACCAACTCCAAGAATCCTACTTTCCAAGAAAGTACCATTAAGAATATATATTCAGCATCTTGTGCCTAACTGTACCTTCTGCACTTCTCCGCTTTTCCTTCACATGTTCCTGAGCTGCAAAAAGAATGAGACGAACAACTTCAAGGGCAGCAAGCTGAATATCAGGTGATTCTCTGGTCAGTATCAGTCGATGCAAAACATTCAGCAGCTCTACAGCCAACTCCTATAGTGAGAAAAATGCTTAATGTATACCCGCTTTGATGCGGAAATTTTAGAAACAGACACTCCTTACCAAACGATTAACAACAATTAGAGCGAATGGTATTGCTCTTATTGATTTGATTTCTCTAAGGAACACAATAGTACTCTTGACACAATCGCAGGAACTGGCACTTTATTAAAGCCCTATAGCCACTAACAGCAGAATTCAATTCTTTCTTAACTCATGACAATAGGAATACTATCTTGGATTGGGCCTACAATCCCTCCTGTACATTTCCTTGGAGACAGCATCAATATTTAGCAGAACTTAGACACAGCCACGGACATCAACTGTGCTGTGTTAGAGAATTGTGTGGCACAAAAGGTGGTATAAAGCTTAATTCAAGGAGTAGAGATACTGCTCAAAGTTATGCTTTAAATCTGGCTTGTTTGTAAGGTCATCATGCTCAAAATTAGCACTTAACTCTTCTCAAAAACTTCCTTCATTTTTAGGAATAGCACCTGCTTCTGGTCTGTCAGTCAGCCTTACAATCTGGATATAATCTTTGTCTCAAACTTATGCTTAGAACCTTACATCCAATGTTTTGTTTTATAAATCGTATGAAGGATCAATCTACAAGATGTTATTTTCACCATTTTCAAAACTAAAACTACAATCTATGCACCTAACATCTCTCATTAGTACTGCTACAGAAGCTTTTATCTCCCCTTTGGGCTTTACAATTATGTCTAGTTTAAAAAACAGTCCCATAGTCATTTCCATGTATGAAGCGTGGATTATACCACTCTCTCTTCTTGAAACATCCTTGTCATTTACCTTTTTATTTTGATTAATGTTATTTAGATGCAAAAAAATTTTATATAAAAAGTTCAACGGTCAGAGCTAATAAAAGTAAGACAGTTTTTTATTCTTAAGAAACAAAGAATAAACCACATTTCTCTAAATGTTTACAGCATTATACCACTTTTTCTTTGAAAAGAAAAGGTAATTTTGGGAAGGTTGGCCCAGTCTTGTCCAGTACCAAGTCTGCATGGATGTGAGTGACCTAAATGATACGGAGCTTCTTCCTAAATCCTTCAAAGCTAGCTGGGGATTCTGATCAATAACACATTACCTGATCACCACCTATTTTAGATCTTGGCCACGGAACATCAAAGAGAGCCTGTAGGGCATGCAAGCAGGCAATAATGTTCTCCATTGCTGCATCTGATCGAGGAGAGCAGAGAAATTCCACACTAATTCCTGTAAAGATCAAAATAATAAAAAAAAATCATAAAATTTTAAAAAGTAATCTAACAGTACGATGAGCAGACATACAAATAGCATTTCCACTTTGTATTAAGTGGATTCATTTCCCATTGTTAATATTTTGAGGAAAGAACTCTTATAAATAAGTTAGAACGATTTCCAAGTAAAACACTGCACTCTAGATGAGTAGGCAGTATCCTGGCTTCAGCTGGGACAGAATTTCTTTTTCCTTGATAGTGGCTGGTATGTGTTTTAGATTTAGGAGGCAAACAATGTTGATAGCATACCAGCATTTTAGTTGTTGCTGAGCAGTGCAAAACAGAGCCAGGAGATTTCAGTTCCTCAGATTTTCATGCTGTCCTGTCAGTGAGGAGACTTGGGGGGCACAAATTGCAGTGAGGGGATAGAACCAGGACAGCTGAACCAACCTGGTCAAAGGGATATTCCATAACGTACAGCATCATGTGAAAAAAAAAAAAAAACACTCTGAAAATGGTGGGAAGTAGGCCAGAGAAGCAACTGATGTTTCAGGACTGGCTAGTCATTGGTCAGCAGGTGGAGAGCAATTGTTGTGTACCACTTGTTTTGTGTATAATCATTCCTATAATTTTTATTATTATTATTATTCCTTTATTATTCTTTTTCTGCCTTAGTATTTTTTATATCAATGTGTGGGCTCTATTTCGTTGTCTTTTTTCTTTTTCTCTCCCCAGTTCTCTCCCCCATCCCATGGGAGGGAGGAGAAGTGAATGAGCAAATGACTGTGGTGTTCAGCCAACTGAACAGGCAGACAATTCATAACACATACATATAATATTTGCCTAACTGAATTCATTTATGTAACTCAAAAGAATAACAGTGAAGTTAACAATAGTTCATAAACTCCACGGCTGAGGCTTTTTTTTCTCATCTTACAGAAACACTAACGATTACAACACCACAGCTGGAACACCTGCTACAAGTAAATTACATGGGTCTAAACTCACCCATTCCAGACCACATAAAATTAGTCACTTCTTTCTGAGGTATCAGGACTCTTTAGATAACATTCTGTGACACTGGAGATGAACCTCATATAAATTGTGATCCATGTTCTCAACTCTGTTTTACAGCTGTAATTGCAAGTATGTGATGACTTGGTAAATTGATGCCACGGTTTTATGATTTTTGTCATTGGTATTCCACATCACAACACAATATCCCAGTAGAGCACTGGGAGTTAATGAGTTAATGCTCCAGTTTCATGAGCTGGGTACTTGGTTCTCAGAAGAGAAGAACCCAGGAACTTCCACTGTTTTGTTTCCATTTTCTGTTCAAAGGGGAAGATAAAACTGCTCGCAAGTAACAAGACTGCCCTTCTTTTACAAGTTGTCACTGTGGTATGTGCTCCCTAGCCATCTCACCTTCAGCATTAGAGTAAGGGCTTTGGTTTTGGACACACTCTCTCACTCCTTTCATTTGATTTATTAGCTTCAATTCCAATTATACTGTATTATATTGTGTTATCCTGCATTCCGATATCATACTTACTAGTATGTAAACTATTTTTTTCTCCCTTAGCTTGTTGCTGTTGTTTTGTTTTTAGGCCTATTTCCCTACTTTTTCCCCATTTCTCCCCTTCTACTTCTCCTGGGGCATGAGTCTGCAGATCCCATAAACTGTTGGCAACTGATCAATATACACTTAAGAACTGCTGTGCTATAGAAAGTGTCTGCGTTAAAGTTTGTTCACACAATTTGAAATTGCGTGTTTACGAGCACAGCAGAAGCACTTGCTTCGGATTCTGTCGTAGTTAACTGTGAGCTAAACATTTGGGAAAATAGACTACAATTATGTCATTAGGACTTAAAATTCACTTGACTATATTTTTCTAAGAAACAATCAAAATTCAACAATGCAATGAAGCGTGAATAATAGAATATTTTTTGCAAACAGCTTTACCGATTAAAAATGATAAACATTCTTGGTGTTACAGAATCAAGACAGATTATACACTAACCCAAAATAAGATGAAACCTGTCAGTATTCACATCCTCAGGAGATTTTACTGAGGGCCTGGTAGAAGAATCTTGACACATTGTAGTTGGGGTGACAGGTCTAGAGAGATTAGCAACTCCTTCATCTGGATCCGCAACAATGAAACCTGTGCTAGTAAGCCATAATGCTGTAGCATACAGTATCAGTGCCCAGGAGTTGTAGTAATGAGGTCTGGCATTTTCTATCGTCTCTGCCGTATAAAATGCACCACCTACAAAAAGAAAAGTTACGTTTCAAGGATATATTTTATTTTCAATTACAATAATTCCTCATTCATCAAAAATTGGGACTATTCTGATTGAAATATTTACCATATTTTATGACTTTTTTTTTTTCTTTCAAACGTGGAATACTGAAATTTAGGCTAAAAATGGAAATTTATTTTGATTTGAATGGAACACAATTACCTTTTCCTTCTTTCAACCATAAAAATATCCAGTCAACATGGATACTGAACAAACTATTTTTCACATCACTGAAAGCTCTTTCCTCATAAGCAAAAGCTATTTATATTTAAGTACGCAAGTGTGTGTATTCTCTATACAATGTTATCTTATTGAAATCTAACACAAGTCAGCTAGGACATCAATGACTGCAAGTGAGCTATGAAAAGAAATTTATTCACCTCCTTACCTTCAGCAGGCAGTTGTGATGCATACTCTGAAGGCAAATTTAAGAGAGCAAAATCTTGAAGTGCAGCAAGCCAGAGTTTGCTCAGCGTTCCAAGATCTGCCTGTACTAAGTCCACAAGACCACTGGCTGAAGATGATACATCTCTGTAGCTTTCTTCTGCAGAGTTCGTAGTTTTCAAGGAGTGATTGTGCAAATCACTTTGATTTTTTTGCTTTTCAATTGCAACTATGTAAACCTGTTTATATAGTTGAAGAAACATTTACAAAATTAATACTTGAAAAACTACCAAGATCATGACTGACTGTTGAGCAAGCATGAGATTTCCTAGAATCTGTCCCTGCTTCAAGTCTAGTAGGTATAAATTACTTGATTACAGGTCACAATTTATTTTGTAGTAGTTTTGTAGTAGTTTCGCATATCACAAATCCAGTAGAAAACTGAACGGTTTACTTTGGAGATTTCATACTGAAAGAAATCTGGCTGTTATATATAGATAGGAAAAATCTACACACCTTCACTTCGAAAAGCTCACATAATCCCAGAATTGGGATTGGAAGGAGTTGGAAGGGACCTCTGGAGATCACCAAGTCCAACTCCCTGCTAAAGTAGGTTCCCAACAGTAGGTTGCACAGAAAACCTCCAGGCGAGTTCTGAATTTCGCCAGACAAGGAGACTCCACAACCTCTCTGGGCAGCCTGTTCCAGTGCTGTCACCTTTAAAGTAGGTAAGTTTTTTTTTTTCTTTTATAAAGTTCAGATTGAACTTCCTGTGTTTCAGTTTATGCCCATTAACTCTTACAACATCACGACTAACACTAACTTAGCATTTAGTCTGAATTTTGCCTGAGCTTCTGACCAGTGAAACAATTATTGTTATATGCCAGTAAAAAACTCTTCTCTTTGTAATCATTTTAAATTGATAATGGAACCTTATCTTCTCCTAATAGATAAAAGAAGCTGATCTACTTAAAACTCTCAGTGTGAACATATTTTCAAGAATTTTATTCCCATTTGCTAGCTTTTCTCTGATGGCATCCCTTTTTTGCTAACATATCCTTTCTCCAGTATAGACACCAGAAGATGTATGTGTTTCTATAAATTGTCAAATAAATGCCATCTATTGCCGCTCTCTTCAAAACATCCCTCTGCTTACACAAATACCATATCAACCACATGTGATCATATTTAGCTGGGTATCCATTCCCTCCATCAAGTTCATCATCAGTGCTTTCTCAGACGTCTTTTAGAGGTTATATACATTGTCACATTTTTATTTTTAAATACCTAACCTTGCATTTACATATATTAAAACAGGCATTCATGTGAACTGACTTTAAGGCAGCTAGCCAAGACAGTACTGAACTGACATTGTTGGAGGAGCTACCTGTATAAAATTAAATAGGAAATGAAAATAACTATTTACAACTCCCATACCATAACAATTTATACCACACCAATTTAAAATTAACAGCAAAACATCAGAAGATGTAAGAACTCTATTAATCTGTGATTCTATGAAATACAGTATAATAATGTGTATATAATTACAGAGCAATGTCACTGTCAAGCTTACCAAGTGTCTCATTCATTACATTTATTTTTCAACTTGGCTAAGGCTGGTATTTATGTGCTATTTAGAGATAGCAAAGCATAACAAAGAACAAACTTCTATTTAATGACACATGTAAGAAATCTTTGAAACGATTCTGTCTGAAAGATTCTAATCCGCCTACCAGAAATCAAGACTAGTGTTACAGAGTTATTACACTAACCTCTGCCCAGGCCTTAAGCACAGCCAATATCTCCATAGTTGATGTACTTTCATTATACTGTTGACTTTGTGTCTCTTTCCCAGCTTGCACTTTGACCAAAGAGGATACAAGCAACTGGTGAACCCTTCGAAGGTCATTGAGATCACTTACTACACCACTTGCTATCCAGGCACTACACACCTAGCATTGTAAAAGTTAGTTAGAAACAAGACAAACACCACTGGATACTCCTTTTCCCTCCATTTGTAAAATGATGTCAAAATTTTCATTTCTATTGAAATATAATTATCTCTCAGATAATAACCAGTGTTGAGTTACAGTTCAGCATATATAAGTAACAAAATCCAAAAACAGTAGGAAGGATGAATTAAATAACTTAGGTATTAACTGCTACAAAAGTTTCCCAAAAGATTCTAAAGTGCATTAAAAATCTGGGATGCTATAATATACAGGTAACCTGTGTGACATTACTTTGTTTGTGTCGAGAATTTGAGACTACGTGATTTAATGTTTCCCTTTTCTTGTATGATGTATCAAGCAAAAAGAAAATTTCAGAGGGTCTATTACCTAAGACTTCTGACTTTCAACACTTGCCTGACATGCTTTTGCTGTGACATCAGGAGGAGTTTCTGGAGCAAAGGCAGGCCTAAGAGCTGCTCCAACCTAAAAATAAATTGTACAACATTTAAAACATATGAAACAGCTAAGTAAAGAATAATTTTTCATAGCCAAGCTTTGCTGCAATTTACTTTACAAAACACAGGTTCCTGTTTCATTTTTCACTTTTTTTGTGAGATTCAAGAGTAAGGAGACAATTGCATTCATACTTTTTGTTTGTTTTGCTTACATGGAAAGCACAGTTCTCTTTGAAAGGAGTCCTCAAAGTAGTTTCTTTTCATTTCACAGTCTAAAATTGAAATAGATACCTCTTCTTTCCTGAGCTCTTAACTTGATGAATAGCTCTCAAAAGAAAAAACGCTGCTCCAAACGACTAATGACTTGCAAGACATCTAGTGACATTTCCTTACTCAAAAAAAAAAAAAACAACAAGCCACCAGCTCTAAGGAAATAAACAGCTGAAGTTGGTCACCTTCACAAAGTGAAAGAAGAAGAGAACAAACTCCATCTATCTAATAGGGAACACACCAGGTTACAGAGATTGATAAGCTATTTTCTCTAAAGGCTAGTGAAAATTTCACTTGCTGATTCAGATGATAACGGAACATTCAGACTTAAGCCAGATGCTTTTTGGGAGAAAATTACAAAGTATGATAGATTATGTAAACTATGTCAAGTGCAATGGCACTATCCTCACTGATACCATCAGCCTCTGCAACGAATTATATACATGTGTATATATAAAATAAGTAAGTACTACTATAAATGTTGGTCTCTATAATTTATGAAACTAAACTCTAGAATTGATCCCTGAGTAAATTCAGGCTTTCAATTCAGTTATGTCATTTTTAGAGTCTCTTACTGGACAAATTAAGTTCCTACAGAAAAATTTTAGAGATAATGGTCTACATCATTTTACGGACATACTGAAAGAGTTCTGTCTTGAACTGACACTGAAAATGAAATGTCAATGTGTGGTTTGTCAAAAGCAAAATGATAAATCAAGTGAGATTTTTGCAAAAAGCCTGCTGAAGATAAGTACACTTAGCTGGTGATGTGTCTCAGCATATTACAGGTACAGTAATTATGAGTGTTCATTGTAAGTTTATGAAAATAAGTAAAAAATGGTTGTTTTTAATTACTGGTAATGACAGTTTCTTAAGATCCTCTAAAACTCAGAATTCATTTAAGGAAATTCTGAACAAAACTTCAGGAAATCACTAATTAAATCTGGATAAATACTCCACTACCCATCTATTCTTAGTTATTATTATGGAAAACATTAAACAATAGCAATGATGCTTACATTGGCTTGATATTGTTCCAGAATTAGATGACCTGGAAACTCTGGTTCTGGAACAGTTGCAAACTTCCTAACAACAATTTGCAATGTTTGAAGCCCAGAAAGACGAAGTTGATCACTATGATCTGTGGCAGCCATAAAAGCCATTCGGATCAAGTCAGCTAAATGCAATACTAAAAAGTCATCTGAAATAAGAAACAGAAACCAGTTTCAAAACATTTAAACATAGACGTGACATATTTCATAATATTGCTCCCAACATTTTCCAAATCCATATTTTACATTTTACAACGCATTAAAGTTTAACCTAAGGCATTTTACGCATACAACAACTTTACTTGGATGCTTTATGCTAGCTGATTTAGGCAACTTTCCTTTTCAGTGTAAAGCTGTGTAAGCACGTATGAGACAGATTTTCTAGTTGGTTGGTTGTTTTTTTTTGTTGTTGTTGTTTGTTTGTTTTGTTTGTTTTAGGAAAACACTTCTAAATAAACAGAGGGAGGTACTGAAAATTGACACTGTTGGTTTTTTTTTCTCCTCATGTTCCCAGGTAGCCAAATTGCATTGTTGCAGACTGGTGCTAGCTACCACTTCTGATTGTCAATGCTTATGCAGAAACAATAGCTCCATACACATTTACCACAGTGCTATAACCAGAAAAATGAGTATAGACGTTGCAGTAACATGCCAATGTTTTGACTAATTGAAGTGGTTCTACACCTTAATCAATATAGGCTTCTAAACACAGTACAAACAACACATTTATGATAGATCTGATTGAGATGCAAAAAGTGAACACTTAGTTTAAGCATATTTTGCATTCTCTGAAATTCTTTCAGTGCTTCAGATATACCTCTCGAATCACGTTGTTTCCTTTCCTGAGCCAAAGTTATGTCAAAGTGGGCACTGCCTGCATTTTCACACTGGTTTATAATTTTACAAACACATTCTGCAGCAAAAACTCTGGTGGACCACCGCGGATTACTGAAAGGATGGAACCTCTCGTCGCTCTCAGATGTTAATATGGATGCATCATCCACTTTGGCAGGTTCTTCTTCTTGAGTGGTATCTATTGATGCTACTGTATTGAAATCTATTGTTAAGACACAGGAAAAAAAGTAAAAAAAAAAAAAAAAAAGAAGTTAATTTTATTTTTTTACTTTAGCTAAAATTACAGAAAGATTTATAAGAGAATCTCTTTAAAGTCTGTCTCCAGCCTCCACCAACTCACTATGAATCTCTTCAATTTCATTGTCTGAAAGTCAGTGCTAGAATTAAAAGTAAAGTGCACCAAAGCTGTCTGCACATCTTTAATATTACCTGCTGGAAAGTAGGATCAATATGGTAAAAATAAACAAAGAACTACAGGAAAGAAGTGAAGGAAAAAAATATTTTAAAATAAATGACACATGAAGCTACTGCCCTTTCAAATGCGAAGAAGTTTCTCTTTATCATAAATTGAGAGAGAGCAACAGAGAAAGAGAGGAGAAAAAAAATCTTCACAATATTCAACACGGTAATTAATTCCATCTGCTTGGAATGTTCATTAACGATATGGTCTCTAATTCCTATCATCCACAGAATAGATGGTATGAATATTTTTCTTGTAGGTACTTGCACAGGATTCACAAGCTCAGATGTATTATGCTTCCCTTCCTGTTATGGAAATAAGTTAACACTAGGACAATAATGCAGCTAGAATATCATCACTGAAGACATACTAAAATGCTTACAGAAACATCTTCAATAGTGAAAAGGCAATCAAAATGGAAGATGACATATTCTTTCTGAAATAAATTACCTTTAACTTAACACTAGACCCTTGTTCAGTGTTTCATTATGGAGGATGATACACTTCATGAATATTCAAGAAGAATACTTTTCTTCAGTGACATAACGTACTCTTGCTGGCTTTATTTTTATTGTATTCTGAACTAGAGTCAATTAGTACTTACCAGCTGAAGCAGCAAGAACATCTTTACAAAGCTTCAGCCAAAAAGAGAGCTTCTCAACTGCCATTGAAGTAAGCATATGACTCAAAGTCTCTTTAATATCCTGGCACAATCTTTGATCCAATTCTTTGTCCAGCAAGCCCAGCAATGCCCCCTCCAGGCCTATTTCTCTGATGTTAATATCTGCAAAGGACAACATCGGTGAGATTAATGTTGTTCATCCCAAAACTAAGTAATGACCACAGAAATCCTACTCAAGGTTGCACACAGAGTAGCTTGGCAACAAGCCTCTAGTTATTAAAATTTTTTTAAATAATAATCTATATTGCTTTATTGCCATGTCTAAGTCATCTGGGTAACCAACTTTGAACTTTTACAGATCATGCTACCAATAGGAAAAGTTATCCCAGAGAAAATGACAAGAATCCTATTCCAAATTTTGCAGCACTACAATCAGCACAGCATCTGAGCTCCTGAAAAAGAATGTCTACTAAGTTCAAAAATCTGCGTTTTTGTTATTATGCATCTTCTGAAAATTTGCAAACCAGTGTGAATTGAAATCCAAAGTGAAATAATTTATCATCACCGTATTCTCATAGAAGGGCACATAAAGAAAAGAACTTTCAGACCTTTTAGCGCAAAAAAAAAAAAAAAGAGCTCCAAAACCCCAAGGTAGTTAAAAATTCTAGGGACCCCTGATAATCATTAGTTAACTAATTCTCAGAATTTTCATCAGAAATTCTTGTATACCTTCTCAAAGTGACAGATTTTTAATTTAGGAAGAGATTTATATATGAAAGTAAAACTAATAATGAAAACCATGTAAGGTGTGTAAGGACTGCAAAGCCAGGTGTTTGAGATGCAGGAACATGAAGCCATAGGTTAGTCAGGCTTCAATTTCTCTGGAACTGCATTTTCCTCTCCCAGATTAGTGACCCTTACTATCTACAATATATGGAAAACAAAAGTATATTCATTTTATCACTCATAAGGGTTTGGATGCTTCCAAAATATATAGAAAACTGAAGTGAACAATCTTTTGGCGTTCAAGACTTCAACAAGAACATAGCAAAGTTTTCATAACCATAGTAGAGTGCATTTAAAATTCATTATGAGTGTGTCAAGCTCTTGGATCTTTTCAGTACAGTACCTGGAGTAAAGTCTTCTCTGCTCTCTTTAACTAATGCAACAGCGTATTCAGACACCTCAGCAGCTTCTCTTTGCACAAGCTGCCTCAGGCAAGCTACTGCTGCACGTCTCAATAACAAGTATGAGCTACAGAGATTCACCTGAAACACGCAAAAAGAAACAATGAGATGGCTAACAAGCCTTTACAGTCATATCTCTGTAAGGCCAGTGATTTCTGAATAATTACAGTTGTGAAAATATGTGAAATCAGTAAGCAGGGAACTGATGCTAATTTTACTCAGCTGCCTTTTTTTTTTTTTAATCTCAAATGGAAGATTTTGTAACTTCTGCAATGAATTATAATATATTAATATTTTAAATACTTTCTCTCTAAATGTAATTCACAAGAAAGTTTTGGGGCCAGATTAAATTCCCATTGATATCAGTAGAAAGATCCCATTAACTTCAATGACAGCTGAATTACGGTCTCAGTGTACAAATGTATTCCTTGATCATAAAGTATACATAATGAGTTTGAAATCTCACCGTGAGAGAAATATACTTAAATCATCTTCCTGAGTAACTAGGGATACTCCAGTGTAAACAAGGGTGAGCCAATTGACCAGACTTCAGTAAATTTGAACTCTATGCACACAAGGATGTTTATAAGAAAGAATAAAATACATGGCTGCAAAATCCATCACAAAAAATTATTATACTGTCAAATTACATTAAACTGTTCTAGAAAAGGTGAGAGGAAGGGTAGGAGTTACTGGTGAATGCATCATACTGAGACAAATCAGCTGTCCTGAGCAGTTTCTAAGAAAAGCAGTTTATATCATCATATTTTTTTAACATCACCAGCTTAGTGTTCGTTTGCTACTTAATACTAAAAAAATACATGAGAATAGATTCATGAATACAGGAAGAAGAAAAATCTCTTAAGCAATCAAAACAAAACAAAAACAACCACTATAAAAAAAATGATAGCCTCAATGTTTTTTGTTAGAGTAGAGCATTTTGACTCATTAATTTGCTTGCATTCAGCTTTAAGACCATTCTGAAGGGGATGCCAAAGGTTAATGAACCAACTATGTGGTCACGCATTGGCTACACCAATATTTAAGGAACTTGTTCTAATTTAACCTTGGGTTACCACTAAAAAAAAAAAAAAAAGTAATGCATTCCAGCTAATCAATTGTGTACCCCTGTGGAAATTGTGCAAAGCTGCAACTGTCTGAAAGTTGTCACAATCCTTTAACTAAAACTGACAGAGCTGAGTATCTGCTGCAGAGAAACCTTGCAGTATGGTCATGCTGCTCACTTGTCAGGAACAGGTCAACATACGTTAGTCAAAGTAACTAATATATATTAGTTAGTTAACACATAGTTAAAAAAACAACTTCAGAATTTCAGCTTTATTATTTTACAAAATTGTCATCTTATGAATTTTCATGCATGCACTCAAATCTACAACACTCCAAATAATATATTCCACACACATGTAGACCTGCATACTTCTTCTAAAAGAAAAGTAACCTGATTCTGTAAGTATTTCTGCAAAATACTTTAATTGAAACTGTAAAAACAAAAAATGAGGCTTTTAATGGAACATTTATGCAAGCAGGCTACACGTTCTACTGCCAGTTGGACGTGCATAAATTGCATGCTCATTTTTAAAAGGGAAAAAAGAGGATTTGATTCAAGCCCAGGACAAAGCAAGATGGACATTTTTCATCTCTCTCATTCTCCCACGTTCTGAGTAGAGGACATGACTGAACAAGACACAGCAATGCAAGCACCACATACAAATTTAAATGAACAAATTGTTTCCTTTCCACACTGAACACGTTAAGATTAAAATGATGCCTAACTAAGCATGTAAATGAAATATAAGCGTGTCATTTGCAGAAAGTTAGGAAGGTTAGGATGACAATCCTATGTCAATTGACATGCTAAAAGAAATTACATTAAAATGGTTAAAAGGAAAAGAGAAATGATGAAATATAAAAACAACACTGCAAACTGCTAAAGTTCAGGATTAACAAGGCACAGAGACCTACCAACACAGAATTATCCAACAAGATTTCCTGCACAAAAACAAATGACAAACCAGTCATGACAAAACCAAAAATATAAATATCAGTGATACCAACCACACAAGGAGATCGTTACATGTAAAATCAATATATATTAAAGTTCAGAATGTTATGTCAAACACGCCAAAAACCTATTTTGCTTGGTTCAGTTATATTTTACATTGAAAATTGTAAATAACAAGCCAGTTGCCCTTAAAATTAGTGTTTAAAGGGTCCAGAACTACAACAACATAATGACCTACCAATGTTTTCAAAATATCTTTATCATCTAACAGCTGAAAATTAACATCCAGTACATCATAAACTTCCACAGACAAGGCCTCTGGAAGTCTGTATTTAAAAAAATTGTTAGAGCTAATGCTAGGCATGATGAAAAGCATATCATTTCTACTCTGTTGGAACAAAGAGCTCAACTGATAGGATAAGCATCTGTTAGGTGCAAAGTCCCATCAAAAAAGATCGAATTGACAAACAAGGGATATCTGAAGAAGCTGTAGAAGGGCTGATAGTAATGACAGATGTGTACACAAACAAACAAACAAACACACAAGAAGAAAAAAAAGAACTGGTGAAGCCTTTGCCTGACTTGTGTTTTATCAGTGCTAAAATAATCACAAACTGAATGGCCTAAATACTTTGGAGTCCTGAGAGATGTCTTTGTCTAGGGGATGGGAACACAGGTGGAGGAGGTAGCTTGCAGCTGCCACATCAGTTATGTTGACAAGCCTAATGCAAGCAAGTTAGAAATAAGAAATTTTCTGGAAATCACAGGGGAAGAGGATAGAGAAGCAAGTTTAAAGATCACTTGTCTGATCACAGATTCTTTACCTTTCTTATTTTTCTGTCTTAAATAAATAATGGTGAATATCCAAAGTATCTCATATCTAGCTTTAATTCTTGACTTCAAAGACTCCAAAATAACGTATAGGAGGGGCATCACACCTTGTTCTTGACATGTAAGAATTTGCACTTATAGATAATGACTTGCCAAAAGTCACCCTGCGTGCCAAGTACAGTCAAAGGCAGATCTCAGGGACAATTCAATGATTTGCTCTGCTTCCCTACCTAGATGGTGATGTAGCAAGCGGAAACTCCATGGGAAAGATGGTGAGTTTTGCAAATGCGTAAGTTTGCTTGTGCAACTATCTTCTCATAGATCTGCAAAGCAAATACTCAAACATTTTCTGTTGCTAACACTCATGAATGACACTTCCTGCACAAACACATACACAGAAGCAATGAAACATGCTTCTTCTTAATTTAGTAATATATATCATATAAAAATTCATAAGGTACTCTATTTAGTACTTTGAGGCAATTTGTAAAAAATAATAACAGTAACGTCATACAGACAGAAAGACTTCTTCATGACATCCTCTTTATTTGTAGCTACTTGTTATTAGTTAAAGAGATTGTACTGTACATGGAAGCAGACTGCAAACTCCATGGACATTCCAATGATTCCAAATGCTAACACATCCTCTGTGCAAGAGAATGAATCATGTGATTTGTTATGACTCTATCAATGTAAAAACAAAAACAAAAAAATCCTGCATTTTACAGAAAAAATCGTAGCTGTTTTATGTTAGAAGAACACATCAGATGAGTTCCAGTTCTTCTGTAACCAGCAAATTTCGTGCTTAAGACAATGTGAGGCTAAAAGAATTTGTCCTTCCAAGTGTTTCCAGCCTCCCACAATCATGTTTGCACTCAAGCAAAATTAAGATAAATAGAAAGTGTCTGAACTTTATACAAAGCCAATATATGGTCTATATGGCTACTATTGATACACAAATGCTACTCAGGGGGAAATGCAAATAAGAATGGTGATACATAACATAAATTTAAAAAGCAAACAACAAACAAACAACAAAAAACCAATCATTTTATTGTCTTTGCACCTCTGATTTACAGGGATATTAGTTGGAGTTTTATTTACAAACAAACAACAGCAAAAAATCCTAGATCCTAAAAAGACACAATTAACTAATAGTTACTCGAAAAATATTGTTATTTTCTTGATAGAACTAAGTGTTTGGGAACAACACCTATTAAAAACAAATACTTTGGGGTAAATAAATAAATAAGTAGCTGGAAATAAAAAAAACCCCTCTTCTATCAAATAGTGCTGAATTTTATTTATCCCAAATACCTAGTTTCAGACTATGACTTATGTGTCTAAAAGAACCATACTGACTACCAAATTAACACGCTAAATAATTAGTTCTACAGAAATTACAAAATAGAGAAATCTACAGTTTTTCACCATCATTAAAAATAATTACTGAGAACTGTCTTGGTTGATTAGTACACATGCTGAGGATTTCTCCCCCCCCTCCGCACCGAAGATGTAAATGCAGCAGAGGAAAAACAATGGCCAGCATAAAATAGCTGGTAAAAATCCAGTGCAAAAATGGATGATATTTTCTGCCAGATAGTTGGCCTCAATAAGAACACACTTTCAAAGTAGTTCAGAAGAACGAGATTTCTACAGAATGTGCTCTCATTAAGATGGAGCAGGAACTGAGTATATAATTAAAAATATAGAGAATACATGCCTATAGGGGATATGAAACATCCTACCATCATGTAATGATAAGTTATACCAGTTAAGAAAACTTCTGCATTTTTAAAGCATTTCTGAACACAAGATTTTAAAATACAGCTAGTACTGTATTGATGTGGATGAGGAAACATGTACTCACACATAGGCAGCTTACAAGGCTGGACAAGTTGACATGCCGAGGAGCAAACATGTGAAGCTGCTGAAGGCAAGAGATGGCTTGAGCCTGAACAAGGCAGTCAGGATTATCTTGCATCACTGCACAGCCCAGGAGACAGGAAGTTCTTAAGGCTGAAACTGTAGCACTGCTGCCTATATTCAGAGAAAAAAGTACTTATTTTGTTCATTTGTTCTTTAAAAACATCAACTTCTCTTTCAAAACATAATAACTCATCCTTTTTCCCAAGCCACTTAAAACTCATCCTTTTGAAGAACATTGTCTATATCTGTTATACTCTGATATCACTGCCCTGAGGGATATCAGACTCAGGAAATTTCAGTGTTCAGGTAAGTAAATCTTTTACTTGCACTAGTAAAATATGCACCACTTGCACCACTAGCCAGCCAAATTTTACATATCTGCATCACAGCTAAGACACAGACTGGCTTCAAACTCTTTGAATATCTTCCATTTGAGCTTTGAATATCTTCTATCTTCATGCTAAATGTAAGAATTATCAGCCAAGACACAGCTTGGAGAGCCATTCCAAACCAAGGAAAAGATGTCAAAAGGAAACACTGTTTTTGGAAGAACAATAGTCATCTTGATTGCGTGAGCTCATGGCCTGTGGAATACTGTCTCGCAAGAAAGAAAAAAATCAATATTTGCATATTAGATTTTAATTATACATTCAAATAATATTTAATAATTTTGTTACTAAACCAAAAAAGGCTGACAATATTGTACATTGCTCACCTTGCAACTCAGGGCCCAGTGTGGTAATAAGTGCATTTAAACAGCGACCAAGGCTTTGGTGAACTTCAGTGTATGTAGGAGGCACAGTCAACAGCAACATGAGAATAAGAGATAAGGTAGGTTCCACATGCACATAATACAAGGGGCCAGCTAAATCTACTATCAGTGATAGAGAGTGTAGTGCCCATGCCTATAAAATAAAAGAAGCAATCATGTAACATATATATGATAAACAAAATCTTTTAAAAGTTTGATAGCTCAAAGAAATTCAATTCATAAATGTAATAAAAGTTGTACTTTCAGGTTCCAAAGAGGCAAATTGAGAGGCATTAGAAAGTACTTTCAATAATCACATGTTCAATTTTGAATATATATATTTATTATTTTTTTTAGGAACTCTTTTAGAGAACTGTTTTAAAATTGTTTATTAAAAAAGAAATTAATAGTAAATTAATTTTTTAGTGAGTATTATTCCTCAGATATATTGTTTGTAAAACATTTTATAGTCCCATGTACAAGAACAATAGTTACCAGAGCAGTTAAAACAATATTTTGGCTACTGGTGCAAAGTAATTGAGACCAAATCTATTTCACATCAACATACAATGCTACTGTAAGTAAACATATTGTAGACGAGGTTACAAAAATTCTTTAAGATTTATACAAACACATGGAATATGCACTATGTCTCTTAAAAGTATTCTAATTGAAAGCAGTTTTAGCCACAGAGAAATCATTTGAATTAATTTTCAGAACATCTTGCCTTACTCAAAGAACTATACTGACTAAGTTCTATAGCATTCAGGCTTCAAAACCCTGTTATTTACTACATATACCTTCATGGAAAAATTTTGTGAGGCACATATTGTAGCAGAGAAAAACTGACAAGAACAGAAAAAAAAGCAAGTGTCATCTAGTTAAGGTCAAGATATGGTGAATGTGAAATTAATCAACTCCTAAAACATCAGATCTTGTTTATAAAGATAGTTTAGCTTAGCTTTATCACTCTCATTGATCATTAAAATAAGAACCTCTCTTATCTCATTCTAGGTCTTGTTTGGAAGTTAGATTTTGAGCATGGGCTATTCTCATTGCCTTTACTACTCCACTCATCACCTGTGAGATACATCTAACAGGTTGTGAAATGTTATAAGAATGAACATTTATGCTAAAATATAAATCAGTTAATTTGTAACATAACATTTTTAGATAAGTGACAAGTACCTGTACATCAGGAGAAGTACTGTCCTGAGATAAAGTATAAAGGATTCCAACACATGCATTCAGGTGCTGAGTAGAACCTATTCCTCCTAGGTATCTATACAGACACCCCAGTGCCAAAGAGTGGCCTGTTCTTGATACCACATCTCTAGCAGATTTTAGCCTATTGATTACAAGGAAAGAAAGCTGTCAATGTGATCACCAAGACTGATCTTACACAAGCACAAGTACAAATGAAAATTCTAGTACATCGTAAGTAAAACACTTGATTAGACATTGTTACACTGATAAAACTGTAAGTTAATCATCTATCATCTGAAAGGAGTACCAAAAACATTTTAGACCTATTTAACTAAATGTTGCTAGGAAAAAAGGCCATTAAACTTATCTGAAAGTCTATGTGCTTACTTAAGACTATAATCTTAAAGAACAGAAAAACTAAGAGCTGCATACAGAAATCAAACAGTGCTTTTTCTTGTTACTTCAAAAACGAACATCAAGGAAACCAGCTTCTACAACTTTTCTTTAAATTATTATCACAATATTTCTTAAGTGTTTTTATAAACTCGAACAAAAATTTACTGTAGTTCTTTGAACTTACTTGTCAAAACTAACTTGTGCTAATCCAGCAGTAAAGGCACTATCAGAAACCACCTGAGCCAACCTGGCCCAACACTCTGCAGCAGCACACCTCAGAAGTGGATTATTGCTTTCCAAGGCACTCAGAACCAATGTCAGGGCAGATCTTCTAACTTCTTCTGGACCTAAACTTTCCTTGCAGTTAGCCAAGTGCTACAAATAGATAGTAGATATATCAAACTTCAGTACAGTAATCAGAATGTTTTGCTATCAGTCATGCAAAAACTACAAGATCTGAAGAAGGAATTTGATTTTCTTTCCATCTTACTTGTGGAGTTCCTCAATTTTTATTTGCTCTTCAAGAATTAGAATTCTAATTGAATTTCAGTTAAAAAAAAATTACAAAAAATAGAGCAGTTGTCTGAATTGCATATTAAATTTGCCAGAAATATAATACTGCACTATTAAAGTTCTTGCCTGCCATGAAAACATTTTTAGTTTGAAAAAAAACCTAAGAAGGAAAGAATGAAAACTGCACACGAATGGAGGAAAATACATATAAAGTATCATAGAAAGGCAAAAAATGACAGGTTTTTTTTTTTTTTTAAACCAATCTTTACCTTTTTTTTTTCTACAGTAAGAAATCTGAGAGAAATAGTGATAAAGACAAGAATGACAGAAACAGAATTTCCTGATCTCTTTCTTATTTGAATTACAGTAGCATAGACTGTAGTATACTACAAATTTTTATCATTATCCTTTAATCTTAAAAAATAGAAAAAAATTAACTATGACTCTGTAGCACTTACGGAATATATTACAAATACAAATATTGCCACAGAAAACAGCAGGACTGGTTAACTTGATGAATCAAAGTAAGAACGTCTACATAGACACATTTGAATGAAAGGAAGCAACGTTTCAGAAATGGAGAGGAAGGAAAGAGAGAAACAAAGGAAATTTACCTTTAAAGATGTAGAAAAGGCTGACACAACATTTAACTGCACTATTTGCTGGCGAGATCCTTTCGTTTGCTTTATAGAATTCAACAACTGTTCTAACACTTGGAGCCTTAAATAAAAACAGAACAAAACCTCAGAGAATTTTTAAAAAAGAAGAAAACTAATCCAGCTTTTCATGTTATTTTATTGAGAAAGTGAGGTGAAATAAATCAAGTATTAAGTTCACAGCATTTTCCTTCAAGTGGCATAGCTGTCTACTACAAACATGATTACAGTAACCTCTGGATGTGTCTTTTCATCACAAGTAACTTCAAACAGAACATCTAATTTTCTCGTCCTAATGATTTTATTCACGTGGTTCATGGAATTCACTTTCATAACTGACTCAGAATTGTTTTTTACTGTTTCATCTCAAGTACACTGACCATGTTTCAGCATCCCCCAAATCTCTCAACAGTTGAAGTTACTACATTACCTGTGAGTTTCCGCTATATGGCAAAATATAACTCCAAAAAGACCAGTTGCTGCACTGATTACAGACAATGTGGGAGGTAGTGGTTTAGGTACTGAGTCACGTTTTCCAAGTTTCTCATATATCGAGTAAGGGTCGTATTCCAGGCTGCCTCCAGCTACGTTGTTACCTAAAAGGAGCTGTAAGAGGGATACAAGTGATCAAGCCATAGCCTGCACTGACCTAAAGAAGTAGAACCGAATGAAAATACAATACTACCAGTATATAATATACCAGTATACCAGAATACCTGCTCTTCAATAAATTGGTGGTCAGTCTCCTGCAGTAAGGGACCAAGTAAAAGGAGATCATCCTCATGACAAAGGGGTGGAAGCAAGAACGTAGAGGCATCAATCTGGCTATCTGGTATAGTTAAGTCCACCACTAACTCTTTCAGAACAGCATGGAAACTTCCTTTAAATGAAAAGCATTTTTAAAATTTTGTTAATTACTTGCAATGTGAAACTTTGTGAGCATGAAGGTATTAATGCTGAAAATTACATCTGTTAATTTAGCATTGTGATTTTAAGGTCATTATTCATTTATTTAAAATAAACCCCACAACCCACTGCCCTCCCCCAAATCTTTTAAACTTTATTTATTGGCTCTAGATTATAACAGTCTCAGCTAGGATCTTGCCATCTATCATAAGATTCAGGCTTTACAAGTCATGCTGCAAAACAGAAAATTCAATAGGTAGACTATATGGAGAAATCTCAAACCAAAGAACTGTTAAATATGCTCAACCTCAAATTTTGTATTCTATAAAATGTTGGTCCCCTGTAACAAAAGGAAAAAAAACCAAACTTGCTCTGAGGGATGGAGTTGTCACATCCATTATTTTAAGCTTAGATTCAGAAACAAATCTTACACACATAGTGTATATATAAATATAGTGTATACATAAATATAGTGTATACATAGCAATTGTTACATTCAGACTTAAAATGTGACAACAGCTTTAAGGCAGAGAAATCAGGGATTCGTCCTTATGAGAATTCATGGAGCATTTACCACTAGATGGAGCAGATTATCTGAGGAAGTATTCCCTCCATGATATAGAGGATGCAATCAATTAAATGGCTGGCTGGCACATCTCTCTGTCCTGATGAAATACCCTTATACTTCATAATTATCAAATACTCTGGTTCCTTATTTCAGTCCAATAAGTGATGAACTATTCATATGACAATTTTAAAATGACAAAAAATAATGTTTTAGTTGATCTATTATTAGTCACTATATTGGAAAATTAGATTTTAAATATGGCAAATTATGTTCTACTAAAGAACAGTGAATCTGTCCTCAGATTTTGTTCACATTTTTCTTTAAAAGCAAACATTTCATCATCGATTTGAAAAGGATAAGGTTAATGTATCTGCCTGGACATGGTCCTGGGCAACTTGCTCTAGATTTCCCTGCTTGAGCAGGGTTTAGAACAGATGACCTCCAAATGTCCCTTACAAACTCAGCCATTCTGTGAGCCTGTTAAATTGAATTATTTGAATGGATCACACTCAATTGGCTAAATTATTATAATAATATATTATTATTCCCCAAATAATTAAGAAGTCACAATGTTGTCCACCTTCAAGTTTCAACTAAAAGCAGCACAAAAGTCTTTATTTCTAAAAAAAGAGGGGAAAAAAGGATCACAAACACTAGCTTTTCAAGATCATTGTGACTTCATTACAGTTTCATGAAATATAAACAGAAGGAATAAAATGTGTTACAAAAGGTTAAACTAAATCTTGCTAGCTGAATATATGTTGAAGAAAAATTTAAAACATGCACCTATAATGTTTCTAAGGGTGTTCTTTGTAAGAATACATACCTTCATACATTTTTGGAGGCAATACTGCCAGTAATTCATAAAGTTTATGTCTGTAAACTGTTGATGATGCTTTTAAAGAATTTCCGTAAGACTTAGAGATTGAAGAAAGCCTTAGAATATAAAAAGTGCATTAGAGATGTTAAAGAGTTCAAGGATTATTAAGTCTGGTTCTATTTGTACCAGAACCTACTAAATAATTTCTGTATGTGTTATAAATACTGTTTTAATTTGCAGTAGCAATAGCAGAAGCTAAGCTATTTCATATCATCTGAGAGAACCTCTCAGTTAACATTTCCTGTCTTTTATTTAAATTTAATACCAGATAAATAAAGTTTTCTATTCCTTGACTGCACGTGTATTTATTACAGTTAATTTTCTGCAGATATGTCTGCAAGGTAGAGTATAGCACATTAAATCAGTACTTACTCTGACATAAGGCAAAAGTTAAATTATGAAATCCTTTCCAGCTTAGCTGTCAATCTAAATATAAAAAATAACTATCTTTTTGTCCCAGTGTATTATTGTATTAAAAAAAATAACCATGTATACAAACGAATGTGCAAGTTTGATTTTAAAAAAAGAAGCAGAAAAAAGGCATTAATTTAATAAAAGGATATAATAACTTCTTCCCTTAATTTCTTCATACAATACTGGAATCTGCAATACACATTACTATATCAGCTTAGGTCATGACACTGCTAAACCCTACACTCTAATTTTTGTGCTCTGAAAAGAAAGTTCTTAGAAAGTGCACTAAATGAAATGCAAGAGAATTCCTCTGTAGCTTTTCAAAATCAGAACTGCATTTAACAGTTTGATACACTTACTGTGTCAGTAAATCAACAGCACTTGGGAGAGGAGGAAGAAGTCCCTGAAGAACTTCATCTGTAAGAAGACCAGCACAGTGGGAAACGAAGCTTTTGATTGCTAAAAAAGGAAATTGAATTTAATTAAAGTGACACACACAGGAAAAAAAAATGCATAATTACCTCACTTAAAATTTTTAAATTTCCATTTTTAAAAGCATTTATAAAATGAAAGGTATTTTGAATAGTAACTTAAGAAACTGATAAAATCATAAATGAAAAAACCCACATTCACAAATTCATTGTTTTTGTGTCTCAGCTCAGACATTTATACCAAAGCATTTTTTTTACTTTTTGGTATGAATTGAATTGTGGAACAAAATCCAACTTCATGATAATTCCATGATGATAACAGCAATAAAGGAAAAAAAAATATGGGAGAAGTATGATGATTAGATTACCTTTGGCTTACATTGCTACTTTTCTCTTTAAATTTCACTTAATGACTATGTGTTAAGAAACAGCTTGCATGTACTTAAGTATTTTTTATTATTTACAGAAAATTAAATCTGAACTACTATTTCAAGAGGTACCCAGAAAATACAGAGCATAAAAGACCTATTTCCACAATAAACAAATAGTAAAACGTTAATTTTATTTTACAAGTAACCTAAGTAATTAATGATGAATTCCACACTTCCTGACAAATTTTAACAGTAAAAGAAAGTGGATTGCTACACTGTGGAACATGCTTCTGCTTTGCCAAGAACTCTACAGTATACCGGAATTTATGACTGCAACACATTAAGTACTTCAAGAGCAATGAAACAGTATCTTAGAAACCCAAATTCCCAATATTTCACAATGAAAAAAATGCAGCCTACCAGACAGCAGCCAAATTGTAATTTTTACCTGAGTCTTTCCATTCTTGCAGATTTGCTAGACTGATACACTTAATCTACTTTACAGTAAGTCAGCTATTAGAAAGCAGAACTGGTTGTTCACTAATAATGTGGAGACAAGAGAAAGTATCCTGGTTTGGTTCCTCAGATGTTACTGGGATATACACGCTAAGGAAGAGAGGCATTCCTTATATCATTCACAGCCTGGTCAACTGAATTGAAGAACATGAGCAAAAACCCTCTACCAGCAATATTTTGTTTGTTTGTTTTACAATTACGAAATACACACAGAATCATAAAATCACCAAGGTTGGAAAAGATCTCCAAAATTATCCAAGCCCAACCATCCACCTATCACCAGTATTTTCCGCTAAACCATGCTCCTCAGTACATCTTGGCATTTCTTAAATAACTCCAGTGACGGTGAGACTCCACCATCTCCCTGGGCAGCCTGTTTCAGCACTTGATCAGTCTTCAGGAGACGTTTTCCCTGATGTCCAACCTGAATCTCCCCTGGCACAACTTGAGGCCATTCCCATTTGTCCTGTCATTAGCTACATGGGAGAAGAGGCCAACCCCCATCTCACCACAACTCCCCTTCAGGTAGTTGTAGAGAGTACACAGAAATGCATAGGTAAATACACGCACACGCATATTACATATACACATACATATATACATATATGTATACACACACACAGGCTTGTAATGTTGGGGGACAAATATATCCTCTACCACCCAGTGGAAAAAAAAAAGCAATATGGAGTATCTTTGATCTTTCAGAAGGAAAAACAAAATTATGATTCCAACTATGAAGAATCATACATTCAACTTACCACAGAGAGCACCAGCACGGCCTTCCAGAGTTACCTGCCATGTAAATGAATCTCCTCGCGTCTTCTCTGTTTCTAGGTCTTTAGGGGATGATGGAAAGACACACTTCCACAGTAGAAGTATCCGTGGAAGGTGATATTGGACAACTGCAGGACCTGTAGGTATTGACAGCTGTCATGCCAATGTGAAGACTCAAAAATATCCAAGAGTTCTCTTTGGTTCTTTTTACTATGTTCACAAAATCATTACAGCTGCAAACACATCTTTATGCTATTTTCCCAGCCTACTCATATTTCATAGATGGGAAATTTACCTGATATTCCACGTTCATACATGACTACATACCCACTGATACATTTACTAGTAGGTCATCAACTATGACTTCTGTCTTACCAAGCAGAGACTGTGTGGATCACCAGCACAAAAGAGATGTAATATGCAATAGCAATTTTCAGAAAAGCTAACATTTGCTATAGGTTAACGTACAAGGTGAGTTTTCTTTAATCCAAGAGAACCCTGGGAGTGTTAGGCAGAAATAATAGCTGAAAACAAGTGACTGAAAAAACATGAACAAAACTGAGAACATACTCTAGAGTCAATAACCTGATCACTAATCAGAAAGTACAGTAACATTTAGAGAGAATTAAACTGTTCTATCCCAGCACAAAATTAATAAGATATTTTTAAAAATAAAATAAAGTCACTGTAAGTATTCATAATCACAAGGACATTTGATTAGATTAACTTTTAAGCTTGTCTTCTAAATTTAATTAATTGCGGTCCCACCCAGTCACTGCCTTTTGAACACTGTTTCCAGTAATCTAACAATAAATTTGAAACTAACAGCCTTTTCACACAGAAGAGCTCAGTTAAGTAAAATTGTACACAGCTATTACCTAATGTCATGAGGGCTGCTATTAACAGCCATCCAGCCTGCATTCGCTGCACTGAAAGGCGACTGTTCTGAGAAGCAGAACACAACAAATCTTCTGCTACAGTCATGATTACCTTCAAAGTTAAAGAGAGGGAAAAAAAGAGCATCAGCATCCTAGAAACTATCAGATGTTTTTTTCCAATTGCATTTGCTGCAATACTTAACTGTATTTCACTATCCCCAAATAGAACATCATCTTCCTCTCACACTTAGGCTTATGAAGCTGCAATGACTGACAGCACTACTAGGATGGCTTCAACAGGTGCTGTGGGGAGCCAGCTATATTACTTAGCCTCTTTCTGTCCCTTCTTCTACCAACAGTGAAATAAGAGCCGACAACTCTGATACAAATATGCACAGGAAAGATAAGTGTTCTGATATTCTACTTATGCCACTATGTAGAAAGAAAAGCAGAGAGACATATGAATTAGGGCTCAGAAGAAGTATCAAGAGGAGTAAAATGTCTTTTTTTTTTTTTTTTTTAAATATGTCCTACCATTTTTGCTGACAGTACTTAATTCAACAAATAGTATGAATGAACAATGAACAAGCAGGGAAGAAGGGCATGCCAAGACATAAATCAATCCTGTCTTAGCTTCTCCACAATAACTGTATGTGATCTCTGACATGCAAAATGCAAGGTGATAATCTGCGCCTGTTAAAAGAACACAAGTTACATAGAATTTGCATGGAAGATCATACATATGTCCACGGACAACAGCCCACAAATATCAGCAGTACAGGCTAATTCTCCGCAAAATGCAGAAACTTACCAAAAGCTTGTAAAAGTATTCTGCAATTGGTTGGCTTCATATTATGTCTTATACATATTTCTTAAGTGTTCGAAAGCATTTCTTTCTTACTGCATTATATTTGATTGCCAAAACAAATTGCTTACAAATAAGTACTACTAATAAGAAACATCATTATCAATATTATTATTAATAGCTTCAGTATAGACAATAGTTCTCTATAATTTATTTGCACATGAAATTTGTCTTCATGAGTATTTTCAATTTGTATACATGCAGAATTTCATTGATATTAACATACTGTAAAATATTACTTTCCTCAATAGTGCTATCGGCTGCGAATGAACAAATTTAATAGATTTATAGTATTTGATTCTAGTTAAAAAAGCACCCTTGCTAAATCATACCAATAAAAATGACTAATCATTTACTATATTCAAATTACCTGATAAAGAAGCATTCTAGAAAGGATTTCTAATGATTTCTAGTAATTTTTCTCTTCATGTATTAATACATATTTCTGAAGGATTTTTTGAAGTACCAGCATTAGTACAGAACGTTATGTACAAACCCACCAATTACTTCCTTGCTTTGAATAGGTTTCTACCTGTAACTCTAACCACTCTATCAAAGGTGAAGTTTAAAGCAGTTTCTGTCCAGGTCACTACTGTCTACGTTTGGCATCTCCTTTTCAAAACTGCTCTGTTTAACACTGCTCTCTTTCAGTTCCTCAGAAGAATTAGTCTGGAATCTGGCAGTTCTCCTAGAAAATAATGGAGAAGAGCTTCTGTTAGCTCTTCTGTTCTCCCTCCCTGCCAGCTTAGTACAAAATACACTGTCTCTCCCACACTTTTCTTTGCTTTCCCATACCTCCTATTGGCACTATTTGATTCTATTCTACTTCTCTAAAAGAAAGCTTTGTAAATTAGTAAGTATCCCCATCAAATAGATACTGTAGCTCTGTTTAGGTATAGTATTGAATAGTACCTTTCTGTACAAGCAAACGACACAAATTTTGTTCTTTCCCCTTGAAAGAGAAAGCCCCTGGCGAGTCTATCACTAGAAAAAGTTTTTAAAAGCTAAAGAAAATGGACTTTTTTTTTTTTTTTTTTTAATATAAGTTGTTTCATCAGCAGTTAATACACTGAATATTGAGAACTGTAGCTAGCAATGTCTGCTAAAGAGTGGTGTGGAAATGCCAGAGCTCTGTAACACTGGGCAGGTGACCTGGAATCACTGCAAGAGTGATTTTGTGCTATTATATTAAAGCACTCCTTTAATTTCACTGAGTTGTAATAATACAAAATCCACAGTCCTTTCATCCAAGTGTGCCATTCCTGAAAACATACCAATCAGAGCCAGTGGACGTTACAAGAAGCGAGAAGGTAAGTTTCTGCATTTTGCAGAAAATTAGCATGTACTGCTGATATTTGCGCTGCACCATGTTTTTCCAATTGTGAGCAACTCTGTGGATACAATATTCGCTGAGGTGGAAACAGCTTCTTTTCCCAGCCTTCATTTCTCTATCTGGATATCCCCCAAATTTCAGAACACAGTATATCCTATCCATGCCAGCAGAAAGAATAGCAAAACTATCTTAGACTATGCAAGAAACTGATTTCTGTTAAATCCTATGAAGGAATAAGAAAATGTATATCAGTCAGACTTGATTTAAAATGGTTGGACTTAACTAAGCATTTTCAAGATAAAACAGAATTATTGTTATTGGTGTGATGCTTGATTAAAGCGAACACTGCAGGGTCATTGATGAGAATGGAACATATTGCTTTGGCTTAATCTATGTTTGAATGAGCTTACTTCTAATATTATAGCACGCAGTAGGAGTTGTCTGTTCACTTAAATTTTTTATTAAAAGAAAAATCTCTTCCTTTGGTGAAGTCTGATACATTTCAGAACTTCTTCAGCTGACATTTTCTTGGGTAAAAGAGGAAGAAAAATGACAGCTTTCTAATTTAGCCCAACTACAAAATTACAAAAGATTTTGTCCTTTGAAAATAATTTTGTTATAAATTCTGAAAAACTTAACTCTACTTGAGAAATGTTTTCCTTGGGTAAACTGCTTTTTGAGAGCGGTTAAATTTAAGTCCTCATAGATCCAGAGAATTGACCTCTATTACGATAGAAATACCTAACAATCTTCTCCACTACAAAAATATATCAGTGTGAATGGTTAGTAAAATCACTAATGAACTTTCCCACAAAATTCATAATCCTGGCACATCTGAGAAAAACACTTGCTCTTTCATGATCCCCCTTCTTGTGTTTCACATCCCCTTCTTGTAGAAAGAAAATACTACATCAGTATCTTGGGTTCTGTAATCATGTGATGAAGAACATGTGCAAATATTGCTGCAAAAAAACCATCAAATAATTGTCTATAATTCAGACCATACCTTCCCTTTTCCATGTGGAATTCCCAGAGGACAGTGTTTTACTGCACCGAGTAAAGCAGCAATAGCAAAACTGAAGCCAGTTACTGCTTCTGGGGAGGATTTCAATGCGTTCAGACGTTCAATGCAACGATTCAACAGTAGAGACACGTAGGAGGGCAATGCTATTGCAATACAGCGTAAACACCAAGCTGCTGTGAGTCTAACTGGAATGCTGGGATGAAGGATGACAGAAATTACTGCATCCAGAACTCCTAAAAAATAAAATGCATGAACACATTTATGAAGCTGGCAAACAGATGATCTTTAAGATGATGTCAACAAGCAAAACGTATAAGGAATTATCAAGTATCTAATTTCTGTACTTCTCTTTTAAAAGTACTAGTGATTTTATCACAAAATATATTTGTCATCAAATTTAAAAACTACAATTCTTTAAAGAAAATACTACCCCAAAAAGTAATAGAGTGAAAAAACTCTAAAATATCACCTGGTTATTCACCAAGGCAAATTAAAAACTTTGTAATCATTCTCAAGGAATCAGAAACACATTCAAGGAAAAAAGACACCCACATGAATCTATCCAAAAGAAAACATTCTCACTGCAAGCAAGAAAAACAGATGAAGACACTCATCTTGATCAAACTGACTCAGTTTAAATACAATTCTTAATGAAGTTAAATTTGATACTAATTTTTTTCCTATCTTTTATTTTTAAATGAACATAATAGTGCAGACAAGAGATAATTTGAACCTCCTAGGTCAAGGCCCGAAAATTTCATATGGCATGCAAAAACTTCTCTTCTTCCTTTTTGTTAGGAGAAGAAACAGAAAGTCCAGAAATAAAGAGGACCGGGTAAAGAAACTGCAAACTGCACATATTGACTATTTCCCATGCCAACAAATTTTCAAGAGTTAACAGTCCAGCCACAAGCCATCACAGAAGATCATAGTAAAAATGGGATTATATTTTATACTCTCATACATGAAAAAAAAATCAGGGCACATACCTGTACTGGAGTCCTGTAGTAATGGTGCTGCTGTAGTTCCTAAGCCATGGATGAGACTTCCAAGTTCTTGAAGCGCACAAACAAGTGCATGCTGACTTGCTGTTACATCTGTTGTACTAATTCGTGTCTCCAAGTTACTGTCACTCACTGAAGCATCTGATAACATAACATAGGAAGAACTCCATGAAATTGCTACCATAAATGAAACAAAGCGATCAGATAAAGGGTTTTGCTATGGTAGTTTGTCTGTATTACTAAACAAACTTTTATCATTACCATTTTAATCATTGATCAAATTGTTTTCATGAAGGCTTACTTTCATTAAGGCAAGTATATATCTATCACTTAAATGTCTGTGAGGGCAGCTGGAACGACAAAATGGAAAAAAAAAAAACAACACCAAACTGCTGATCTGAACTTGATGAGAACAGTGGCTAATAAGAAGCATGCTATTCCCTGCCTTCGCAAAGATGACTTTAAGAGGTCATGTTTTGACAAGGAACGAATATAACCTGTTAGATTATACACATAGGAAAAAATCACAGGAAAGAAAGAAAGAGCACAAGAATGAATGAGGCCCAAGAAGGGGGAGAATGAGGATAGACACAGTAATAGGGATGAAATAAAAATGGGGAAAAAAAAGTTCACTTGTTTTGTTTCTTAATTTCATCTTTTGAGACACAAATTATTATGTCAGTTTAGACATTTATCATTTTGATACGTAAACAGAACACAGTATGCAGCAGTATACTCTTCCACACACACACACACCCCAACAAGGATGATGATGGGAGATCAGCAATTTGCTTGGAAGCTATGTACCTGACTACCTGTTTTCTTCAGGAGAAATACTCGTTTTTACAATTAGGAACAAACCATCAGTAGCATCATATGTACTGAACAGGAAAGCAGAATGTGGATAGATGTGTATCAACTGTCAACTGTCATTTTACAATACTGCCTGCGTTCCATTCCTGCATAGATTCATTATACTGTTATATTTGTAAGTGGTTAAAGTGATTTTGCTAGGGAGTAAATAGCTAAAGTAAAAAAAGAAAATGTTAATATCTACACACATACTAACAACAACAACAAAAAAAACAGCCCAAGTCAAAAACAAAACACTATCAAAAGCCTTCAAAATTATTATGGTAATAAATCAGCACTAGATGTTATTTTTCTGCAGTTTTTGGATTAGGAAGTTAGACAACTACTTAAAGAAAAAAACAGAGGCCCAAATGGATAATCTTGTTAGATCCATACCCACAACTTTCTTCAGTTTCCAGATGGCCTGACAAATCTCCTTGGCAGCTGCAATTTGAGCTTTTTCCCCAAGAAGGCCTCCTACTGTAGCTCGAAGGATAAATGAAACACAGCAGCGACAGCCGATAGCATCCATCTGATTCTGAATAGCCTTAGGGTGAGACTCAGAAACAAGATCTAGAATATGAGAAAGGAAGGCAGAGAAGTTCCTTTCAAGCCACTGTCCTCCTAATGTAGAGACAAATACCACATACGCCTGGAAAAGATTTGAAAAGAAGTTATGTTTTAGAGGAAAATCATCTGGAAAAGTGCTATCAGCTATCCCACATATATAATTATTTATGCCTCTGTGCAATGCCAGAAATACAAAATCACTGAGCTGAGTTCATAAATCTGATACGTTCTCACCTGCAGGTAGCAGGTCAAAAATGTGGACCTAAAAAATATTCTAGCAATAACACAGCTTAGTTTGACTGTAAGTTAACTCAAGTTGCTTGACTACTTTATTTCATTCCAGAGTGTGAGAAATGGCAGTTTACCCTGCAAAGGCACTTGTTATGTAAAACACTGTGTTTGGTCTCACTGAACAACAGCTCCTAGCTACTTAACATTCTGCACACGGAACACAAATTTAATGTATGAATGCATTTTAAGAACTATGTTACAATACTGTAACCCATAACCCTGAGAGAATTTTGTTATTACAGGCTTAGAATTATGGAACATTTGCAGCCCCCAAGCACTGCTCTTAATCTCAATGAACTTTCATTGTTTGCTTTGCAGTGGAGGTACCATAAAAAGACTGTGGACATCATAACAAAGAGAAAGAATGCAGTGTCACTTTACAAATCTAATTACCAGAACACCATTTATTTTGCTACAGAATACACTCCCTTGCAAATGCCTTCTATATGCATGTGTTGGGTTTTTTAATGAATAGATGTGTTACCACCAAGAAAAGTGAATGCCATAAAATGAGTAGATGCAATTGAATATGCAGCAGTCCTCAAAAGGAACAAATACCACCCATATCAACGAACTTCTCTATTTACTTCTTATATACTTCGACTTCTGTACAACATTAACAACTAAACTATTTACACAAAAGAAAGTGATGTAATGCAGATGGAGAAACTGTACAAGAAAATCCTATTACCAATTAATAGCTCTTAACAAATACTACTTAGGCTTAATAATGTACCAGTACACTACCACTGTTTTACAGATTGAAAACTGAGGAATTTAACAGAATAGGGTTGCAAAGACTCATATTGCCATGGCTACGTTTTGAACTTGACCATATCTTGAATAAATACAAATTATTTTTCCATATATAAGAAGCCATCTTCAGAATTTTTCTTATAGATTTTAAAAATTATAACAAGCCGCAATTCAAATAACAACCAATACATTTTATAAACGAAAGCATTTCCTTCTTCCAGGCATCGGAAGACACAAAACTGTGTTTCCTACAGAAACATCACTGATTTTACTGTGATAGCATAGCTAGAGCACATTAGCATTAGCATAGAAATGCATGAAAAATGGAAACAATTTTTTTTAGAAAGTACATGTACTCAAAATACTGAAATGAATTACCTATTCCTGGGGGGGGGGGGGGGGGGGGGGGGAAATCAACAAAATGACTGCATATATAGAAAACCCTAGGTGTCTGGCTTGCATTTTCTAGACAAATATTTTTCCCTGGCTTTTCTGTCATTCTGTCAGAAGTTCATGTTCCCACCTAGCATGAGCTGAACATGAAGACAATATGAGTACCTTCTAGCTGCTCCAGTGCAAAGTCAGGCAGCTTCCATAAGTAATTCAAACTAATCTAGAGATTGCTTTTTGCACTACAGTGGTTGAAATGCCTAAAAATTCCCTTCCTGGCCAATACTGACATATCAAATACTTGTGCAGACTGCAACATTAAAATAATCACTACTGTTGAACATGTAAATGTTCATCAATACCATTAACATTTGAATATCTAGGTCTCCACGTGTATATGCTGACTAAGATAACATTAACTGCAAGAAGCACTTAGCTTATTTCAAAAATTTACACTTTTTACCATTATGCACTGCACATTCTGACTTCAGCTCTTCTCAGTTAAAGTTCTATCCTTTAACTAAGCATTCTGGAACACAACAAAACCAGTCAGCAAATATTTGCTTTGTGTCACTAAACTGTTTCTCTTATTATTCAAAGCAGAATTCATTCTTTCAAAATGGGCTGAGAATGGTCCTATAGTAGGAAACCACTCCATGTTTAAAAAATTCTTGTAACTCCCCCCTCTAAATTTTAGGCACAAGACAGTAAATTACTAATAAGAAACAATTTGATGAAAGCAATTGCTTATATCACTTATTTTTTTTTTAATCACTTAAAGATTTCACTAGTAACATACACTTCATTTTGAAAGTTTCAAACTACCATATAAACAATAAGCAACATCAGAAATCTTCTTTCTGGCACAATTCAAGGTGAAAATTTTTATTTTTGAATTGTATATATTTTGTCACAGATACAAACAAGGATGAAATAAGGGATATATAAAAATAAAACAGTTGTTGTAGGAATATTCAGCAATCTTAGAACAACATAAATAATGTAACACAAACCTGTGTGACTCCAACCCTAACATCTCTGCTGACTGAGCTGGTCCCTTTCAGCATATCACCACTGGCTCGTAGAAATCCATAACTTCCACGCAGAAATCCAGTTCCTAAGAGCTCCATCACTTCTTCCAAAGAGATTCTGCGGGAGTTATGCTTGGTTGATACTAAAAATAGATATAATTGTTTAGAGAAATAACTCTGTAGAACTTTCTCATATTTCAGAGGTAAAGCTTTGACTCAATCATTTTAGAAAAAATGGATTTACACAAATCAGTAACACAACAAATCCAAATACCCTTGAGGCATTTTATATACAAACGCACACACACATCTTCTCTTTATGGTATTTACCATCAAATCTAGGCCCACTCTGTAGAACAGTCTGTATAGCCTACTCCTACTATCTTAAGCTTCATGAAAGCTCTGACCAACTCATCCATCTCAAAGATGACTCTCTATTCCAGACTCAAGACAGGACAGATTACCTTTCTGTTACACTTAGCCAGATACGGACATTGCAAAAGGTACTTTTAGAAACAAAAACCTTCTCAACTTAGTACTAATTCCCCAAAATAATGAGAGTAATAGAATGTGTTTACAATCCGCTGGAAAGAAAGTATCTCTAATTTCTATTCTGTTTCATTCCCTGGCAGAAAATTCATTTAAAATGTATGCTGGCATTTGTGCATGTGCAAACTTCACGTGATTACTGCAAAGTGTGAACTAAGCAATCTAAAATTTTTGCTGTTTTTCACTCTATTTCTCATATTTTGATGAGATAGAGAATAAGACGACTTTAGATAATAAAGCAGTAATAATAATCCCCAGTGCCAAGTGGTTATCACATTCAAAGCAGAAATTTTGTAGCTACATACACCCTCATGTTTTGCTCCCTCCTCTTGTTCCCTAGCCCTCTTAGTCGCAACCCAGCTTCTGTTTCATGCAGGTCTAACTTGTTTTTAACCTAAGGATTCACTACTAAAAATAACCAACAAAACAGCTGGATGAGCTTCTTGTATTACTTAAGTGTTAAGGTTATATAACTACATTGCTTGCAAAAAGAAAAGAATTTATAAAGAAAACAGAAGTTTCTTTCCCCCCACCCCACCATTTTAATATAAAAAGACCAGTTTTAATTGTTTTCTTCTCTAGCCTAAAGATTTTTTTCTAAAAAATCTCTTTGGAATTCAAGATTTTAAGAATCTTCAAAGTAAGCAGATAACCTCAAGAATTTTGAAAAAGCAGTAAGCTGGCCTTAATGACTTCATTTTTTCATTTTCTGCTTATCGCACTCAAAGTCTTGATGTCATTAAAAGTAGAATCACACTCACTCTGCATCATGTTATATTTCACCTAGCTTACAGATGGAAGTTTAGCTTTGGGCTCCTAAGACTGGACTAAAAACTCCCACTCTGAATGATATCAAAGATCTGAGATGCTAAATTTGTGCCAGGATGCCTGTCAGCAAGAACTGTTATACGTGCTCTGTTAAGAGAACTCTGTGTTCATTCCTGCTTCAGATCTTGTCTGTACCACTACACAATCCAGAAATGGTACTGACAATTTTGGAAAAACAGTTTAAAAAGCTATCCTTAGCTCTTCAGTTTCACATGCAGATACTCCATCACATCTTAGTGTTCTTTACATACTGCAAAAATAGAAGAATATTCTTGTAACAGAGGAAACTAGTTTTACCAAATATTTTTTTTTTTGTTTATTATTACTGTCAGCGAGTGTAGAGTATGTAGTTGTGCAACACAAGTAAAAACATTACAATATTACATGAGAAAAAAATGTTATGAGAATAAAAGTTAACAAAAAGGTCAAACCACAGATACGAACAGATTGTGGAAGTTTACATGGTGATTTTACTTCAGGTTTCAGAACTTCGGAGTTTCTGAACATCTGATAGGATTTTTACGGATGACAAATCACCAAAGTGCATACCTTACCTGTTGCCTGCTTAGACGTTAAAGCTCTAGCCAGTACTGTGCCTAAAAGTTTTGAAACTGCTAAATGTACATCATAATTAGAACCTTCAAAGGATTTAAAACACAAAGTCACAACGCTATCCAGATCCGTACTCCACATAAATACTGCTTCATTCTGAAGTTCAAGAAGACACTACACAAAAAAGAGAAAAGGAAGTAAAAATGCATAAGGTTAATGTTTTGTTATGAAAAAGCACTCAGTATAGATTTTAGCTTGCAACATAAAACTAAGTTCCTCCCTAATAAAATAAGTGTGTTGTTTCACACTAAAATTACTTGATTTTTTGCTGCCAGGGCAATGTCAAAGAAATACAGACAAGCAAAAAGTGTATTTACTGATATGTTTATCACCCATTAAATGAAAGTTTTGTTTAGAAAGTGTACTAAATAGCAAATGATGAGAGTATTTTACCTTTGCAGCAGCACAGCGGACTGCCATGGATCGATCTGTCAAACATGATCGGGCAGCTTTGTAAATATCTCTATGACAAGGGATAGCAGCAGCTCCTAAACCCTTTAACATATTTTGTAAACTAAGCATGATTTCATAGCGACCTTGAGACTGAAAAATGAAAAAGAAGAAACATTATAGTTCCATAATCCTAAACTCAGAAATAGAAAATGGTGCCTACCAAAACAAGTAAACAAACGTATGAGATTTTTTTCACCGTTAGAAATCTGTTTATGCTGAAAGGAGTTAGAGAACTCGTTCTATACCACTATAACCAAATAAAGATAAAAGATTCTGCATTCTATGAAAAGGTACTCATGGGCAATTTAATATTCAAAATATGAAACACGCTGGAACAAAAATCTCATTAGTAAAGGCAATGAAATATTCTCAATTAACATGTTCTTTCATGAAAGCAGCATGAGAATAACTACAATCCAATTATGATCATAATCCATTGGTAATTCTTTGGAATATGGATATTGAATTTTATCCTATGACTCACCACAATTTTTGCATACACTGGTATCATGCAATTTCTCCTATTCATTAGTCTATCAACAGTAAACATCCTATTATTTTTCCAATCATTTTTTAAACATGCTGTTCCAATACCTCTGCATTCTTCATTGCTTTAAGCACATTCCCAACGGTGTCAGTAAAACTGTTTCCCAAAATTCTTCCCAATTTTTTGTATAAATAGCCCAAGCATACCACCGCAGCACTAAAACAAAAGCAAATCCAAAAACGCATGAAAATGGATGCAACAACAGATGAAAGGGATTAAGAAGACTAATGTAATCAATTGGCAAGTAACAAAACAACTAAATAGAATGTTTCAAAAGTGTAAGTGAATTATCAAAACAAAAAAAAAAGTTGAGTGTGGGGCACACACTCACACTACAGCACTACAGGAGAGCTGAGGGTACAGGGGCTGAGAAAATAAACCTCTAATACATTTTACAAGTGAAAAACATTTTTCATGATCCATCCTTAAGCCTTACCAATGAATTTCTAACTAAGAGTGGCCTGCATCACAGTCTATGACATCATGCTCCTGTATATGCAGCTAGAAGCAGACAAAAAGGAGTTTGTTTACAACATGATGGAGATTGCAAATTGTTAAATACTTAAAATTCTGGCATGTATGTACAGCCATATGTGCTGCGGAAACACCCTGGAGGGAATTAAAAAAGTCTAAATCCATGTTCTTGTCATTATACACAGGTTCTGAATTTAGTTTCCAGGAGAAATAACTTGACAACTGGAGTCTGTGTGCTCTGCATGCTTATAGGCAATTCCCTAGCAAAAGCAAAAATTGCTTAATATTGATGGAAAAAAAAAATAGTTGCTCAATTAAAGAATGCACTCCTTTCAATGACTACACAAAGCAAAGACTTTGATTTTGTATTGATCCATCTATGAGTGAATTTTTTTTGTTGAATACAAGGAAAAAATACCTGATTTCTTTAATCACGTTTGTGCTCTTTGGCCAGACCTATGTAATGCACAGTGACACAGCTCAGCATCACCATCAAGAAAACATTTATTTTACTTATTCCCCAGTTGAATTTAGCTATTACATATGGAGTTTTAAAATCTCATACTGAACATATTTTTAATTGGAAAAATTGCATTGAATAATAACTGTTATTTCCTAAATGACACGAGTAAGAAAAATAAAACTGATAATCTTTATTCTCTTATCAAATCAAAAATTCTCATTTTTAAAAAATATTTTACATTACTGCTTTTACTTGTACTGGCACATACCAACAGTTTGGATTTTAGTTTTGTCTGTGGTGTGGCTGGGCATAAAACTATAACTGCAGTACCTTATCACTACACTGATCGTTTGATGGTCCTAGATAACTCCTTCAGCTAGTTGACTAAATAATACACATTTCAAGCTGTCATTGATGTAAAGAATGTTTAGTAAACATACATAAGAAAAATAACTCCAGGACTGCATTATTACATCCTGAAATAACCTGCAAACACTCTTACAAGTTTAGTAAGACCACCATTTGCTTAAGCATGATATCAAAGTGTCCATCAGTGTTGCACAATAATTTGGCAATATTTGTTGACATGTAACATCTAGTTACCTACAGATAAGATTTTTTCTATCTTATATGAAAGCTGGAAGCTCTTCTGACTGTCTTTCAGGATTGTATCATAATTCTAGTTGTCTAACATTTTTCCCGCAAATATTTCTTCACTAAATCAAACCACATAAGCTACTGAGTCTGTCAATTTGCAGAAGTTTCCAAGGAAGCCTCTCTGGAAGGGAAAGGAAGTTTCAAAGGATGTCCAAGTTTTGTGGGAAAAATTTCTACCCGTGTCTTTTCACCCTTAGCAGCACATCGCACAGAGTTTTTAAATGACTTTAAATATGACTGTGAAGAGGAAAGGGACCTGGGGATGTTGGTTGATGCTCTGCTGAACATGAGCCAAGTGTGCCCAGGTGGCCAAGAGGGTCAACGGCATCCTGGCCTGCATTAGAAATAGTGTGGCCAGCAGCAGCAGGGAGGTAATCAACCCCCTGTACTCAGCACTGCTGAAGCCACACCTCAAGTACTGCGTTCAATTCTGGGCCCCTCACTACAAGAATGACATTGAGTGCCTGGAACATGTCCAGAGAAGGGCAATGAAACGGTGAGGGGTCTGGAGCACAAGTCTCATGAGGAGCAGCTGAGGGAGCTGGGATTGTTTAGTCTAGAGAAGAGGAGGTTCAAGGGAAACCTCACTGCACTCTAGAATTTCCTGAAGAGATGATGTGACGAGGAGGGGTTTGGCCTCTTCTCCCAGGCAACAAACAGGACCAGAGGAAATGGCCACATGTTGTACCAGAGGAGGTTTAGGTTAGACATGAGGAAAAACTTTTTCTCTCAGAGAGTGGTCAGGCACTGGAATGGCCTGCCCAGGGAGGTGGACAAGTCGCCATCCCTGGCAGCGTTCAAGAGGAGTCTGGATGAGGAGCTATGAGATATGAGGAGCAACGGTCATGGGAGGATGGTTGGACTAGATGAGCTTGTAGGTCCTTTCCAACCTTGTGATTCTATGATTCTATGAGATAAACTTCAGTTGTTCTCTTAACAACTGTACTTGGGAGAAGAAGCAACAATAAATGCAAAAGTAAGATTTTAAAAGTAGTAAATTAACAATGAGATCAGCAATGAAAGTTTCCTGATCAGCCAAATATTTTTTACAATGCTTACGGATTAAAAACAATACTATGAATATTTTCGAAACTTTGGAATTTAAAGTCACACTACATAACCTATTTGTCTGATTCAATAACAGAACTCACATTCTACTTTAGTAGAAGATGATGGCTATTCTCTTTTAAAATTGCTCGCCTAAAACATCTTCCACCCACATGAAAGAAGAAAAGCGGTAAATTATGAGATAAACCAACAATTCATTGGAAACTGTCATTAGAGGAGTCTCCAGGTGAATCAGAATTTGCTAACAATGATTGAAAGTGAGCTACCAGACAATGTGGGCATGTATGCTAAATTGACAAGGACAGATGGCAAACACAGACAAAACTTTAGTCAAGATTTAAAAAAACAAAGTAAGCATTAAAAAAAAAAAAAAGCAGCCTATCTTCACTGGACACCAAGTAGTCCACTTAATTGCTGCACAAGATAAAGCTTTTATTCCAATTGCTTTTCTGTAGCCTAGTGTCTCAGCATCAATACCGCAAGAAATCTCCTTTTTGAATCCATGATTTATTCATGCCTTTTTCTTCACATCATCCCTCTTTCATTCTCCTCACCACTGTTTTCCTGCCAATCAGGATTCTTAACGTTGCCTCTTCTCTCTTTCTCCTCCAGCTACTTTTCTACCTTCTCACTCTCGATCTCCTCCATCTCTGTCTCTGTCACTTCTGCCTTGCTGCCAATGGACTCCAGCATCCCTCCTTGCTATGCTGACATCATTTCACTTACTCCAAAGCAACTGTCTTGCAGCTGAAGCAAGAAAAATTAGTAGAGCTCTGGGCCATACTAAACTCACCTATAAGGTTAATAATACATTTCACTGTTGAAGAACAGTACTATAGCAGTAATTTACTTTGCAGGACTAAAACTCCTTAAGCTGAGCTTATTCTCAACTCTTAAGACAGTACAACAGGTCAATTGAAATCTCATCAGGAAACAAAGAACAATATAGCACTGGAAAAGACAACAGACTCCTTATAAAAAAATCTGTTTTCAGGAAGCATCATTTGAAAAGGATTGTCAGAAGCACAATTAGCAACTCAAACAAAAGGGGAATAACCAATTCTGATCCGCTTTGTATACTGTATAATTAATAATGCACAATGATGTTTCCCTATCTCTACTTCTATTTTATTATTATTTTTTTTTTCCTACAGTGGAGGACAAGTACCAGAAAAAAATTATTCCTAATATTTCTATATCTTAAGGTTTGGTTTTGCGTCCTGCAAAAATATTTCATATTCCTCTGTTCTTTTGGCCATCTTCAGGCATTTAATTACAAATATTTCATATGCTTTTAAGTAACTACATTCAGTTCAACTCTAAGAAATTTGCTCAGTCACTGTATTTTGTACTTGGAGCTGTATTCATCTGCTTTGTTGCTCTTCTCAGTAGTACTACTACCACCTTCTTGTTTTTTTACACACCTGCCCACTCCTACTTTGTCATCCATTGCTGCTATTCTTTGGCCTGATTTTCAATTGCCTGGTTGGAAATCACCAACTGTCTTCTATCATTTAGGTTCCTGCAGCCCATACACAATATTCAATGCCAATATGTTCTTCCTTTCACTGACTGTGGCAGTGAACTCAGATTTATCATGCCAGGTAAATACTTCTTCTTTTACTAACTTTAAAATAAGCAATGTATTAAAAGCTTTCTTAAGCTCTTTTCTAACAGGTAGTGTTTGAGTTGCTTCCATATAACAATATGCACTGCAAGCTGGTCTTGTCTTCTCATACTCAAAAACCATAAAGCAAAAACTGTCCTCAGTTTCTTCCATTACCTTAAAGCATTCTGTGGTCATTTATAACTTTAAATGGTATCACATGCACACAGATTTAACATGTCTACATTTCTAAATAAGTTAATTCAGCTTAGCCTTCAGAGCACTCAGTGCATTTTTTTCCAGTGGATCCAGTAAACATGAAACATTTTGGTAAGCCAAATTTCAAATTTTATTCTAACATATACAATCCTTACTGATTCCTATCAACCACCACATTACCATTGTATTGAATGCTTCAAAAGTAACATGATTTAAACATGTTTAATGTGATTGTTTTTATGCTGTATTTATATGAATTGCAACAAGAAAATTTTACGATGAAAAATATATTTTAAGCTATCAAACTCTGAAGGGTAATTCATGTTATAAAGTACTGACCTGACTTTATTCACAACCTGCAGCTGAACTTACCCAAAACTTTCCAGTGAGGACACAAAGAGATATATAAAAAGCTACACAAATCCTTAACTATTCATAATTCTGTCTCGAAGGCAGCATATATTAAATGACTAAGATATAATTCTTACAGCATCTAGAGGGAAGGAAATAATTTGAATTTGCTTTCAGTTTTCAAAGGAATTCAGTTACTCTTTTAGTACTCAGTTTGAAAAGTTCAGAGATTTCTGGAGGAAAAAAAAAGTTACTTTTTACATATGGTACACACATAATAATTATTCTAATCAAGGAGCCTCTCAAAGTCTGTGTTTTAAGGCACAGAGCTTGTTCAGACAACAGGCAGAAATGAGGGAGCATGCCCTCCTCTACATTCACATCTTATCAGGTACCATCACACTTGTCTCTGTTACCAGATTTGAAGTCTGAAGTTCAATGAAAAACACTTACAGTTTCGTAGGCAGATAACTTGGTGAATCATCTTTACTCCGAATGAGTTCATTGCATTTTTCAATTGTTTGATAAACAGAAAAAGTGTCTCCAGTGCTATAAAGTACAGCTAAATTCTTGGCAACAAGCCGCCTGGTAGGAGGTCCTGGTGAATTGTTTAATAAAGAGGTCAATTGTTCAACCAGCTTCTTCTGGTTTTCTTTTATATCAGTCTGGAAATAAAACCAGTAGTAGTTAAATTTAAACGTCTGTCCCGTTCCCCTCCCTGTCCCCCCGTCCCCTTCTCCGCCCCCCCCCCCCCCCCCCCTTATTTAAGGATTAGCAGCTGAGGGAGTAGCACCTCTCTGAATAGAAATTACACTCCTCTTGAGTTGTCACCATTTTTTGGAAGGGGTAAGCCAAGTTTCCTTCTTTGTTACCTGATATTGTTCCATAGTATCCTATCAGAAGGCACAGCTGCCTTCTTGTCCCATACAGTACCTGTGACCATGCGCTCCACGCTACTCCCCCTCCCCCTCCCAACTTCTTCCCATGCTCCCTCCTTTGACCTGGACTCGCATAGAAGGCCTTGCACAGGAAGACAACGAGTAACAGCACTGATAACACTGTTGTTAAGACAGATTAACCACCACAGATCTGTCCCAAAAAGGGGAGCTGAAAGAACTGGTAGCAGACACAAGGTTCAACAGCTGACACTGTATATGCTTGAAAAAAAAAAAAATGACTGAGTCAATTATTTTAACCCATAAATAGCGAGCAACTCAAGAACTCCTTTTGCTCTTCTGCGTGGCATCTGGCTGCACAACAAGATCTCTGCTTGAAGAGGGATGTATCTTAAGATTACGTTTGCACAGAGATCTTTTACACCTTGACATCAAGACACCTCGCTGATATAGATCCTCAGTAAGTGACTAATAGTTTGTTTTAAGCTTTCTTAACTTCACTAAGATTCAATCTTAGGTTGACTGTGTACAAATAACCCCTCAGATGTAAATAATTGACCAAGTCTGGGGGCTAGGAGAAGATCCAGCCATGCCAGGGCTCCTTACCTCTATGGTGTAAGTGGGTCCACTCTGAACCTCATGACTTAATGGGAGGGTATCCTATGTATGTTTACCATATCCACTATGCAGTAGCAAATTAAGTATACCCTACCATCTCAAATCTTGTTAATGCACCGTCTTATTTGCAATTAAGCTTTGTCAAGTCAGTTTTATATCAATAAATATACATTTCTGCTTCTTTTTTATGAATGTAGTGTAGTAGTTTCCACCCTCAACAGTAAGTAAAAGACAAGAAAAGGAAATGGAATAAAACTTTTTTTTAAGTAAACAAAAAAGCCCCAAACAACATGCTTTTCTTCAAATAACATTATACTTACCCTGCTAGTAACTGGTAAAAGTTTTTCCAAAAACTGCAACCATTCAAAAATGAACTCTGCTTTTTGATGTTCATCAAGCTGGTTATACTCTTCTTCATTGAGTAGTAAACTGTGAGCTAACTCCATTCCTTGAAATTTTCCTTGAATTTCTCCTCATCAAACACCAAAGAATTGAAAGAAAAAAACAACCAACAAACTGCCAGAATTATGTTAATTAATCAGTTTTTTTTTTTTTCCATTAATATTTGATGACTGAGTCAGAAGTTTGAACACCTAAACAGGAAAACAGGAAGGTTACAAGAGAATCAGCAATCACTATTACATCCAATATTTCAAAATACTTTTTAAAAGAATACTTAAAATTTTCAAAAACACCATAATCATTTTGTTTAGGTGGTATTAGTAATATTTAATGTTTTTGGAAATGAGGTAAATACAATATTGATATAATGTGCCAAGTAAATGTAGTTTAGAATACATCAGAGTTCTCATTGAACTATTTTAATTCATATTTCACACGAAGTGAGCTTTTTTAGTACCTGACCAAGCGTATACCTGAAAACAACAATCAACCATCCTCAAATAGGATGGATTTTGTAATCTAAAATTAAGTACAGGATGGAAGTAACCTAAACCTAAGAATTCACATTGATTATATCCACAGACTTAAACGTTAACATCTTTTTCAAACACTTGATCTAGTCTCAGTGCTAAGTGAGGCACAAAGAAAAACCAATGATGTCTCTTTCTTTTTTTCTTAAGAAACTGAAAAAAAAGGTTTCAAGAACAAACTCAGTTGAAGTTGTTTAATTTTACTTATTTCAGACTATTATACGAAATCCCATATTGTAGATAGCCATAGCTAGAAGCAAGTGAAGACAAAAAAAAAGCATCTAATTACACCCTTTTCCTCCTATTTAAACGCAGTGTCAAACAACAGAATATAGTATTCCGTAGGCTTTGCAAACAAAGATAGTCAAGGAGATTCTGGTAAAAATGTCAGCCATATTGTTAACTCCCAAACAAATTATCCTTTTCAGAGTTCACTGAGCTGCTGAGCATGCAGTTTTTCCTACGTGCTAACAATATTATAGTGTAAAATGATCTAACAGTCTAGTGGGCAATACAAAACAATTCTAAATAATTCAGCACTCAGGCTGTCATCAAATGCACAGTAAAAGGTTACCTTCACTACATTCTAAATATCTCAATATAAAATTTGCTCACAAAGGAACTTACTGTAATGAACTGACATTTTAAATTTATCTGAAATACCAGGCTGCTTGACAGGACATCACAGTATAAAATGATAAGTAGAGATAAATATACATACATGTTTAAACTGCCCAGGTAAGCAGATGTTCACAATTTACTACTTATACTCCTCAGAGTATGAACACTCTGAGAATTTAACTCTAGTGTCACCTTTTTTTGTGTGACATACAAAATCTGTAGGATTATGTATTTCATTGAATATTTGAATACAGTTTCATCACTGCTCAGCACTGAAGTTACAAGGTGTCTGGTGTCTCTAAAACACCTATGGCCACAGTAATCATTTCAATGCACATACAGACAAGAAGTTTGATTACATTTTCCCTTCATCTGAATAGATAACAGATCACTGTCAGATACTGGACCTTAACTTACCTTGCAGATGATGTCTTCTCATTGCAAAACCTCTTTCCACTCTAGGTTCTTGGATAAAAGATGTCAAGAACTCTACTTCCTAGAAAAAGAGTTAACATAAAGATCAATTTCAAAAAAGCACGCTAAATAAAAGTGCCTGCTCTACACAAAATAATAATTTCAATGTCTAAAAAAAAAAGCACAGGTGCAAAATATTTGTTATTTTAAGCTGGAATTATTATAATCATGACAACATTCATATCTGTACCAGTAACCAGCAGAGATGGCAAAGGTGATTCATCTGTTCTGAAAAAGCCACACACAATACTATAGATACAAGACATGAACATAATTAATCCGTCCTAAGTTCCAGAAATAATTTTAATACAGACATCAGTGAACAAAAACATTTCTTAAACCTCTCACTTTAACTAAGTCTAGCAGGATATGAAATACAGTTTGCATACTATTTTAAATACAACCACTTTTCAATCAGTCTTTAGGAGACTCGAATTGAAAATAGATTAAAGGTACATATGCATTTCAAAGTAATCTAAACTTCTTTCAGTGGTGGTTAGGAAACAGCTGATGCTGCACTTAGTTCCCTGCAGTAAAAGCAAAAATTCAAATGATCGCTAACATTTTCATTGCTTTTTTTCTTTCTCTATACAGAAAGAAAATACACAGTTTAACTTCATTAGATACTGCAAAGCAAAGTCGACGGTTAGACAAGAAGAAAACAAAATAGCTGTTATTATGCAGGATTGCTCAGAGCTGTCCTAACCAAACATCCAGGATGTCCTGGCCAGTGCATAAACTTCAAAGCTGTACCATAAAGAGGCCAGCCAGCAGATTGAAGGGCCTGGGACTTGTTACATCACACCTGGGCTAGTGCCTCCAGCCTGGGGCTCCCCAGAAGAAGAAAGTCAATGGGCTGGAGCCATGGTATCCATCAGCCAGACATGTTCAGCTTGGTAAAGAGAAGTGTCAAGGGAACCCAACAGCAGCCTTCACAAGAGAAGGTTACCAAAAAAGATGGCGGATTCTTTGCCTATTGAGGTCTGTGGGCAGGAACAATACAAGAAATAAATAGCACAAATTGAAACAGGGAAGGTTCCAACTGGGTAGAAAAAAAGGTTTTCTCTCTAAGGATCATCAACCACAGGTGCTGAGAGGTTGTAGAATCTTTGCTCTCAGACTAAGACTAGACTAAACAAAGTCATAAGCAACCCAGCCTGAGTTCACCCTTCTTGGAGCAAAAGGTCACGCAAAAAAGAGCTCCCAAGGTGCTTATCAACCTGGATAAGTCCAGACTCTGTCAACTATGCTGCTCACAACTCCACTGCCAACTTATTGGCACTTTCTTTTAATACTAGTCAAAGCTTATTCTGGATTTTTTTTTGTTAGTATTTGTGTAAATAATTAACAAAGAAAAATACCGTAGTGTAGTTGCTGATCTTTGTAATGAATGCTGGCTAACATAGTTAGGAATGCTAGCATTTTTGAAAGAAAGACTGCATCACTTCTGAATTGTTCTTCTGAATAGTTGTGCATCAACTTCTGAAAAGTTGATTGTTAATTATGGAAGATTTAGTTTTTCAGAAAAAGAACAGCGTAGCAAACACTCGCAGACCTGATCCTCCCAGTGCTGACCAACATAAAACCTTTGGTTCCACAAAACTATGCATAAAACACTACATTCCCTACCCTCTGCAAAAATACATGTCCCCAAACCCACGGTCATAACGTTGTAAACCTGCACACCAGATTCAGAAGTAATAACAAGAAAAGAACACAGGCATACAACCTTCTGAGAAGAAAGATGAGAATGCAGGGATTCAACATTTACTACTACACATTGATTTTGTTGTCACACTGGAGAACAATGCAGAAGGCATGGTACATATAGGGCCATGCAAAACAGAATACAAGCACAGAATATGGAGAAGAGCTGGGATTAATTAATATTAAATATAACCTTGTTATGCATACAAGATGTTACTAGGCAATTTCTATGCAGAGAAAGAAACATCAAATCTAAACATTTGCAGCCCTGACACAGGTGCAACTCTGCTTTAATTAGAGGCAATGCATTGCCACGTGGTGGGCCACTCCAACACAATAGAGTATTACACCAGACAGTGCTCGTATTATTGTCTGGAACATCCTCTCACACCAGTGAATCAAAGCAAGTACAATCTAAGAATGCAAAGCAACACTGACATTTAGATGAAGCTCATGTTCTAAAATGTTGAGCTATTTGATAGCTCCCTGACGCTCTTTTTTCCCCTTAGTGCTTTTATTTTGATACTTCTTGATCTGAAACACTTTTTGATCTGAAACACATTTTTCTATGTGGAAAAACAGAACTGAAATTTCATTGAATGAAACACGTACCAACAGAATCAGACGATCTTGAGCTATCAGCAAACAACACTTGAATGAGGATATACACAGAAGTCCTTTACATCTACAATACAGTGAAGAAAAGAAAGGGCTGTGTAACTCATCTTCGTAATTATATTTTTCTCATTTCAAAAGTGTTACAGTAATTATGCCTTAAATCGGATATAAAACAAAGATCATTAACCTCTGCATTCACTCTGCTTCCAAACATTAGTCCAGCAGAGAAGAAAGAGACAGCTCTTCAAAGAAATGACCACTGTTGATTATTACCAGGAATGTGTAAAAATAAATAATGCGTAATAGTAAAAAAAAAAATAAAAAGTAACAATTACCAGTATTTTCATAACAGCTGCCATGGGCTGACTATACAATCAATGTCATTTTCATCATACCACTGAGAAACAGAACTGAAGCACAGTCATTAGCTTCAAGTTGTCCTTTCTTGCGATGCAAGTACTATTTTAACTGACTTCACGTATCTTTTTTTTTTTTTTTCCACCTCATAAAGCAGGCTTTGTTGTCACCTATCTCACAAGTAAACTGGTATGTTTAAGAGAGAGTCTTCCAGCCTGACACATTTCGTTACAGTCATTAGCAGTTCAGATCAATTTTACTCCTGCAGCGCTGTTTTAAAAGTTTAATGGGATGATCATTACCCATGCATTTGAGCCAAGCACATGACAAGACAATCAATGCTTAGGCTTATTTTAACTACTTTCACATACCTGCTTAGAGTGTCTTCAAAACAAACAGAATTTTTACCTGGCTCTGGAAACCTAGGAGGATGTTTATTTTTTAAGGTGGGTTTTGGCCCAGACAGCAAACACTTGCCAAACTCAGCCATTTTTAGTGAAAAACCCATAGTGCCCATAGTGAAAGTCCAGTAGTTAAAGTGTATCTTTTATGCTACGAGGCAAACATAAGCAGGAATAGAAATCTCAAGAAAGCAAAAAAAGTGCAGGAAAAACCTTATAGTAACTTCAAATAGGGGATCCAGTGGAGTTATCTTTGGCTATAACTTAGCTAGGAGTTATTGTACATACATAAGTAATCTAATCTAAATAAACAACAGTGATACAATTGTAATAGCTTGATAAGAAATAAATTCTGATTATTTCAGGGCCAGAAACTAAAATGTCAGCTCGAATAAGCATGGACCTCAAGCATTCAACATACTACAGAGGTGGAAATATTCAAATCCTACATAAAGATACTTATTATTACTCAAAAGACAGAGCAGTCTTTGTTTACTTAGTTACTTCTAACAAAATGTTACCAACAAACATACAGAAAAAGTCTGCCTCACAGAGAACGAAAAGCTAAATCAGCTTCAACATAAATACCTAGTACCCCAGTGTGCTTTGTGTGGCATCATCCACTGCCTTAAACCAACTTTAGTCTTTTCTCTACACACAGAAGCCTTTAGAGAAGCCTTTTTTTTTTTTTCTCTCTATAGAGCAATGGCAGGTACCAGCCATGCCCTGGCATACATTTACCCCTCCCTGCACATCTTATGTACAGCAGTGCTAATCATTCTTGTCCTCTCATTCAGCAGAAGTTGGGAATTTCACATACCCTTTCACTGTTTACTTTCATACAGTTTCGAAGAAAACATACAAATAATGTTCATCTGTATAATGTATGAATTAGCCTTTGGAGAGGAAATCAGTTAAGTGATATGAAACGAGAGTCTCATCTATAAATGTATACAAGCATGTGCTTGAATTAACCAGTCATTAATCAATGTGGGCAAAACTACTCCTTGGTATCAAATACATTTGATAGCTTCCCACCCAAGACGAGTAACCTGCCATAAGTATACAGCATTCTTGCATTGTTTGCAAGGTGTTTTGCAATGTTAGGTTATATTGGTCAGCAGCAGGAAATCTGAAACCAAGCTTACAGAAGATGTGACTAAATTTGATGTCAAAAAGCAATTTGCAAAGAAAGGCTACAAGACATAAAATTAGCACAACTCAGAGCACACAGCAAACCAGATCATAGAGGAGGAGATCCAAGATTCTAAGACTTTTCTATCTAGCAGAACTGTAAATATTAATTAATTAATATTAATCTGTTTTTAAGTGTAGTACCATGCATGTGGAAAACATGCACCAGAAATTACATCTCACAGCTGAGTACTTGTATGTCATCACACCTATTCTGTGTTATGAAGAGACTCAATTCCAGTCACAAATGAAGTTATCTTCCTGCTTCAATAAAAACATGTATGCATTTGCATCACATGCTTATTGAAAATGACAAAAAGCAATGAAGAACCTTAACAATGAGTTGGACTAACAACATGAAAAATAACAGATCATTACACAACCATCCATTTGCTCTAATTACTGATGAAAATTTCAGGCTGGGAAAACCTCCAGTCATGTTGTACTTTTGTATGTAATTATTCAGCTCAGAAACATGATTCTGAAATCAGAGATGTTGAAACAAGATGTCTCTCTTTCAGGCTCACTGGTTAACCGTGTTCTGGAAGAAGCATTTTGCCCCAGGAAAATGATGTCTCTCTTCTATCAATGAATATTTGGCAGCATTTACACAAGTACTTACTAAAGTCATCATTCAAGTGCATCTTCCTATATTGCGGATTCCAAATAAGTTTTGTCATTTCCACATTACATTTGATATTCTGCTAGTGAACAAATATCACTTCCATTCACGTTGCAAAACAAAAAGGTCTTGTTTTGATGTCTTGTGAACAAAAATGCTCATACAAAATACATGTTTACTGCCATAGAAGCCACTCAGAAGTACTGGTTTTCTAGCCAAACTTAGCAAAATGCTTGCCTGATGTTCTTGATTTCCAAATTTCAGAGAAGTCACCCACTATCCGAAAAAGCAATAAAGTTTAAATGCAATAAAAACCTAAACAAAATCTAGCATAATCTTAGGGGCATGCTGTTCTAAAAAATATTCACACAAAGAATGTGACCACCCACAACCTTCATACATAACAGTGGCATTGATAAGAATTACAACACAGTATACATTTGCTGAAGTGTGAAATAAGTGACAAGACAATGTCTTCTGGGAATGCTGAATAATTTCTGTGATGTTTTGAGGACAACGCTTGATGTGACTAGAGTAAAAACATGCCCTGAAAAATGTGCTTGGAAATATAATCACTGCTTCAGTAATGCAAAGTATTTGAGACATTTCTGAAAACACAGGTACTGGAAAACATTCACTTGCCATGTTAAAAAGTACTTATAATTTACTTCCATGCTTATTATAATCACTTTACTCTCCATCTCCACTTAACATGAACTGTTCCAGGAAACAAAGAGCTACGTTCAGTTATTGAGAAATGTAAACCAGCCACTTCCTGAGCCCCATTGCCAGTGCTACCAGCCCACTCATCCCCAGCACCCACAACTAGTGTAATTCATTTCTGAAAGTGCACATCAAAAGAGAAATTAAGCTCCACTACAAGGACCTGAGAACATTAGTTTATTAACATGCAACCTTGCAAACTGCAAGAGTTTATCTGCAGGTTTGAAAACTGATGGGATAGCAAGGCAAGTGCATAAACACCAGAAAAGTATAAACATTGACCTAAATCCTAAAAATAATTTCAAAACATCTCAGCATCGCTTTATTCTTGACAATGTTGCAGATGATACTGTTTACCTAATACAGCCAAGATGCATCAAACTGATTGTGCCAGTGTGTTTTTCTGTCACAACAAGGGAAGTTGGGTGAAATTGAATTCTTTGTTAAAACAATAAATTGAATTTTAACAGGTGAAGGTTGATTTCAGCTACCCATTTTCCCTTAAAAATGTAGTTTTGCTGAACATGCCCTGAAATCATAGAAAAAGTGTATTTGTTTTCCCCCAGAATCACGATGGATATAGCAGTAGTGGGTTATTTATTGCTGCAACCAGCTTTCAACTACACTGAGGTGCACCAGCACAAAAATTTAGCAGCAGAAGCCCTCACAGTTGCAGACTCTGCTGGAATCTTGTTTGTCAGATCGAGCCCACTCTCAGGGCACAAATTAGACAGAGATGACTGCAATGGTTCATTCTCCAGGTATTTTAAATCTCTCTTCCTCAAAGAATAGTCCAAAACAGCTCAGAAAAAAAGAAGCGTAACTGTTCAGAGATTTCATACATTTTTGCTTGCAATACAGATATCCATCACGCCTTTTTAAAGTTCTGCTCCCTTACAAACCAAATAGAACAAAAGTCCCACACTTTGAAAACACTCCTATGAGGCATTGCTAATCAGCCACTCCACTCCATCAGCATGTTCTGCTTTTTAAAAGATGATCATCCTGCACTGGCTAACAAAGTTTCTGGCACGTTCAATACAATGCAATGAACTAGGCAATAACTCAAGTGTTTCACCAGCAGTGAACCCAATTCTGTGTTCAAGAACATGTTTTCTATTTATCACAAGACTTAATGTAATGTTAAACTGGCCTCCCTTCCTCCTTTGCATTGTATCAAAACCATTAAGAAAAGGGGCAAAAAGAAAAAAGCACCAAACATCCTTCATTACACAGCCAGAAGTAATCTATCCCCTGTGTCACAGCTGTTATTTCATACATGAGTGGAGTACATTACATACCGTGTGGGAACATACACCAAGACATACAATGCAGCCTGATTGAGTATTTCTGCAAATAAAATTAAAATAAAAGTTGAATGGAAGTCACAGCAACAGCTACACACGTTTACTTCTATAAAAAGTAGCTCAAACTTAAACAGACATTACAAACAGTGAATCAAAACTTCCGAAAAATAACTAAGTATAGAAGCCCAAAGCTGAACTCATTTTTACATGCCTTTCTTCTGCCCCAGTACTCTCTCTCTGTACCTCAATAACCTTTACCTGCATTTTAACCTAAGCTACCAGCAGTCTCTCCTCCCCTCATTCCAAAACACCAGCACTCATGCACCTCTTTAGATTTTATTTCCCTGTGCGGAGCCTGATCCACTATGCTGAGCACTGTTGCCCTATCTGGGTAGCCAGGAGTTCAAAACATAAATGTCAGCCACCATATTTGCGCACACCGGAGCCCCCAGTACCACCACTCTCTCCCCAGAATACTGTCAGATAAAAAGATCCGTTAAAAATAAAATTAGCCCATCAGACCACGCACGGTCCGTGCAAGGGAATGCCAAACGGGTCCCTGCAGTCTCCAGATCTCTACGGACCCACACCAGAAACATCACCAGCCTTACCCTTCAACTTCGGCCCTGACACTCAGACAGCGATGAGGCACCGCCTTCCTCCTGCTCCTGCCGCCTCGGAGGAGCGCACCTTCCCTCCCCGTTCTGCCGGCCGGCCCCCCGAGGAGGCCCCGCCCGGCCTCGAGCTCCGTTCGGCGCCCCGCGCTCTGCGCCCGTTGTGCGGGCAGCCCCAGCGCCGCCTGACGGAACTCCCCGGGCCGCTGACGCGGAGCCCGGAAGCCACCCGCTCACCGCGGGGATCCGTTTTCGAATCCGCTCGACCGTCTCGCTGGCCAACGCAGACGGCCGCGCGGCGATAGAGCGCTTTCCGCGCGCAGACCCCCGGCAGCCCCTCAGCTCTCGGCTCCCTTCGGCGTTTCCGCCCGCCGAGCCCCGTCCCCTCGCCCAACCTCCTTCGGCCCCCGGCGGCGGCTCCGAGCACCTCTCCGGGCGTCTTCTCCCGCCCTGCGGGCACCGCCGTTTAGGGTCACCCGGCAGCTGCGCCCGCACTGCGGGCGGCCGCCGAGGCCCCCCGCGCTCCTTCCTCACTCCCAGGCGCAAGGAGAGAGCGCGCGCAAAGCCCACGCCCCTCTTCCCCACGGGTAGGGTCGCAGAAGGCTGCCTCTGCCCCCCGCGCCTAGGCACGGAGAGACACGGAGCAGGGAGACCCACCGCGCTACCAGAGCCCCGCCCTGCGCCCGCCCGGCCGGGTAGGACCACCGCCCCTCTCCCGCGGTACCTGGCGGCAAGGGCCGGCCGCGAGCCTCCCGCGCCGCTCTGCGGAGCGCTGCGGGGCTCGGCTCCGCCCTCCCTCGTCCGACGCGGGGGGGTGGCGGCGGGGGCCTGCACCCGAGCCGCCGCCGCCCGCCGGCGCGGGAGGGAGTTGCCGCTGCTCAGGGCTGTGCAATCGGGGCCGGAGACATCGAGCGCCCGCTGCGGCCGGCCCTTGCCTCGGCGGGATGGGACGGGAGCCGCTAGAAGAAATCCCTGAGGTGAAGCGGGCACAGCCGGGGGGCGCTGCCGACGGGGTAAACCCGGCGGTGCCGGGAGTCGGGCTTTCCCTGGGGCGGAGAGCTGGCAGCCGGCCTGGTGCCAGGGGAGCCAGCCGGCGGCCGGCTGTCATAACCGCGTTCCCTGGTTATGTGAGAATTTCTGCCGAAGGAACGTTCTGTTCTGCATTCTGTCTTCGGAGGTCTGACGTACTAAAAAGAAAATGTGTATCTCAGCCATTTTTTAGTTTTAAACGAGTCTTATTCCAGCACTGTAACTGACACTCTAACGTGTCAGGGGATATATATACATATAATCACATTCTGCCAGCCAACTAGGAGAGGAAACTAGCAAGCAGGCATGAGGTCTGGTTTCTGCTGGCAGCATTTAGTTTGATGGTATTAAGGTGTTCTGGTTTGAATCCTGCTACTTCAGCTACTGCTGTACAAAGCTGATGAAGAAAATAACTCCTTCTGGAATTAAAGGCTTATTTTGACTGGATAACAGATATTAAAGACAATCTTTTGTCTTAGCATTCCCACAAGGAACACTGGTTAGGTCCATGGGGCAGAGAGCAAAGGTTCCCTTCCACAAGCTGGGTTCTTTGAAGTAGCGCAAACCATTGTGGGGAGGGAATAATGCCTGACATACGTAAGCATAGGAGTCAAAATCATCTCCAGCCCTTACATAGGCTTGTAAGTTTCATCCTCAAATATGAAGGCTGCTCCCATTTTATTATGTTGGCCCATGACGTCAGAGGTGGGTGTTGGTGGTATGGCAGTAAAGGCTGAAGCTTCCCTACCAATATACTACTAAATTTTATTGTCATGTGACAGAAGGCAGCACAGGGGCACTCTGACAAAATGGTGTCTGACATAGAAGTGTGTATGTGGAACTGAATTCCCTTGTGCAGAAAAAAATGGCACACACTGACCTTCATCGACATTTGCTAAATGTTTATGGAGACGAAACAGTGGATGTGAGCACAGTGGGAGTAGTGCATTTCAGCAGTGGTGACAGTGGGTCAACTCCACTGGCACAGATTTTTAGCAAGGCAACACGCAGGCTCTTGTTCATGGCTGGCAAAAATGCATAGTTAATGGTGACTGTTGAAAAACAGTGTTTTGTAGCTGAGAATTTGTTCTATCACATTGTTCTCTTTGCAGCTCAATGGAAGTAATTAGGAGGCATTACTTTCAGAACAACCTATGTATATATATATATATATATATATATATATATAACTAAGGAATATTTAATAAAATCTTCTCAGAGAACTGCCTGACTGTTTTCTACAGATTTAAAAGCATCAGGCTGCATTGCCATATATGGACATTGGTTTCATTTTTACTGAATTGACTATTGTACAGAAACATGAACGCTGAGGCAGTGACCTTTTACCAGAAAGTTCTGCCAGTATACACGGTAACGAAGAATAATATATAAATGTCTCACATCTGAAACTGTTTCCATATGTATTTCACAGAAATCAACTCTACAAACTCCTGCTGGTGTAAAGGTGTTATTTCTGATACTCCTTGTATCAGAAATAATGTGCACCCTCCCTGCCCTCCCCCCCAGAAGAATTATTTGCTCAGTTAACCTCATTTTGATGAGCAAATGAGTTGCTGCTGAGAGCAGTCTGCCACTGGACTTGTAGAAAGGTCAAGCAAACTATTTGTATTCAAAGGCTGTTGTTGCTGTGGTGTGTTCAGTAATAAACTCCTGTAAAAACAAAAGGTACTTTCTGATGTTCTTGGGGTAGCAGAAGGATCTGGAAATATATGTGAAAGGTCAATTATATTTAGGTAATAAACAATAGAAATACTTAGAATAGTTTTTAGAAAATTATTCCTGTTATTACTATTATTATTCACTCTGTTGTGGTGACAGGCAGAGGACCCGCTCACTAGTCAGTATTTCATAATACTAAGAGTTATGTAAGCATAGGGCAAGACAAAGCACCTCTCAGAAATACAGCATTGCACACTTTTTTCTAAGTCATTCCTTTTAGACCCCAATATACATGATGTCATCTCTAAGTAATGATGTTTTAATGCCAAACTGACACGAGTCCGTGGGAGTAATGAGGAACAGTGGTGTGAGGTGCTACTTTCATCTTTGAGTACATGAGTTTTCAGACTGCTTTGTGCCAGCAGTGCTTTATGAGGATAAGAATCTATGTTTATTGGTTTTATAGCTAACCTTGATTCTTTAATATGATTTTCCCCTCCTAAATTGGTCAACAAGAGTGTTAACCATCCATTGATTCAAATTACCATCTACTTCAGCAGTAATACAAGCCATTTTTATCTTTACCCTTTTCAATCTGAAATAGTTACGCATTTATAGTTTTCTGTTCTGAAACAGACAAAAATAGGATAATGAGATGTATTCACCGTGTATTAAGTCAGTCCCCCCATCTCTCCATTAGACCTGACTGAGCTTCAACAAAAAATATTTAATAAAATAAGCAAATAATTGGCAAATAATTGCAACACATAAAGCTACTGATCAGTCTTCTCATTAGTTAGTCTATTTTGGTAAAGTGGGTTGAACGATTTAGTGCGTGAATTAGTTCTGCCAAACAAATTTCAGTTATGGTATCTCTTCAGTCACATATGCCTCTAAGCAAACCTTTTTGTTTTTTTGTTTCTTGTAGCTTGATGACTCTACAGCAACATAAAAGAATGCATTCCTCCGATTTCAGTGGGATCATGTAAGTGTGTGCAAGAATCACAGGACTAGGAGCACAATCAAATGAAATATCACCAAGCAATTATATAGCAAACAATACCAAATTACACTGTATTTTAAAATCTTTGTAAGGAATGTCTTAGATTAATTTTAAGCTTAGACATTTATTTTTTCTTTATTTTTTGCAATTATATTAAATTACACAATCTAGCTACCTCTTTAAGTACAGAGTCAGACTATTAAGGTTTTCTCCGCAAACAGTTACACCATCAGCAACAGGCAATTTACAATTGGCTTTAATCTGAATAAAAGTAATCTGCTTCTAAGCAAGATAACATGCTTATTTCTAGAACTGATGTAGCCAACAATCCATGGTTGTTTAGTATTGTTCCTTCAGTTGACACAGTAACTGTGCTAGTGCTTTTAATCCCCAAAGTGAAATACTTATTTCCCTCAAGGAAGGGCTTTCTACAGGCAGGTAAAATCCAATACAGTGCAAGTGTCCCAGCTTTGGCAAAGTCTTAGCTATAAATCTTCAGTTTCTCTGTATTTTGGGGGTTTTAGTGGTTGGTCTTTTTTTTCCTTTTTCTTTTTTTTTTTTTTTTTACAGATTGAATATTTAAAGTGATACATAGTTTAATTAATGTTTATATTGTCAACATAGTTGATTTTTGTACTAGCATAAAATTCACAAAAATCTTAATTCCTGTCAAGCAATTACAGAGTCCTGGTGTTATTTTTAATCCTAAAATGTAAGTAAAAGTAACATACAAGGTCTGGAAAGCATTACATACTGTTATCAAAATAGAAATGTGCAATAAGGAAGAAAAAATGTCCTGTCCAACCATGACACATAGATCTCAAACAGTTCAATATATGAATAAAAGATCAGTCTTCATTAGTAAAAATGAATAACGTGTATTTTTAAGTACACTTTAAATACCTAAAGAATCCTGGATAAAATATTGTGACAAGAATTAGCAGCACGTTAATGTATTCTAAATATGGTTTGCCAGCTGATTATTAAGGGCTCCCAGAACACTTTAGCTTTTATTGTTAATCCAAAAACTATCGTGCAATTTCATTTCTAACTAAGCACATTTAAATAATCTAACCTCTTCACTCACATTTTTAATGCATATTAATGTAATAGGACATATATTGCATCACTTAAATAATACAATTACAGTGAATAGAAAACAATCTTAAATTTACTGTAACAACCCACACGTATGAGCTAGAACAATGTGATGGGAAAGTCATTTATCTGCATTTCCATGCTGCATAAGCAATTTCTATTTTTGAAATAGCATAGAGTTATTTGTGTGATACCAGTTTGCTGAGGTACTCAGCGTGCTCTGTGGACAATAGCTCAAAACACATTTATAAGGGAGAAGCTGAGGTACATGGTAAAGAAAGACAAACTTACATAGCTTCAACAATATGGAAAGATGTAAGGGCATACTGCATTCCCAAACAAAATCAGGAACAGAGGTGGGTTTTTTTGCCTTTAGTAGAAGAGGAGAAAAGCAGTGTTTTTAAACATCTTTTTTGTCTCCATTTTCACTGTCTTATACACAGAAAAAGTGGAGCAGAAAATTGCTTTGCCCAAAGCCACACACTGACAGTGGACAGTGCTGATTTAAATAGAAAATGTGCAGCACAGTCATGTTATTCAGGCTACTCTGACTGCTGTTTTGTTCTCTTGTCCACCTATACCATTCACTTTTCAACTGCAGTTGCAAAACACTTCTAGTAGCAGAATTCTTGGCATTGTATCATACTGTATGGATCCCCAAATTCTGAGTTGCTTTCAAGGAACGTGAAGAGATTGAGAAGGAATAGGAGACACATAGCATTGAGTGACATTCTCAAGTCATAGATGCTCATTTACCAAATTATACCAAACAAAGAGATTTTCAAAAACTGTATTTCCAAGTGTGGATGAACATCTCCACAGCCATTCTGTTCTCCAGAGCAGAGTTGGTCAATTCAGGGACACATGTTTAAGGCATTCACGTAAAATGCTGAAGGCTACTCAAAGAAAAAGAAGAGTCTGTTTATTGTACTTTGGTAAAGACAAGCTTATTGCAGAATAGGTTTCAGAGAGAGTAAGTATAGATGTTCATAACCTTGCAATTCTGAACTAATATTTTTATGTTGCATAGTGTATGTAACAATAGAGGTGAAGATGTACAGAAAAGGCATGGAAAGGAAGCAGGAATACTGCTGACTCAAAAATGAACTATTGCACCCCTACTCATTAGTTTTATGAGAGCACAGTCCGTAGTTCACGCACACTCACCTTCTCCATACTGTGTGCACATTGCAAGCCTTCTCCACATAGCAAACAATATCATAAAAACCTGTCAGAACAGTTCCTCTGTGATGATAGAATTGTAGGCCACAGTAGAATTGTATAATGATTACTCATTTCATTGTTTAATTCAAGGAAGTGGAATATTAAACATTGTAGAGAATTGATATTCTCTAAGCTTTTGCCTAGTCATAGAATAAAAACTAAAGCAATGCCATGTCATCTGTTTAAATCATATACTCATGTCAGAAAGTAGTGAGCATTTGGCTTAAAAATAATTTTAATCAATTTCTCCATCAGTATGGTCCATCACATTATTCAAAAATAGCTTCTTTCAGTAAATGGATCATGAATCAATAGTAGACATAAATAAAGCAGTACAAAGGGCACATCATTCAGCAAGCTGCCAATTGTTGTGGCAGAAGATAGCAGAAATCAGTATCCCAGGAGAGATACAATAAATCAGAAACTGGCAGATAATACACAAAAAATGCCACCTTATAACAGAAACTCAAGATTTCTGTCATCTCCTAAGAACTACTGAAATACAGAAACATTTATATACTTTATATGAGACATCAGTTCAAAATGGAATTTGGTCTGAAGTCTGTTATTCACTAAATATTTTCAAGTTCATTCCTCTCAGGGTTTGTGGAGTTCTTGAAATATAGAGAATGAATTGTGAGGCTGCTAAAGATCTTTCTGGAGACAGAAAAAAAGACATTGTTCTGCAGACTTTGTATTTTAGCTCAAAGGATCAATTGAGAGAAACTGCATAACTATAATTCCTGTACAGTCAGTGAGAAGTGGTGTTACTCAGCACCTTTTAGGATTTGGCCCACAATAGACGAAGAAATAAAATCTGTTTTCTCAAGCAGACAAATCATTACAAAATAGTATTAGTTATTCATATCCAAGCAATTTTATTTAAATGTGTCTAAAAAGAAAACTCACGACTCATATTTTATCTGTTAAGTATTAATAAATAAGTATCTTGTTTGGGACCTAGCTAATATTTCTAGGTCATTTATGCGAGTATTTTCAACTATGAGAATCCCAATTGTCAAGAACTCAATGTCCTTAAGTATTTCATAGTTACTAACCATATATTATGTTAATGTGAAAAATACTATTACTCTCTTATCAAAACTATTAGTTTTGTACCTAAAGAACATGATCCTCATAGTGCAGTTTGCAAATTACACAGTTATATTTTATTAAAAATAAAGTTGATAGAATATTTGTAAATACAATTAAAGATTGCACAGGCTGGCATGAACACTAAGCATGAAGTTTCACATCTTTTCCAGAATAATTTATCTTTTAAAAATTGAATCCTGGATAATTACTGCAAACCATATAATTGTCTAATTTCACTTTTAAACCTTTAAAATTACTGACTTGATAAAACTATTATGCAGCAACAAAAGAGAAACTTGACTCAGGTTGAATGTACTTGAATCAGTTTTCAATTTGCCACATGTAATGTTCTGTTCTCACTGCCTTACAACACAGATTTTCCCGCTGTATCTTCTTAATGCTGTCTATTAGTAATGTTGATCATAGTACTGCACAGGAGGTCAGTTGGAACTGAGACCCCAAATGTGCTGACACTAATAATATACAAGAATAATGTATAAGAAATAAAAGCTAGTCTCTGCTTCAGATCCAGTCGACAAAGAAGCAAAAGGAAATAATACAGTCAAGAGAGAACAATAAGATTGCAGTATACATCATATAATTTTTGTTTTGTCTACATTTTAGTATTCCAGTCCTTTCCCCGAGGCCCTGTTAGGAAAGAATTGTATAGACAACAAGACAAAGGTAACAAGGACATAGAACAAATTATAGCAAGCAGCCTATCAAAACACATCTGAGGACATTCTGAGTACAAACTTCCACAAGGCAATACAGTGGTACTGCCTTGACTTCAGTTTCTGGATGTATCTCACTATTTCTTTCACAATGCCTGTGTAGGGTATGTTCAGTCCTAGGACCACCTAAAAGTCCTACCTCTATACATGCTGGATGAGAAGAAAGGCCTTTGTTACTTAGTAGTCACCATCTGAGAGGCTTAAAAATTCAATGAATTTTTGCTTTCAGCATCTTTATGAGCTAGATAGCATTTAATAAATGGAAAACGGAAAGATGATAAGTGTCTGACCCAAGAAATCAGGTAAAAAAAAAATAATTACATCTACACTGTTCCTCCAGGCTCTCTTAGTGGTACCCAGAGACAAGAGAGAGGGCAATGGGCACAAACTGGAACACAGCAGCTTCTATGTGAGAATAAAATCTTCTTAACTTTGAGAGTGACAGAGCACTGGAACAGGCTGCCCAGGGAGGTTGTGCAGTCTTCTTCTCTGGAGATATTCAAAATCCACCTGGATGCTTTCCTGTGCAACCTACTGTAAGGAACCTGCTTTAGCAGGGAGATAAGACCAGATGATCTTCAGAGGTCTCTTCCAACCCCTGTGATTCTTTTTATTTCATAATCTTCACTTTCTCAAGCGTACTTTACTACAACTTATGTAATACTTCTGTAATTATTTTGAAGTAACAATTTTGAAGCATTACCCTACTACTAAAATTCAGGCAAAAAAACCATCCAAATGAGATCCAAATTGGATCAATCTCAGTATTTTAAGAATACTTCAGATGAATATGTTCATGAAACACATGCTCAGTATTGCAAAGCAGTCTAAGGCATTTTTCTATTTAATGAGATTAATAACACCAGCACAAATGAGTGCATGTCCTTCTTATATTGTTCTTCCCAAACCATTTAAATACATTAATGCTTAGAAAAGAAAAAAGACAAAGTTACAGCCAGTATATTGTATCCATGATAGCATTTATTTTTTTCAGAATTCAACTAGATGAGTGTAAGGTCCATTTGTATCCAGTTTTAACACCTGTCTGTTTCCATACGTGCCATGCTTAACAAGAACACCTGCTTCCATGCATTTGGCATTGGCAGCCAGTTCCTTTTCACACAAAGTCACAAACTGAGAATAAAGTTCCATTCCCTTTTCTTTTTCAATGTTTGCATGGTACTGCATCTTCCTTCCCTTCAGTTTACCACCCAGCGTAGCTTGTGGTATGATGAGCACACTGCCTGGTAAATCAAGGACAGATACGTACTCTCCATTTTCAGTTTCACTTAATTTAACATTCAACAGCACATTGACTGCAAATAAAATAAAAATTAATGTAACTAAACTAAGTCAAACAGGACCTAATATAACATTATAAAACAATATTTAAGACTCTACAAGATACTTCAAGATAGGACAAGTCACTCAAGTAAGAGAAGTCATTAAATACTATCATCCAGTTAATATTTCAGAGTATTGTGAAGAATGCAAAGGATATTTATATCAATGTAGTACGTCTAAAGAGTTACTGGGGGTGGGACAATGGTTTGCTCTTTGAAATCCTGCAGCTTATTCTAGTTGGAACTCCCCAAAGGAACCCAGGATCTAACCAGTGACCCTAAAGCGATTACCTGATACTCAGGCAACATTTACACAAGAGCATACATTGTATGAGATAAGGCCATCTTCAGTACACTTGGAGACATTTCTGTCCTGACTTTTTTTTCTTTATGGTTGGAGTAGATGGCAGCAGTATCCAACAATGAACTGATCCAGCTGAAGCAGTTTGGTCTCACACAGAGTGAGCACCCTTCAGTCTTCCTCTTAAAGACATGCAGGTATCAGCCTGCCTTTTGAGAGGAAATGTAAGCAGGTAGGTCAGAGATGCAATTTGGTCCATTAAATGTAACATGTAAACTTACAGATAGAAATGTTGTGTTTGATAACATTTTCTAATGTTTCTATAACAATCAAATGCTTCCCCCAAAATTCCCTCCAACTCCTTAAAAGCTGGAAGAATACTAGTCATCTCTCTAAACCCATAAAAAACATACTAACTTAAACAGTATCAAAACATATTAAGAACAAAAATATTCTGTAAAACAGACACTCGGGAAGATGGCAGAGGATGACTCTCCTAATAGCAAACAGAACTTTCTTTTTCTGGCCTGTTCCAGCTGCCACAGAGCTGAAAATGTCATTATTCTCAAGTCTCGTAAAACTCTCACGAGCACAAGATTTTCATATCATGCTGTTTTAAATACACCCAAAGATTTCATCTTAGTTTAGCATCACAGGAAGAGTATGCCCTTGAAGAACAAGAGCTGTTCTCAGCTGTTCTGTTTTCAGTAACACCTGTGCTTGCACATTGCTAGGTCTTTCTGCTTGTCCCAGCATGCAGCTTGAAATAGGCTATTGTTACATGACCTTTTGTGAAACTACCACTGTCAGCAACCCACAGAAATGGGACACTTATGTGGAACGCACATCACTGAATTCCCCAAATGATCCACTGCTAGTGATAGAGGAGAGGAGGCACAGGAAATTAAATAAAAGTAAAAAAATCTAACAAAACAAAGCAAGCAGCCAACCAACCAACCACAACAGCAAAAGCTAAAACTACTCTAGAAGAAGGCAGACAGAAATCACTAGAGTTTGACCTTATTCCGAGCATAAGTTCCACTTGAATGTAAGTGTTAAAAGTGCATGTGGAGAAGAGAAGTGAATTACAGATATTGCTGTTACCACTTCTGATTCAGAACGACTAACAAGATGTAGTATGAGATGGGAAGAACACTGGTTAGTTATCCACCCAACTCCCTCTACTGGCTATAATTTTAAACATCCAGCACATGTAGGGAGATGAAAATTAAAATAATTCTTAAATAAAGCCATGAATTATCTGCAAACCATCTTCGCTAAGTTCAATTCTGTCCTTGACTGAAGATGTTGCTTGATACTTGTAATATGTCCATTAATAGGTGCAGCACTTTGTTTCCTAGAATGTTTTCATCATGAACTTTCAATGTCAACAGATCTTATAACAGGTGAATCATGAACTGACAGAAGAGATACGGACAGCCGTCAAATGAAACAGAACTAATCAAGCTGTTCTTTCAGCAACCTGATTAGTTGGGAATGATGCTATTTGATGGTTTTTTGCCTTCTCATCTAAATAGTTGCTGCCTTCTCTGCCACTACCACTTAGTTCTTTTTGAAACAATACAAGAATTCATATGGATTATATCATACCAATTTTTGGAATAAGATCCTCATCAGCACCTTTGAAGAAGCATATGTAGATAACAAGTCCTCTCTGGATCTACAAAAGATTAGAGAAAACAATATCAATCTTTCTCGCTGTCCACCATGCGGGTTTATCCTTAGAACTGATACAGAAAGTGACAAAACTACAATAACAAAATTCCCAAGATTAGTTTTACTTATTCCCTATAGTTTCAGATTTCAAATTTACTTAATGGAAGTTTGTGAGATATAAAGTGATTACCTGCACAATGCTGCTACCATGCAATTTGTTAGCTGCATGCGAAGCCGCACTTAGTTGTAATATACAATGTACAGCATTACTGTTATTACAGATAAAATAATTTACAGTATGAAACATGGCTTTATTTACAACTATGAAATATGTCAAATACCATGGGATTTGTCAGTGAACTGAATTATATTTTGATGTTAAAAATAAACTAGTGAAGGATAATTCTAACAAAACAGTTAATTAAATATCTAGATGTGACAACCAATTTAAATATGATGACCAAAAATTATGAAGTTGTTCAGAATACTATAAAGTTAACAAAAATATTATCCATCAGTTCAACCTTTCCATCAGTGAAACCTTTTTGACAAAATGTGACTTCTCCCTTGATTTGTGTAGGGTAAAGAATAACTACTTCTTTAGCAAGAGACCACTAGAAAGAACTGTCTATTTGAGAAAAGGATTAGGTCTGTAGTAACAAGAAAGCATAAAGCAATTTCTTTATAAGTTTTTTTTCCTCTTTGGCTTAGTTCACAAAGAATACATCTGCAACAACCTGGGCTTTATTAAGAAAATAAAGCTATTTGGCTACACAACCAACAGGAATGCTGTTTCATGTTCAAGTATATGTCAATGGTTTGACCTCTCGGGAAAAAACAGAAGGCATACGCAGCTTGACAATAACAAGAAAATCCTACACTCTCACTGCTGTTTTGTCAAGAATAATTACCCTTATATTCCTGTTAGAAGGAAAATATGAAATGCTACCAAAGAGATGCTAATTAGATTGGAGCAGGAAGGATTCATTACTTTCAATGTTATAAAAACGAAAAGATAAGAAATATGAATATTTCTTAAAATAAACAACAACAACAAAAAAACAAACCACCACCCTTTGTCTTTTCCTTTCCTTTTTTACTCATTGTTTTCTTTAAAAGATAATCTTTTAGTAAAGAAAACAACTATACACACAAGATTTCATCCTTTTGTTATTGTGGAGACTAAACAAAACACCCAGTGCAATAACTAAGGAGAGCTATACCGTTGTAATTATTTGTCTAGTAATTCATTTATGGAAAAAGAGAATGCTCCTCACAGCCAAAATGTCACATGCTGAGATTCTTTCAGAAGAATAAACTGCTCCTTACAAAACTCATTTTGACCACCGCAAAATATTATGCAGGTTTCCATTCCCAAATGATTGTCATATTTCATAACACTGTAGTAAATTTGATGCCCTAAACCTTAAATGGCATTTCAAACTCTCTATTCAAATGACAGAAAGAAATAAAAGCTGCCAAAGGATAGTCTTACTTGCTTAGCTAAATATTAGTTCCAGAACCAGACTAGCATCAGGACGTTAATAAAGAATAATGCACACATACCTATTAATAAAAAATTATTAAGTAGGTCAAGCACATTTACACTGCATGTACACAAACACTAACTTAGAAAGAAGCAATTACACTATATCACACATCTCACAGATAACTACTCCAATCCTGAGACTTCTGAAAGTCTTTGAATATTTTCACATATGGAAGTAACAATACTCTGCAGGGAGCTCATTTAAAAAGACAAGAAAGGAAATAAAGTAACACTTAAGACTCTAAGACCAGATAACTAAAAATGATTGTTATTAGCTATCACATTAACTAACATTATTTTTCAGCCTCTCTCATGATTTGACATTTAATTTGGAATACACTTTACAAAATTTGATACACATTGGCTTCAGCATCTGTTACACTCAGAAAGATCAACATAGTGGAAGGGCAATACAGGAATGGAACAGCAAAGAGACTATTGTAAATGAAACAGTATTACAAAAGAAAAGTAAAGGTGCTAACCCATCTGGAAAGGCCCAGGCTCACAGGAAGAACTTCACCAAAGAGAAATCTCCAGAGACCCTTCCCCAGTGGCAGTCAGCCCTTAAATGGGGTCTAAGAGAGTTGTAGCCAGGCTCCACCGTTCCAGTCACACAGGTGAATTGCCTTTACCTCATGACTCAACAGTTACCATACAATGTCTCACAGCAATTAAATATGAAATGAAAAAATCTGAATTCAGAGGCAAGTTAATGCTGAGTGAGAATGTTTCTATTTATATTATATGCTTATTATCTTCTAGAACATTTAGAAACTATGTTACGGAAACTATCCAGAGTTCACAAGTTGAAACTCATGGTTTCAACTGTGATTGAGAACTATATTTGAACACTTATTTTTTAACACATTCTATCATGTTTCAGCCCCAACCTGTTATATATATATTTTTTTTTTCAATTTTGTTAACTGAGTGGGAGATTTAAAACTGAATTTAAGGAGCTACCCTAATAGTAATGCATGTCAGTCCTCAAGTCTTACACAGGTATTCCAGGTGTCCTAGCTGTTCAGAGCTACATTTAGCCTGGGAAACGTCAAGCAAAATAACACAAATAAGGAAGTTACAAATACAACATGCTGACAAGCAAACAGTCACTGGAAAGAACTTACGTAGTGAAAGGCAGGCAGCTGTGCTGTGTGGATTTCCTGTTATCAGTAAAAAGCCTACATAAATAAAGCAGCAAATCAAGTTACTCTGCAACACTGGCTTTTATTGTACAACTGTCCTAAGTAATCATCAGAGCAGGCAAACCTGCATCACGAAGGGCTGAAGTACCCAGTCCCTCAGGCCATGCAGCAAGCCTTAGCTCCACTGCCTCTAAACATTGCTTTTTAGCTCCTCTGCAGGATAAACAACTAAGTCCTCCCCCTACCCTCTTTACAAAATACATTCATCTGAACTATGCAGGATTTCATTAGCAAAATCTAAATATATTTCACAAAATGTTATCTCAGCATGGTTTTTTTTTCCTGAAAAATGTAATGCAACTGATAATGAAAACAGAGATGCTTTGTAACCCGTAGGAAGCAAGTCTGTGGAACTAACTTACATGAATTATTCTTTGACATCTTCATTCAGGCTCACTGAACAGTGAGAAGCGTTATTCGTGTTTCATTCATTCTGCTGCATCAAAGAGAAATTCCATAATCTACCATGCGTCACAGAACAACCTGTACCAGGTATTTTTTTTACCCCATTTGGTATCTTAACCAGAAGATAAATCAAGGGAAATAAGGTATGGGAGAGACAGTTTTCATTGCATTAAGTGTATATACTTACACTTTTTAGATGAATATTCATTTTATATTTCTTTTCTCCTATAGTTTGAAATACCCAATCTCATTGTATTTACCCCTAGATTTAAACAGAGATCCTTTTTTTCCCTCCAAAGTATTTTGCATATACAGAAACTTTTAATGGATCCTATCTCGCCAACATTTCTACATAAACAAGACTTAGTAATCCTCAAAAGGTCATAAAGCTACAGTTGTGAAAACATAATGAAGAGTAGTGACTCATATAAAAAGTACATTTCTAGCCTTTTTCCTGATAAAGAACATCCACTCCAGAGTTCCCAAAGTACCTGCAGGGGTCTCTTAAAGCTCAGAAGCTCTTCAAAGCCACCTACATAGTGCACTATTTATGGCTCACTAGAAGTTTCTCAAGGTGAGGACCTACTTTTTAGCTGCTACAGGTCACCTCAAACACACTGATTTACATAAATAATAGTTTATTAGGCCTATATTTCTTTATTTTTCATTGGTACACTTATACGGAGTAGCATTATCCTACAAGAAAGAATCAGAAGCAGCAATGCCTTTTAATGACCTCTAATTAAAGCCATTAAAGACTAAAGAAACCATGAAATTTCTACAGGGTTGGGTTTTATTTTTTGTTTGTTTGTTTTTTGTTTTTTTTTTCCTGCAGGGTGACTAGCTCTTGTTGCAACAGATTTCTCTTTACAAGCCCTGATATCCAGGAAAGATTCGTAAGGACCAATTAAGTTTCATGCCTGAAAAATGCCTGCTGCTCACACTGAAGAAACCTCATGGTGATTTCCTCAGTGTTATCTACTACTTTTCCAACAATTTTGGTAAAGATATTTAAATCTTCAAGTAAGAGATCTACACAGCATAACAGCCTTCTAACAGGTTGACTCGTTATATGTAAAAACCAAAACCCGTGCCTCCATTTGGGTGGTTTAACAGACAGCCAGCACCTGTGGCACCTCTGTGAAAACATATTTAGGAGAGGGCAGAAAGCTCCAGAGAATGTGGAAAGAGAAGAAGGTATGTTGTGGAGAAGCTGCTATTCTGCTACAGGGCTTGTAGCCTGGCAGGGCTTGCTCTGGTAGGCAGGAAAAGAGGAGGAGCAGAAGATAAGCTGTGTGTGGATTACAGTCTCCTGTACCCCAGTCTCAGCAGCGTGACCTGGGGTGAGAGCACGGGGGTAGGGCTGCACTCAGAAGTGCAGACCACGGCCAGTGCTTGAAGCTCAGCCTGCCAAAGAAGGAGGACTATCTTTCCCATGCGTTTAGGTATTTTTTTCCTTTCAGTACCCAAACTAAGTAAGCATTTAATTGGGAATAAATTAACGTTAACAATTCTCCAAGTGAAAGCTGTTTTGCACGTGACGGTAACCGGCAGCGATCTTCCTCCGTTCTGACCCGCCGCTTCTTCCCTCACCCCGCAGGGAGGGGCAGCAGCTGTGTGCCTATCGCCCAGGCAAGCTGAAAAAAACACTGAAAACTCTTAAAGAATGAATGTAAGCGGGAACTAATTACAGATTTTGCAGACGCTAAAAGGCAGGTGTCGTGAAGCCTGACGGGAGTCACTACGAGGATCACGCATCGGACTTCCCGTGTGCGGTAAGAATCAGCGGGCAGCGCCGTCCCTTTGCTGTACCATCCACAAAGCCCGACGGACCGCAGCCACGCGGCCCCAGGCTCTGCCCTGCGCCCCCAGCCGTGCCCGCCCCGCCACTACGGGAGGGGACGAGACCGCGCCGAGCGGGGCGGCCGCGCCGGACGTTACCTCTTCCCACTCGGCCTCCGCACCGCGCTCGGGCGGCTTCACCTGCAGCCGAGCGAACAGGCACTGCTGCAGTAAGGCCCGCGCCAGCACCGGCCGCGCCGCCGCCATGGGAGGGAGAGCACGCGGCAGAGAGCGGCGTGAGGGCGGGCGCGGAGCACGGGCGGGGCGGCGGCGGGGTCACGGTGCGGTGCGCGTTGCTTTTCCGGGTTAGCAGGACCCGTGGCTACAGTGAGGCGCTCAGGCGTCTCGGCTGGGGCGTTTTGTCCAGCGCCTGCGTGCCGGCTCATTGCCGTGTGTGAGGACCTCTGGTCCGGCAGAGGTCTCTGAGGAGAAGCAGGTAACCACGTGCAAGGGCTGTGGCTTTAGGACAGAAAGCGTTTTAACAGTTGGTACTTTAAAAAAAACACCCTACTGCTAACTGGAAGCTGGTAGGTTGGTTGGCTTGTTTGGATGAGAAAAATGCTGCTTAGCTGACTTTCTATGGGGAAGTGTTACGTGCTGTGGAATAGCGTGCTGTTTGGTTTCTGCGTGAAAGCTAAGTCCAGTAATGAGCAGTGGAAGGGCTGCTCGTTGCTGCGTTACGAACTGGCAGCGCTTGGATTCCGCTTACTGAGGTTTCACGTCAGAGGGTTTTTTTTCTCAGTGACACTGTTTGGAAGCAGAGGGAAAAACAAATAACACAGTTAAACAAAGGACACTTATATAGCCAGGGATCGAATTTAAGATCTGAAGAAAAGTTAAACTATTGCAACTGTTGCTTCTGTGATCACTCAGGTTTCTGACTCCATGTCCCGACTCACTGAGTAGATGACTTTTGCCCTCCCCCCTCTTGTGAGCTCTGACATGAGGTAGCATGGGCTGGGGCAGAATTCAGCTTCTCAGAGCTCCTGTGAAAGACCTAAGATTCATTTTCAGAACCACATTTAAAAAAAAAAAGACAGATCAGCTTAGTAAGAAACTAAATTTTATTATTTGGCCATAGTCATCAAACAAACTTAGTGCAGTTAACCGTTGCACAGCAAGGGGCAATATATTCTCATTAATAGCCATTGTTGCACAGAAGTTGTATTAAAATATGCTCTTTTGCATTAGTGTTCTGTGAGGTTGCTCTTTCAAAAGCAAACCTTTATAAATTGATGAAATCACACTAGGTGGCTAGTGCATAAACTAGCTCATTTCTGTTAGCTGTAGGGTATTGTTAAGTATGAGCTATTTTTATTTAAACTCAACTGATTTTATTTAAAATACCTTCTGTTCATTTATTCTAAAGCTCTATCCCCAGACTCATTAAGAAGAACTTAATGACGTAGAAATCCATTTAAAATGAGTTTCTCATATATATTTGTGATATAAATTTATTGTTTAGGAAAATGAATATTACTACAGCCTATGAGCAAATTAGTAGAATACAAATAGATATCAGTATATATGGATATTAATTATTCTTTGTTGTGATACCATTGTTTACACCGGAATTTGATGCATTTATTCATATGGCATATGGTTGTGAACCAGTACATTGAACAAGTAGTACAGGATCATAATTTGTGTCATTCCCAATGTACTTATATTGTTTTTCCCTTGGAAAAACAAACATATGTAGCATATGTTCTATTTCTTGAATTTTGTTGGGCCATAGTTAGGTGAAAGATCTCTTTTGTAGAAGAATTTTTGGCTAAATTTTAGCCATTTGAATGTGTGGTTGTTTTTTGTTTTATTTTTCTATGAGAAAACCTCTAGATTTCTAAGGAATGTATTCATGTATAAAATACATTGATTAAAATGTTAAAGATTATATTAAAAGTGTTTTCCTACATGCTTTGGATTTTATAGCTGTCCCAGAATATTTATTGTATCTTCTCTGCTTCTTGACCCTGCAGCAAAGAGTAGGTATTTGGAGATTGACTATATCCAGAAGACTCTTTTTGTTATTTTCACATCAGTTCTTTTTAAGAGAGGTAGATGGCAGCATGAATCACTTCTCGCAAACATAAATGTACATGCATTTTTCCTTCTCTTTAATTTGAATGGTCATATATATTTCATGTGCATTTAATGGAGTGTCACCTTTTGTGGAGGGAGGTGGGTGCTGGGGCTCTGCGTCTGCTGGTACTGAGGTTTCTCTTGTTTATCAGAGGATAAAATGGTCTTTCAGAACCAAAATGATTTCAGATTGTCTTGAAGTCTTCCCTAGGGATTTTTTTTGTTAGCAGTTACTTTGGTGTTGTATGTCACTTGGCAGGGGCCACTGTTGACTGTAATATTGAAGAGACAAGATGCATCTAAGAAGTTACTTCCGTGTCTGTAGTGTCTGAAACATTGATCTAAGGTTTTTCAAGCAGCTGTCACATCAACAAAGTGCCCCTGGGTAGTGTCATCTGTCTTGAAGAGAAACAATACAAAGCTGCAGTCTAGCACTTAGATAGCAAAGATACAAAATAGGTTGATACAGTGGTTATATTTTGTCTTGGGGAACAGATGTAGCTGAAAGGGTGTAGAGTGTTGATGGAGGATTTATATTTGAACATTACATTTTCTGTATTGTCCAGTGTGGAATTCTCTCTTCCCATGTGCACAGAGGGGAAAAAAAATAAAAGTAAGAAAAACTAGCAGATCCTATATGGGAAAAGAGTATTTACTCAAAGCACTTGATTACATTTAGTAAGTAATCACAAGTGGGTATCACTGCTGCCTAGAATGCTGTGATAGAGCTGATGGACTCTGCTGTGATGGCTAGTACAGATTGCTGCTAGGAGGCTCTTTCATCATCAGAGATGACCAGGAAAATAGAATTTGCTGCAATTAAATGGCAGGTCTTCAGTATTTTGTTATTTTCTGTAAAATTGCTTAATTTGTAAAGCACACTTTTAATTGACCATGCTGAAACAGCAAATCAATCCCTATGAGAAGAAATAGATATGTAAATCTTTAGTTTGAGAGAGTTAAAATGATAGCACAGAATGAAAAGGGATTATTTTGTTGCTTTTGAAGTGATGATTACAATCTTCTGAGCTGAGTCAAGTTGCTTTCTGTTCTCTCCTTTGCTTCCAGTTTATTTTGTTTATGGTTTTGAGTTGTCTAGCCTACCTAGTCTATCCATGAGGAGGTATGACTCTATGTTTGAAGTGTTGTTTTTTTGGTAACCTTTTTTCAGTCTAGTTCAATCAAGGTTTTTTTCCCAACAGCTTCAGAATTGCTAGGTTAATATTGAATTAATGCATTTAGCTGAAAGTTCAAAATTTTCTACCTAAGTACATCATGATGTCTGTTATTTAGCACTAACTTGTCTCATATTCAAATCATCTTCAAGACATTAAGGTCAAGAACATGTCTCCCTTCCAAACCAGGGGTATTTAAAAGTGTAGAATGGGGAGGGAGGATGGAGACTTACCTTACCAGTTGTTAAGAATCAGAAACCATGTGGAATAAGTGTTTTCACTTGAATACCCTAAGTGTTGCACAATACTGGTGTAAAAAGCTAGTAGCTCTTTGAGAGAAAATGTGAGGTGAAGATGTGATCTGCTTGCTTACCATCATTGCCTTAAGGAAGAAGGAACATTATTAATTAGTTACTTTCTCTACAAGTTCCACACATGTTATCTGCTTGTGACATCTAACTACTGTACTGTTCCCTGCTTGAGTGTCTACTGCACCAGTCGCTTGTCTCTGCATGACTGACAGATGTTAGTTAGCAGGATACAGAGCAGTAACAGTAACCTACTTAGGGTATGTACCAAAATTGTCTAATTACAACATTTCATACTGTTTAGAAGCAATGCAGTTCTCTTTTCTTTTAATACTAGAGAGGTGGTTTTTTGGGGAATTTAATCTAATCTGATTTCTTTCATTTTCAGTGAAAAAATTTGGTGGTAGTGTGAGGACACTAGACAAAAAAAATGCATGAGCATCTTCTAGGCGTTGGAACTATAATTTTCCATACTTTCAGTAGATGCTGTATGCCAAGATCTCAGTAGGTACAAAGCCTCACGTTATTACTAAAAAATGTACATGAATTGAGATGCTGCTCTTTCCATTCCTTTGACACACACCATGAAGGGTCATTTATTATTCACTATGTACCTGAAGGCCTCCTTGCCTCTAGTCACTGTCAAGTGTGCAGGAATAATCAGGCTGCATGTCTTTTTTTGCATTTATATAGATGGCTTTCAAATGAAACTTTCTGCAGCTTCAGGCCAAAAGTTTTCTCCTTTAACCACAGCTCCTGTCATTTTTTCTTTCCTCAGGTGTACTGACCTTAGCAAGTTGGGAAGACATGCACACAAATGATAGGTCATTAGGAAATTCTCTGAATAGCAAACATCTGAAGTCAGTCCAAGTTCTATTTGCTATACATCATGATAAAACTGAAAAGTCAAAGGAGGCACAAATTATATGCTCAGTCTGTAATTTATCAGTTGCTGAAGCTGTTGTTTCCCCAAACTCAACCTCTTGCAACATGATTCAACAAGATTGCTGAAGCTCACTAAACTGAGTAGGGCTGACAAATTTTTGGCAATTAATTCTCTTCAGTGTAAGATCCTTCTGCCACAACAAAAACAGGCATTTCTTTTTGCCATAACATAGCATCACTGTAATGTTGGTCTATAAGCTTGTTTTGAAATTATATTTTGGAAACTCATCCCATTAGGAGAACAAAATGCAGCTGCAGCAATTGTAGGAATTTTGTCTACAACCAGTCCTTTGTTAATGACTTGTTTCTGTTAATGCAATACTGTATATAATCTGTCCATGATTTTAGCCAACAGAAGAAGCAGGTGATCTTGTTTCCCATCAGGTCTTGTGGGGAAAAAAAAAGAGGATGTTTAATGCAGTGAGATAAAGAATAGATGACTGTAAATTCTAATGAATATTCATTCAGTTAAGATACTACACCACGTGTCAAGAAATAATGTGACTTGCTATGACTTAACATATCTCAAAGAACTTCCAGTGTAACCAGTTGTTAATATTTAATTTTAATGCTTTCTTAAAGCGTTGACTTCTTGCAGTGAGTGTTTCTGAATTCATTGGGAGTGAGATGATTTCTTTACAGTGATAGATGATACCTCAAAAGCACTGCAATGATAAGAGGGATATTTTTCATATAATCTTTGATTTTTTTTTTTTCAGCTGCTGAAGAGTCGTGCTTTCTTACAATAATGCTGAATTGCTGTCTGCTACAAGGTGGAAAAAACCCGCTATCTTCAATATTAAATGTTCTAACAGGATGGAAAAAACTGTATTTGTTAATTTTTTTAGAAGTGTTTTTTTTTTTCCCCCACAGATAACCCTCCAGCAGTTTTAAAAAATTATATATAAAAGTGGGTAAAACAATTAGTTGTAACTTGAGTGTTTTAGTATCAGTTAAAGATATTTAATTCTTCCCTGGATATACTCTATTACTTATAGGGCAAAAAATAATAGTTTTCAAAGTGACAGTTTAAGTAAGATTCATGTCTGCATTAAAACAACTTTGTTTTGGTGCCCGACGTAAAATGTGTTCTAGCTACTGTTGGAGAAAATACATCTATTATGCTTTGAAGCTTAAAGAACAACTCAGCTCAACTTCAGGTAAATGTCTAAGCTACATCTAGGAAGTTCATTAATTGCAAGAAACTAATTCATCTCTGCTTTTGATGGTTCTCATCATACTTTTGGCCAGGGTTAACTCGCATCTAAAAAAATTAGTAATTAGATAATATTCCAGAGTTTGCTCTACTAAAGGAAAAAATCTGTCGTTTTTTTTGCATTTATATGGTAGGCCTCTTATGATAGGATTTCAATTCCTCATTACCACAGCAGCTCTTCTCTTCACTAGTCTTCTACTATTGGTCTAAATTAATCTTGTATATGGGAGATCAGCAGGATTTGAGATAGGGTTTCACCATGTCCAGTTCTACTGAATCAGCAGCACCTTGTCTCTAAGACAAATGTTATTTTAGCAATATTCTTAGATATGAGAGGGGAAAAAAAGGAAAGATGTTCTATTCCAAAAGGTCAGATCGCATAACGTAATTCAAAATATACTATTAGAGGATACTGCTTGCTACATTTTGAAAACAACTCAAATAAATGAAGTCTAAGTATTGTAATGGACAGAATGTTAAATGTGTTAGGGACAGTGATAACATCTGTAATAATAGACACTTTAGTGGTCTGCATGCTCTGCCATTGGATCCATATGTAGATACCCACATGAGACATTACAAACGCAAAATTTAATTTAAAATTTAGTGAAAGTTCTGATCGGTGCTGGAAAACTGTCATGCGGAGTGAATATGAATATGCACCTAGTTTAAGTGCCTAAGTAACGAAATAGAGTTCTGTAATTGACATTGCTATCCTTTAAATACCTGTTATCCATGACTGCAGGTATGGCTATGACTCAGTAGGTGACAGAGCCAATGAAAGGTCCTTTCTCAAAACGGCTTTCTGAAGTCCTAAGTGTGAGCTAATAAGCCAATCAGTGAATTAAGCAATCACTCAGTGTCAGAAAAACAACTTGGTATTTTCCCTTAATAGTTATATTTCCTCATTTCAATTTTTGATTAAATTGGTATTACAAAGGTGTAGTACAGTCCAGTCCTTTAGTGGCAGTAATTAGAAGAACATACATTACATTTATTTCTTTGAGAGCTGATTTTTAGATCTTAGTTTTGATACTTATTGGCCACAAGCATTCATGCATGATTCACTAGAAAATTGTCTATGTCTGAGGCAATTACACAGGTACTTTGTTGTAGGAAGCTGTTGACTCCTACATGTTCAGAGAGCTGGCTGGAAAAGAAAACAAAAGTTTATTTTCTCAACGAGGAGGAACTTGCTTAACTTCTTGTCTATGTTAGACTTCAAAGGTACTCTAGTCGAGGCTATATTTTCCTTGGCCTATGCTTTATGTAAAGGAGAAGATGGTTATAAACATGCCCATCTTCCTCTGTTCTGTCTAAAGAAACATGCTGTTTGGCATTAGATTTTAGTATAAATAAAAATCTGAGACACTTAGGCACTTTTTTCTTTTTACACTTTGGCATAGAAGATCAAAGATCAAGAACTTTAGGTTAAATTCATGAATCTGCCTCTGGTCCCACCTAAAACCATGAAGAAGAGTTACTTTCCTTCACAGTGGTGGGTTAACTGGAGAAACAAGCATTCCAATAATCTGCTGTTCTGCCTTCACAGTTTTGGACTGCCATGGTTTTATATGTAGTATTTGTAAAAAGTGTTCTTGGATCACATTTATTTTCATCTGAGGTTGTTTCAGCATGCAAGGATCAATCTGGAAGATGCTGCTGCTGGCAAAATTGTGTAAGTGGTCCATATACAGCCAAAGAACATCAGTTCCCTTTGATGTCTTTGATGATAAGCACTGCTAATGTACTAGAAATTACAAGAAAAGTATTTTATGGCCACAGAGCAAAAGTGAATTGGTTTGGAATGTGAGACGAATTTTTAAAATATTTAGTAAATACAAAGCCCGCTGTTGGTGTTGTTTCTCAATTAGTCTCATTGTTCAAATTAGATTAATTTGCTATACAAAACTCACTTATGCTCCAGGTTCTGATGCTAACAAAAACACTTCCTGTAAAACATAAGTTCATTACTGAACAAATGAATGAAGAACAGAATTAAAATGATTTCACAAATTGAAATTGTGCCTGAATGCCATAATTACTCAAACCAGTGCTGTCAAATGGTTTAATGAAGCTTTTGTGGCAGTGAAGATCTTAATTCTGCATCTGTATTATGTCAAATGCAAAAAAAGATTCCTTCCACTGCTGGAATTACAATTTATGTGCTGTTGGAAGAGAAGGTATTTCCAGCCTTCAGTGGTTGTAGCACATATGGCAAAGAATAGGAAAGTTTTAAAGAAAAAAATCAAAGCTTATAAGTACAAAAAGACCATTAATTGGAGTGAGTGAGTTATATTCATGCAAGGAATAAATATCTTGTACCTAAGAAAATAATTATGTATCTTTGTTACTGAAGGGTGTAGTCAACAAAACAAATCTCTTTGTTTTCTGCACTACTTGCTTAAGACTGGAAAAACTGCTTCACTGCGATGTGACTGCTACTATAGTACATGATATTTACCTGAAGAACTTGATGATTGACTTCAGAAGAATCAAGCAATAGTTTAAAAAAGATTGTCTTCTTGGCTGTGAAGGTCTGCACAGATCATAGCATCCACATAAAAGCAATATACAAACTAAATTGGGTTCAATCCTGCCAGGCCTTTGTCCTCATTTAGTGAAACAGGACTAAAGCAGAGAACTTAATTTCTCGGTTTAAGGTCTAGAAAAGTGTTTGCATACAATGAAGCTACTTTTGTGGTTTTAATGGAAATATTAATATACATTATAAAGAAAAATGTATGTTACTACTGTGTCTTCTGTGATTTCTTGTGTTTGTTAATCTGTTGCAGTTTCAAGTATTGCCATGTATTATGATATTTTGTGCGACACCACACGAAAATCTTGTTTTATACAGATTTTTACAATCCCTTGGACCAAATGAACTTTGCAACAAAAGGGCAGAAATGCCTCAACATCAGGGGTGCAGGCCCTTAACATCCAATCCTGGCAGGAAGGTGAAGCAAGAATTGAAATTGTAATGAATGAAACAAGGGCAATAGTGTGAGACACAAGGATGTCATGGTTATCTCTAGGTCTGTCTGTCTGTGATGGGGGACAGCAGGCCTACCAGCCCAAAAAAGGAGAGGGGAGAGGAAGGGAACAAAAATGGTAAGAAAAAAAAACAAGCGGCGGCAATGATCTCAGGAGGGAAATGAATTTACTAATTATAATAGCAGAAATGCAAGTTAATTGGTATTGATGCTATTAAATAAAATGAGAGAGTTTCTGATAACTGAAGTTTTTACTCTGGTCCACCAGGGAGCAAACAGACAGTCTTGTGACTTTCAGTCAGTCTTATCTTTCCCTCGAACTGGAAAAGGGAAACAGAATAGCAGAGTCTTCTGGGGGCTGTAGGACATTTCTTCTCTTCTGAGACTCCCAGTGTGCTATGTGATGTAATGATGTAGAGCAATGATAACAAAAATCATAAAATTGCAATAAAGGAGCATCCTCAAACATTCCAAGACTGGATGAGATCCCATGGCTTGCTATTAAATAAATTACCAAACTATGAAGTTGCTGTAATTTGTATGAGGAGCACAGCAAAGATCACAGGAAGAACCCATGTTGGTAGTTGTTTGGGGTTGTTTGGGTTTTTTTTTAACAGCTTGATCCAGTTTGTCTCATCAGTCCCAATGGAAAATGCTAGAGCATCAGCAAGTGACAAAATGGCAGCTGAGCTGCAGCTTGATCTTAGAGCTTCTGAAGGGAGGAGGTGACAGCCATCCTGACAGTTGAGCCAAGAGCCACTAGTAGTGAGAACAGAAATGGGCTCAGAAATGAAGGCAGAGCAGCAAGGGTTTCTGCACCGGCAGCTGTTGAATGACAGCACAAGCAAACATGGGGGATGCCATTTATTTCAAACTAGGCTTAGCTTTATAATAATGCTCGACAACAACTGCTCTGACTTAAGGTAGCATGGTAAAAAGGGAATGAAATAACCCCAGGTGCCCTACTTGATCTACCACACTTTTGGGCTTGGATGGAAGCAGATTTAAAAGGGAATTGAGAAGATTGCTTTTCCTGGCTTCTCTAGAAGTTCAGCAACTTCCACAACTCTTTTTTTAGGGCCTTGTAGCTTATATGGAAAATTATCTAATCATTTAATGTATTCATCTATATTTCTTAATTATACAGTACCATGTGAGCTTTGATAACTTGCCTCAAACTTACTTACCTTAGGCTTCCTTTCTTTATGAGCCACGTAATTATCCCTATGAGGACAAAAAGGAAAAAAAACATTTTAACCTTCTTCATCTTAAATGTGCTACAGCAAGCTTCTGCCACAAAGGTCCTAGAGCTGAAATGACCCCAAAGCTATGAGGAACATTTTACAGTGTGTATTTACAACTGAAGGGCTATTAGCCTGTCTTTAATGTAATTGTTTGCCTAATTTGTGATCAAAATGAATGGTCCATGTGAGTTCAGAGTTTGCAGCATGCCCTTAGCCTCCTGTATTATTAATACTAGGCAGACATCCAGAAATGGTAATGGAGATATAGGGCTTCTTCAGCACTGAAAGGGTTGCAGTCCTGGTAATACATTCTCAACTGCTTATTCCCTATTGCAGAAAATCAACCTAATTACCGAATAAATCATTTTTCACACATTAATTTGTTTTTAAAATTTGGAGTCGTTTGTCAGCAAAGCTCTCCTAGATAGACCTGCATGCCCTTTGTTGATTTTGGGTGGAGGAAAAATAATTTCAGACACAAATCAATTACATTTATATCATTTGAGTGTTAAGGCTGTCTACTAATTCGAAGTCTTTAAAATGCTTTCTTACACCTCAAGAAAAGGTTATAATTTGCATAAACATTAAATATTGTGGTTTTCATTTTGTTGAACAATTGAAAGATCCATTATTTGCTGAAAAGCACAGATCGCCCATGATTTCCGTCAGGCAGCAAGATCTTTGTTAATTTTTGGATGCATTTTCCTGGACTCATGTTTTAGTGGTATGCGTGTACTGTAAGGATGTCATGCACAGAAGTTACATTACTACGTTCAATTGTTAAAATTTAAATAAGAAACTAAAAGCAATTACGGCATTTTGGAAATGGCTTCCTTATTTTAGAGCAAATTTAATGGCCAAATTCTACTTATCAGTACAAATTCTACTTATTCAGTACAACCTAGTGCCAGAGTAGCTTGCCTATTGCTATTAAAATTACTTTAAAAATGTTGAAAACCAGTTCTGCACACCTACCACCAATCCTGCATTGCCCATTTTGTTTCTGTGATATGTGTTCTGCACTTTAACACTGCTTCTAACCGCTCGAGGTAGAAAAATGAATAATGCAAATTTCTTGCAAGGAAAAAGGTAACAGTTTCCTGGGGCAGCAAAGAATAGGCCCTTGAGGGAGATTTCTAATACAGTTTTTGAATTAAATGGCTCGTTGGTTGTCAGCATTCTTCTGCATTTTGGTTTCTCGGTAGGGTGAATTACTGGAAACTATTTGACCTCTTCACCTGTCTGTGCGCGCTGTGCAAAATATGCTTTAACTGGTTACAGCAAGAAGAAGAGACTGAATGAGCATCACTTGAAGGAAAGCAAAAGTTGTTGCGTTTTTATCACTAATTTTTCTCTGGCAGCTGAACACTGGAATAAGCTTTGAAAATGGTGGCTTTGAGCAAAATGTCTGATTAGGGCTTTTAATAATATGAGTCAAAAATAATATTAAATGAGTGGTGAAAAGTCTCGATGTGAAAAAGGGGCAATGTTTATTATAACACTTTAAATGGATATAAAATCCCTGATCCATTACGCACTACAGCAGATGCCAACAAAGGGCACTACTACGCTGTGTTTTACCTTTGAAAACTAAGGGGCCAGAAACTGCCAAGGTCTGAAGTACTTCAGCATTACTGCCTGGATAAACGGGCTATATATGGGATTGTCTGGAATAAATCATGCCAGAAGGCTCTGAATTCCTCCCACAACACAGCCACAGGCCTCGTGGTGGTTTAGTGGTGCATGCCTGAATGCTTCAAATGACACTCACGTGACATAAGGCACCCTACTTAGAACTATTTGAATTGCACTTTATATATATAAATACCGATAAGAGGCACGGGACTTGGCCACGGGTTCTCTGAATTGATGACTCAAAGGATGAAATGGAATACATCTGTTACACCTGCAGCCGACCAAACCACGTAGGACCACGATGTGCCCAAGCACACTGAAGGCCGGGGCGAGTCTCGTCGCCGTGCGCAAGGCAGGCGGCCCGCGCCGTGCCCGTGCCCACACGAGAACCGCGGCCTCCTCGCGGCCACCAGTCCCAAGCGGCGCTCCCCGCTTCCCGTTTGCAGCCACGCCGGAAAAGCCCTCAGGCCTCCGCGTCCCGGCTGGTTCGGACGCGGTGAGGGCGTACAGCCCAGCTCCAGAGGCCGCCGGCGCTCGAACGCTGTGGAACTACGTGGGGCAACGGCGCGGCCCGGCGCAGCGCAGGGGGCGGGCCGAGGCGCGGCGGCGCCATTTCAGCGCGCCCGGCGGGAGGCAGGGATGGGGGCCGTCGCTTGGCGCTGGGTGCTGCGTGTCGCTCCATTCTCCGGCCGCGGCGGCGGGGCGCTGGCGGTGCTGCGGCGCCCTCTGAGCGGCGGAGCTCGCGCCGCTTCGTCGTCCGGCTCCGCGGTGGGTGAGGCGGGAGCTGCCCGCCGGGGCGGTGCGGGAGGGGAGCGGGTCCTCGCGAGCCTCGGGGTGCGGGGATCAGACGAGTTCTCGGCTCGGTTCCTGAGCGGCTGTTTCAGAATCTGCATCGAAGTTGCTCCGAAGTAGCCGCCGTAGGGGAGCTACGTTTAGGGCCGTGTTAGCCGTGGGGCTTTAACGGCGCGGGCAGCCTAGCCGGCGGACCGAGGGAAGGAAGAGGGGTCTCTCTCTCTCTCCTAGACCCTCTTTCGTTCTGTAGACGTAATGCCTGATTGCTCACCGTCTCCAAAACTTGACCACCGTGTGGTGAACGGGGTGCTGCCCTCTGAGATGCTCACTCCTGTGCGCTGCTCCACGCCCCGGTCCCTGGGGCGCAGAGGAGCTGCTGCGTGCCTGCCCTCAGCTAGCGGGGCGCGCTGCGGATAGGCAGCTCGAGTGCGCTGCAGGAAAGCAGCAGGGGCTTGGCGGGCTCCTCTGCACTTGGTGCTGCTTTGCCCGTGCTTTTAGCTGCGTCTGTTGTACTTCTGCCGCCCCTAGGTCGTTCTGCCTCAGTGACGGGCAGCTTGGGATGCTGGGGCTCTCGTTTTGATGATACGGTGCTGAAAATACAAACAGCTGATGGCCACCGTGTGTATTAATTGTGATGATGTTAAAACTAGTAAGAGCTGATGTTAAAACCTTGACTTTAGCGCTGAGGTATTCAGGAAAAGAGAAGGCAAAAGGTTTCATTTGTAATCCTGATGATTCCACTGAGAATATTGCAAATCAAGTAACCCGAAGGTGATTTTTAAAAGTCTCCAAATTAGCAAAGAGGTTTTGATTTATTTTACTGGAGGTCCTGGTTCTTTTTTGAGGTCTGAGACTAAGCACATTTAACTGCGTCTAAATAAAATATCCCCAGAGTCAGTGCTGAGTAGGCCCCATTCCTTCAAGTGATACTGAGCGTGAGGTGAGACAGGTTGCTGTAGAAGAGCAACAAGATCTTTAGGAGCAGTAACAAGGTTGTCTCAGCACAGGTTGGTCTGTACTTGTTCACTTTTTCTGCAAACAGTGCATGCTGATACCACAACTGCTCTGTACCATTTTTTTTTATAATTAGTCCTCAGGCTCCAGGGATGAGGTTCTACAAGACAAACGTGCTCGGATCCTGTCACGGGGGCTGCCCAAACAAAAGCCCATAGAAGGAGTTAAGCAGGTGTTGGTCGTAGCTTCTGGCAAAGGGGGAGTTGGAAAATCAACGACAGCGGGTAAGATTTTTCTTGTTGTGCCGTCTGTTGTATTTTTGTAGTTTCATAATAGATATGTAAATATTTGTGTGCTAGTGTGGTTTTTGAATTGCATTCAGCTGGCAGCCGTGACACCTGACAGATTACAAAGCTTTACTTTAAGACAACAGAGAAGTGTGTTTTCATGCCTCTGTCCCTCAGTCTGGTATTATGTAGACAGCAACTAAACTTTTTGTTGCAAAATACATAGGTTTTCTCTGATATTTTACTTTGTATTTTGTATAAAGTACAGAATTCCTTTTTGGATTATTTGGACAGTTGAGTCCCACCAACAGAGCCCTCAATCTCTGTAAAGACCTGTTGCAGCTGCTGAAAATCCATATGAATGCAGAGGAACCAGTTTTGAAATGGATGTTGGTAGAGCAGACAGCAGAAATAATGTGTTTGTAGTAGTGCAGTGCTGTCCTTGGACACCTTGCTCTGAATTGGCAGTAAGCTAAGATGGTGGGGATTGTGTGCTGGTGTAGTGATGTTATTCCTCCTTTGCTAGCATCTTAGGTGTAATTGTACAGCGTTCCAATGGCCTACGTTGTCATGTTCTCTGTAGGGGTTATTAATATTTCAGTGTTCAGAAGGTTCAGCATCAGGTCTATGTCCAGTTTTCTCAATACTCGTAAAGACATTTCATAATGACAGGTGAAACAGCAGTGATAAACAAAGCAGTGAGAGACGATTGAATCACTGTGAACTCCCAACTTTTCTTACCCACACTGTTAGGCTTCAGAATCAAAAATCAGAAAAGCTTGAATTCTAGGAAGTAGAACAAGATAACGTGGATCCCTAGTGCTACATACATCTGCTTGAAGTTAAACAAATTTGTGTTTTAGTGTCTGGGAGTTTAAAAAAAAAAAAAAAAAATCAGGATTCACCAGACATTAAATGAGAGAACTGAAATGTAAAGAGACCATTTATTGTATTGTTTGACCAGTTACTGTATTGGACAGCCTTTTGTTGGTGATTTCATTTATTTTATTTATAATGTTGAGAAGAAAGAGGACTTTAGTTTCTTGATGATTAAAGTAAGTTGAATGTTTCAGATGAACAATTTATTAAGATAAAATAATTTGTATGGAAAAAAGTAGTAGAGGCTTGTGGGAAATATGTTTGGTTACGCTTTCCCTAACTGAGAAGGAAAGGAGAATGGTAATTGGTAATTAGAGGTTGTATATGTAGCCTTAAAGTGCCACAGAAAATATCTTCACTCTTATCTGCATTCCTCCGAAGGACTGTCAAAGCTGCTAGTGTTCTTTCTCCCTGTGGATTTGTATTCCAGTTGTTCCAGATCTCCCTTTCAGATTGAGTGGATATGTACTGGGGTTGAGTTTGTCATGGCCATTCTTTAATGTCTCTGTGTTTCTGTTGTGTAATTCTTCCTATCTGTTCCTATACACAACAGCGTATAGATTTTGTATTATATTCCTAGTTGCTTCTAGCATTTCTGAAATCAATATAGTTTCTGATTAAAAGATTAACTTTTAAAAAAATAAAAACTATTTTTAATCTGTGTTTAAATGCTTACATTGTTTTGATTATTTTCTTTTGTCTATTATGAGATTTTTTGTTGTTGTTTGATTCCTGTTTTCTGTATTTGTTTCCTGTTGAGTTCTATTCTTTTACAGTGTTCTGCTAGATTTGCTCAGTCTCAGTGCAGCATCCCAAAATTGGTTCTAGTGTGAGAAGAATTCAGAGGGTAAACTTGAAAGAATAGAAGTTTGTAATTTCTGAAATTCATAGTATTTCAACTGTGTAAGCATGGCATGGCTTTCTGAATTGCATCTTTTTAATTCTGCAGATTGAAGAGAATATAACTACTGATAATTTACCTTCGTTTTCTTTGGTCATTTCCAGCAAAGGTTATTGAGATAAGATTTTTTTTTTTTATTGTTCAGGAGAACTGATGTAGTCAAGATGTGGTGAAACATATCCCATCGTTTCTTTTTTTTTCTCCTGTATGTTTTTATCCTGCAGGTAGGATGCATTAATCTTTTCAAAGCAGTGGCCAAAAGAATCCATCTATTCACGTGTCCCACCCGGACATAAGTTTGGTCATTGGCCAAGAAATGATAAAGTATGGTTTTTTTTTTTCAGGACTAATGTTGTGTTTTCTGATATCGGACCTCCTTTACATGTTCATATATTCAGCTAACAAGTGAGAAAGGAGTTATTCTATTTCTAAATGTTGTTTACACTGAGATCTAGATTTTTAATTTATCTTTCAGGAAGATTTTAGGCTCATTGTGCAGCAAATGCTCTCAGCTGGCTCTGTTTGTGTCTGATTTTGTGCCTAGCGGTTTTATTAGTATTGTTCGCTCAACGTTGTTTGAATTCAGTTGTGCTTGTTCCTAGAACCAGTTTGGATTTGGAATGTAAAAGTCAAAGCTAATAAGCCATCCCAGACTTGTGCTGATATTAAGACTAACTCCGGTCTCCTCGTACTTCCTTCTTGATGCTGGCTGGCTTAGCATGGGCTAGAGATAGCATGGTGACTTTGTGGCATCTTATGAAGACAAGAGGTGGTGGTAAAAAGTGTTGGACTTGTTTAATATGTATGCCCTACTTCTTTACAGTCCCGATCATGTTGGAGTCTAATTGTGAGGGCCCATGTTAATGTTTAGGGTCAGGTTAGGGTTGGGGTCCTGTGCTGTGTTTCTGAGCCTTCTTGGAACTGACAGCAATACAGAGATAACCAAGTGCAATAATCAGCCAGGATTCAAAATAGTATGTTGTATCCATCTAGAAATGCAACTAATGAACTTGAGCTTTCCCAGAATATTATTTCCACTGTCTTCCTTCTTTCCCTTCAGTAGTCAAATACCCTTTATGTAGATGAATTGTGGATCATACTTTAATTTTCACACATTATAATTGTATGGGAAGAAGATAGACTGAAGTGATAGGCATATTAAAGCAGTGTGGTGAGTAACTTGCTGCTTCCCTTGTGCTTCTTCAAATGTGATCTGCAGTTTATTTATTTGTTTAATCATTGGCTTGCATGTTTTTCTCCTTATCCTTTGTAGGTTAGGCTCCAAGTTGCAGAGGATTAATTCTCTCTGCTTGGTTAAGGCAATAGTTAGTCATGCATCTATTTAAGTAGCAAACTGAAGAATAAAATCTATATGCTTTATCGGTTTAGGAATAAACAGCACCTGTGCAAATCTTAGGGAAAGCGGTATAATTTTTCTTGTTAACCTTCTCACGGTTTTGTTTAATGAAACTTGCTACTCTCTATACTAAATGCTTTAAGCTGTTAATGTCTTCCCAACTTGTTCTCAATACCTTTGTCCTCTTTCAGTAGGACAAGGCTAATTGCAGCTTATCTTTCTTAAAATGCTTTGTAGGCTGAAATACAGCAATGTGTAAAGGAGGCAAAATATTTTGTCCAAGACAGGTGTGAGGGTTTTTGTTTGTTATAATGTGACTGTTTGGAATACAACACATACTGTTTGGTTACACTGAAGTTTCTAGGTCTTCCATAATTGAAGCTGGTGAACGATGCTGTTTCTTCCATGTGTTTTCTATGCAAGTATTGATGGAAATGCTGTGAACAGCTGTAAACAAGCTAAGGGACAAATTAGTTGCTTTTTCCTGTTCTTCTTTTTCTTTAGTTGCTAGAGATGCTTTCAGAGTAGATGAGACTTTGTTCTGTGGCATACAAATTGAGCAAAAAGTAGAATTGCAACTTCTTCCAAAAAATGTCTATTTTAATATATCTTGAGACATCAAAAAAGGGTTATGAACATTATTTCTGATCACTGCAGTTTAATAGCTTAGTTAAATGCTTATCTGATCTCTAGTTTTAGTTCACTAGAAACTGTGGTATTTTATTTTTGTAGTAGTGCCTAGTTTTCAAAAGTCAACGAATACTTCTTTTTATGTTATCCTTTAGCTAAATACTAAGATTGTAACTTCATACCACAGTGTCCTGTAGAAATCTGGACCTTGTGGTTTTTTGCAGATTAATGTGAATTTGCTAGCTACCATGGATTGAATAGTAGATGCTGCTGTCTCTTCAATGACTAATACTGTAGAGATATTAGAAGCTAAGAACCAAGATGATGAGTACTCTTATTAAGCAAGTGTGATGTATTTATATTATGTTATCACTTGTTAGAAATCATAGCATTCTTAATATTTAGAAGGTGATTTCTCTTACGATTAATCTTTTTCTTCTCTTTTTTGCAGTAAATATAGCCCTCGCCCTAGCAGCAAATAATTCGGTAGGTGAATATCTAATTATCAGCCTTAATGTTAAACAAATGTGTGAGTCATAAATAAAATGGTTACTCCTTGGGGGTGGTCGCATACATAAAGTCTGGTTAATTTCTTTTTTTTTTTTTTAATGGACATTTAAGCTTATGTAAATTTGTTTGTATCAGCTCTGCAGGTGACACAGCTCTCATCCTTCATCTGTGTTTGGCTGTACCCTTTCTGTTGTGTGTCTCTGATTACAACTATAGTTCTGCAAGGGTGTGTAGACATATGGGAGGCTGTTGGTGTAGGTTGGAGCTGCATAATAAATAATTAATTTATGTTACTTGAGAGCACTGACTTGGAAAAAATATGAATAACTGCTGGGTGGTGTCCAAAGCATTATTTGTAGCTGCAAAGATTCACTTTTCCAGGAGAAATTAATGTATTAAAATACTTAATGGGCTGGGGGGAAGAAAGAAGCTACATATCTTCCTGAACCTTAGAAATACTTTTTTTTTTTTTTTTTTAAAGTGAAAAAATATAATTGCCCTATTTGGTATTTCAGGACTCAAACTGTTAAATGCTAGAAGCAAGCTTGTATGCAAGGGTGTGTAACAACTATAGAACTCGTAAAGCTTTGATTCCAAAATAACTAATAAGTTCAAAATAAGTGTACCCTTTAGAATAGTATTTCACAGAGGTGAAGCTGGAACTTCAGATTTACTTATAAATATATAATAAAGATTAAGCAAAGGCCAAGAAAGATATGTGAGGAAATATCTTTTTCAGATGATGCACTCCGCTATTTAAATTAAAATTATCTAGGAACACAGATTGTGCACAGCCCTCGAATTTCATCACAGTCAACTTTAATTAGTTATTTGGTTGAATTCTCAAAAGACTCCTGGAAAATATTTCATAGTTAATGTCAGATATCATTGAAAACACTGCTTACAAAGCAGTATAAAACAAGGTATTGTCACATACTTTGACCTGGTAAATGTAGTATCTTATCTTGTAAAGGACAAGTGAAATAAAATAGGTAGGAGTGAAGTTTGTGTGCTCTCTGCACACTTGTAGGAATTTGTGAAAGAATTTTTTTTTTAATTTCAGTAACAACAATCATACTTGATAAGAAGAGAGTGCTAAAGCTGTTAAATGAGATGCATACTGTTTGTAATGGCATCTGATCTTGATATTTCACAGTGTTTAATTCTGTGTTTTAAATAGGCTGCTGGAGTAATTTGATTCGGGAGGAAAGTCTGCTATCTTGAAAAACAAAACTGCTTGAATGGTTCTTTCTAATTAACTTTAAAACATGACATTTGCTGTAATACTTTTCCAAAATAAATGTGATCCTGCAAGTAGTTCTGTGCTGTAGCATGGTCCTTGAGTAGCTCCATGGAAACCATGTCAACTAATTGCACAGAAACTTTTCATACCAGCTTGAGTGTTTTTAGGATTGTCTGATACTGCTCATGCATGCAGCTTTGTGCATTGTTTGAATTTAGATAGAACATCTCTTAGTAATACTGGCATTCATAAATTGTGGGGTTGTACCCTTTTGTTAGGGCTTAAACATCTGGGTTTAAATGTGGTGATAGAATCATAGAATCACAAGGTTGGAAAAGACCTGTAAGATCATCTGGTCCAACTGTCTTCTTATTACCATTGCTACCACAAACTAACCCATATCTTGTAGCTCTCATCCAGGTGCCTCTTGAACACTGCCAGGGATGGTGACTCCACGACCTCCCTGGGCAGGCCATTCCAGTGCCTAACCACTCTCTGAGAGAAGAAGTTTTTCCTCATGTCTGACAACTTGTGGCCATTTCCCCGGGTCCTGTTTGTTGCCTGGGAGAAGAGGCCAAACCCCTCCTCACCACAGCGTCCTTTCAGGAAGCTGTAGAGTGCAATGAGGTCCCGCTGAGCCTCCTCTTCTCTAGACTAAACAATCCCAGCTCCCTCAGCTGCTCCTCGTAAGGCTTGTGCTCCAGACCCCTCACCAGTTTTGTTGCCCTTCTCTGGACATGCTCCAGGGCCTCAATGTCTTTCCTGTAGTGAGGGGCCCGGAACTGAACACAGTACTCGAGGTGCGGCCTCACCAGTGCTGAGTACAGGGTGAAGATTACCTTCCTGCTGCTGCTGGCCACACTATTTCTAATGCAGGCCAGGATGCCGTTGGCCCTCTTGGCCACCTGGGCACACTGTTGGCTCATGTTCAGCAGAGCATCAACCAACATCCCCAGGTCCCTTTCCTCTTCGCAATCATCCAGCCACTTGTCCCTAAGCCTATAATGCTATATGGGGTTGTTGTGGCCATTGATTTGATGCACCACTTCAGTAGCCCACTAAAATGCTTGCAAAATGCTTAAATAAACAGACTGATTGAAGAGGCAAATTAGGGACTAAGAAGTAATTCTAAATGAAATTGAGGCAAGAAAGTTTGGTAAGTGTACAATGGAACTAGTCATTTCTGATGTTATGTGGTAGTAGTATAAAATTGAAGGCCAGAGGCTGGCTGATATTGATGAAAGAGCAGGTAAGACTGCTGTGATTTGCCTGATCTGACAGTCACAACCTAACAAGCTACAAACATGGTGAAATTGTGCATTGGTGTGGTTACAAAATGAGAAGCTAAATTGAACTGAATAAAGACTACTGTGTTTTGTCTATGCACTGGTATCTTTACAATAAAATGATGGTATACATCATGTTTATGTTTAACTTTCGGACTTGAATACGCTGGTGTTCTCACTTCTGATTCTGTTAGTAAATCAGAGCATCAGCAGCATCCTGCAATTTATTGCAGCATTTATATTTTTTTTATAAGCAAAATACAAATTTGTAGAAACTGATGCTTGATCTTGATGCACTGTTTAAAGCAAAAGAGAAAGGACTTGTAAAGAAAGGTCACCATGACCATAAAGGTTTGTGCTTCTTCATTAGACGCAGTCTGTTTCTGTTACAAATTCCTCGTTTATAATTAAGTTTTCAAAGCAAGTAGTGTATTGGAGCTAATTGGCAATAAAACCTGTTGCCTCCTGATTGTTCAAGTATAATCTTAGAAAAAGAATACAGGTCACAGAGTATTGAGAACAACTGTTTTCTGGTGAGAGAGAGATCTGTGGAAGATGCTTTCAGAGGAGATTGGATTAGAGTAGATTCTTGCAGCTTTCAGTAATGGCTTTGACGCTGTATTATTGTTTGATAGTGTCATAAGCTAGAAGCAGATTAACAATCAAAGCATAAAGGAATTTCTTGTCCTCTTGATAAAAGAACTCTTCCTTCCATCTTCTCTTAAAAGTCTGCTTTCTGCAGTTGGAGAGAAAAAACCCACTGTTTCTATAAATAAGCAGTTTTTAAAATATATATATTTTTTTAACTGGGAAGCTTTCTGAGCTATTATAATGATAGGCTGTAGTATTACAGTATCAACAGAGCCTTGGACATCATCACTGGCCAGTGTTGTTGACAAAACTGGGATTAGCATTCATCAGTTCAAGTCTTCAGTGCTGGTGCTGTTTTTACCCTCGTCATTTCAGGATAGCTTAAGATAGGATTTCATGTAGATATTTAGAAACCATACCCAAGATTGGTTGTTTTGTCACGGGCTTGTTTTTTGTTTGGTTGGTTTTCTTCCTAAGTTTTTGGTGCAAGGCCAGGGAGACAAACAGGATCGCTTTCTGGTTTATTAGATTTTGGTATCCTAGGTTACATGTTGTAGATGGATTAGTTAAGAATTGTGTCAGCTCTTGCTTGTACCAAGACCTATAAATCCATGCAGTTTTCTTTATGTTACTAAATAACTTAAAGTTTTAACTCTGTGTTCTATTTCTAATTGCTTGCTTAGTTTGATAGCTGATTTTTTTGGGGGGGGAGGGGGCTGGTTCTTTTGATGTCAGTCAGACTCCCCCAGGAGCACTTGAGAAGAGTTTTTTGGATTTTATGCCAGGACAATTCGTATTCAGACTAGAATGACTACTTATGAAAGCTGCCTGGCCGTGACCAATTTATTATAGTAGAAACAAGTTGGATTAATAGGTGCCAGCAATAATGGGATAGAGATTGCTTGTTTATGAACAGAGTATTTTAGTGAGCAAACACCAGCTGTGCATGACTCAGGATGGCACGTATCCAGTTGGAGGCCGTGCGCCTGTGCTGTCACTGCAGGCAGGCTCCCAGTCAGATTGCTTCTGACTCTCTTGTTCTTTCCAAGTAGACTTCATTTCCTCACTATAGGATGGGATGGTTTTGGTGCTGTAAAGGACAGGCCGGCAAGCAGTAAAACCGTACGGAAGGAATTAGTGTTGAAGGCATTAAGCGAGTGGCTTCTGCCCGGAGCTGTCCGGGCCCGTGAGGAGAAGCGAGCAGCACGTGCTGTGGCTTCACGCCGTGTCGGGGGAGCTGGGGCGAGCAGAGCAGGCCGAAATTCGGGATATATCGTCTGTGATCTGCAGTGAGAGGCCTCTGTTTTCCCGAGTAAACTCTCAGGTTGCTGAGCAACCCGTGAAGATTGCAGGCGGTGGCAGCCGGCCGGCAGAGGGAGCGCCGGAGGGCGCCGAGCCGTCCGGCCGCAGGGCCCGGCCCGGGCCTGGGGCGTGGGGGGAGCGCCTGAACGGCGGCACCGCCGCGGCGCGGGGCTACGCGTAGCTGCGGCGTGCGGAGGTCGGGTGGTGTGCGCGGTGTGAGCGTAGGCATCGCACAGACGTACCGTGACTGGAACAGGAGTTACGTGGTTATGATCAGGGTCGGAGTGAATCACTGTCGTGATGATGAAGTTATTTCAAAACATTTATTTCATCGAGCAACACACATTAATTTTTAAATTGCTCAAAACCCACTCACCCTATTTTCTTTTCGTTCCAGGTTTTTTTCTTCAGATATTTGCTTCTGTAACTAAACTTTTTGCACGCAGTTCAAAATCCGGCTGTTAGATCAGTAGATGATATATGTTGCCATGTGTAGTCCTATAAAAGAATTTAGATAATAATGGCCCCTCTTCACTGAGGAATTAGTTTGAAGGGAAGCTTTTGTCCTGTTTTGTCCTCCTATGCAACCTTCCCAATTATTAGGGTTTGATTTCTAGGCATCTCTCTGACCACCTTTGTTGCTTAGAGAAGGAGAAGGCTTTATTTGCTGTAGATAAGGTGTTCGTGCTAGTTTCTTAATGCTAAATAGCATCAGTAAAGCTGGAGATGCCAGTGAGAATTGATTGCGGTTATCTTGTAATGACAGCCCAGCTTCTCAGTCAGCCGAGAAAAGGAAAGAACAAAGCTTTAAAAATCTGTTTTCAAGTAAAAAATGAATAGAAGTCATCTTCTTAATCATTCACTTTTTAAAATGATTTATCAAATCACTGTACTTATTTTGAGGAGTGAAAAAAAAAAGGGGGGGGGGGGTTCAAGCATTATGTACGGAGTTAACTATGCGTATTAAAAGTCTGCTGGAGAAGTCAGAAACTGATGCGGAAGTGGTGCATGTTTACAGTTACAAATCAGCACACTGCCTGTGAGGTGAGGAGTGTGGAAGTGCTGGGGATTTTAGTGGCTTATTTGTAAAATGGCGCTTTTCAGGTTATATTTTTTTCACCTAATTAGATATATAAAGCGTAAGAAAGCCAAAGAAGGCACTGGTGTCTGATGTCTACTGGTGTCTGATGATTGAGAAATCTGAGCGAGAGCTACTGCAAAACTAATGTAGAAAAAAATGCTGGAGAAGTTCTGTAGCTGACAGAAAGTTAGATCATCTTCATATGAAAGAGAAAGGGCATTTAAACTAGCAGAAGAATGAGTATTTAAAACAAGCCTGCATTTCTGGGACAGATAGTGACAAAATTGCTGTTGGCCTTTATTGGCTTTAATCCAATTTACAGCTAGGCACATAAGTAGTGTTTAGCTGAAAGAGTAGGAGAATTAGGGATTAAAAGATGGCTATTCAACGTGTCAGTATGTCAAACGATGAATCCAGAGCCTATCCTGATTTTTAAGTTCTTTTGTCCTATATACTATTGCTTGCAGTTTAGGATTAGCTCTAATTCTATAACCACATTAGTAGGGTAAATTGAGAGTCACTGGCTGTGGATTAAGAACACCAGCTTTAAAAATAACTGGCACCTTCACTTAGCAAAGCTGGAGTTGTCTTTGGAAGGGGCTGCAGCTGCTGAATATTGGGATCACTTCTGGTTTGCAGAATCATTCCTATACAGAACAATGACAGATCATTAACCTGTGTCTCCATCCCTTCCTGGCTGAACACCAGGGATTTCTGCTGGTCTGCAGAGTTTACTTCAAAGTAAAGTATCATCCATTAAAATCCAGTGGGGATGCATGTGCTTTACCAAGTATGGCAAAAATATCAGAACAGATGAGTAAAAGTGAAATTAATGCCGTTTAAGAGTCTCTGGGTGTTTAGCAGTAATGTAGGCTATGTTGATTAACAGCTATTTATAGCAGCTCTTTGTGAACTGAGTTTTCTCTTTTTTCTTTTTTTTTTTTCCCCTTCTACTGACAGTCTTTTATCAGACTTGTTCCTCAATAAAGCAGTTGGCAACTTGGAAGAAATCAATGCAAATCACCACATTCTGTATTGAACGCAGGATTTTGTGTGGAGGGCTCATCTGTGATACGTGAATGAAGCTGGTTGCATTTTGATTAAAAAAAAAAAATAGTTCCTATTATCTGAAAGATGTAGATTTTCTTCTTTTTAATGAACTATGAGTGAACATCTCTTAATTGTCTGCTAAATTAGTTGATAAGAGGATAGACACAAATCAGTTTGTCATTAGCATGTGCCTATGTCATGTGTGCATAGACTACATGTAGTAGAAGTCGCCTGCCTGAGAGAACAAACATGATATCAATTGAATAGTTGCAATGCAGAGAAAAAGGTAAAGGAGAGGATTTTTAAAATAAAATTGTATATGCCTATAAACTGTATGTTGCACTGTTGCACCATGTAAAGCTGTATTTTCATTATTCAGTCATATATGGGAAAATATTTTTTATTTTTCATTTGTGTATCATTTGATTTTTCTTGTACCTATGGAATCTGTACCTGATGACTGAAAAAATTGTTTTCATTTCTTGTTATAGAGAAAATAAATTTTCAAATTGGAAAGCAAACTTCATTAGATTCGTACTGGGGTAAGAAATGCAGTGATTGCATAGATGAACCTTGTGCTAAGTATTTGTCAGAAGCCTTTAAGGAGGTATAACTGGGCAAATGAGTTTTATTGAGAAGATGAAGTGGACTGGGCAGTGAAGAAAAAATAGTGACAGTCAAGAGTGCAAAAGCAGAAAATGAAGATGAGTTGCATGTCTTTCACTCTGTAGTTTCTTGTTTGCTGTTTTGAGATCACCAGTCATTGGTTGAGAACGTGAAAGGTGGCACTCATACCGCAGAAAGAACAAATCCAAGCAGTAATTATACTGTGGTAAAGATCGTCTCAGTCGAAAGGGAAAAAACTTGAAAAGCACTGATAAGCTGTATGTTACAATCCATTACTGTTTGAATACGCTTTTTGCTGAATGCACCAGGAGATTACATCTTTGTTTTCACGTGGCAAGGATATTGTTTTAATTTTGTGTTCTCACTGGCTGGTGTAATATTGGTAATTGTTATTCACTAGGAAAGTTTTCTACAATTCTGCATTAGTTTGGTGTACTGTTTCTACTTAGTGTAGGTAATGTTCAATAACTTAGAAGTATGTGATTAAATCAGGTGAGAATAGCTACATTTGCAGTTATGTCATCGGAGTTTAAGCTGTTCAGAACTTGCAGGTGGGTAACAAAAAGTCTAGGTGTGTAGAAGGTGTTTTCTAAGGTGTGGTAAACTCAGGTTGAGTCAGCCCTTCATCTGCAGCTGGGCAGGTGGATGGAGATGGGCAAAGGCTTGAGAACAGCTGTTTTGAACCTGAGTATTACTATTCCAGCTGGAGGGAGTTAATGTTGTTTGCGAATAAAGCAGGATAGAAATATTTTTAAAAGCACAAAATAAACCCATAAGAAGAAAATAATAGAGATGTTACCTGAATTGGTAATAGGATGCAGTGGGCAGCTGTAGCAGTGTTACATCTTGCGCTGAAAAAGTAATACAGAGGAGTCCTAGAGCTTGCTTGCTTTTTTTTCTTTTATTTTGCTTTCATGGCCCTGCTTTTGATCAACTGCTTATTATCTGTTTCTTCTGCCCAGTTTTTTTTTTTTTACTTGACTGATGCTTAAGTTTATCTTGTAGGGTTTGTGTTGATACAACAACACTTTGGAAAATGTGTTGATTTATGTGTGGTACTGATTACATGGGTAAATCCATAATATTTAATAAAACAGAAGTTTAAAAAAATCTTGATTATTGTAAGACATGCATTTGGAATGAACTTAAATGAGCATGAGAAGTATCTGGTATTGGTCCTTCGATTCAGACAGCTTCATATGGTAACATTCGGATCTGTATCAAAGTCTCTTGGATTTAAAGCACTGCGTAGATGCTGAAGGATATCTTCAGGACCCCTCTTTAGAAGATTTCTGGTTAGCTGCCAGAAATGCTTTTCTGATATAGTTAAACCTTTGCGAGCATCATTGGTATTACAGAGATACTCACGTGCTATGAATGGAGTGGTGTTTGAGAGAAATAAAACTCAAACCCTTAACTTATTGTATCAGGTTTTTTTCTGTAAAAGCCACTGCTTTAAGACAATGTGAACTCTTTTTATGTAATGTGTTGAATTGCTTAGTTAAGGAAAACCTACCCTAGGCCATCTTTAGTGGTGATCTTTTAGTGATTTAAAGAAGTTTCCAGGTCTTTCTTCTGTCAGCCTGTACAAAGCACCGTGCACGCAGGAACGCTCATGCTTTCAGTAACATGAGCTGTAGAAATTGGAGAATCTGTGAATTTTTCTTGTTTCAAGATGTCAGTTGTATTGAACTATGTCCAAGAACAAAAGGAGTACATCTCAGAGACAAACATCTTGCGTGGTTTTGAGGGAATGCGCTGATAATTTTTTGAGAACTGTCAGGTTTATTTTGTTGGATTGTAACAGGGTCAGCTTTGCAAATGCAGCTACTTTTCCAAATTACAAAGTCCTCCTGACCAAGGCAGTTGAGGAATATTTTTTTTCTCCTTTGTGTGTTTATTAAATAATCTCAGGAAATTTGATGCACTCACAGAAAGATTTGATGTTTGTGCTCCTATAGACTCCCAAGAATAAGCAATGTGTGGTGGTGAAGATCTGATTATGCTCAGGAGGTCATGAAGTCAATCTAATTAATTTAGATTATCCTATGTCTACAGTCCCTTTAGCCTGAAGACAAAATGATCGTGTGTAGTAAGGTAGTTGTAGCCAGTTATTCATGATCCTTGTCAGTGTTGGAGGGGAACACTCAAAAAGTTGAGGGAAGGAATGTCAGTCAGGTTTAAAACAGTATGTAGATTTTTCTACCAGTATTTACTTTAATTTGAGAAGTAATTAGGTGGCGCAGCCCTTAGATGATGTTTTGATGGGTTCAATTAGCTGCTGACACAGATAAAGGGACTGAGTCATGAATCTTTCTAATCTATTAAAATATGCATTTTTTTTTTTTTACAAGAACAAAGAAGCTCTGATATTCTTCTTGATGTCTTTGAAAGCTAACCTAAAATAGGTCTGTTCAATCTTTTTTTAAATTGCAGCTTTCATACGTAGGCACAAAGCAGAATAATTTGTGAGAGTATTTTTGAGCCTTGTTATAGTAGTTTTCATAGGTTATAAGGAAAGAAGTATTAAAAACTCTGAATGAAATAATCCATTTAATTATGTATGTTTTGCTCTGCTTAATAAAGAAGTATATTGAATAACTAATCCCAAATTAGATTGGTTATTGTAGTAAAAATTTCAGCTGTAAAAATACACACTGTAAGTATTTTTTACTTCTTGGCTGTAAAACTTAAGATGCATTTGGCTTGTGTCAAATTTAACTAATACATTACATTGCTCAGCTGCAAGGGGTGCTTTTAGGGTTCACTAAATTTAAACAAAATAGTTGAAAACAAACAAAAAAATGCAACTCCCCCCAAAAAAACAACCCCGAAAAAAACCAAATTGATTCATTCTGTAGTAAATAGGGTCAGACTTAGGTGTCTGACTAGTATAAGGTGTCTAGGCTAGTGTAAGATAGTAAATTGAAATTCCTGTCAATTTAGAAGTAGTGACTTGAACTACGTTTTCTAACGCAAGCGTGTTTCTGCATTAAAAAACAAACTGAACAAACTGTGGTACAGAGGAGTAAAGTTCATGTTGAGAAATCCTGTTAAAAGCTAGTGATTCTGTAGACCTGCATTAAAAGCCTCCCTATGGTTGTCTTCTAACCACAAACGTAGTAGTTATTACCAAGCCTTTGTATTTTGTCTGCATCTTTCCCACCGAAATCTTGATTAAAAAAAAAAAAAAGACTTAATGTGATTCTAAATTATAAAAGCTTTTTTCAGAAAAATGGAACACGCTTTGAAGCATTAACAGTGAAAGTGTGATTCAGCATAGTTGGAAAAGCTCCCATTGCCTTATTAACCTTTCGAACAAGCCCTTAAACATACTTTCCTGCAATTTTGCAAAATGTTGAATGCTTTTTATATGTGAGAAACTTGATGTTCAGCATTCAAAAAAGTTTGCTCTTTATTACTTAGTTGGCAGAACCTGGTAATTAGTAGTTTGTCTTGCCATCTGTAGGAAAAATATTTTCATTCCCACAAAATATGTATGTACCAAAAAAAAAAAAAGCATGTTGGAATGAATGTTGTATGTCTAGACTACATAGCTGAAATAACTTATTTAAAGTTTATTGCACGAGGTACCATGTGTTGTTAAATAAACCCATATTTTTAGTATTCCTTGATTGAAATGCTATACCTGCTTAGTTGGCTTTGTAGACTTAGATTTTGATACTTTCAGGATATCTGCCAAAGTTTATTCTGGCCTCTTAAAAGAAGATAAAAATACATTTTAATGTTTTGACATTCTTTGTGCAGTCATTGATGTAATTCTGGTCTCAATATATATTTACAAATGTTGCTAATTTTTTACAATGAAGTGTGCTACCTTTAAAAAGCTCTTACTTCCGTGTGCATGGAGTAGAAAGAACGTTGCGTATAGTGTTTGTTAATATAAAGTCTGTGGTCCACACTGTAAATAACAAAATGTGGAAGTGAGGATTATATGTTTTGAGAACCTAGATTTTGTGACCTCTGGCTAAAAAGCGTAAATAGTGTTATCTTTCGTGCTTCAATTGCAGTTTAGACAGAAAAGAAACAGTAATATCTTCCACCTAAAGTCGAGATTGTATTTTTATTTCTGTGAGCAGTTTTAAATTTTGCTTGTAAAACATTTTGAAAGAAAGACTTTGAAAGAAATAAATACTTTTTCTTTGGTTCTTACACAGGCAAAGGAAGTTGGTTTGCTTGATGCGGATATATATGGGCCTTCAATTCCAAAGATGATGAACTTAAAAGGAAACCCAGAGTTAACACCAAGTAAGTGTGATTTTTTTTTTTTTTCTTATTGCTTTTTTGTATGGAGATGAGCAGAGGAGAGCATTCATTTACGCTTCCTTGGTGTGTGGTGTGGTACAGGAGGGATGGAAACAGAAAATGAAAACTGAGTATTAATTTTTTTTTATTGCTGAGGCAACTTTCAAACCTAGGTTGTACAGCTAGGAGCATATTCATGATCTTTTTTTAAGTGGCTCCATTGGCTTTGGGATTTTCATGGATTATTAGTGAATGGATTGGAAAAAATAACCAGTAAGGAAGGTCATTGTCAGCAGGTTTAAAATTGCTATATAGGATCCCACTATAGAACATCTTCAAATTAGACAACAGTAACAACATAAAATAAAATGAAAGCTGTCACCTGGAGGAGAAAAATGACAAATCTAGGAAATAAAATAAATGTTATTACAGTACTTCGCCAGCCTCTGAGATGGTGGGATTTCAGTGCTTTGTTTTGCTCCTCCTATGGCAAAGTGCGTGTAATTAAAAAAATATATATATTTAACCACAGTCCCATGCTACTAGCACTTGGCCTGCACCAAAATGAGCTACGATTGTAGTCAAGAAAGGCCAAGCTGGCAATGCTTGTTGACAGAGGGGGACTGAGTAGGTGGACCAGATGAAATGTTGCAAAAAAGGGTTTCACCAAAATAAGAAACTATTTTTAATATAGTTTTTTAATATATATACACATACATTATAACATTTTAAATATTATTTTATATATATATATACATATATATCTCATTAATATTTGTGGGAAGTCATTGCTAAGTAGTAGGCAAGTTAAGTATTCCTTCCTCTTTCATTTGTGCCATGATCTTTTTGTATTTACTCTGCTATTTATATTTACTCTATGTTTACCCTGCTATTGTTTTAAAATGTGTATTTCTAACTAATCAGTATACATCTGTGGGTGTTGTAGTGGCTGTTCTATATGTTCTCAGCTGGTAGAAAATGTGCAGATTGAAACGGTGCCAGTATAGAATCTTAGAATCATAGAATTGCTCAGGTTGCAAAAGACCTTGAAGATCATGGAGTCCAACCCCAACCTAACCATTTCCCCAAATCTTTAAAAGATTGTTATAGTGTGTAGAGTTAGCCTCTGAAAATGTAAGTGTGGCAAATTTAGTATTATTGTTTGTATTCTAATGCTTCTACCCTTTATTCTCTAGAAAGAGGTAGTAATGTTACAGATATGCTGCAGGTGAACTAGGAAATGCATGCTTGTACAGGCAACTGTCAATTTGAGTACGTTTTACATTAAAGTACGTAGCTTACAAATACAGACATTATTTAGATACTTTCTTGCAGAGAAAGAGAGTTGGTTTTATTTATTGGGCTTATGCTTTAGTTTTTGAAGGTAAAGGCTAATTGTGTTGTGTAATAAATAAATAGCTGAGCCTTCTCGTGTATTACTGAGTTTGATTCCTTATTTTTAATGGGAAGAATACTGAAGTATTCTTATGCTCTCCTGTAACTTGTGCGCAGGGCAAAAATACATTTAATCTTGTATTTTATTAATCCACTCCACATTCTGAGGAATTTTTTCACTCAGGGTGCTGACACACTGGAACAGGTTGCCCAGAGAGGTTGTGGATGCCCCATCCTTGGAGGCGTGCAAGACCAGGCTGGATGTGGCTCTGGGCAGCCTGGTCTGGTGGATGGCAACCCTGCACGTAGCGGGGGGGTTGAAACTAGATGATCTCTGAGTCTTTTTCAACCCAGGCCATTCTGTGAAATTGAAATTTATCTTACAAGCCACAAACGAGGAGGAAGTTGCCCAATTTACTATTTATTATGGTCATACCATTTAATTTGCTAAGAATACAAGGACTTCAATTAAGGATTCATGCAGATAGTCTGACAGCTCAGTGCTGTGATATGTAAATATTAGTGACTAGGGATGCTTTGAGGATACAGTTGAAAATTAACGGTAGACTTTTATCTTAGCATGTTCTGTGTGTTGTGAAAAAACAAGGCATTCAGTGTAGTAGAAATTAGAGGATTTCCCTGAGCTGAAATTGTCACTGTTGTCTTGTAAACATGTTTTGATAGTGAAGATATATTCTTTCTGCCTTTGTATGGAACGTACAAGTAAATACTATTAGGACCTTTAACAGAAATTGGATTTGTGTCTTTCAAAAGCAGGACATATAACGCATGTCTACTGAGAAAATGGTGTAACAATTCAGTGTGAATGATGGCAGGGTAGAATTTGTTTTTCAGAAGTTCTGTTAAGTTTCTTTGGAGTTTAACTCCTGAGTTGATGCAGCTGTAGAGTAGCAATGAAAGGGCTGACATGAAGATGGTTTGGTTGTGATAATAGAAAATACCATGACACAGGAAATTTTCATAGTGAGTTTCAAGTATTTCATTATTTTAGTGACGATAATAGGATACAGTTACAAAAAAGTAGCAACTGTAGGTGTGTCTGTGTTTATATTTTTATATATATAATGTATATTTGTATACATACATACATGTAGGTATAGATATCAAAGGGGTCATATTTTTCTGTAATGAAGTTTAGCCTTACCTTCCAGTTTCTTACTACATTTTCAAAAATCAAACAAACTCTGAATGTGTATTGATTTATACAGTAACTGAGCAAAGCCAGGCAGTTGTGTTAAAGACGGGCATTACTTATGTATGCTTAATGATCAGTAAGTCAATTAAAGACATTTTTAATAGCACAGCAGTCAAAAATTATGTTCAAGGACTATTGCTGTCTTCAGCATGAGGCCTGGACATGAAAATGGGTAGCAGCATTCTTTATTACTGGATACATACAGTAATCCTACAAGGGTCTGGTCACTTTTGTACTTGGATTTTTAAGTTCTTCCTCATGCGTAGCAGTGAAAAAGAGATTGGGATTGCTTGGTACTGTACGGAAGAAATCTGTGCAGCAATTATTGCTCTTGAATTGAGAATAATTATTCTGATATCATAATAAAGTTTTCAAAATGAATTAGGTGTTCTTAGTAAGGAGAGTCTGCATAAAGGGAGATACTCAGCTGAATCTTGCAAGCTTTAGTATGCTTTAGTTGGAAAGCCTGCTAATGCTGAATAGAGTATCATTCAAAATACTTTAAATGATTAATAAGTTTGTGACTGAATTTAATTAGCTGATGGAGGATAATTTAACTATGGAATAAATACTAACATCAGCTACAATGTATCAACATTTCTAACACAAATAGCAAAAGCATTACTTAAACTCTTTGCTCAGATGATTTACTTAAAGCTGTTTTCTGACTTAGTAGGCTGCAGAAGTTCAGTTTTTTGGTTTTTTTTTTTTTTGGTCTCCACTTAAATTACTTTGCAAAAAGCAAAATCTATTAAATGGCTGAAATGATGTTGTCCTTTCACCAGATAACTGTAACATTCTTTCACTTAATTTAAATGATTATAAAGGTTTTAGTGGACTTTCTTATTTATGACAGTTGAATGCTTTCTTAATATTTCAAAACTTTGTTGCCATTTTGTGATGCCTTCAGTGCCCTTTTTATTTCTTCATAAAATAATAACATTGAAAAGATCACTAGTAGATCTGTTCTTGCTCTTTGGAATTAAAGAGTAGTTTCTGAGAGAAGCCAGCACTATGTGTATCCCAGCCCTACTGAGGTTAATATTGTAAGAACTATAGAAATGACATTACTGATAAAAGTATAAAATAAAACATGGATACTTGGCTTCCCCCCCAACTAGGATACAGTGCTAGTACAGACAGCATGTCTGCAGCACTTCAGTTTAATAGCAGATTCTGTAATATACAAAAATGGGGATTTTAAAATACAATTTCTTTTGACTTTTATAAAGATGTCTACATGAAATAGCTTTATCAAGGATTTTGGGAGTCTGTTTTTTGATATGAGTAGAAAATTTGGATTATGAATAGAAAACTTGGAGTGTACTAATTAAAGAAAATGTTACATTGATAGTGTGGTTGTCCATGTAACCCTGAAGTTTCCTGGTCGTATCTGAAGGTTTAATTTTAAATATAGGACTTGTATTAATTAGCAGAGATGTCTTTATCATGCTTCACCAGTGAAACAGCATCATGATTAATTCAAATAAAAATTAAATTTGATTCTCTCTTTTTTTTTTTTTTTTACTGCTACTGCCTCTTGATTTGTAAACAAGGGGTTTTTAAATTGCCTGTAGTTTAATGTTACATGTTGATTATTCTTTTCTGAAAGTATTCTGAACTGAAATATGGCATTTTGCTTTGATGTCTTACCACAGCTTATCTAGATAACTGGAACAGTTCTCTATCGCTTCCACTTTTTGGGCCACACAGTCCTGTCTTTGAAGATCTGTCGGACCAGACCCTCCTTGAATTTATCAGAGAACTCTCTTAAAGTGATACATTTTTTTTCTTTGATCAACATCCCCACCCTCAAATGTTTGTGTGTTTTTTAAACTTTATTTTTCACTTTAACAGTCTGACCTCCCATTCTCAATGATTTTGATGCCTGCTAGCTGTCGTTAGTCTAGAAAGCCTAATGTGCCTTTTTAACTTGTTCTCCTTTAGTTTCCAGAAACATTTGCTGTTTGTACTATCTGTATTCATGGTATCTAGTTGGAGACTAAGCAGACACGTCTGCACCACTAAGACTATCTGTGTTGATTTCATTATAGAAAAGAGTCAGCAGCAGTCAGTGACATTGCTGATTGAAAATCCCTGCACTGATGAGAAGACTGCTTCGAGGTGGTTGTCTTTTCTTATTAGCCTGAAGGGCCATCTTACATTCTCTGGCAAGCATGTGTTGAGAATAGGCTGTAAAGGTTAAGCAAAAAGTGTAAGCCCTGGCACAGTATAAAAACCTCTTTCATTGTATGAGAGGCAAACTTGAGTAGCTGTTGCAGTAAAAACAAAAATGTCAGAAAACATAGCAATACTAAAGAAGTATTTTGTACCTGTGATAAACAAAATAATCTTAACTGTATTCACAGATGTATTCACAGGAAGCAGGTTTTCTTAGGAGAATCGTAAGCAGTTCTGTGGTTGCTCATGTCAAAGTGGCTGGCTATGCTTCGGGCTTTTATTTTTTTGTTCGTGTTTCTTATTAAGGACTGATAACTGAAATTATGGGTGTTATAGGTAAGCAGGTATTTTGAAAATCTGTTTCAAAGTGTCTTGAAGAGGAAGTAATAGTTCAGAATGTTACAATTAGTTGTGTTTCTATTTTGGAGGCTCTTTCATATGTGATGAGGTAGTTGGTACTTGGGGGAGAGGAGATGTGTATGGCAATCATGGAGTGAAAGAGTCAGAAACTTGTTGAGGATGGGTATAGAAAAAAGTTTGTTTTAAATACAGTGAAGATTTCCATTGTTGCTAAACCTCTTAGTTTTCGTTGTTTCTGTCTTCTAGGTGGATTATATGCTTGGCAAACAAAACCTGAGCTTCTCATAACAATTTTACCTGGTTAATCATTTCAATAGGTATTTTGGAATCATATCTAGATAGTAATTATATAATATTGTTTTGAATCTGTGATCTTGAAGCACTCAGGAGTGCCAGTCTAGTTTGTATAGATAGTAGCCAGCTCTGCAAGGAATTATTTATTGGCATTTTATCTGCTTAAAAAAAGAAAAAGTATGCAAAAGAGTATGTAAGAGTAGGCAAAAAACCTCTGGACAGTTATTAAAATTTTATTCTTTGTTTTAGATAAATTCATACAAATGACCAAAGAAGACTACAATATAAAAAACATATAGTAATTGAAGCATTTTACCAAGCCAGTCTTTCTCAATAAATAAGTAGCAAATCAAATTTTATTACGTAATATTGAAACAAATTACTGACACATTGCAACTAAAAGAAAATACATTTCATGGACTTGAAAGCAGAATATATTGGTCTTCATATTATAAATCCTGCAGTGCAGTAGTTATAAATATTTTGATAGGGATTATGGCCATCACATTCTCATTATATTATAAGGTTTACTTTTCAAGATATAAATGGTTTGTGTGGTTCAACCAACTTTTAGACATATTGGAAACAAATTGCAAAATGATCTATTATAATACGATGATAAATACACATTTAATTGTGTGTATATATGTACACAAAAGAATTTTCTTATAGTACACAAAACACATTTACTTGTTCTCTTATTTCAGAGGAATAAGTATTTGCATCTCTGTTTTCTGCTGCATGTATAATTAAAGAACTGGTACTAATTTTGAACCTTCTCAGAATATTAATCTAATTTCACTCGCATGCTTTCTCTGATTTTTCTCATTGTGTTTTCCATCTTTCCTCTCGCTTCTCCACAGTACTACTGAGTGCATGTTCAGGAGTAAGAATGAAGCAGTATACATCAAAAATAAGAGAAAAAGTATTTTCATCCTTTCCCTATAGTGACAAAATCTATAAGTGACATTGAAAGTTTATAAGCTAGCATGTCTTTAGTTGAAAGTCATAGTCTTGTAAAGTATATAGAGTTTCATTTTACAAATGGTGAGATAAAAATAAAATTTCAAAACGATGTATAGAGCTGTTTCATGAGAAATGGAAAACGCTGAGAACACTTTTTTCCTCCACGAAGAGCCAGCAAGTCTACTATAGTTTTCATTTGTCATTAGCATTCAGGTGCTTCAATGTTGTTAAAGCTGCATACAATACTTGCAACAGTTTCTTCTTCCTCTTATTTTCACCTACATTCTTCTTTTTATTGTAGTATATAGGCTATATGTAGGGCCGATTAGACTCAAATATGTTGAATTCCATAGCTTTGCTATGAAAACAGTGGCAGCCCTTACTTAACGGGAAAGTTTTTTGAATCTACGTTTTGAATTGAAGGTAATGAGCAGGGGATGTCTGTTTCCTATGTTCATAGTTCTCCCCGTTTTGATTTACTGTCTTGTGCTATGTGACTGTCTTGGGCATTCCCTCTTTAGCAAAACTGAAGTAGAGCTTCTGATAACATGAGTCTACCAAATTTGTTGTGTTTTGTGTGTCAGGACAGAAGCCTCGTAACTGTGCAGTGTGTTAGTCCACTTCATTTACCACAGATATCATGAACTTATGGAATCCCCTCCAATTAGTCTAAGACAGCTCCTGAGCCACAAAAAAAAAAAAAACAAACAAAAAACCCCAGCTTTTTTGGTTCCATGAAGCTTTGAGAATTCTTCGAAATATAGATTATTTTAGTGATTGTAAGAAGGATGTTTGTGGTTGAAGGCAACGGAAACATTTAAAACTAGTCCTGTGTCTTTAGTCCTAACTTAAAAACTCAAGAATGCCTTAAAATGTGATAAACTCATGACTAAATCACTGAGGTTTTTTTTACTTTTGCCAGACTTGCTTTTGAAGTATACTCTTCTAGCAATCAATTAGGTCTCTTGCTTTTAGGTAGAACTGATGCCATAGCTGCAAAGCAGCCCTGTTAATGAAAATGCTTTCACAGAGCTTTGTTGCTTCTACAATCTACTGGGAGGAAAGAAGCTGTGAAAACCTTCTCAGGTAATGGGATTGGTAGACTGACAAAATATAAGAAGGAATTCTTATGGAAAAAGCTACATTTCTACATGCATTTGTCTCTTTTAAAAATTGAGTTATTTTCTGAGCACCGAGTAATGTTCTTTGACTATCTTTAGTTGTTTGCTTTGGTTGAAGTATTTGTGATATCTCCATGGTCAGATAACACTGTTAGTGCAGAGCATAATGGGAAACTTCATCCCTCCTTCAAGCTTAAAATACAAATTGTAGTACCTTTGGGGCAATCCTGCAAATAAATTTATAACACAGTGTGAAATCCATCTTAAAGTCTCAATTAGTCAGTTGTTTGCCTGGAATATTCTGGGCTTCTGGCATAAGCAGTTAAAGTAATTGGGTTTTTAAAATTTCTGATTTTGACTAGTATTTTGGTGTCAGCATCCCACCCTTTCTGTTGGAGGTAGATTGGGTTCTCCTTTATTGTGGAATGCCCTTGGGCCCAGCTGTAGTTTCTCGGTCTGTTTGCCTCCATCCCCTTCCCTCTGCTTTGCTTTCCCATCCTCTTAATACCGTGAGTGAAACTAAGCAGAAAATTGGCACTGTTTAAAACGTGTTCAAATATTGTTTCCGGTTTCAAGCTGTCCGCTCAGAATGTATGGCTCTCCACTGCATATCCAGCTCCTGGAGGCATCTGGAGTCGTGGGATACATTTATACTTGTACAAGGGGACCTTTATACAAAAAGTGTACCTGGTACTCTTTTTCCCTTCCTGTCTTGTTGTCACTTTTCCCACTGCTTAGGGATGGTTATTTTCTATGAACCTACTGAAGACATCTACTTTTGTTTGTTGTTCTTGATTGATAGAAATCTTTGTTCAACCTTGTAATGATTGCAGCCTTCCAGTCCTTGACTGGAACCTGGATTCTTCTATTAAAAATTATTGACCTTGGGTGCTGACTTACAGAAGATACTGCACATAATTTACCTAAACTTACACAGTAATTTTCATATGGCTGTTGCTACTTGCTGTGATGTGATAAACGGAAAGTTTTGTTAAGTTGGAGGCCTGACTTAGATTGGTGGAATGTTCTGTAGTCACCATAGCATGAAATTGTACACAACCAAAAACAGATGATGCAAGAAGTTTTTGAGATTTCTACAAGTGACCATGCTGAAGATATGTTTAGCTTGTCTGTATGTATGGCACATTAATGAAGTTTGTCTTGTATGATTTTGTTTAATGTAGTGGGCTCCATAGGCTATTCTGCACTGTTTTGTTTACTCTCCGACTAGTATGGCGGCAAGGTGTTTTGTTGTGCCATATGTCTTCTGTGTTTCAGGCAGAGACATGGTGAGATTTGAGGAGGTAGAAGAGAGCAATTTGTTGTGAAAACCTTAGCTAATGCTGAGCTATACAAACAGCAGCAGATCCTTTTATTTAAACTATGAAGCTTGTGAAAATTCTGATAAATGTATGCAGAGGAGTTACTGTGTGATTTTGTTTAAATAGAATACTATGAAAGATGAAGGAATGCTTAGAGTTATGTGATACTTAGAAATATACTTTTAAATACACTTTTAAAGCTGCTGTTCTGGATCTTAAATATGGGGTGATTAAAATACAATTCAGAGACTTGTGTAACAGACTGTAGTGTGATTTTTTTTTTTCTATGTTTTTTTCCTATTGAATATTGTTTATGTCTAAGTTTGCTGTTTTTATTTTAGTTCTTTCAGGTTTCAATGGAAAATATTTTATTTTAACAGTAAAATGTAACTATCAGTTGTCGTTATATGCTTTGTAGTATTGGAGGTAAGCGGAGCTGTGGCTCTCTTCTCTCAGCCCATGGAGGAACGCAGTATGGGTCTCCAAGTCTGCAGGATTCTGCAGTCATTGGCAACACTAACAGCTTCACAGTCTGTGTCTGGATTCTCTCATCTGTAAAATAAGATAGTGCCTTCCTACATGGATGTTGTAGAAATGGCATTCATATAATAAGCTACATTTACTTTTCTTCAGCAGTGTGATTGCTCTTAATGGGGTGTAGTGTAAAATCACAATCTTCTGGAATAATGGCCTTTACATACATGATAAGACTGAATGTAAGCTTTTGCTTGCTTTAATGTTTCGATCTGCAGACATCTGAAAACTGAGTCAATGTCTCCTCCTATGGAATTTATAGCTCTATACTTACTTTGTATTGCACTAACCTATGGATGCCATTGAACAGCTATGTCAGACATCCCAGAGAATAAGCTCTGTTATTCCCAGAGAATATGCTCTCTGGGGTAGTTCTGTTACTTTACTTACTTTCTGACTAGCCTAAGAAACTGCAAAGTTTGGTTTTCTGGAAAAATACAAAACCAAAGGTGCATGTTTTATGAAGTGTGGAAGATCCTTCCCAAGGATTTGAACATCATTCAGTATCATTCTTCCCTAAGTGAGTAACAATCCAGTCTTCAGGCTGGTCCCTGAACACTTTACAGCAGCACAGCAGATTGCTGATCAAACTTTCATGTTTGCCTTTTCCAATTCCCTATTTGTGTTCTAACAGAAAAGGCATTTTACTGTTACTGATATTTCGTTGATGCTGTTTTGATCTTACTGCTCTGTGGGAAAGCACAGAACTCTTTATTTATGGCTGCCAAACTTGCTTAGAATTTGCAAATGAGAACACTGATATCAACATGGATGGTATAGCGTGGCGCTTTCTCTTATGATTTGAAGAAATCAGATTTATTGTCTGTTTTCTTGATTTCTGAAGCTGTATGGTAGACATCTGATAACAGAGAAGGAAGTGTTAACTATGCTCTGAAATAAACAGGAAATAGAGATGTTACTGAGTTCTCATTTAGCTTAATCTTCGCAACATGTTATGCTTTAGAAAGTCTTCATGAGACCCAGGGTGATAGAGGAAGAATGCCTGTTGCGTTTGATGAGATGAGGGTGATTACCAGAGCCCGTTGAAGCACTTTAGGTTTGAGATGGTCTCAAGAATGCTTTTTAGCAGTAGGAAAACAGTAGGGTGCTTTATGGATTTTGTACTACTTTGAGAGTATGCAGCATGTTATAGCCAGAATATGCAGCAGGTTAGGAATTGTTCTTGTGCAGCATATGAACTTGATTAAACCTTGCATCTCTGAGCAGTTTATAGTCATAGTTGTTAACCAAGGAACTAAGATGCAGTGTTTATAAAATGAAGCTCTGCTGTTGAGGAGTAAATAGTGCACCCATTCTAGTAACAGAGACCCTCTTTGGCAGCAGGTCAGCATAGTGTGCCTGCAGCAACTCTCCTGTAACGCACTGAGGGGAATGAGAAATACATGCATCTGTTGCATAAGGTTCATGTATTTTATGTGGGTTCTGTACAGAGGTAGTAGACGTTGAGATGTTAGTATGTTAGTCTCGGATATTAATATTGTATTGATGTACCTTAGAGCACCTGGGTTGAGCTGAAAAGTTGCATGATGTTTTGATGAACTTTCTCAATGTTCTTAGGCTTTCTGCATCATTTCATTCTTATTTTTCAGTTCCTTATACTCACGTGCTGAGCAGTTAAGAATTGGCCTCCTTTTTTTCTTCATAGTTGTCTCTTTTTCATGGTAAAGATGAAACAGACCTTGATGCTGCAATGATGCATGCTGTTACAGGAGCTTCACATTCTTTTTTTTTTTTTTAAACTTTTCATAGGTAAATATGAAAGTAGTATTTTTTTTCCTCAGTACTGTCTGCAGAATTATAGCTTTTGGCAGTATGTGTGTTGTTTACAAAGACAACAAAGCAGTGCCTAGAGGTGAATCTAGGCTGAAGTTCAAATGTCATCAACCTCTTCATAGCAAAGCCATCTTGCTGCAGGGGAAAGAAGTAAGCCTGATGACTAGAATTGTGATACAGTATAATGCCACCAAAACTCAGCCCTGATTAAAATCTGAATGGAGCTTCTGAGATGAACTTAGCTTGTTCGGGGAATCAGTCCAAGCCCATCTCTCTTTTCCTTTAACAGCTTTGTACTTTCTTGAATGCAGTTGTCATGGAAGTAATTTGCTTAGTTTTCTGTTTTGTTCTTTTTGATTTGTAAACCAAAACAGAGTGAGTCCAAAAACTGTGTGGAATTTGTTTTCAGCCATATTTCTACGATTTATCCAATTACATGGCTCAAATGCCTGTTTATTTGATTGCTTGAAAGCTTTCATCTGTATATTTTATTTCAGCTGTTTAATTTGAGTGCTCTTGGATGTTATTTTGTCTGAATTTTGGAGTTCAGCTTTGAATGCACCAAATTATATTCACATTGTCCTTATTTTATTAGATAAATGTTTTTACTTTAGTTGCATCAGAAGTTGCAGATGTTGTAATATATCTTTATGGCTTAAAGTGGTCTTGCTGTTTTCTGCTGGTTCCTGCCTGTACGTGCTTTTAAAATAAACTGGTGAGGTGAGGTTCAAATATAATTCTTTTGGCTCTTTTGTATGTATGTGCCATTTTGAGGAAAATTGTGAACTTGGATGATGGAGTCTAGAAAGAAAGAGTTTATGGCTTTGGGGGGATTTTTTTTTTTGAGTGCATTCATGTTATTGTATTGTTGATTTGCTTACTTTTTGCCGCCTCATCCCTCTGTCAGTGAAGGAACTGCAGTATTTTGCCTCTTTTTTTTTTCTTTCTCGAGTCTAGAAAGCAAAGGGAGGAGTGTTGAGTATGACAAGGGCATTACCTTTGCAATGTCCAAATAAGCATATTATATATTTATGAAAATTTATGTAAGTCCTGAGGATTTTCTCCTCACTGTTATCAGCATGCAGTCTAGAGGTACCTTTAGTTTGTAGCTCTCATCTGGTGTTTTGAGCAGAATTAATTCCCTGAAAAGCTGATGTTTTAAAGGATCTGATCCTCTGATTCATGAGATAAGCTAATAGCTAATTAAAAATAGTAAACACAAAGCATTGTAGGACTTTGATTTTCTTTGTTACAAGTGATTTGGCAGTTTCCTAGGTACTGGAGAAGTTCAAGTCTTTGTCTCTGTGGAAAGTATGAATGGAGGTTTTGTATCTGCAAATGAAGCCTGTGTTTCAGCAGCACCAAGTGACACTATTTTATGGACGAATACATTGTTTCTCTGGTGAGACCTGAATGACACCAGTAAAATGTTGCAGCCTAAGAAAATGTAGGCCTAAAATCTCGGGTAGAATAGGTAAAGGAAATGTCTATAAAAGTATGGAAGGAATGAGGGGAAGAGTAGACAAATTCTGTTGATAGAGAAAGAAAAACTGCTCTTAAAAGGAAAAAAAAAAAAAAAAACAACCCACAAAACTAAGCTTATTTCTTTAAAACAGAGCAAAAAACACCTTCCCAAAAAAATTTGTTTGCTTTTGTTTTAGAAAATCTAATGAGGCCCCTTAAGAACTATGGAATCGCATGGTGAGCATGTTTTAATTCAAATCAAGTTTCTTGACAGATATACTTAATATCGTGCTGGAAGGTTACGTTTTTGCTTTATTGTTTCAGCATGTCTATGGGCTTCTTGATAGAAGAGACTGCCCCAGTTGTGTGGAGAGGGCTCATGGTCATGTCAGCTGTTGAGAAATTGCTGAGACAGGTAAGGGTTTATTTGTGTTTCAGACTAATCGGTTAATTTAAAATGCATCTGATACATAAGTGTTCATAACATCTTTTTTTATTGGTGGTGAGCATTTTTGTATCTCGGTCTTTTGTATGAACTTGTTTTATTGACAGGCTTCTGAAAAAGTGTTCTGTGCACTAAGAATTTATTTTGCAGTGTCAGTTGCTTAACTGAAAGGTTTTCACTAGAAAACCAAACAGCACAGATCTTCTTGTGAACACTTGACCAGAGCTCCATTTACAGTTCTGCTTACTTACTGAAAGTTTAATAACAGACAAACTACAAGCAATACACATCTTGAAAAAACTATCCCTGAAGGTTATCTCACGTGAGCTAGTAAGATCAGTAGTATGGTGCTTATATAATGTTGTTAGTGGCCCTTGGATTTGCAGTTTTCTAGGCCCCTTTGAACTAATACTTGTAAAACAAATTGAAAAAAACTTCTGGGGTATTTTTTTTACTTACTGTGCATTTCAGGTTTTTATTATGACTTAGACAACTTCCTCTTCTGTTTAGTTGCTTTATAACCGAAGAGTTCCTCTTCAGGTAAGAGGGGAAGTTGATACTTATTGTGTTTATGCATTTCCCTTACATAAAGCTGTATTTGATGACTGAATTACCCAATTTTTTAAAAAGTTTTCCTGTATTTTTCTTTAAAATACTTTGAAGGTGTCTAAAGGATTAAATGTATAGGTATCTGTACTTATCTGTAACTATTCCTTTATGCACTTGTTTATTCAACATCACTAAGAATTCTTGGATGGCATTTGACATATGACAGGTACATGAAAAAATTGTGTACGATCTGTATGTAATGCAGGTAGATTGTTGGTTATTAAATTCCCTGGCATATGGAAGCAGGGTGGTTTTCTTATTTCTTGACAGATTTTTTCCTTCTTAGTGTGAATAGATCTGTAAAGTGCTAATGAGACAAACAACTGAAAAAATACATTAAGTTTTTGTGTTTGGACTTTGAAGCGACCCATTGTATTTTGTAGCTGACATCTATTCCAGAGATTTAATGTATACAGCTTAGAGATCACTGGTTTTCTATATACATTCTGTAGATGCTTCCAAACTTTGTGCTGCCTTAATGACTAGAAAAGTAGTGCTTTTTTTTTTTTCTTTTTCTGTAGCCTGTTTCCAGTTTTACTAAATTCTCCTCTGCTTCTAACACAGACTTCAGAATGGGGAGGTTGGTGGCCCTGCATGTGGCAGGGGGTTGGAGATTCATGCTCCTTGAGGTCCCTTCCAACCCTGGCCATTCTGTGATTCTGTGACAAATGTTGTCCTAGTCAGCAGTGTGAGCACTTCAAAACTTAAGGAAGAAATCCTTTGTCTAGACTTGGCATTTAAAACTAAGGGACATCCATGCCATTAGCTGTGGAAGGCTGTTCTGCCCTCTTCATGTGTCACGTTGCATTGGCCAGACTTGCACAGAAGCACAGAGCCTAAAACAAAGCCATAGCTCAAGTTAGCACCTGCTGTATTCGTGTTCTCAACCCTGGGAGACTGAAGGCCTTTGCTTGCACTACAATACTACTACAATCAGTGCTATCCCCATATGGGAGCATGTGCCAGCAGCCCAGTAGAGAGTGTGGATGACGCCATGCACTGAGCTCATAGGCTCCCTAGGAGCTGGGGAAGCGGATGCACACTGCTAACGCAGGGTACCTTAATGTTCAGGGCATCGGTGATTTCCCTGACAGTGGAACCTCACTTCTGAAAGAGGAGGGCTGAAGAACTAGTTAATCTCTTGTGCTTGTGGGGAGGAGAATTTTTTTTTTGGTTTACTGAAATTTTTTAAACTATAGTTCTAAATTCTTTTCTGTGAAGATACCATTAAGGCCCAGGCACAGAAGTTTTAATAGCTCTCCATTGTTATCTGTTGGAGTTTTTTTTTTCTGTTTAGCATATACTTCAGAAGCTGCCTCTTCATTTGCATAGGTCCCCTTCAGCACTCATTCCTTTACTGGGACTGTCCTGACTCAGTACTGTTGTCTTGGTGTATTTGTTATAGAAGTGAATTCTAAATACAGTAAATATACTGATGTAACTTATTCATTTGAGAGTTATCTGAAGTTTGTACTTGAACAGTAATGTTGCTGAGGAGCTCTGAAGTAAGCATCAAGTAGACAGCTGAGAAAAGAAAGGGGGGAGGCTAGCAAAACTTGTACTCTTCCTTGAACTGCTGTTGCTGCAAGAATTTTAAATGGTCATTACCACTGTACCTTACAGTCTGTATTGTAAGTTTTCTAGCACCGTTTCCATTTGTCTGTGAACATCCTGACAGATCAATAGCAGGGGAGCAAACAGAAGAGAATAGGCATAATCCTGAAGTGACCCAAGTATTACAAGATTGGCTGCTGTACATTATAGGGTATATTGTGGCAGTTGTTGGCTAAGTAGTCTTGCAGAGGGGAAGTGGTGCTGCAGTTGGCTGCTAATTTAATAGTTGCTGTAGTTGTAGCAGAAATACAAGTGAAAGGGAATCTTGTTTAGAGTGTAGAGGATATCATCTGTTGTTTTCTCCCATCATCACAGATATGAAATAACAGTTCATCAGGTCAAAATATGAACATGGAATTTAAAAAAAAAAAAATCAAGATAAGTTGAAAAAAAAAAAAAAAGGGGGAGACTGCAGGTATAAATCAAGTGCATATTTCAGCATGAAGTGCTTATGTATGTTTGTCACATTAGTAAAGTTGAGTCACTACCTACTTATCCCCTGCCTCTTGCTGTAAGCTGTAGGGCTGGTTTCAGCAGACAGAGAAGTGGATTGCCCAGAAGTAATTGGGATGTGATGCATTCCTTTGTGGAAATAGGATTTGAACTCAGTGATCCTTATGGGTCCCTTCCAACCTAGCGCATTCTGTGATTCTCTGATGTGGATTATGGATGTCAGCAGTTCTGTTAAGTAGAAACAGTTCCCTTGTAGTGAACCCAGAGAAGCGGCATTCTTTTTGAGGCAGGGGTCTCTGATTTCTTACCCTGACATATCACTGTAACTTATGTTTTTGCAGACTATTCAGATCTTACATGGCAATACTCTTTTATTTGTTCCTAGTCCTTGCTGCTCTAGAGGAGCACGACATCTTGGGCATTGGCAGCATCTTTGGCATAGTATAGTTTCCAGCTAAGATCTCAGCACTGCTAAGATTATTGTGAGATGTAAAGGTTCCTTATGTGCTTCTGAAAAGAATGAACTCATTTTCCCAGAAAGACAAAGAAGCTTCTCCTGCAGTGGCTCAGTTGAAAATGAAAAGTCATTAAAATACATTTCCTATTATCTAATTTTATTTCCTCTGTCTCTTCCTTGCTCCTTCTTTTAGCAACATTGTAATGCCTCTGTTTAATAGAATGTATGTATTGAATGAAAATGAAATGAACTTTCACTGGGAGGAATATAATTGGAAAAGAAAGAACACAGAAGTTAGCAGAAATGATGCAAGCCTTTCTACACAGAGCATTTGCACATGAATGAAACAAAATGGTGCCTTGCACTTAAAAGCATGGACCAACTTCATCCCCTGTAGATAGATGCTGAAAGAACATATGAGAATACAAAAATGATTTTATTAGAGAAACCCAAAGCTGACTAGGGCTGTATTCCTAAGATTCAGTCTTGCCCTTAAAAAAACACAAACAAAAAACCCCGTAACTCTGTTTATGTGGCTGTTACAATTGTACAATTTGGTTAGACATGGAAGTTCTTTGTGCCACTTTACTTTTGGAGCTGGTCTCTGCTAAGAGAAGAATTGATTTGAAACCAACACTTAACAGAAGTAATGGTGGTAACATTTGTATGGAGGTGTGTGTGTATATAAATGCAAGTGGAACTTTTTTTTATAGCACAGTTCTGTAATGCTTAGTTATCATACAAAATAACTGTTGAGTATCATGATTGGAAGAAGAGGAGATGCAAACAAATTGCTTAATATTTCAAGAGGGAAATTATTGGACTGTAGGTTGTAGGGACTGGGGTATTTTAAGAGCCTCCATGAAAAAGTTGCCATAAAGGCAACAACACAGAGAATGGAACCCTGACAATGTAAATTTAAATGCTTCATGATTAGATTAAGTTTCAGAATATTCTTGGCAAGCAAAAACTATAGCAGCTATACTGTTAGGGATTTTTGATCATTGCCTGTAGTTGTCCACCTGCATAGAGGTGATTATAGTAATGGAATTACAGGCTATTTCTTTTTTGACATTCATTAGTAAATAACTTCTTATGTGCAGTTGCCACTCTTTGAGAAGTGTGTATCTACTAGTTTCTCCTTTGAACCATTTAACTCTGAGAGTTAATCCATAAATGGATTCAGGGACAATTTTTTTCTTAAGTGTAACTTATTTTAGGTATACCTAATACTGCACTCGAGAAGGCAAGAAAAATAAATAAGATATTGAGAGTAAATGTATTTGTACCTGGTAAAAAAACATTTACTGTTGTACCGTGCGTGCTCTGTCAGTAGAACATTCAGTGTATGGTGTCTTTATATGTTAGTCTGATCTCATTTACCTTTTGTAAATAAAGTTTTTTTTGTTTATAAATGGATGTATTATATCTCGTAAATTCTTTAACATATGTTTTCACTGTTTCGTACCATCTTGTTTATCTCTGTTTATTAAAACAGTTGAGTAGCTAGGGGAAGAGGTTCTAAATTAGAAGTGATATGAAAGCAGTATATTACAAGAACACTAAAAGGCAGGTGAATATTACATGTGGAACTGTCTGATTGATTAGTATGGTTTGCTAAAATTTGTCCTTCGGTTTCTGAGTTTGCGTATTCTCTTTTGCAATATTTTTGGGACTGTGGAGATTTCACTGTGTATAAATAAGGTGTTCAGTGCAATAGTGAGTTACTGCTTCACAAAAAAATATGGAAATAGAAAGACTATTATTTACAACTTCCAAGTAAATTTAAGCTTCTTCCTTTTATAGTTTTTCATATTTATTACACATTTATTATATTGAGCATAATAGATTTTGTGTTCCAGGTTTTCAAAGTATGTGTATATATCCATGATATAAAAATCTGTTAGCCATCCAAACTTCTTAGCTCTTAATTTGGATGTAAATGTGTCCCTGGCATTCACCACAATTGATAATCATCTTCCGCGAAGAACCATCAAAATGATAAGGGGGGTGAAGGATGTAATGAGTGAAGTCACTGAGAAAATTGGATCTGTTTGATTGTTGAGAAGGTTAAAGGGAGATCTGAACTGCTGTCTTCAACTGCCGAATGGATATGTTCAGAAAAGAGGGGGTTAGATGCTTCCTGAATGATGCACAGTGATAGCACAAAGGTAATGAACACAAATTGCACTATATAGTATGATTTATTGTTATGTAACAGTGAAAGCAATCATACATCTAAAAAGCTTGCCCAGAGTGACTGTATATTCTCTCTTTCAAAAGATATTCAGAACTCAAGCTGGACAAGATTCTGAGTAACCTGTTCTGAGTTCTGCTTTGTGTGGAAGGATGAACTGGATGACTTCCTGATGTCTTTTCCAACCTAAATTGTTCTATGATTAATTCTAAAATAGGCATCCAACTGCTTATTGAGTAATTGAATGTAAGTTTTTAAAGGCTGCAGCTCAGAGAGGAGAAAATGGCTAGGTCTTTTAATGAGAAGATTGCTGGCTAAATTGTTCAGTCAAAACCTTCAGAAGGTGTCTCTCTCATTTAAGTGCCCTAATCATGAAGCTAGATGGTCATTGCTCAAATAAATACATAATTAAGTCTTTCAGTCATATGAGCAAGTTCTACAATAATGAGTGAGAACTTTTCTCTGTAGCTCTTCCAGTAATTTGGCCACCTGAGAGGTGCTGCATCAGAAGGAAGAGACAAAAAAAATAAAGTCAAATTATCTCTTGAATGAGCATTCTAAATATGAAATGCTAATTAAATGTATGTATATATATCCTATCAAAACAGAAGGTGTGATAGAAGGACCTTGATGTAGAAGAACTTTAAAAATGAGTGTACCTGGCTTGGCTGTCTTGATGAGCTCTCAGACATCTTGGAGTTGAGAAGCAACGCTATAAACAAGGTAGTGCTATAAAGACTAGTGTAGTTTTTCTGCTCTAGCTGTAGTAGTTTCCAGCCAGGATGCAGTATAGACTTTGTGAAAGTCTGAGGGCATGCAGAACCCTAGGCTGATAATGGTGATGATTATTTTAATCCTGTCATCTACATTGAACATACAAATTCAAAGATGGCAACAGAAGATGTGAAAATATGAAGTTAAACATATAGATCAAATGTTATGTCCTAAGGTTTCAGAAGAAAGGTTGAAGAAAGGCAAGCAGGAATGAGGTTGGTAATGGACTATGGAGCAGAGCAAGCCAAGGATTTGAAAGATAGCAAATGTTTAAGTGTGAATGAGAATTCTCATTCCTTATTTTGAGCTTTTTTCAGTAACGATATTATACCCTTAATGCCAGTCTCCCACTCTATTGCTTTGGGATTTTTTTTACTTTTTTCACCAGTGATAAGAAAGTCTTTTCTTCTTTCCAGTAGCTGTAGGCCAGATGAAACAGGGATGTGTGTATTGCTGTACTGAATGTTGCAGTGCCTGAAAGGTGTGCAGGAATAGAGTCAAGTCAAATAAAGCCTGAGAGCTAGATCTGCTCCACACCTGGGATGGTGGGAATGCACCTCAGCAATGCATTCCCAGCATTGCCGAGAGGTTATTTTCCCCTCCTGGAGATACCTTCAGACTTTTTGCCAGTGCTTTAAAAGAACAGGTACTAGATGTGGATTAGTCAGGTAACAAAAACAGGTTTTCTTCATTAACCTTCAGATGTATGACTTGTGGGATTTGACATTAAAGTTCCAGTTTTACTGTGTTTAACCACTTATTGATAATTATCAGTGGGGCTTGCTGTAAGATGGAATTATTAGTGGTGTGGGAGGGGAAAAAAAAAGCTGTATTTCATCAGTATAAAATTACTGAGAGTGAATGGGTGGATGAGGGACTGGTGATCTAGAATTCAGCAGAGAATGACAAGTCTTGGATTGGGAGGAAGGCAACAATAACAAGTTGATGGCTTTGATTTTTTTTTTTTTTTTTTTTTTTTGCAGCTATATTTTGAGTGAATTGAAAAGATCCCCAGAATAGCAGTACTGAGTCAATGATGAAAATTATTCTTATTGTAAATGTAAAGACCAATTGGAGGGGGGGAAAAAACCCTAACACTACAGCAGAGGAAGAAGCAGGAAGATTTTTTGGAATCTCGTTTTTAACACTTATTGGTTTAGGAGGGACACTGTCAAGTGATTTCCCCTGAAGGCATTTAACTTGCATTGTGCTGCCAGTAGATTGTAGAGATAAGAAAAGGAAGAGATATTGTACTGGGAAATCATAGCAAAAGTGATCAGAAAGTTGAATAGTGATCAGTATTTTATCATATTTTTGCATTTCAATATATTAACAATCCATCTTTGCTTGTCTTTTTATCAACAAAATAGATGTACTCAAAGTGTGTATGCTAAATGCAGAATATTAGTTTTTTCTTCTTTCTTTGCTTTTTGCAGTGTTTTTCATTTTAGATTTTTTTTGCTACTTTCAACACTGAATTGTTTTGCAATGTCCATGTACTTATCCAATCTGCAAGTAATGGAGAACTGAAAGTCTGTAGTAGGATATTTACAGTTTACATTTCAGAAAACTAAACAAAGCTGTGTTTACATAATAAACTGCAAAGATGTGTTTGTACTTTGCAGTGCATAATTTTAAAATATGGTAGTCTCACCAGGTGTCACTATATTGAAAAAAAAAAAAAAATGTTGTCAGCATTTTAACAATCTTAACATTATATTTTGTGCTTTATTTTTCTATTGAGTTGTCTTAGCCTGAGTTCAGTATAAAATTTATTAGTGCAGGCTAAAGTCTTCTGGGGGGGGAAAGCTGAGATATCAGGGTTCTTTAGAACATGAAAACAGTTGCATCTTGAGGGAGTCAGGATGCTTTTCTGTCTATATTTTTATGATCCAAAGTGCAAAAATTAAAAGATCCAGACACTTAATCATTGTACGTAGTATCCTTGATACTTTGTATTTGCTTTACTTAGAAAGGTCAATATTTACCTTTGGGAAAGGGGACAAAACTCAGTAATAATGCTGGCCATGTTTTGCAGCAAGATAAGCTCCTAAGACTATGCTTCATGGGCTTGTATGTCCACCCAGCAGATGACAGAAAGCAATTCAATGCTTGTGAGGTTTTTCTTTTAAAGAAAGATTTAAATCTTCCATGAGCTTTCATTTAAAAGGAGGGAAGGTTAAGAGACATGCCTTATTTTATCACTAAATTTAAAGGATCTTTTTCAAGGACAAGATAAGATGATTCTCTTACACCTTATAAAAGAGTTTGTTCATTGACCAAAAAAAAAAAGTCTATCCTGATTTTTGTTACATTTCTTTTGCACAGCCTAAAGGAAAAATAAGCAAATTTCTTCTCAAGCCAGTGGGCTTGAAACTAAGCTTTAGTTAGTAGTGTTGATGTTTAGAAAAGCCAGGAATTATTTCTGTAGTCAGTGCTAATTTGCAAAAATACTAATGATCACTATGCAAGCCCTTGTCTGTTTGTAGAGAACTGCCTAAACCAGTTCGAGCCAGTATATACACATTGCAAGGGAAATGATTGTACTTCCTGGAGATGAGAAGCTAAGTATTAAATTCAGGAAACATCTAGGAGATTGAAAGTTCCTCCTGTCTATCCCAGGCCCTCCATGTGCCTTGTGAAGTTGCAGCATTCCTGTTGTAACGCCTTTGTGATGCATTCCTGAATATTTTGGGAAAGGTATGATTGAATGAATGTAGACTTGATTCTTTTGTTTCCAACTGAAGCTACAAAACCTGTTTTGTTGCCTTTCTTCCCTTAATGAAGTAAATAAAATTCATATAGATGCCTGTTGGTTTATTGGCTTGTGTTAGCAGCTGATATGAAAAAGGATTATAGTCACTGAAAGAAATCAACAATTGTAAAAAGAAATGAAAGGAAAGCCAGAAGAAAACAAAAACACTAGCCAGCAACTTAGTGCAGAACTGGAAGCATTTGCAGTAAGTGTATTTTAACTGCTTTTGAGGATTAAAAAAAAAAAAAAAAAGAAAAAGGAAGAAAGGAAAAAAAAAAAAGCTTAACAAGTAAGTGAGAATGTATTTACAGCAAACATTTCTTGGCCTGGTTCCTCAGCTGTCATGGTTATGACTGTGCAGCTACTGCTGTGGGAACAGGCTGTGAGAATGTTTTCCTTGCTCTGCTTCCAGTAGTCTCGTCTCCAGCACAAATCGCACAGGTATGCATGTCTGCCCTCCTTTGCATAAAACAAAACAAATGCAAAACATGCAACTGTTCTTCTGAATTTGACTAGGCAGGGAGAAATGGAGGGGAACTCCTGGTTTTCCAAAATGGCTGCCTTAGGGCTAGAACAGATACTGATACTTACATATATTTATATTTTATTCCTGGAGTTTTAAAGAAAACTATTTTGAGGTTTAAAGGGTTGCATCATCTGTCTGCAGCAAAGTTTGTGCCTAACTTTGTGCCTAAACTTTGTGCCTAAAAAAAAATGTCATCGTGCTCTTTCCTTTAAAGAAAGAGGTGGGTGGTCATTTAATCATGTTCAGAAGTGTTTGCTAAACAGGAATATTGGTGGCAGAGAAACTGAGAAAAGAGAAAGCACTATTTATTTTCTTTCCTAAATGAAACTTTTATTATTTGCATGAGAATTCACAAAATATTAAGTGTTGCAGGCACCTCATACGCCACTTTCCCACTCTCTCTGTTCTTTTGAAGTGATTGTAAGTTAAATGCAAAAAAGAGCATTATTGTTATCCTCATTGCTGTACTTGCACACTGTGTGGCAGCGCCTGAAAGGTAGGTGCCTGGCCTTCAGGAATGCTGTTTGAAAGTCAAAGAAAAGCCTGAACTGGATCTATCTAGGATGGTGTGAATGCCTCCTTTGTCATTCCCAGTATCACTGAGAGATTATTTTCCTATTCCTGGAGATACCTTCACACTCTTTGCTATTGCATTAGCAGAACGTGTATGGTATCGTAAAGAGCTCTGAAGTTTGAAGCTCGATGTGGAATAAATGGAAATGGATGGTTTTAAGGTCAATGGTGGGAGGGTCACAGGCTGGAAATGAACAATACTGTCTTAGGAAAAGCCTATGAGATGTCTCGCTTTCTGCGTGTCCTGGATTTCAGCACCTACGTGTAGCCCAGATTAGACAACTGAGTTTATGTATAGGATCGTGGTTGCTTCTGTGACTCTTATTTTCCTTGTCTGGTGGCGGAGATAAATGGCACCTGCTTGAGAAAATAAAACTTGTACCTTCCATCTTTTGTATGAATTATCTCATGTATCTAATTATGATATAAAAACCCAGAATTACAGCAGCAGAATCAGTGTTCTGGCTTTAGTTCATTTTTAAATGGCTGTGAGTACTCAGCTTTGTATTGGATTCAGTGTTAACAGTGACAGTTTCATTTTGAACATGTCTGCCTGACGGGTTTTATAAGACGGTAGGGCTCTCTCTCACAAGGCTGAATATAATTACTGGATCACAAAAGGGGGTCTGGTTGACACCTGGTGCACAACAGAGATTTTGGTATTTGCAGAAGACTATTCACTATCTGTCTGTTTTATGGTGAAAATGTGCATTGTTTTGATCAAACATCCAAGTTACTCTGGGGTGCAGGCACCCAACTCTCATAATTCACAGTTTGAGTTGTTGTGAATCAGAAGAATTGCTTATGAGGTGTTATGTGTTGGTTTTATGTGCTGCCTTCCTAATTATTAGGTCAAATATGTTGTCCCTGTGTCATTAAAACTGTACTGCAAAAATAAACTGGAGTAATTATGGATATAGGATACTTGACTGAGGGACAGTAAATATTGGCTGTGATGAGAAAGGTAAAGAAATTCTGAAGTACAGAGATTTTTCCTAACTATGAGCAATGAAACAGAATCAAGATTCAGCATACCTTTTCCAGGCGTTCTTTAGTAGTGTTACAGTTGAAATTACAGCTCAATTTGTACTCTTAGGATAGTAATATTTTCTACTAGTAAGCAATGCTTTGCCAAAGGACACCAATATGTTTGAAGTGGTGATTGGCACATTGTAGTTTGATTACTCTCAGGCTAGTTTGTCACTTTGGACTTTGTTGTGCCGAATCAAGTAAATAGCTTTCTGACACCTAACACTAATAACGCATACACACAAAAATATAAGAACTGAGGAGGTATGTGTAAGTGAGGAAGGAGTTGATCTGCCCACTGCTGTACCTTCTTCAGCTGTAGCTGCATTCGCTTCTTGAGCAGTCAAGATCTTCAAGAGAGCTTTGGGTTGCTTCTGAATGTGTAGGTGGAGCTCGCTAATACTGATTGGTTTTTTTACTTTTTTCCATTTTTGACATTTTTCATATTTTGATCAAAACGGAGTACTGTCCTGCTCTCACACCATTAAAGGTTGTTTAGCATCACTCAAATTTACTCTGTAAATAATGTGTGAATTTAACAGATGTTTTTTAATTGAATTAGTAAGTTGTTTTGTGTTTTTTTCAATGAATATACTTCCATTCTGACCACTGAAATTGCAAGACTGATCCTTCACCCATGTCATCGTTGTGTATCTCTTTTGCTCCCAGAAAATAAATGGGGGTATCCAAGTCTGTATGCCGGTTTTGTACCTGTATTCTTTGCAGAAAGTGATTATTTCTCACTTACTAAATGATTGACACAAATGTAAAATAATTGTACTAAAGGTACTGAAGATTAATGTATTTTTTTTCTCCCAACCCAAAAAACCTTACCATTTTTCTGGCTTTTTTTGCTCAATCAGCAATGTTTTTTAAAAGAAAAATAGTTTGAAGCAGAATTATGCCTTTGGAATATGTCTCTTTTTCCGTGTAGTTAAATCAGTACTCATTTTAAGTATTTTTTTTTTCCTGTATATTAATTAAGAAGTAAGAATTGGAGTTGAATAAAAATCTAGAATGGAGATGAAAATACAGAACCTGACCCTTTCTTGCCAGCAATCGCTTAATGACCCTAAATTCATGGTATCAGCATTTTCAGCAAATTATTTTAATTAGCTTTAGATTACAAATAACACTTTTGATTTATTGTTGCAGAAATAGAACTGAGGGCATGGGTGGATGCAAAAGCATGGATCTGCAAGCATGGCAGTTATTTTGGCAATCTTATGTATGAAGCTTTCATAGATTGTTCATCTAATCCATAGTAAATGCTTTGACTACCCTAACAGTAAGCGCATCTTTAAATTGAAAAGTTATGTACATTTTGCAATTGTTTACACAGTTCTTAGATTTATTTATGTTTGTTATATTGTCTGCTCTTTTAGTACACGTTTTGTATTCTACTCTTCGTAAATACAATCTGTATGTAGTTGGCTTTGCTCTTTTCTAACCTAAAGGCAGTTCATTAAACAGAAAACTTGTATCAGCTCACAGTCTATGGACCAGGCCATGGTTAAGAATCCCAGTGAGTCAGTGATTTACTCTGCTTGCTCTTGCCTGTGTTCTCGCTTACGCTTTTTTCACTCTCTCATCCCCTCGAGTCTTCCTGTGGAAGCGAAAGGTTCCGTATACTTATTATCTGGCCTTGCTGTGATTTCTTGTTTCTTGTTGGAGCATTGATTATTGTACTCCAGGGTAAGCTGAGCAGAGTCCAATGCTGATTTCATTAGCAAGGGTAGACTATTCAGAATTCAGTGACTAGGGAGCATATGCTTGTGAATTTTAAGTGCATAAAAGTTTGTACAGTAGAATTTTGTCAATGTTTGTGGGAAAGCAGGTTATTCTAAAATATATGCATGTAAGACTTTATTGCTGAAAATTAATGTTTCAACTCAAGGTTGCTTATTCTGAGGTTAGATAACATCTCACCAGACAGAAAATCTAGCTCTGTATTGAGATTTACTATGTCTGGCCTCAGTTCAGTGATCTACATCTAATTGATTCTTTTCCAATTCTTATATTACTCTCTTTATGGTAATATTGGAGAGCTTTCTTCAGCAGCATCTTAAGTGATCTGAACAACATGTATGATATTATTTTCTTCTGTCATCTTTTTCTTGAAGGTCTTTAAGACTTGTGTCCTGAAATCCTGTATTCTGTACAAAAAAGCATTATACACTTAACAGAATTGTTTTACTTTTTAAATTTAATATTTTTCAATTGAAGTACTAATGTAAAATCAGTTTCTCAATGACTCACAGAATTGTGCCTGTATTAACTATTAATAAATGAAGAGTTACTTTTTTAACCAGAATGCAAACTGAAGTTTGAAGAAGTGAAATGACTTCTAAAGACTATTAGGCAAATAGCTTTCTGTTGTATAGCTTAGGCATTCAGCCTTGAATTATACTTCAGCTTTTAACATCGTTAGAGAAATATTGGCTAAATTATATGTGGAGGGCTGGTTTAATAAATTTTTCCCATTCGATATCTGTTATGCAGACAGCATATGTAAATCTTATGAGCTGAAATGGATTCCTAATAACACTGCCTTAGAAGTGGTTTGTTAACTTTGGGACTGATAGTTAAATAATGCTGATGTCCCTCTGTGCTTAGGCAGAGCTCTAAGAGGCTTAATTGTTTAGGTGATATCCGTAAAGCAATTGCACCAACCTGGTTATTAGCTTAATTGGATGATGAGATACTAACTCACTTTCTTCCAATTTGTTTAGGTTTCTGTTAATATTTTTTTTTGCTTAACTTTATTGCTGAAAGGCATAAGAAGGGAAAATTGTCTTCCACAATTATTTTCTGAACATCGTTATTGAGAAGCTGAACTGCAGACAATTTTGTATCACTGAACAGGAAGAAGGTATATTTCTGAAGAAAAGTGTTCTGTGTTATATAGTACAGGCTGTTTGTGGGTCAAGGGTAGAGAGCAGCAGAAGAATGATCAATCTCAAGACTGACTGCATAACACAGTTTGTTTCTCAAACTGTCTTCTTTTAGAGAGCACATGTTTTGAATCACTGTGAAATAAGAGTTTCATCTCACAAAGGCTCTTCCATGGAAGTAACTCAAATGTAGTGGGAAATTCTTATACACAATATTGCTGATACTATCTCCAGTAATTGTTGTGGGGATGCACAAAGCTACTCCTTTTCAGTTATCCCAGTGACTAGCCACAGACTCTTGAGGACGTGTCAAGCTGCTCTACATCTCAGTGCCTCTGAGGCAGCAGCCTTGGCTGGTCTTCCTGTGGTTGGGTAGGAGCCTGATGTCCCTATCCTCAAACTCCTTGTTATTGTGTCTTCTGGAATATGATAGTTTAGGTGGGTTAACCTGTAGGTTGTATTGGTGAGGGTGGCAGAAACCTCAGGCTTACTGCATCATATTCTTCATCTGCCTTCAGATCTTAATGCTGTTTTTTTAAAAAAAAAAAAAGGAAAAATAGAAAAATCAGGGAGGAGGAGGTCAGTCCCATTTCAGTGGTTGACTTGAACACAGCTCTGATTTCTAGGCACTTAAAGTTTATATTCGAGAGGAATAGGAGAATTTCCTTCTCCTTACGGAAATGGCTGGAGAAAACTGTTCTTAGGCTTCACCTCAATTTCTCTCTGAACTTTGGCAAAAGAAAAAGAAAAGTGACTGCTCAAAAATACCTTAGAGGGAATTTGAATTACTGCAGTGCATTGGTTTTTTGTGGTGTTAAATTGCAAGTCTTCAAGATTGGTTAGGCTTCATAGGACAAGTCAGAGTAGCAGTATTCTTCATTCAGAAAGTGTCAAGTTGCATTAAGCACTATAGAATCTCCTGCTATAGTGTAAGGAGCTGCTGTGGTGTAAGTATTTATTTCAGTAGTAGAGAGTTTCTGCAGGGACTGAGCATCTCCTGTTCTTTAGTTTATCAAATAATTGTGAGAATAAGTACTTTTTTTTAAATTACAATATTGTAATTTCATCATACTATGAATATCTGTTTTCATATAACGTGAAGCTGCATTCCAATCCCCACTGTCTATGTATCTTTGACAGATTATTTAAGTAAATTTTCAGGGAATTAATTTTTAATGTTTGTTTTGTGTATTAACAGATATATGAAAACTTCTGTGCATATTCATACTGAGTTTATAACAGATATTCTGAGCCTTGTTCTGTTCAGCTGTTTGCCTGCACTGAATCACATATATATGCCCAACACAGTGGTTAGGAGGTGGGGAGATAGGCAGGAATAGACCTTAGGCTGTCTGCAATGTAGCTTTTAACTTTTTTGATACTGGTGTTCAGAGCTTGGCTGGTTGCTGCCAAGCCTGCACCTGCAGTGCTGCTTGATTGAAACTCTGCATGTATTCCTCTTAGTAAGAACAAATAAATAATATCTTCTGTTATTTACCAAACACCAGGATTACTTCAAAACCACAAGCAGCAGTCCTTCTTCTGTGCTAATATTCTGTTATTTTTATCTAATGCAACAGGATTCTCAGGCTTAATTCCTCAACAGAAATAGAATTCTCTATACTCTATCTGAGGTTTGTCTTGCTATTTGGAACCCTTGCTCAAAATGCATATCTGGTGCTTTGATTATGTATTGCCGCATAACAGTGATTGATTCAAGTAATTTACATGGAAGCATTCATGGTGTTTCTGAGCAAGGGAAAAATCACAGAAGCACATGGCAATTAATTATGTTGCTTAACAATAAATGTCAAGTTAAAGCTTTTTTTAAAAAAGATGAATGATATACTTAAGGAAACCAAAATTATATTTCTATGCTTTGAAATGTTTTACACACTGTGTATTAGAACGTTGAAGGTTTTAGCACTCTTAGACATCGGTGGAGGTGCTGACAGGTTACAGATGCTACAAGGCAGGCTTTTGTAACTGCTGTCTGCTTAGTGCTTGCAAAAGGAACTCCTTTAGTGTAACATGCCGTTAAACTGAGCTCATTTACTTGTATGCAAGGACGTTTGCATGCAGGCGCACTTAGAACCTAGAGCATGAGGACTGGTGATCCTGGGTTGGTGAATTTTTGCATGTAAACAGGATTTGCATTTGAATTTGTGTTTTATATCACAGCTTGATTATACATCCCATTTTAATAATGTTGAAAGAATGTCAGTAAGAGACTTCAGAATGCCACTCCTATGATTATATGTTCCAATTTTAAGTTAATTAAAAATGTCTCTCTTTTTTCTGCTTTATCAATATTTAGTAAAAGACTTGGATTTTTTTCCTCACTTAATAGTGCGTGCATTTCTATAACGAATAGTTACACCTTCCAAATTATATTCAATAATGTGTTTAATAAAAGCCTGTCGTATTGCATACTCCTGTGGGAGAGTGTTGGAGGAGAAACTGAACTTCAGTGTTCATCATATTCCTATTCTGCAGTAAATATATTTCTATGTTCCTATACTGCAGAGTGAAATGTGAGGTGCAGAATTCTCCAGCCTGCATCCGAATAGATCCATACTCGCTACAGGATATTGTTTGCTCCCAGACAAAAAAAAACCAAACAAACAGTAGCTTAGTTCTTTTTAACAATTAAAAAAAAAAAAAAAAGTTATTTTGAATAAGGAACAGTTTTTCAATCCAGTTTGGCGTCCAACTTCAGCAGTTGTACTGGTGCAATTCTAAGTTATTTCGAGGATGATTCTGGTACATATTCAACACGTGAACTTCTAGATATATTTCTTATTTTGATGTAGCATGATAGGGGCCTGTCTTGCTGCTACTGTGTAAAGCAGCAAAATGTCCTTTACACTGCTGCTATATTGGTGTACTTTCTCCTTTTTTTTTTTTCTTGTCAGATTTATAGGCATTATCTCCATCAAATTGTGTTCTGCTATAATTTTTTCAATCCATTAATTTGAAGAAAATAAAGAAATAAGGTGATTTTAGTGCGGTAAATTAGCTAAAGCATTATAATATAATTGCCCTGTGTGTTAAGAGTATTTTTTCTGTTGCCTAGCAATGATATTTACCATGAGGTTCACCATGTGCTTAAAATTCCATTGTTAACATCTGTTCACAGAGGTTTATAACTTGAACAAAAATCATTACTTATAATACAATCCAGGAAATTCTTGTTATGGGGTCACTTACTAAGCAAGGTTGAGACAGATAACTCTTGAGGCAGATATGTTCAACTTTCTGTACCTTTTCTCCCATTTTACAAAGTGAATTTTGAAAGCAGCTTATTCAGTCATCCCTGGTAAAGGTGGTGAGGGTTGTGTTTTTTTGTTGTTGTGTTGGCTTTTTTTGGTTTTTTTTCTGTTTGTTTGAACTATTTTGCAATATTCTTTGAGGTGATGCTTGAAGCTGAGCTTATGTAGTAAAGAACTAGAAACTGGAATCTAAGTTTTTCTACAACCATAACTGGTTTTTGCATACTAGGTAAGAGACTTGAATAATAGTAGGGATGGACAGTTGCATGTGTTTCAGGACTGCATCTTGCTGCAAGGCAGAAAGCAAAAAATGAGTTTATTTGAAATTTCTACAGAAGGATTTAAGGAAGGAGAACACGATGAGTGGACTGGTAAATTTGGGCTTAACAAAAGATGCCAGGATCATGCATTATAAAGACACAAGGGAAAAAGGTCATTTTGATGTAAACCTTTGTATGAACTAAACACTCACTACTTTATTGTTACAAAATAGATGTGATTATCATGAAGGCTCTATTCTTGTATATTTAAATATACACTTTTTTATGGCAGTTGTGTTTAGCTGAAGTTCTTAAAGGAATTTGACTTTTCTCTTGCTGTAAGCTATTGCTGTTCTATAGCATCTGTATCAGTAATGCTTCAATTTGTCACATTTGTAATGGTTAATTTTTAACTAAGAAACATAGAAATTTGAAGTTCATGCCTTCATGTGAGCAAAGTTAATTTTATCTGGAAAAGGAGACATCTTCAAGCACTGGTATGTAATTAATATTGCTAATTACAAAACAAGATAAAAATAAGTAAAAATGATAGATATTTAAAATAATCTAGCTTCTGTATCTCATGCTTATGTTTAGGGTGTACAGTTTTGCACATAAGTGAGATTCTTCCTTGGAATTATAATCTTGATATGATTATGAATGTTAATTACTTAAGAAATCTGCTCAGCGTGTGTCGTTTTCACTGACAAAATATTTATAGTATTATAATATAAATCAATACCAAATGTAAAAAAGCATATGCAGTGTTTGCTGTAGTTAAAAAAGTAGCATTTCCTGGTTAGCTAGAAATGATCTTTAGTACTATTTAGTGTTCCTGCAGTGTTTGTAACGAGGAATGGGAGGAGGGCCTGATATCAATTCAGAGTCCCTAATTTAGATGCCGAAAGTAAGATTTGGTAACTCACCTTACCCATCCATCTTTTCTAGGAAGCGCTTTGAAATCTTCTGTCTTTATCAGTCAGCCCTGTACCATTCTGTTTATTGCTGGACTGCTACACTGTATTAGTGGGCTGGATTTAGCATCATTTGTGCTTCCCCAGCATCTTCATCTGTACAAAGACTCGATGAACATTCCCTTGAGATAGTCTGACACTCCGGAACAATAACTGGTGACAGGCAAAAATGGCAATTGCTTTTGCTGTTCAGTTGACACTAAGGAAATGTGCAAAATAAAAGAGAAGATAAAGTTCTATTTTTGTTTGTCATTTCCTTATTTAGTAGAGGCCATAGACTGCATCTGTAGTTTGAATCAGATACAGCATCTGATCACACTGTCTGTGTGGAGAAGAAGAGTTAGGGGAGACATTTATGCATCTTCACTCTTTTTAATGTGGCTATGATTTCTAAAGCTTCTTTACTGCAGAGACAAAAGACCTCATATCACTATTGCTGGCTAGAAAGAGTGCACTGGTATTAACCTACCCCATGTCAGAGTCAAATCATGGGTCTCTTGAGGCTTAGTTAGCCACTGGGAAATGTTTATGCAAAACATAGCTTGGCTTTACATAATATGGGCTGGTACTATTTCCTTTCCTGGGTTAGGAGGGGCTGCATTGCTCAACAGCTCCGCTGCACTGGAGCTCAGAGAATGTGCATTGAAGTACCCAGCATTTCAAGGAGAGTTATTTAGCTCACTGGGAAGTCTGTACTGGTCAACAATATAAATAATCACAGCAATTCCAGAATTTGAGTCTAGGACCTTTCGTCACTTTCATTTGATGCCCTGTTATTCTTAATTTATTCTGTTTTGTGTACATTGTAGATCTGTGTATTATACCCATTGACTCTAATTTAACAAATCACTTTTTTAATAAACAGCTCTTTTTCATAGTAAATAGCAGCACATTCAGTACCGATAGTTCTCCATGCATGAATAACCTCACAGAAACAACCAAAAAAGGATTGATGAGGAGATTATACATAATTTCAAAGGATTGATAAGTAGTAAGCAAAATTAGTCAAAAATTAATAGAAACAGTTCCTAAGCAATATTTGTTACACAACAAATGACATTGTCTCAGTATCATTCTTTGTGGTGTCCTTCGGTTTACCTGTTCTACATAGCGTGTTTTATTTCAGTCTTTGTGTCCTTTAGAGTGCCTTAAATAAAAACCCTTCAAAACTCCAACATGTATTTTATTGTTTTCTTCTAGGTTGACTGGGGTCAACTGGACTATTTGGTAATTGATATGCCACCTGGGACTGGAGATGTACAGCTGTCAATCTCGCAGAATATTCCAATTGCAGGTATGTGCATCATTTGACTGTTTCTGAGATCTGAAATTAAGTCTGGTAGCGTTAGAGAAGTCATTTTTTAATAATGATGGTAAAAATTCTATTATTGTTTTTATAACACACTGAGTAACTATTGTGTCAGTAGTTTAGTGATAGGGAAAAAGTACTGCCAGGGATTTTTAGCATGTCTGTATTGAGATTGTGTTGCATTCTTTTGAGCTAAGTTTCATAAAGATTGAGAAGTCAACAATTTTAGTATTCTGGAAAGAAAGGCAGGTATGCTGAAGACTGTTAAGGCTAATACAGAAAAGTAGTTCCTTTGTCTCTAGCTGCTACATACTAATGTTAATACAATAAAATTGTTTTTCTTCATGATTGCTTTTTAATTAGAAGCTGGCAATGCTGTTAATGCACGCACAGCATGTATTCAGTTAAACTGTGCAGCACTGTAATGCACTGATGCATTAATTTTCCTCTTGTGTTATGAATTTGAATTTTTGTAGGTGCTATGAACTTTGACAAATCGGTCTTGAGATATATAGATCGCCTTCTAATCCCATCGGCTTAAGCAGGAGTTAGAAATACTGCTTGTGAAAGGATCTGCTTAGCATCTCATGAGATCTAATAGAGTGTAATGGTCTTACCTGTCTGATGTACTTCAACAAAAGCAATTGCTAGTAACCTGTCTAATGAATGTTAGGAACTTAGTGGGATGAAGGGAGTCATTTTAAAATCAGATAAATAGTATATTTACCTTGTAAGGTGCAGTCTTGTGTGGTAATGATAGTTACTCATATATCTACAAGCCTGAATGCCTGAAAAAGTTAAATCTAGTGCTAAAGCTATGTGGTGGTATCTCACAAATATCCATGATGTCAAGTTTAGGAAAACCTAATTGTTTTGACATATATGAAACTCAAATGTTAATCCAGTTGCAATGCTGTTGCCCCAAAATATTAATTATCTCAGGGGGTTTACTCTGCTCTCTGTGATTGTGTTGAGTGGTGAAAGGTTACAAATCAACAGAATTGTGACAAAGGATTTAATGATTTTTTTCCCTTAAGAAGTATGAGTCTTCTATTGCTCTTGCTTATCTATGACCTCAAATATATGATGAGATGAAAACCAGGAGTCAAGCCCATTTTCTCAAATAAAGAATCATAGGATATCATGAGTTGGAAGGGACCCACAGACATTGTTGAGACCAACTCTTGGTATTGGAACTTAATGCATGTTGCACACAGGTCAGTACAAAAGTAATGCCTCCTATTTATTTCCATGGAAACTACAACAGCTACAAAGATCATCACAATGACATTACTTGATAGAGTAGATTTTCAGCTACCAAAGACTATTCTTCAACAGTCACCACCATTAGATATGCATTTTTGCCAGCCGTGAACATTTTTGCCTGCATGCCACACTCATACAGATCTGCACTAGAGGAGGTGACCTGCTGTTGCCAGTGCATAAATGCACCACCAACTGCTTTGCTGTGCTCACATTCACTGCTTGGTCTCCATAAACATTCAGGAAGCATTGACAAGAATGTCAGTGGCTGCAGTTTCTTCCTCATGAAGGAATTCAGTTCCACACCTTTTCTTCACAGGCACTTCCATGTTAGATGCCATTTTGTCAGAGTGCCCCCAACTTCTACTGCCATCCAATTAAAATTTGCCTGTGATGTCATCAGCCAGCATAATAATGTAGGCATTGCTTTTGGAGTAATGGTAGCAGATCAGGAGGGCTTTTTACTACCAAGGTTTTTAGCAATGATGTGTAGTATAACAGTGGCACGAAGTTTTTGGTAAGGTAGAATTTCACGTTAAATCTTGTATATAAAGGCAGTAAAACTATGAAATCCAAGAGGTGTAGATTATGAGTGGTTTTAATATATGGTGTTATATTGTTAATTGCTTTTCGCTCACTTAAAGAGATCAATAGATTCTTGATCTTCTTGAGATTTTGTGCCATTTTCCCCCAGAATACTATACTACCTTCAGAAGTGTCACTGGTTGTGGTGCTTCTGCACTGTCCTCTCTTATGGAAGAATGGTGTTAGAACGCACTTTAGTCCTGCATTTCCTAGTTTTCTAAGTTGCATTGAAGTATGTTTATGGAAGATCACAAGTTATTTCTAATTGATATACTGCATCAGTAAATGGAAGCCTTAATTTAGATAGATTTTTTTTCCTAATGTGGCTTCTCAGAATGTAACAGATGTTTAAAAAAGATTTTTTTTGCTAATAGCAATGTTCTTATTTTTGTGTGGGTGTAACAAATTGAAGAACTAAGAGTAAATATTTATTCATTTTTTATTCAGTATTTGAATAAGTTTTCAGTTAAATATGGTTGTCATAAGTATGTGGTTTTCATACCTTTTCAATTTTGAAGTAAGTCAAAATAGACAAGATGTTGAATTAAGATAAAGGGAACTACTTAAAACCAAGAACAAGCAGTACAGATTCTCTTTATATGCCATAAGGGAGATAAATTCCTTTCCCATGCCTCTTCAAACTATTAAGTATAGGTTTGTTTTTTTTAATTTTTAAGACTGATTTTTTTTTTTTTACAACCTCCTAGCTGAAGATTGCAACTACCACAGTTGCTCAGTTCATCTTCTTATTACTTCTATCTGAACTTCGTAAAATTCAAAATAATGCCATCAGTTTACATTTGCATTTCAGTTTGGTTGGAGTAGTACAGCATGTTAGTTGAGGTCAACTCTTGTAGTGTAAACATAAGTCTATTGTGTTTTTGAATAAGATAGACATCGCAGACAGTGTTTAAGATTTATAAATCCATGTGTTCTAACATGGATTGCAATTTAGCAACTTACATAGAATTTCCACTGTTGTGGGTATTTTTCATTCTTTTTGGAAGGGCTTCTTTTTTTGTATTACTAATTTGACTATACTTTTTTTTTTTTTATTCTGGTTAATTGGTTGCTGTGTATTCAAGGCTCCGCAGCCTTGTTTAGCATACCTTTATTTCCTTCAGCATTGTTGCTTTCAACCCTTCTTTCAAGGGTTCAGAAGATAGTGTCACAAATCTCAATGCTGATGTCTTTAGAGCAGCTTGCAGGATTCTGCTGGTTTTTTGTGAGCTCCATCTTCATTTGCAATTCATGTTTCCAAACAGTTTGCTGTCTTTATTTTATTTATTTTTCAGTTTTACAGAAAGTAGTTATTGTGCCATTCTGTTTCCGCTTCAGTTTTCTTGTTCTTTGTTATTCCTTTGAGAATACTTGGACAGTCATGGTATTAGCAGCGTAATTTCTCTTTCCTCAGAAACAGTGCATATATCCTAGCTAAGTACATTCAAAAGTGCATTATCTAGTTTGCATGAAAGTTGTACTTTGATTTGCATGCATGCATATGTGAGATACAGTATTTGCATTATGTTTTCAGTACTTATCTATGGCTTCCTAGGGACAGACAGTGTAGAAAAAAAATATTTTCTCTAAATAAATTTACAGAACCTGCATGAATTTTTTTGCCAGTTACTTGACCAAGTTTTTTCTGTGGGTGTGACAAAGAGCAGTGGCAAAGGGGAGGGTTGTTCAGATGTGACGTGTAAATCTATAGCATTGCAACACTGGTCAATAAGAGATGAACCTATGGGAAGTGTGATAGGGTACTGAGTCTTAATGTTAGAATAACTTTTTATCCTGCATCACAGCTCCTGATATCTTCTTGGTTTGCAGAAAGATTAAAGGAATACATAATACCACAAAATATGTATTCTAATTCTGATCATAGTTAAAGAGAATATCAGCCTCACACAATTTCAGTTGAAATGGCAGCTTTGTGTGTGCAGTTATTCTTTAAAATATGACAACCAAGGTAACTATTGTGATTTTTTTTGTTGTTTTATTATTCTTAGTAACCTTACAAGCAGACATCTTATTTAGCATACTGTTCATTAATCACCTGTAGCTTTTCTCATGCTTGCATTCATTTTTCAACTAACTAGCAGATGAGAAATGATTACTTAGAATGGTAGATATTTTTGTTTCACTCCAGCTTCTTTCTTCTGATGCCAGTCTGTTTTCCACATAGAAATCCTAGATCAGCTTGGACAGAAATGCTTTGTTTGTGACCTATTGCTACTTAATGTATGGGTAGGAGAAAGTACCTGCCTGTTGTAAAAGGGTTCCTGTGCCCTGTTGGCACAAGCACTTCTTCCTCCTTCAGAAACTAAATTGTGGAAGCTGTTAACTGTGTTAGTCTGTCTGTTGCCTATTCTTTATTAATGTTAAAGTGAAGTTAGCGTTAGTCAAATGTGACAGCTTGACAGCTTTAGAGATGACACTGTCTCAGTTGATATCTGACTTCGGGTTAATACTGAAATTGTCATTTCATTTGCTAAACTTTGTCATATGACATTTTTCTACGGACCTCAAGATGCCATGGCAGTGAAAGCCATTAGAAATATGCACCTGGTCAGTAGGAAGTGGGCTGAGGCAATCCAAGAATTTCACATCTTGCTGAACAGTCTTTTACTTGATACAGTGGTGAATTAATACAGGAGACCTAAAGGTAAAACGTATTGTTTTATTTTAGTGCATTTAATTTTGCAATCTTTCAAAAGTAACATTTTTTTCTCCACACAACATAAGCATATGTTATTATAACAAGCTTATAAGCTTTAAAAAGGCGGCTATTGGAAAATTAGAGAAGATTATTCATGAAGATAAGCAAAGTGAAAAGCAGTGTGAATGCCATTTTGTTTTGTTTCAAGTTCCATAAAAAAGAAGCGTTGTCATTGCTAGCCATACAGGGAATGACATCCATCACCTTTTACATTTTAAATCTATACAACAGACAGATCCCATCATCTTTTTGTTGCTTTCTCCTGAAAATTGTGTAGTTTTCCTAGTGACTGCATTTTTCACCAACACACAGATCTCAATCAACTCCTGAATGTTGTCTTTGGATTTTTACTGAATGTTTACCAAAGGAATTTTATGTCAAAAAGGAATTCTCAGAAAATTGTGATAAATAGGATTTTTGACTGATTAAAAAATATATATTTTTTTACTAATTAAACTTTAAAAGTCATAGCAATATTTTTTTGTTCAAAAGTGTAAATTGAGAAAGGAATGGGTAGAGGTATATTACCAACTTGAACACCAGTTGTTTTCATTAATTCTGAAAGCATGTGATTAACCATTAACCATTATGTGCCAAACTGCTGAACCAAACTTCATATTTACTGCAGTGCCAGGAGTGCAGCCTTGTAGGCAGCTGTGTTATAGCAGTGCGTGCCTCTGTGGTGGTTTCACAATGACAGCCAACTGCACTCACTGCAGTGCACCCCCCCCCCCCCCCCCCCATTTCTCCCTCCTAAAGAAACAGAGGGAGAAAATACCATGGAAAATGGTTCAAGAGTGGAGAGTATGTAGAGGTTGCTCACCAATTACTGTCATGGGCAAAACATACTCAACACTGGGAGATAGATAGAATTATTGCCTATTACTAACAGGCTAGAACAGTGAAAAACAAAAAGCATGCTAAAATCACTTTCCTCTATAATCCATCCTCTTCCACCTCCTTCCCCCTAGTGGTACATGGTAAAAGAGGAGTAGGGGGCTGTGATTAGTCCATAATGCTTCATCTCTGCTGTTTCTCCATGGTCTTTCTGTCCCTGCTTCAGCCTGAGGTGCCTCCTATGGGATCATGTCCCTGAACTGATCCTGCATAGGATTCCCAGAGGCTGTGGGTTTTTCAAGTACTGCTCCTTACCATAGGGCCCATCCTTCAGGAGTGGACTGCTGCAGCACAGATCCCCACGGGCAGCAGCTCCCCCAGCCCTCCTGCCCCACTGCAGACTCCTTTCTAGGGCTGCAGCTCCAGCCTGGGACTGCTCCTGCAGATGCTCTCCATGGGCTGTACTTCCTCCAGACTATCTACTGCAATGCTGTGGGCTCCACTATGGTTGCACATGGAAATCTCTGCATGGTGCCCACGGGCTACAGGTGGATAACCTGTTCCTCCATGGGCCTCTCCTGTGCAGGAAGGAACTTCTGCTCTGTGCCTGCCTGGAACACCTCCTGCCCTACTTCTCAGCTGACCTTCGTGGCTGCAGGGCTGTTTCTGTCACATTTTCTCACCCACATTAGTTTCTCCCTTTCTCAAATCTGCTGTGCCAGAGGCACACCCAGTGTTGCTCATTGCTCAGCTCTGTCAGTGGCAAGTCCCTTTGGGAGCAGCTGGCTCTGATATGACTTGGGGCAGTGCTGGACTCTGCTCACAGGAGCACCCCTGCAAATCCCCTGACATCAAAACTTTGCTATGTAAACCCCGTACAGACAGAACTGGATCCTGCCTTACCATGTAATAATGTACAAGAACAGGAAGTTCCAGTTAATAAACAGAGTGTCAGTTCAGAAAGAAGCATTAAAAAAAAGGGGGGAGAAAGAAAGATTTTCAAATAATTTTAAAAAGAAAACAATGTTGATGATCTTAAAAAAAAAAAAAAAAAAAAGTTATTGGTGGTATTAGCAGAAAAAAGAATTGTGAGAAAAAGGAGCCATCTTATATTAATCAAAAATGCAATCTGAGTAGGTATGACACCATTTTCCTTTCTTTCCTGAAGAGAGATGATCAAAAAAAACTCCAACCAGAGCAGCCATGCAAGTTGTATGTAGCATATACTTTGATGGGAGGTGTATCTGTATTCTGTCACTGCTCTTTGTGCAAGTGTCTATTTGCCCCTTCTTGAAAATCTTTCTTTGATGCAAATCATAGTTGCAAGGCATCTGATCTTCTTTCCTTTTAGTCTAACAATGATGCACAATGTTTTTCTCTATTTTTGAGCTTTCTTTCCACTTTTATGTAGGAAGTGCATTGTTCATTTCTATGGTAAATTTTTGAAGATTCTTTGTGGAAGTCATCTCGATTTTTGATGATGGTAAATTTTACTTCATCTGTTTTTGAATGGCAAATATTTTTAGTATCACATTTTTATACTTTTTTTAGGTGATCTTGGAGATGTGGTCTTTCATGATACATTCTGATATTTTAAATAACTGCAGGAAAGCAAAAAGACATAAATTTAGGATGGATTAAAAGAGAACAGCAAAAAACCCTCAATCACAACATTGAGAATTTAGAGATTGATGATTGTATTCATGTAACTGTAGATTGTATAATAAAATAGTTTGTTATTGTTGTCAAAAAATTGTAGTTGACAGATGTAAGCTGGAAGTGGGACACAGCCAGGATCCAGCCTTCAGGACCGTTCTGAGCTGAGTTATGAGTCTCAAGGATCCGTTAAAGGAAAGTCATGCTGATGATTCTCTCACGTTACTAGTTGCAATGAGAGTGTTACATGCAAAAGCTGAAGGAACTCCTTTATGCAGTTCACTCAAGGAAATGGACATGTTTTCAGTGTTAGCACAACTTCAAGCATTACCAACTGAAATCTTAGCAAAAACTAAAATCTTTGTTATTGCAATAGCTTGTTCTGCATCTTCAAGTGTAAACTGTATGCTGTAATTGTAGGCATGTTTTATCAATGAAATAACAAGAAATTGAACGGAAAGCAAAAGGGCCTCTGAAGATCTGCAGTAGAGATGATTCGGGTTCATTAGGCTATTTATAACTTGCAGGTCTTGCCTGGAAGTTTAAAATTGATGCAGTGGAAGAGGTAACAAAAGCTACAAAAAATAAATGAGTATTGTAGTCAGATCAGACTGGGCAGCTTGCGGATGTGCCTCTGCAAGAGTGTTCAGTGCCTCTGTATTAACTGGCGTGATTGTTAGAGAGATGTAGTATAACTTTCTGTATCTTTTTCCCCTCAGAACTCTCTCAGTCTTCCTAGACTGTTGCTTCTCACTGCACAGGTTTTCTGGTTGATGTTATTTACTGAGCTAGTGAAAATCAGGGTGATATCATCTGGACGTAATGTAATATTGGTGGGGGAAGTCGTAGCCTGGTTATGAGTTCTGCATTTGTAAATACTGGAGGGGGGGAGGGGGAAACAACACAAGGAATATATTTGAGAGTGGTTCTTCTCATCCTAAGGTAGATCTTGTAAACTTAGCTATTTTTCAGACTTGCCTGGTTTTTTTCCACTTCCTTGAAAGAAAGCCCATGGGGTTTGCTTAGGTTCAAGTAGACTATTTCAAAGGGTTAGTGAGATACCACCTTGTGCCTTGTAACCCAAGGTGTGTAATGCAAACTACAATGACATGCTGAATAGATGTTCTCTATATCCAGAACTTTGAAGCTTTGTCAGCATTCCTAATTTCCTAAGCACCAGTCCACCAGTGAGGCGAGTACCAGTGTTGTGTGAGCACACATTTCTTTTACTGGGTTTAAGCACTTGAGGTTTAAGGAAAAAGGCAAACATCAGTCTTATAGACGCACTGTTCATTCTGTCTCCCTATTATGCGTGCTAAGTATTCAAAATAGAGTTAGCATAGTTCTTATTAATGCAAAGTGCATCAGCTTTTTGCCAGCTGAAATATGATGAAGTTACAAAAATAAATGAAATGCACGAATAAGTAGATATGTCAGTTAAACATAAATGTGTTTAAGGTAGATATCCTTAGTATGCTTAAGGCATAGAAATTATTCTCCATGCAACTGCTAACATAGAATTTGTAGTATGTTTTAATGTGAAATGTGATAACATTATAGTTTCTGCAACCTCTCTGTTCGATTTGTCAGCCTTCATTTGCTTCCTTCAGTCAAGCTTGTGTAAACATTGCACATATTGCTTCAAGAGACCTACTGTGTGTGTGAATTCAGTCATATTTCATTACTTTGTTGATCAAAATAACTCTTGACTGTTTGATATTCCTATTAAACATGTAGAACAGAAACAGCAAGGGAAGTTGTGTTCTTTCTTGCTCATCATTTGAATTGCTTTCCAAATTAAACATGCAAATTTATTCAGTGAAGGGGAGCACCAAGGAAAATCTCTCTGCCATATTCTGTTGCTGGTGGAGGAAATAATACTGCTAAGTATTTGAATTCTTGAACTTCAGGTAGAGTTTGCTCGGCTAGCAGTTGTACCAAGGAGAGAGAAAGTATGATTAAAATGTCTTGGTGTAAGTCAGTACAAGCTGGTTGTGCTGTTTTAGTCTGTATGTGAAACACAGATTTCTGACCATGAAGTTTCTGGATCTTCTCCCTAATCAGTAATTACTCTGTGAGTTTTTGATGGGTTATCCAAGGATTTAGATATTGATAATAGGAGTGGAGGCCTTTGAAGTCCCTTCCAGTCCTGTGTTTTTTTGGTTTTTTTGAATGAGTTTCAGTTGATTGTAAAGAAGTAATCACTCACCAAACAGGTATTTCATAAATAGTTCAAAACACTCATCAAATTCTGCAAGTCAGTAAATCTCTGGTGGCTGCAATATAAACTTTTTAAACTTGTATCATGTTTACAGCTTATTTTAAGAATTTAATCCTTACTAAATTATATATGAATGGAGTCTAGAGCAGAAGCTACTGAAGAACTGAAGTGTACTTCCACTTTCCCAAATTAGCATGCTCAAAACTGAGACAGGATTACCTCTAATAAGAAGTAGTAAATGAAATCAGTAACTTACTGTGAAAGTTAATTTTGTTATGATTAGAATTGGTGAGTAGCACTTCCTTGAGACCACCTTTAATTTACATTTTATTTCAAGAAATTTAAATTGAGAGATGTCCTTTATCTTCCATGTTATTGTGAAGTAAATCACTTAGTGATGATTCTGTTAAGTTGTTAGAGCCTCAGAAAAGTGCTTTAGAGCCAGAGGACAAATCCTAATGAAATTACAGTAATTCAGAATAACCTTCTTTAAACTGCTTATGGAAGTGTCAGATTCTTGAGTAACATTATCAGTCTGATTAGTGAATGCTGTTCTCTGCTTTCTTAAGCCACTGGCAGTCTCAGTGAGGCTTTGTACTACTGCTGTTACAGTTACCTCAGTGGCTATCAGATGAAGCACTGTGATGTTGCCTCTTTTTCAAAGATGTTCTGTCCTCAGTGTCAACGGGGAATGATTTCAGATTTCTTTATTCTTACAAACTGGAGTAACAACTTAAAAAAAAAAATATATATATATATATATATATATATATATGTGTGTGTGTGTGTGTGTGTGTGTGTGTGTATATAGTGTATGTATGTATATATATATACACATATATATAGTACTTTTATATATATATATATATTTTATATATAAAAATATAATTATATATATATATGCATAATCACTTTCAGAGTGAAAAGAAAAATAGAAGAAACCTATATCATGTCAGCACAAGCAGATTCTTGGTTGTGTAGACTTTAATTCTATGGAAAAAATGTGCAGGCTGTCTACAAGCCTAGTTTTATGTACTCGTGTATCTCAGAAGTCTGTTCTTTTTTATACAGAGAGTTGGTATTCATGACAGCCTAAAGTCTGTGAAATGCCAATGGATCATTTCATCTTGTTAGTTTCTCCCTTTGGGTGAGGTTCTCTAGCAAGAAAATTTGTTAATAAAAAACACCTTTCACATAGACTGCCTGTGGTTATAGTGGATGTTTTCATTGTTCATAACCTCTGTACTTCATGCCATTCATTTGAGTTGTTAAAAAATATTGGACCAGAAAATGGGGAATTAAGTTTTGCTGGCTGCCTGTTAACTGCTACATGGAGATCCAGGGAATGCTGAACATTTTTGTCTACAAAAAAGTAGACAAAAGCCTGTTGTATGGGACAGCTAACATGCATGTATACACATTCAACATAAAATTCTAGTTTCCTGGTTTTGTCTGAGAAGACAGCTATAAGAAGCTTTTTGTCTAAGTATTGAAAGATCTTCATTTTACAGTTTTTTTTTAACAACAACAAAAAAATCATTTAAAAGATTCAAGGCCGTTGAGTCTAAGCTACTAGTTCGTAGACTACATTCGAGCTAGGTTGCGTTCATTTTGTGGAATAACTCTATATTTCAGTGTTGGCAGTGAAATGTAACTGTACCCTTCATTGAAAAGACCAGCTTAAGTGTGGATGTAGCTGAAAGGATTCCATGTTATTCTTTGCTGTGTCACTGGAAGCAGGTCAGCTTAGGAAAAACAGCAAATTATTTGCATTCCAGAGTTTTAGAGAACAATAGGAAATTGTTTGCTTAATGTGTTACATACGCTGTTCAGTTTTTGGACTTAAGTCTGATATTACGTAAGGCAGAGAGAGGCAGCTTTTCAGGAGTGAAACACCAGATTGTATTTTCCTTTTAACTAGAGGTTAAGCACACTGGTCGAAAACATTCACATGTGCTGTTAGACAGTGTTTGGAAACGGCTGACTGTCACGCAGGAGAGATGCCGTCAGTCAGCACATGGATTGCAAGGGGCATCCGTACTACTGTGTTTCCTATCCCAGTGCTTTGTGAACTGGGAGGGCTCTTAAGATGGTAGGGCTCCCACTGCGAAGTCCCATGCATCTGTGATGTTGTGCCTCTGAAAAGCTACTCACATCCATTCTATCATCTGTTCATGGTCATATGGCAGCTAGGTCAGTTTTCTCATTTACAAAACATAAGTGGTTTCTACATAGAAAAATATAGGGTGAAAATGTCTTAAGTTATTTTTATCACTCCGCATCATATCTCGTGCAGTTTTGGTTGCTGCATTATAAAGAAACAGGATAATTTTCTTTCTTAAAGTGGGGGGAAAAAAAAAGCACCAAAAAACTGCTAAATATTTTGACTATTTATGAATCATAATTTAAACTAATGATATTTCATATTTCTTTTCTCAGGAGCTGTAATCATCTCTACTCCACAAGACGTGGCTTTGTTGGATGCACGCAAAGGAACTGAAATGTTTAGAAAAGTCCATGTACCTGTAAGCATCTACATTAAAAAATACCAGTAGATTAAAAAAAAATAATAATAATTCCAAAAATCTGAAAATTTTCTCTATTTGTGGTAGATGAGCAATCCACTGGGATTGCTTGAATGTCGAAAATTCTTGTTTTTTTTTTAAAAAAAAAGGATTAGAATCTGCCTTATATCTCTGTCAGAAGCTTTCTTTAGCAGAAGGAAAAGAATTTCTCAAGTAATAATAATATTAAATTTAGTTTCAATCTATTTAATCACCTGGAATGGATCAGAATGCTAACCAGCTAAATAGAGTACTTTATAAAGTAATCTCTTCTTTCCAAATGTACTGTATTTCTATATCCTCATTATGTATTCTCAAGAATTGTTAGAGCTCTAACCTAAAATTCTGTTAGAGGAAAATCATACATCTCTACAATTTAAGAAGGAAGTTTAAGTTCTGGGGGAGTCATGCGTTTACCTAATCGTCACTTTGCCATTTGAAGGGCTCCATGACTGTCACTGAAAGAAGAAGTCCATTGTTTTCACTTTTTTTCATGAGGCTTAGAGCTTATGTGGTAGCTTGTTTGTTTGGGAAATGCAGAGTTCAGTATTATCCCCAATATTCATATGGATTGCAATGGAGCAAATATTAGAATTAATGTTCTACATTTAAACTGAATGATAGAATCATAGAATTAGACCAGGTTGCCCAGTGCCCCATCCAGCCTGGTCTTGAACGCCTCCAGGGACGGAGTATCCACAACCTCCCTGAGCAGCCTATTCCAGCACCTCACCACTCTCAAACTGAAGAACCAAATAAAGGAATTTGAAACAGACAGATAATAATAAACAAAAATATATTCATTTAAAATAAACTAACTAGGTTACTTCTTAAATGTTTTTTCCTTTTAAGTATGATTACATTGATTTAAGGTCTTGACAGTGTTACAAGTTGCTAAGTAACAGAACGTTCTACTCTAGTGCATGTTCACAAAGACTCATTTTTTCATTTGAAATGTGCATGTGATGAGAAAATACAAACTGAAATCCTTCATTATTTTAAACAGCAAAGAAAAAAGCTATTTACGATACTTAAAATTGTTGTCTGGCTTATCTGTGTGAAGGTTACTTTTACTTTTTGTTAAGACAGGGAAACACTTCAGTAGCTTCAGTAGCATTTTTAGCTCTTTTAAAAGCCAGCATTTTTTTTTGTTGTTTTATTTTGCAAAATAGCATAACAAAAGAAATAAATTGACAGATTCCTTATTATTAACTGCTCGAGTGTCTTTGCACCAAAATGAAAGTGTGGTAGCATTTGTTGTTTACTACTAGAAGAAAAAATGTAAGTATATGACAGAAGAGCAGCATATGAAATGTTCTATTTTGATTATGTGTTTGGATTTACTAAAATCATGCAGAAAGATTTTTCTTCATATAAGATACTAAATTTAATTTAGTAATTTGCTGAATTTTCCTTCTAATGAGAAATTGTCCAGATTTCTTGCTAAATCAGTTTCATTCAGTATTTTTCGCAGAGAATGGCTTCCAACAAAGGGAACCAACAAAGGGGTGTAGGGAACCTGCTTTGGCAGGGAGTTGGACTCGATGATCTCTGGAGGTCCCTTCCAACCCCTACGATACTGTGATTCTGTGAAAGCCATGCATTCTATGGTAGGCTTGGCTTAATTTGATGTGTTATAGACAAGATTTTAAGTATCTATGTGGACTAAATGGAATAACTAGATCTATCTTAATCAAATGATAAGCCACAACAACGCTGTTATGCCAGATGCTGGATTGCAATGCACTGGAATCAATGCACGAGAATTCTTACGTGTTGTTCCTTTTTTCTTTTCTCACTTTATACGTACAGCAGCATAGGTGTTTCATTTACATCAGTGTTAAAGAAGGTCCTGCCTAGGTATTGCATTTAGTTTTAAGTCAAAATTGAATCTGAGTCATGATTGTTAATGTTGTTTGTCCTTTACTGAATTGAAATTTAGGAGAGTTTCTTAGGAATTTTCTCCTTGTCTGGAGAAGGTAGTGTATATTTGGATTTGGGCACCATATGTTGTGTAACCAAAAGGTTAATTGAGCAAAAGGAATTTGTAAGTATTCGGAAACCGTATGTGCACAGATAATTCATAATGAGAATTTGCCACGTTCTTACTTTCTTGTTATTTCTTGATGGATGTCTTTTCACTATTCAAAATAAAATAGTTTGACCAAAGAAGTTCAGCATTAGAACTATGACTTTGGTATTGTAGACTAGCTTCTGTGCTGCACTAGCTTTTGTGTGCAGAAGAGCTCACTGAGGAGCAGAACGGGATTCATGCATGCTTGTAGAATATTTGTCCAGACAAACTTGGAGGCTTTTTCAAAACTAGTATTTAAACAGGGAAATAAGAGTCATTACTGACTTTATTTGCAAAACCTATTACATTTTCTATAGATTTAAAGGCTCTGAAAGTAATACTGAAATCTCTTGTTTATCCAAGTGTCTGCAGTGATATGTATGAAAAATATACTTCAGTGATCAAGGTTTGTATATTTGCATGGATTCTGAATTAAATTTAGTGTTTGTAATTGGCAACTAATATTACAAAAATCTAGTTGTGTACAAGAAGAACAATTTATACCTTAGTGAATATGTACTATTTGGTGTTTGACAGATGGGAATAAGGCTGAGATAATAAAAGCAATATTGTAATGCTGAAATGTCACATGTTTTTACTAAGATTTGTTTAAATTAAAAAAGGACAGTGAATAAGACCTCTAAAGTCAATCTAGCTTTGGGAATACAGCTCTAGCTCAGTATTTGCGTTAACTGGTGCAGAAAGACTTCTTTAGGTATTAAATGGTCAAAGAATTAACAAAACAGCTGTAATATTTCTAAGCAGTTCATAAAACATTAGTAGGCTGAATGGCTTTGATTATGAATTTGCTGTGTCATAAATATTGTACAACTATATTGAGGAGAATAAAAAGTTAAAGACCCAAGTTGTCTAGAGTGGGATGAATTCCTTTTGAGTATAAATATCGAGATCTCTTTTTTTCATGTGCTGCATGCATATGTTTGTATCTATCTATCTATACACAAGTATATTGTCTGTTTCTTAAAATGTTCCTTCCTTTAAACTCCCTGAAAATTTTACATGAGTGAAGCAAGATTTAGAAAGTAATATGAAACATGTAACAGTGGTATAGGAAACAAAAACAGATTATCATCCTTTGATTAGTTTTAACTTTAATGCAAGGAAACTTTCTTTAAGAAATTGTAAATAACAGGCCTTTACCTGCTCACAGTGCTACCTCCGTATTCTTTTAGTTAAAACTTTAAGGCCAAAGGTTGTACGTTACTGTTAATAAGTAAGATAACTGCTGCATTGAATCAGCATCCTTTTAGATCATTATTTCATTAACACAGTGGATATATTACTCCTCTAACTTTGTTAGTTTATTCAAAACATGTAACCAGAATGCTTAGGGAAATTTTAAAAAGCGCAGGATGTCACAAGATATATAACAGCTTTTCTGAACTTTAAAATATATATTCATCTGTAGCATAAATATCTTGAACTGAAATTTTCTAACATGGACCCACCAAAGCAAGTCTTCTGTTGATTAGCAAATAGGGATGAGTTCTGATTTGCAGTGTTTGTGTGCTGTTGTCATCACTTCTGAAAAATTCTGCTCTTCCTCAGTGAACAGGCTTGTTTACTAGGTGAATAAAATGAGATCAATTTTATCATGAACATTGTTGGACATTGTGAAAGAAGATATTTATGTGCCTGATTTGGCAAATTTGCAGGAGATGTTTTACAAGGATGTAGATGAACATCTGACATCAACAGAAAAGTAGTTTTTGTCACTTCTTTTCACGTAATTATTTTTGTTATTTGATTTTTAAATTTTTTCCTCTTTTACAAAAAAATAGCAAATCTGATTCTTTTTGAAAACATTTTCCTTCAGGAAAAGTTATGAAATATCTGCAAAGCACATTTGATTGTTGTTTCTTTCAATTTTTTTTAATTTTGTATCCCAAAACTGCTAATTACAAAGCTAAAAACATTCAAAGGTTTCAAAGGTCAGAAATGTAGTACATCTTGTCTGAGAAGGAGATCTGTTGAAAAGTTAGATCAGTGCAAGAGGTACTTCTGTGTTGTGTAAGTTAGTTAATCCTTTAGATGTATAATTATGGAAAATAATAAATAATGTAGAAATAATTTAGAAATGAAAGTGAAACCGAGTAACTGATGATTTGTTGATTCTGTGTTGATAATCTCTTCTTTGTTGTCAAAGATGAATAAGAACTGAAGCTTGAATCCCAGGTGTTAACATTCCTCCTTTTTCATTTGACAGGTTTTAGGACTAGTTCAGAATATGAGTGTCTTCCAGTGTCCCAAATGTAAACATGAGACGCATATTTTTGGAGCAGATGGCGTAAGAGATCTAGCAAAAACTGTTGGGTTGGATGTTCTAGGTAAGAATACAGAAATAACTTATTAATGGCATGAATGTGGAAGGCTTTAACTGAAGTATAGATCTACACAATTCTAAACTATTGTATATTCAGACATTATTTAAATACAATAAAATTAAAGTTTAAGATGTTGAATGCCACTTCTGTTGCATGCTCAGATTCATGCTCAGGATTATTCTTGGAGATTCTTGAACTGCATCTTAAATCTCTTGAATTATATGAATTATATACTATGCAGAACTTGGATTGTTGGCTTTTTTTGATGTGCTATATTACCTGAAATTCAGTATATTATGTATCACATACCAATATTTAGAGACAGTCAAGACGTCTGTGTGGTCCTGTAGAACATAAACCTAAGGACTATGTCTGTGCCTATAAAAGTTTTCTTATTTCATTTAAATGAGATATGTTGTTATATTTGTGAAATAAATATGCCAGTTTGATATGCAGTTCATTAGAGCAGTTATTTTTATGTCCATGTGAAAATATCTTGACTCTTGCATGGAAGCAAGCAGACTGCAATGATTATATGCAAGTGTTGAAATTAAAGGAATATGCTGATTTGCAAAATGTTGTTGTAAAGAAAAAAATATATTTCTTTAAAACAGAAATTGTCCATGATTAAATAATCTGGCATACCTATATTATCAGTGGGAAAAAAAAAGTTAAAGAATATAACACAGCATAATTAAGTTGGTAAATGGGATAATTGCATGTGTTAATGATATGTTTTCATGTATTACTATAATTATCTCAATGATTTTCCATAGCTAATTTATTAAAAGAACCAGGAAGCTCACTTAGAAAGATCAACACAAAAACTTCAAGGTCTGACACAAATTTAAAATAGCACAGCAGCACATAATTAAAGGCATACATTTGGGCTATCTTTTAGTCTTCTGAGTGTATAATGAGATGTGATCAGAGCCCAAGGGGGGACTTCTGCAGCCCTGGGTGATGTGGATGGATGCAAATGTTCCATAAGGAGTTGAATCAAATCTGCCGTTAGATACACAGGCACAAATGATATGTCCTACCATTGGTCCTGTAAATGTTTTCTGGTATTTCCTAAGAGGACAGAACTGATTAATTATTAAATACTATTACTAATATTATAAAGGTCTGATACATTAGGAAGTTTGTTAGGGGATAGATGCGGTGCACGAAGAAAGACAGAGTGAAGTTTACCTTCGTCAATCCTTTTGATGGCAATTTTAAGATTAAGAAAAGTGCCCCAAGGGCTAAATTTAGAATCAGAGTACTTGATCTGTTTAGTAGGCTTGTACTTCAAGGGTGACCACTGAACAATAATACCATATGGTATTACAAACATTTTTGCTTACGGCTTATATGTTAATCTTTCCCAAATGGTAGTTTTATCCTCCTGCTATTGAATTGTACCCAAAAGCTTTGAGAGATTTTATCTATATTTATCTATAAAAATTTATTTTGTTTATATCTTGCTATTCTGTTTGTTCAGCTAAAGACCTAGTTTTCTTGTGAATCCTGATGGGTGGACCTTAGTTTCTCTGATAACATCCAGTAAGTTCTGCAAGCTAACAGTGTGCAGAACACAAAAGTATTTTTCAGTTATTTTCTCAGAATATGCAGCTTTTAATATCGTTGAAAACCTCTCTTGTTCTTGTTTATGAGAGAAGGCAATTGAGTCACCAGTACACCTTCTGAGTTTCATTTGTTATTTCATGTAGGTTTTCTCTCATCTTCTAATTCTTCCCTGTAGGAAAAAGTGCTGAAGTCCATGAGAAAGACTTTGTATTGCTGATTATTTCTCTCCCTGTCTCTGAAATTCCCCTATTTTGACTTTTTTTTTTCTATTACAATTGAGTGATCAGAATTATGACCAGAAAGATATGCCATTGATTTACATACTGCTAAGATAATGACTTAAAAAAAAAAACCAAACACCTGAATTTCTTCAAGCATTCTGCTCCGTAATCATGGAGCCACAGCTTTTGTCTGCTGTTTATTTCATTTCCTATGTGCTTTTGATTTTTTTTTTTTTTCTTAACAAGCTTTGTAATTCCTAAATTCTGTCAGTTTTTATACCATCCATTTAAATGTTTCGTCCTCGTAACTGCGTTGAACTTCATTAATCTGCACTGGCTTGATTTGGGCTAATTAAATGTTGCTAAAATGTATGAATTAAAATTGCAGCTTCTGAGACAAGTCAAAATTGAATGAAACATGGTGTATTCTGTCTACATCAATCTGTGATGTAAAGTACAGCTGTATCTCTCATTTAAAAAGTTGGTTTTCAATTTACCTCTTAATTATTTCTGTAGTAATGAACTAAACATGGGAGCTTCAGATTTTCTTTAGTGCTGAAAAAGTCGTAGAGTGGTATAGGGTTACTAATTGAGTCTTCTTTAGAACATTGCTTTCCTCTCTGATAGTTCCCTGCTTGTTATAAAAGAATATAAAAAAGATTTCTGTTGGAAAGAAGGAACACAGTGCTTCCCTACCTTTTAATTGGATACAGAGCTTAATAAGGACAATAACAAATGTTATTATTTGGAAATTAAGTATTCAAGGACGTCTTTGAATCGCTATTAAGATCTTTAAAAAGAATTGAAAAGAATATACGGTCAGGGGATAGGAAGTTGCATGAATATTTGCTTAACACTCAAGCAAACTTCATGTACTCAAAATAGTTTGTATCTCAGCTTGTATTTTTCTGTGTAATCAAGAGAAAAAAGCAAACAACCTGTTGTTATTTATTACAAAGGATAGTCTGTCATATTCAGAAAATGAAAAAGCCAGATTATATTTGTCATAAAACACTGTGGATATATAGGAGTTGTTCCAATTTTCATTTGAAATGCTGTTTTTTTTTTAATTTTTTTTGTTTTTTTTTTTAATAATAAGTAATTCAAAGAACTTCAAGAAAACTGGAGTTTGTTTTCAAGTCACTTTAGGGCTATTTTGATGAAACATTGAAAATATCTTAGGTCTTTACTTACACATGTTTGGTGTCTTTAAAACAGGAGACATTCCGCTGCAAGTTAATATTCGGGAGACCTGTGATTCAGGGCAGCCTGTTGTGATCTCACAGCCTCACAGTGATGCCGTAAGTCTGGTGCACTAAAAGTTTAAAAAAAAAAACAAAAAACAAAAAAAAACAAAAAAAAAAAACCAAACAACAACAACAAAAAAAAGCTCCTCATCTCACTCCCACACTTCAAAAAAAAAAAATGGGTGGAGATTGCTTCTTGTTATTACTATTTGAAAACAAATATGTGCCTGAATGTAACTGAGGAAAACGAAGTTGTTGTAAAAGAAACTTGTGTCATTAAGTAATTTTGGCCCTTACGTTTCCCAGTTTTTTGAAATGCTGATTGTGGGTTTTGCTTGTGTGCATGTGTTTTTGCTTGATTCAGAATAGCAGCAATTTGATTCAGGATCTGGTATGCTAAGAGGAGGAAGGTCAATGTCAAGCCACATGAGACCATGCAGTTAATGGAGGTCCTCTAAAACTGTCAGTTGAGCCTTTGGTAGTAGAGCCTGGAAACTGTCAAAGGATCCCATCAAAAAACGTTTGAAGCAAAATCTGCGTATTGTCAGTACCTGGGTTGTTTTCAGCACGAAGCAGAGGAATTTGCACACAAGAGGAAATGGATTTTTCTGTGCATTTACCGTAACATTTTATTGCCAAAGGAAAATGTGAGTTGTTGAGATGGTGGCAGTCAAATATGCAAGTCTCTGAGGAAAAGCAGTTGTGCATATAAAATTTCATTAACACTAGGAGACCAGGATTTTTTTCCCATCCCCTCTGCTGGAGTTTGTTTGCCATGCTCTGTAGGGCAGGATGTTATCTGCCATGTTGTGTAGGCACAATATGTTGAATGATGTAGCCTTACTTACTGTAAGGCTGCTGAGATGTTACCTTAAAAAAAAAAAAAAAAAAGTAATGATGATAATAGATGCTAGAATCAGTTATAGATAAGGTAGAGAGTACCAATAATGTATTCTTTCTAATACAATGATTGCTAGGTACAGACTGAAATAACTTTTCCTTCCCATTCTTTTAAAATAATGATGGGGAATAATCAATCCAGTATTGTTAATGTACTGATGAATAGTGACTTATGTTGCAGCACTTTTTTTTTAAATTGGATAGAGCAACAGCGCTACAGCATGCCTATTTCTAATTGAATGCAATAATTTTGCTAGTCTTCGACAAAACCTTTGCTGATTGTTTGTGGGATAATGTAGTGATTTTCATTCTAGATCCTTGTGAAAAGGAATTATTTCAATCAATACTGTAGTTTCTATCTGGGAATTCTGATCAGAAGTGCTAAGGTATTCAATAGATGTATAGCTTAGGTCAAAGTTCATGCAAAACAGTTAAGCATACCAATGTGGAACACTCACAGTTTCTGAAATCTGTATTAACCAAGAGTCTGTAGCCTGCGGGAGTCTGAGCTTACATGCATATGTGCAGGACAGCATTCTGAAAATTAAGAAACACAAGAGAATCTGTAGGGTTGCCATCTGTTCCTTCTTGGACTGTTCTTGGTAATGAAAGGAGGGGTTACAAGCACCATTTGTGGCAATTAAGTTAAATATGGAGTGGAATAAAGATGGACAAATATGTGTGACTCTGGGGAAAACTTTTAATATTCTTCTCTGCCATTGTGTCTGTGAGATAATCATTCTCCTCAGAGAGTGAGCTTGTTTTTTTTTTTTTTTAGATATAACTAATCTTCACAATATGAAAAAAAAATCCCTTTATCACTGATTTGCTTCTCATAATAAAGACAGAAAGTGATTGTTGTTCTCTTATATTTTAAAAGAAAAATATAATTCTTAGCATATATCTGATGGTGGGAGAGGACTTAGAAGGTCAGATTCTAATCTTTAATGCATGACACCCATCACTGTGTTTCTCAAATAAACTAAAATTGTGGCTATTCGTGCATGAACAATCACAGTTATTCAGATAGAGAACAATGTGCTCTGAGCTGCTGAAATTATCTCTGCACTTGTCCCTTAAATTTACAGATTTTTGTATACAAAATTCTCTTCTTTGTTAGAACATGCTTAAAAATGAAATATAGGCTCACAGAACTGAAATAATATCTAGTTAAGTCAGACAGTGGGGGATAGGGATGATGACTGACTTCTCAGAAGCCCAGCATGTTGTCACACCTTGTAAGTTCCGTCAAGAATAAAGGGTGTTTTTAAAATGTTAGCTAGTACTTTTTTTTTTGCTAACATAGCTCTGGGTTCACCTTGCCTTTCTGACGTGTAAAAGCATAGCTCTCAATTTCCACTAGGATTTTAAATTGTATGAGCAAACTCATTTAGATTATTTATTTTAAAGCTTAGTTTGCTTAGATGAAGTTAGAGGAAGAAAACTGTCTTTATTCAGAACTGGCAAGGAAATTACTAACAACCAAAAGAACTCTTCCAGAAGTAATAAAATTACTTTTAAAATAGTGGACGTTTTGAAACTTCCCCCTCAGAATCTGCAGGATACGTAAGATTCATTTTACTAAAGCTTGAGTCTCCAAGTGGTAATGTCCTCAAGGAGAAATACAGAATATTAGCAAATTCATTTTGCTGTTGATATAATGTTATCCACATTAATGTGTCTGTCAGTTTAGTTGTTTAAATTACGGCTTTTTTTTTTTTTTAAACAGACTTCATTGGCAAAACTTTATCTGCTGTAGAAATGTGCTGTGAAAATTGAATATTGCTGTACTTGCATATTAGCCTAAATAATAGAGATCAATCTAACAGAAAGGTAGCAGACAGCAGCAATTCTTAGTGATCTAAGATCCTCTACAAGGAGCTTATCATTTCTTAAATCAACAGCTAGGACTTACCAGGCCCTTCTATAAGTAATTGAGAGTCTTGGGAATGTTTCTTTCTCTCTTAGTTGTGGAGGAGGATTGGATGGATAGGGCTTTGCTGTTTGCTCATCCAGACATATAAGAGTCTCGGGACAGAGCTAGCAGAGCTAGTTTTAAAAAAAAAAATAATAAAAATCAAGAACACTGTTAAAATGGGAAACATAAAATAGGGAAAACAAAAGAATAATCACTGAAGCCAGGTGGGAATGTTAATGCTCAAATGTGAGAAAACCTACTAAGGATTGCAAATAGAAACCAACAGAAAATGGGGAGTTTGAAAGAGGCATTTTGAAATAGGCAGGTGAGAAGACTAGAGGCACAGTGAGAGATAAAAAACATGATTATTTCCACTGGAGTCACTCTTCCTCCAAACTAATTGTTAAAAATGTCTGTTGAATTCCCCATCAACAATGGGAAAAACTCAAGTAGGGGTTTCTAAAAGCTTTTCCATCTGTGAGCAAAAAACATGAGGAGGTTTGGGTCGGTTGTCTTAAGCACATCCAGGCTGAAACTCGTGGATATCTCATAGCCTCAGTGGCACAGTGGATTTGCTCATGCCTTGCTAGAAGAGACAGGCTAACTGTGACCATCAGATACCAAACTGCCACCTATCCCAATGTCAGCAAGCAACTAAAGAATTCAGAGTGTTTCCTGTACCAGTGTAACCATTCACCGTTTAAAAAATAGGGTGTGTTGGTTAAGTAGGCATTTCAGGGAGGAGATGTGCTGGAGACTGAGATAAGTAGGAAATGTAGTCTCTCATCTTGGCTTAGGAATGAAGTGATTTAAAAAAAAAAAAAAAAAAAAAAGATTGTAGAGAGATTATACACCTCTAAGATTCAGGAGGGATGTTGTATTTAAGATAACAGAGAAGGCATGATAGAATGAAATTTATGTTTCACCTTCTTCCATTACAAAAGAGATGGGAAGCTCTCATGGCAGAAAGTATAGAAGATGAGTACATTTGGTCAGTCAGCTTTTTAGTGTTTTCATGCCACAAATTGTTACAGAAAACATCTGGAATCTATTAAGGAAAAGATACTCTGAGTTCAGCCTCATAAAGTCAAGTTGAGTGCATTGGGAAAGTATGGGAAGATGAGAGGAAGCAAATTCCATTAATCTGCTAGGACGATGCTAGGATTTCCAAACCCCAGACTGATCAGCCTTTTGGAGATATGTGCAAACTTGCTTGCAGTTTGGTGAGGAGTTTGGCTTGGATAGAAAACAAAAAAAGACTTGTCCTGGAGTACAGAAACTAGGACTTATTCCTGGAAAACATGCTTGTCATAAAGACCAGTGTATGATAGAAAAAGCACATAATTCTTATTGTCTAGTTCACACTTAACTACATGAAATGTGTTCAGCCCCCTTGAAAATGTACGTATTGGTGAAAGAATCTGAGGTCAGTAAGTGGCACAGAGCTCTGTAACGGGAGGAAAGAAGCCCAGTCAGGTGGAAAGCAGGGGCACTAGGTTTCAGCAGCCAAATAAATTAGGAATGTTACAGACTTGAGTTTGATATTATCCAAGGGGACAGTTGAAAATTATATTCGTAAAGACTTCTTCTGTAGAATTCTTTGCAAGGAAGAAGTGTGAGTAGAGTAAAAATGTACCATGCTTAAAGCTTTGCAGTAAGTAGTTGGAAAAAAATGGAAATAGCAGTAGCAAATTATGTTTGCTGTTGTTTAGCTGTCATCAATGATTTCATTTGAAGAGATGAATGCATCTGTCCAGGGCATGATATGTTTTAGAAAAGCAAGCCCTGAAGACTGCTTGATATGATGTATACTATGCTTTACCACCATTCAGGCTTCCTTCAAATGATCATAGTAACATTTGGTATATGTAGGTTTGAATCCTTCATTCAGGTAGTATATCATCGGACCTTCATTTATACATTCTGCTGAAGAAAGTGCTGAGTGTTTAGGATAGTCTGTTTGAAGGATGATTCTATATTGCATTTGAATTGCACTATTCTACTTAGTTTTCTAGGCAGGATGTTTTCTAGGCAGGATGTTTTTTTTGTTATACATAAAGGCATTTGAGTAATGTATATATGTAATGGCACCTTGAGGCTAGCAGTGCTTCACAGCTGAGGTTCCATCAGAGGAAGGCTTAGCTTTTGCAATTGCTTATATATAAATAGGATTAACAGGAGATTTCCATGCCCCATGAATACTATGGCTTTTTTTTTTTTTTTTTAAATAAGGAAACATCCACTTTATTTAACCCATCTTCTACATTGTAGTTGTAATTTATGGGTTAACTTTCATATTTTCAATAAGTCCTGTTTCTGGGCTTCATTGCAGTTTGGTAGAAATTGCCAATTCATCAAAAGAAGAATCTTATCATAGAGAACTGCCAAGAGGAAGACAGAATGGAAAAGATTCCTGGCTTCTTGTAGCAATCAAAAATTTCTTTGAATGTTATAAATTTTTTGTCTGAAGTGGAAACTCATTTAAAGCTGTGCTTATTGTTATGTTTTTAGTGCCTCCTGTGCTGACTATGGTAAAATCAGAGACATCAGTGGGCATCTCCAGGCATGCTGGAGTTTGGAGTTGTGTCAAAATCAAGTAATTTCCACGAAAACTAAAACTAAAAGATCTTATAGAACTGAAAACATGGATTGTGAGTGAATGAAGAGAGAGATGCACTTTATTTTTTTCAGTAAGATATAATCAAGCATTGTCATCATATAGACGTTAGCCAAGTCTAGTGTTTATCTTTATAATGGCAGCTATCTCATTAGATGCTTGTTGCCTAAGGTTGCTAGTTTTCTTTAGCGATGATTATAGTACAAGACCCTGACAGCTCAGCTGTGCAGATTAAAATATTTGTATTCTTCTTTGTGGCCATAGTTGCATTCACTGTTCCAGACAGTCAGTGCTTGCACAGATCTTCCTTTGGATTGCTGAGTTAGACAAAGCATCTTAATAGTCTTGGAATCCTTCAATAGAATTTATAAAGATGTTGCTATTCGAATTTGTGCTCTTTGGTGTCCTTGGCCCACAAACAAGTCATGGGATCAGTATATTTTTTTCTGGGTTGCTGGCATCCACTGGTTTGGGAGAAGATGAATGCGATACTAGCTCTTTCCTATTTTGGCTTTATTGATGAGTAAGTTCTATTCTGTGGTTGTGTGGCCTTTGCACTAAACACTATGAACTGTTTACAGCCTGAGATCTGTACTTCAGTGAAAATGAACTGCAAGGCAAATTAGCAGATCAAGTCAAGCCAATCCATGGAAACAGCGAAGTCAGCTATAAGCTGTTAGGTGATTTTGCAGTTTCCTTAGGAGTGATGCATACATACTTCATAGGTAAGATTTTCAAGAATTAAATACCTGAAAGGAATTTCAGTATAACTGAAAGGCTTACATTTCTCTAGGTTTACTATAGAGCTTAATCAGATAGAGGCAATAAAAAGATAACTTGTATTTTAATTCTGTGTGTGTATTATTCCATGACAGAGTAATGAATTGGGACATTCTGATTACGTAGGCAAAGTAGGACTCTTCAGTCCTTTTCCTGACAAAGTTCTCCAATTCCTTACCCCAAGATCTATGCTATCTTTAGTTACTTCATCCAATGTGCCCTCTCAGTCCTAAGAAGTTTTGTCATCTAAGGAATGCTGCAGTCTTTTCTGATAGTGTTTGTACAAATCTTTGAGAGGTGAATAGTCTCACGTGATCCTTATCAACTCTTTAACTCATTGACATTACCTTCTGTCTCTATCTCTGCACTTGCCAGTGCTGCTTTCAGGCCCAACCTCTTCAGCATTTGTAGCAAAGGAACCTGGTCTGCTTTTAGAGCATCAATCTTCTGTGTGCCTCTTGATGCTCTCAAGGAGGAGAATGTTTAGCTTCCAACAAATTTATATGTTTCTATTAAGTGTCAACTGTCCGTCAGCAAAAAATAAAATAAAATAAAATATTCAAAAAGCTTATAAACTGTTTCTTCAGAGCTTCCAAACTGTAAATGGAAAAACTGTCGTGTGAACTTCACCTTTAGCCTATAAAAATGAAAATGGTTGTCAGTGATAACTAGGAACTCTTCTCTTTCGCCGTACCAACAAAAAAGGAAATAAAAATCCTTCTCCATTTTTTTGCTGCAGTCTATCTTCTTTTGCTTAGTAGTGATGGAGTAAATAGTGGAACCAGGCTCTATTATTTGTGTACAGATGCTGCATTAAATAGATTGTGAGTAGGATGAAGGGCTCAATATATACAGACTTGTGTTTATTTAACAAAAGGTGTATTGATGATTAATGTGATTCCCTCTAGACCTTTTCTGTGTGTTGATGTGTGCTACTGCTAGTAGACAGGTCCTCACTTATAGTTGAGTGACTTATTCAAAGGCTTGAACTGTTGATTTAGTCAAAGATGGATTACTGGTGGAGTCCTTGTAGCAAAATGTGAGAGAGACTTTTCTGTTCAGTGCATGAAGTAGCTACTGGGGGAGGGGAGGAGCTTAAACTAAACAAAATAAAAACAAAATAAAAAAGCAACCTAAAAAACAATGCTGATAATAGGAGTAGGTAATAATAGCATGCTGGTTTGCAAAGGATTGAGACAGGAGACTCCTATTACTGCATGGCAGATCAGATAAATGGTAAATGAAGGTTGGCGTACGTAAATATGGAGTCATTGCCCAGACACTTGTGAACATTGTTTGGGAGAGTTTGTTTGTTTATTTATTTATTATTATATCTAGTTTATTCAGATCTTGAGACACGGTAGTGCTTAAGGAATCTGATCTCCCAAGAATGTTATCTGGTTACTACCTGGATGGTTATGGAAGTCCTTGTCTTCCATGGTGTCTTCATCTGGAGCAAATGAGGCTCCCTGAACCACTGTTTAGTTTGACTTTAGTCGTTGATCTACATGACTGCTCCAGCATATGCGTGATCCGTTGCTGTTGACGAACTGTGTGCTAAACATTTCCTATTTTCCTTTCCTCCTTTTTTCATGTTGATCTGTTGTTCCAAACTGATCCATTATCCTGTTTATGCAAACTTCTAGCTGGGGAGTAGCAAGACCACACAGAGCTGCACATTGCTCATTGACACAGCTGCACTACCCAACGCACTGCAGTTATACCTATAGGACCACTTTGAATTACACAATTGTAACTTAAGTTCTTGCCACAAGTTTATGTGTACAGGAGAAAATATTGCTTTACGTAAGCAGTACTGAGCTCTCAATTAGAGGGATGAACATCTTGAAATTATAGCAGTTCTATGAAAAAGTCAGCTTAATGCTTAGTAGTGCCACGGTCAGGAGCGCAAAGATCATAAGATAAATTAAGAAAAGTCAATTTAGTAGCTCTTACACATAGACATACCACTCAGGAGATTCCTGAGTCACAAATGGGGGGAGGCCTGCAGAGAATCTAGGGAAGTATCCTTCATTTGTTCTAGTCTTATTCTTCTGTAGGCTCCAGTCATTAGCCACGGTTGAAGAAAGACTGCTGGGTTGACATTTGGTCTGAACCTTTGTAGCTGTGCTGATATCTACAGAGTTGGAAGGATCTATTTTTTTTATCTTGACCAGTCTTTTAGATTTCTTATTATCCTTAGCTCTGTCAGCCTTTGCTCTGGCTGATATTTTTTGCTTTTTTCTACTTAAAATTTTTAACCTGTCTGTTGAGTTATCATTTAACAGGGGCAAACCTTTTGCTGGTATTTTCTGTACTCTGGAATACAGGCTTTTTTGTTCTGTTCTTCATAAACTAAAACCCAATGTTTACTCTCACGTCTCTCAAAAATTTTCTTCTAATTTTTTCAAGTAGATTCTGTTGTGATCGCTGGTCCCTGGGTATTTATTCTATCATAATGTGGTCCAGAATAATAATATTGTAAGATTTCAGGTGCAGTCTTATTTAAGCTAACATAATTATTTTTTCAATATTTTATTTTGTTTGTAAGTGACTGAAATTTCCACTCTATTTTCTAGTGAAGGACCCTACAAATACCAGAGCTGTTACTTCACAGGTGACCAGGTAGACCTGAATGACTTATTGCAGAAATGGAAGGAAAGATAAGTCTGGGGAATGTAGCAGAATCGAACAGGAGATGTTAAAATGACCAAATACTTATACCCACTTCAGTTTTAGCTGCAGTATTGTCTCCATTGTGCAATATCTGTTCCGTGCTTCTTAAGTCATCTATTATATATAAGTCTTTGTGAGATCCTGTAGATTCGAACAGCGTAACTCTCTTGGGAATAATCATGTTTCTTTTGTTTTTTTTTTTTCTTTCTCTGGAATGAGTTGGTATGATCTAAATAGCCATGAGGATGTATAGGTTGTTTTTAAGCATGTATAATGTTGCTAGAGTAAATGAAGAAATAGTAGCTTTTTTTTCTTAAATTGATGCCATTTAATCATGAATAATCAACTACTTATGACAGTATAATTCACTTGTAGATGTTTTGTCAATTTATGTACTAAGGAATGTAAAAGCTACTCTGAAACAAGAGCCATCTTATCCATGATACAAAAGGCTGAGCAAAACTCAACTCTTCAGACTCCCTCATAAAGAATCTTCAGTTATCTGTGTGTTGCCTGGATTTAGCACTGCTTTATAAGTGTAGATACACAGCTTAATGGTTTTAAAGAAGCCTCTGACACGTAGTTTGTGTGAGTCCTAACTATGTAGGTCATTATAGTGTAAGCCTGTGGAGAAAATAAACATGAATGGTACCAGTCTTCTGAAGACATTTTAACCATAATCATCATTTTATTAGATCCACGTTTTTAATCTCTTTACTGGTCAATATTAATATTCAAAATTGGTTACAAGTAGGAAAAAAAAACTCTTCTTACACTGAATTTCAGAATAGGAAGTAGTACTTTTTTGGCCATATGTCAGAATCTCTTATAGCTCTTATTTTAAATAAGTCTTAGCTTTGTCATTGTGTAGCTAGAGGATATGAAGCTGAGCACAGGCTTAAATCACGTGAGTAACAAATGTAGATTGCTCACTGGACTTTGATATAGCCACTTGCATGAGAAACTCGTGTGTCCAGAGCATTTTGGGATTAAGGCCTTCAGTTACTCTGCTGTGGTCATAATGCATTTGATGTGTTCTGTTATCTGCAAGTAGATGGTGCTTGCATTCCTTACAAACTCAAGAATTATTCAGTTTAGTATGAAGAGTATCAGAGTCTGAGAGTGCCAGAAGAAAACTGACAGGTGAGGAGTAAAGCTTGGAAGAGAGAAAGCATGCAGGGTTGCCTGCAAAAAGTGGCTGTTATTGTGCTTAGGCAGCTGGTGCTCGTGCTGTGAGCAGGACGCTGTGAGCAGGAACGCTTTTCTTCCTGCCCCTCAGGCTCTAACCTTATGTATTTGTCAGCTGATTTGCTATATTAAAGGCCCATCAGGACCCAGATCTAAAACACAGAGCCAAATATGAGGGGCTCCAAATGCAAGCTTATTAGAGGAGGTGAAGAATTGCCATAGTTACTGTCTAACAAAGTGGAAGCAGGCTGAATAGCCTAGGCAAACATGATGTACCAGCTGGAAATTGAGGCATGACAAATTCAAATTATAGATAAGGTGTCCATTTTAACAGTAGAAGTAATCTCTGAAGAGCATACATGGTAAATATGTACACGCATACTGTACTGTTTCACATGAAAATCTTTATATCAAGATCAGAGACCTTTCTAAAACAAATGTTCGATTTCATCTATCAGTTTGTTGAGTTTGATAAAGAATTAACTGTTTAATTTTGTAGTTTATGCTTAAGTAGTTAAAGCAGTGTCTTTATATACATCTTCTGGCAGTAAGTTTATGAATATTTGATGTTGGATTGATTATGGTCTAAGCTGTGCCATTTTGTCAGAGGTTAAAAGAGAAGCAAGCTTGAATTGGGTCACTTCTCATAGCCTTGCAGCTTTGGTTTCTGCCCTTTGACTTAGAGCATCTTACTTCATGTCTCAGGTTGGTGTGAAAGTGAACTTTTTTTGATACCTGTTCCAGTCTCTTGGAAATATGTCTTTTTTTTAAGTGCATAATGAATTGATTATCTTAATTTTTTATTGGAATGCCATTATTTTGTCTGATTCTGTCTCAATCCTGTGTACAGTGCATCTCTCTGTGAGGTGAGGGATGTTTATAACTAATAGGAGGCTCTAGTCCCACAGGTCCTTCCTTTTTAGTGCCTCACCTCCTGAAAATTTGATTGTTTGCTGCTGAAGGCAGATTGTCAAGTCAAATTGTATTCTAAAAGTAATACTGAAGTTTCGTTTACTCTGATATTTAAATAATCCTTGTACTTATTTAGTGTATAGTTTTCTTCAACACAAAACTAGCTGAATAGAACGCACTTTTCTTTAACTTTGTGCGTGAAAAAGCATATGCCTAAAAAGACATAAAGTATTGTTTTATACTGAAAAGTTCTAAATATATGTTTTTGTTTTAACAGGCTAAAGCGTATCTAAAGATAGCCGTGGAAATAGTGAGACGACTGCCAGCACCTCCAGCTTGAACAGTTTGTCACAAACTTACCAATGAAGTAAACTTTTGATGTGACTGGTGCAAGAGTCTGCTGCTTAATGGTGTGGACACTTTTTTTTTTTTTTTCCAAAGAGCTTCTCTAGGAGTTAATTTATCACACTTTAACTTATGATTGTGATATTTACTTGTTTTCAAATCATTATTTGGCCGTGCCCAAATGGATTCAATTATGTGAAAGATGATAGATGATATTTAACTGTTGGATTGTAACATTATCAAGCAAGAAGGGACAAAGTACATCTTTCACATAGATGTGCCCTGTTTTAAGGTCAAGAATGGAAAACAGCCTGTCCAGCCAAGCAGAATGATGAGAAGTATGCCAAGATGTAAGTCCTGCTTAAGAAATGATATTTGCAATGCTATAATCTCTGTAAATTTTGATTCAGCTTTTCACTTGCTTAACTACCAAAATGACCGTAACCTTTGCAGAACCTTAAGTAGAAAATTCAGTTATGTAACTGCAGTACATTTTTGTTCCTTAAAAAAAAAAAAAAAAAGATACACATATACTATGATTATAATGGATCATGAACCAATTAATTTGTTATTAGTACTGTTCAATCAATCATGAAGTAATTCCATTTATTGGATAATGGATTACATGACCATTAGGCTCATTTCTTGACTGCCTTACAAAGGCTCATACAGGACACAAGGTAACTGAGGTCTTTGTGGAAAACTCCAGAGCTTGATTTGTCAGGGGATGTAAGCAATCAAGATGAATTAAATTCATGAATGCATATTTATATTACAATGCAGCAACTTGGAATTTAAGTGTAAAGATAAAATTTTGAAGGAGGGAAGACTTTGGTCTTCAAACTGCATGGCCCTTTTGGTTTTGTGACCTTACTGCTTCTGTGATATTTATTCTTGAGTTGTTGTGTTCTGTCAGGGAATGAGTTTCTGTCTACAATTAGATGTTTGAGTTAGCATTTGGGTCTTTTCATCTATTCAGTATTAAGTATAGGCATCCTAAACATAAATCTTAACTATACTGGGAGATTCTCCACACTAAGGAATTCTGTGTGCTATTAAATTCGGTGGGACACAGATTCTCCCTGTAATACAAATAATTATTCATATGTTTTTCATTAGTTGATTTTCCTTACTGAAGCTCTAGAAGATGAAGTAAAAAAAAAAAAAAAAAAAAGTATCCATTTACATTAGGAACATTGAATCGTATGTACCCAGAATTTACATTGGTGAGAGGAGCATAAATTATGGATTAAATTTCAAGCTTAATTGAATTTGCAAGCATGTAAATGATGTGCTTCAAAACTTAGTTTGCTTATTTAGTTATTTCAAGTCAATCTTGACATGTGTAATTGAGCTCCCTCTCCTGTGCTATCCCTCATGAGGTCTTGTACCAGTGTTTTATTTTTGTATTGTGTGTTATCCCAGACCTTTAGAACTGAAACAAATACTCAGACCCTTTCAGTTGTTGACTGGATTTTACTGAAATAAAAGGTGGCTCAATGTTCTGCTCTTTATTCCGTTGGTAACATCATTCCTTTATATTTTCTCTGTGCATTATTTACTTGTTTCACCTGTTGTAGTATTTACATCTGTAATAACTGTGTGATGGTTTTGGTGTAGTACCGTCATTTAAGAAAGAAAAAGAAGTGGGATTTCTGACATTTTTAGCAAAAGACTGTGTTATCCTATGAACTTTGCAAAAAGGTTTGTGAATGCCTCTGACGTGCAGTTCATATTGAGAGTGGGTGAACGATGAGCATATCTGTGCTTCTACCAATTTTTACTTTTCCTCCTGTTGATGAATTTGTCTTTGCTGTGTTAAAACTGTTACCTGTAGAACTGTGTTTAATGCATTTTTATTACAGAAGGGAGTTATGATTACATGTAATCAGTTTCTAAAACAGTCTGAAAATTCATATTTAATAAATATTTTTGTGGAAGCATTGGAAAACTAGCAGGTCAAAACTGATGTATTGATTATTATTATTTTAAATTTATCAGTCATTTAAAATATATATAATTGCATAAAGGACCATCAGAGTAGGTGGGACATCTTAGCATTTTAAGGATTATAGTGGCCAAACCAAATTTAAAATGGGAACATAGTTGCTTTATCTTTCCTTTTCTCATGAGCGAGAAGCACATTTCCCAGTCCTCTTCCTGCAAAAGATCTGAAGGGAATCGACACCATGTCTGTTGGGACCTAATGTTACAGAAGCACATATTTATTATTATTTTTTTTAAATTCTAGAATGCATTGTTAACTAACTAGTAATGACTTCAAGTCAGTGCATGAGATTTGAAATGTTAGATCATAAAATCACTGATATTGGTTATTGGTTGGCAGTTGGATCAGTCAGGCTAAGCAGGAGGCACTGGCATTTAACCATACATTTATAAATAAGGTCACATACTTGACATACAGTGTTGTTTGCTCTTTCCAGCTTTATTATTTTACTTTCATCTGTCTGATATTTCCTAGTATACCACTGTAGTTTTTTGTGAAGGTGCTAATCCTAACGATAGGTCTCATCTCTCCTGAACTGCAGGGTCAGATGCTCTTTGCTCAGGAGCAGTGGAAGACTTCTTGCAGAATTACCATGATCATGGGTTAGCAGCACATAATAACTGATGGTTGTTGCGCTGTAAGTTGCAATTACAGACAGCAGCATCTCGCCAGGCGAGGGAGGGAGGCGTGTGGATAGAGGGACAGAGGCTATCCCATGCCATCTCCTGTGTGTGCTGAGGGCACTGCTGCTGGATTGCCTTGCAGTGCTGCCCTATCCATGTGAGCTGCTGCAACTCCTTCTGTCCTTTTTGGCACGCTGCCCTTCGGGTCATGAGCACAGCTGTGCCTGTGGGTAGCTCCTGCTGTTCCTTGGTGAGAAGCACACTGTGGCTTAACACACTGCGTTTCCTGGCCTTCAGCAGTCTCAGTTTTTCTGAAGTTGAAGCTCAAAGCAGGTATGAAATCGTGTTTGTTGGTGAAATATTTTGCTATAAAATTTCTACTGCTACATTCTGATTGCTTCAAACTGGTAAGCCACTTAAGACTGTGGTTTGTGAATTCCTGCAGATGTTAAATTTCTCTTCACAATAGCAGCGACACTTTAATTGTTCTTTGAAGTTGTGAGAGGAAAGTAGTTTACAAATCAATTTTTTCTCTACTAATTCAATTAGACTTTAAACTACAGCACTTTTTGGTTGCTCTGATTGGTGATCATAGAAATGAAACAGCTCATTTCAGTGTATCAACAACAACAAAAGTAATTCTGAATTTCCTTCTGAGACTGACTTGGACTTAGTACAGCAGACGAATCCCTCCACAGTGTCCTTCCCTTTGTGGGAATGGTTCTCATCTGGGCCTGCACCAGCTTCCTTTAGTCCTTGCTTGTGATTCTGCTGGAGCCATTGAAGTGGGCTGTTGGCGTGCTGGTCAGCTGTGCTCTGTTGGTTACTGGGCCCCATAGTGCATGCTGAGGGCTGCAGCCAAGGGGGAGAAGAAAGGGAGGTAGTGCTATTGAGAATATCTCCAGATTCCCAGAAGGCTGCCTTAATAACACCCAACTTGCTGGTGCTGGGGAGAATCAGCAGGAGAATGACAACGAAGGAAAAGCCTTCTGTTGCTTAGGTGAAAGATTAAAGAACTGTGAGCGACTCTGGGGGCTGCGGAATTGATTTGCAAAGGCCCCTGTGATACTGTGCAGTGAGATAAAGGGGATTTAGGTGCCCTAGCTGTGCAGAGCCACTGCAATAGCAAACACAGCCCTGAGATTGGCATGTGAGCTCTGTACCTGAATACCCAGGACACTCCTTTGACAAAGGGAGCCAGGCTCTGTTCCCGTCTTTCCAGATGTTGGTGTGGGTAGTATCTCCATAACTGCATCTTCACAAGGACAGCAGTGAAGGCACAAAACCTGTCCTGGGTCTGAGAAGATGCAAATCTGCAGCCCTACGCTTACGGTAATTCCTCAGCTTACTCTTCACTAAGGACAAGCAAGGAGCATTTGCTGCTTCTCCTTATAAAGCCGTATTGCTTATAAAAAGAATAAGTAGCATTGTCCTAATTGCAGGAAGCGTTTTTAGCCTAATGACTTGAGCTGGACTTTGATCCTTGCCTGTAGCATTTTTGATGAATTTTACCAAATGAGTGTCTGAATAACATGTTTGATGGGTAGGAGAAGTCTGATGCTGTGGCTGCTCACAGGCTGAAGGAAAGATGGTACAACTCTGCTCTGGGGTTTGGTACCTGAGTGCCAACAAGTATCTCACAGCCCATATTGTTATTATCCTTATTTAGCAGAAATAGTTCTTGATGGAGATGCTTAGGCAGAACAGTTCTGCTTAAGGAGCGTGACAGTAAGATGGATCTGAATTGCTGATTTAATTTCAGAACTGACTGACAATGGCAGGAGTTATTCCTTATGATGGTGATTATTTTTTATTTTGGCAGCATAGCAGCTAAGGCACCAGTATGTCAGCCCATATATCAGAAAAAGAAAAAAATTCATTCAAAAAGTAGCTTTCAGCTAAATTTAAGACTTATCTTTTATGTGGATTCTGTTTTACATTATAAAGATATTAAGTCTGAAAATGTGTATATATAAAGATCTGTATTTTTCCATTATCTTGACACATTCAGTAAGGCTTTCTTTTTGGCAAAAAGAGGACAGGCAGAGCTTTTTATTCCTTATGCACCTATTGCTCTGCTTCTCTGTTTATATGAGCGTGGATCTGAGTACCCACTTTAATCTATGTAAATAAATGGCTTCTCCCAGGGTGTACGTGAGCCTTCGAACAAGCTGGTGGGGAGAACATCTGTTGTCCTTTAATGTTGTTTTGAGGACTCACAAATTTATTTGAAGTGCTTTCACTCACACCACTGGGATTTTTTAAAACTTGTGTTATTTCCTGTGGTCCGGAGGTTGTTCCGTCTTTTCCAAGAGAAAGACAGAAGACTTCTCACACTTGTCTCCCCCATGAATGCTTCCTGTTACTACATGAGGGCTGTTTTAAGAATACAACCTTCTGATAGCTTTTTGTCTGAAACATATTTATTTTTAATGATTTTTTTGATGGTACTAGAGCACTTTTTCCCTTCAAAGGGTTTCTTTTTTAAAATGATATTGAGGAAATGCTCTAGCAGTTTTAAAGCCCAGTTTGGCTGCTATTTGGTTGAAATAAAATGTGAGAAGCTTATTAAGGCAAGCTCGTGTGCTGTTCCTCCAGTGTGTAAACGTTACAAATATTTTTTACATTTAATTAAGTGAAACTGCTAAAGTAAACAAATGTTGAAGAGTCTGAATGTTTCCTGCTCCACAACGAGCATTCTGGAGGGGATGTGAGACCTGACTGTGGGGTGGTTGAACAGGCGGGGATGAGTTTGTGTTATCTGCTGGATCAGGAAGTGTCTGCCTGCCGCTTTCTAGAGGAGGAATTTCCATATAAACAGGCTTTTGTCTCTGATACCTTGAGGCCTCTAGTTAGTTTCATTCAAGACTGAATCGAGGATTTGGGTTTGCACCACTTCCTGTTGCTGGATAATAGGACTCAATGGCTATTTCAGAGAGTTACTTTTTAAACCAAGCATTAAAAGGCTGGGAAAATGTGCCTCCTAAGCATCTAGGCTTTGAAAACCTAGTCTAACAAACCCACATTTATTTGTGAGTGCCAGCACTACTGACATCTCTTTTGTAATGCTATAATATCCCAAGCTTTTAGAAAGCCTGTGAATTTGTTGCTTGTTTACACTTTTTTTATAAATGTGTGTTTAATACATTTCTTAAATAATATAGATACTGCTGCTTCACGACTACTGCTGCTTAATTCCTCTGCATAATAAAGCTCTTATTTCGAAAGCGAATTTCCTTGCCTTTTGGTAGGTAACACATCTAGAAATTATTATTCTAGAGAAAGAGGCGATACCGCTCTTGGATGCTGAATGTCATCCTTCATTTTGGCTTGGTGTAGAAAACTAATCTGTCTCTATGAATGTTTGTGGGTTTGTTACTCTGATGGGAAATAAATTTTCAATAATGCAAAATGAAACTGCTGATAAAAAAGTCTTTTAATTATAAAGAGCTGGTAGTTCATGAAGTTTGAAAAAAAAAATGCACACTAGAGATATTTATTTTGAAGTATTTCTATTTTTATACTTCTTAAGTACAGCTTTTAAGACAGACCTGCAGAGTAGTAAGGACATTTGGACAAACTCTGCTATGGAAATGGATTATTTTCCACTGGCTGAAAAGTTCTGCTCTTCTCACACAGAATGACTCACACAGGTTAAGTACTGGCCAACGTCAGTGTTTGTGTACAGAACGCTGCAAATGAACCTGCAATAGCAGATGGGAGGAGGGAAAGCAATGAAGTGCCAGCCTTTGCCTGGAATGACCTCGTGCCAGGAAGCAAGAGGAGTTTGGTACAGCAAAACTACAAGTAGAAGTACACCTTCAGTGTAGGCAGGTGGGTCAGGGCAGAACAGAGGATGTCTCAATAGTTTGTAAACTGGAACGGTGCATGAGAGGAAATGAAACATTTATACTGATAAAAATAAAATTGGAACATACCTGTTCTGTTTTGACGGAATTGTTCACATATGAAGTGTATGACTAGGGATGTCTGGCATCACAGGGACATATTGATCTCGGTGCTTCAGAAATGAGGAGGGACAGAAAGGTCAGATCACTGGAGTCCATCAGGAGTCCTGATCCTTGACACTGTTTCTTCATGGTAGAGAGGATACAGGAATGTATATTTACAAGAGAACTGCTTAAAAAGCAAACAAACAACAGCAGTTGCCACAGAATGTTACTTGAGAAAATAGACTAAAATAAGTTCACCTGAAGTTTCATCTATTCCAGTCCTTTTTTGTCAGTCAGCACTATACAAATTGTTTCATGTTTCCTTTTTCAGCACTTCACTGGTGCTGGTTGGTAAGATGAAAATAAATGGGTCTATGTATAGGGGCTACAAGGGGGGAAATTGGTGTTTTGAGGTGGGATTACAGAATTTTCTTCAAAACAAAATGAGGAACAGTCTGGTTATTCTATATTTTCTGTTTAGTTCTTCAAATCAATAGTAAGAAAGGATGATGCCTGTCATTTTGAATAGTTTGATGGAACTCCGCTAGCCAGTAGCTAGTCATATATTGACAGTAAGAACATAGCCCTTAAAAAGCTCTGGGCTTTTGTCTTTATGAATGGAATATTAACCTTATCTTCCTTGGCATGAGAACAATATCAAACTGGCTCCTAAGATGTGAAAGGCATTTGAGAAGCATGGGAATTTATTGTCACAGCAATGGTAAGTAAAGACATATTGAATTCAGATTTTCAATGCTGTAGGAGCCTGTAGCACTAAAGTAGTGCCACGGAAGTTTTCACCTCCTAGGTGGGTTCCAGGTTGTCTGTAACTTGATATGGAGAAAAGTCACACCCTGAACTGAGGCAGCATTAAACCTTTAGACTCCGTGTTCTCATTTCCCTCACACAGGAAATGACTCACTGAAATATTTATTCTCCACACTGTGATCTGTGCTGCCCAGGGAAACAGGAATCTATTTACTTTATAACATATCAGTGTATCTTATCAGACTGTACAGTATCTGGGAGCCAGAGTTGGCACTGGCCACCATTTATTACTAGCTGGGATTTGCTGCATAGGAGCCCAGTTGCTATGTGTGGTACTTAGGAATGATGTTCTCTAATTGCACCTGACCACATCTAACCGTTGTGGACTAGGACTGCTGCTTGGATTTGCTCTCCAGCTGATTAATGCTGCACTGTTTGCAGGTGATGCCTGGCCCTTCACATCTGAAGTTACCACAGGTCACGAGAACTGCAGCTATGAAGTGACACCAGGAATGACCCATTAGCAACTTCACTGTGTAATTCAGTGCTTTGGGATGTGCTCAGGCACAGAAAGGGTGCATGGAGATGGCAGAGCTGTCAGGAAACCTGCCTGCTTTCCCTTGAAGGACTTAGGAAGGCCTTGGGACACCCGGATAGCTGCAGGGCGATAACACGATATGAGGAGGTGGTCTTCCATGTTCCTAGAATATGAAACTAGTAGGGAAGGAAACCAGGAACCTCGGTACTGTAATGCCCTTCTCACAAGGAAGGGTAGTCGATATTGTGAATTAGTGTTTTAAGGCACACTGATTTGATGAACTGTATCTTTACCATTTGTATTGTTGTAATTATGAAAAGATTAGTGGGATTCCTGTGCACGTCATCTATACCTGTGCTGTGTATTGTTCTTTGGTCAGATTGAATATGTCCTGATATTTTAGCGTCATCATACTCTGGTTGTCTATTTGCAGACTGTCTACTAATAATTTTACTGGTATTGCTGACTGCATCACTTTGTAAAATAGATAATTATTTCCCTCTGTGTGTGTGTCTACATACACACACATAGACATATATATATATATATATAATGCCTTGCCCTGCTTTCACCTATGTATACACCTCTGTATATATCTCCTGCTTTTTCCATTGGATCTGTACAGCTACTACAAAAAATGGGAAAAGTATATGATATCTTTATTTTATGTTTTTAATAAAAGTTTTAATTTCTAACGTGTGCTAGTCAAGCAATACAGCAAAAATGGAAGATGTTTTTGATATGCTTCTATTCTCCAAATTGTTTTGAAAGAGGATGTCATTCATAATAAAAGCTTTTAAAGATGGCATTCATATGTTAAACCAAGAAACAAAATGAGGAAAACTATTGATAGTACAGTTCTGTAGTTTCTGATGGGGCATATCGAATGCCTTTTTTCTGTAACATGCACTCGTTAGCTGAGAACCACTGAAATAAAGAAAGAGGAAAAAATAGAGCTTGGCATCCATGGAAGCAGGGAAGTGGTCAACATAAATGTGGAGAGGGTGATTTATTGTTTGCCTTAGAGAGCCTGTAAGAAGCTGGCACTTTGAAGCTGTAAGAGTGGTGATCTCACTGCAAATTAGAAATGTTATGACTTTTAAACTCTGCTGTGAATAGGAATTAATTTTACTTCTGTGATGTGTTGTGGAGGACCTGATCACGGTCGTTGTAGGTGGCCGGTTACTGCTTGACGAGTCAGGCAGCAGTGAAGCTTCCTAGCAATTAATGTCTTCCTCTTTGAGAGGATTATTACAATTTGGCCAAGACCTATTTATTGGCATTACTGCATACAAATGATTTTATTCAACAGCTGCAATCGCTTTAAAGTCTTTTCCTGAATGTTGACCTCCAGAAATTTTGTCCCATAAGACATCTGTGACGTTAATTTGACTAATTGACTGACCTCCAATCTGAGGGGCATGCTTTTGCATATGTGTGGGGGAGGCACAGATTGCAAGGCTGCCCTGATTGACCATCTCACACAGAAGCCCTCTGCCAGAAACGCTTCAGGCTGTGCTTCCAGTAAAGGAGTTTTGAGCATTGGTGTTCTTTTAATGAGATAGTGGTAGATAGTCTTGTGAAGCAGCGATTCCACTAGAGCAGAAATCCCATCGTAGCTAATTCATTCTGAAACGTGTTTTAACTGCTCATTACCAGTGTTTGTCATTATGTTTATTTCAGCTGTTGTTTTGATGTAAGCACAGTCAAGTGATCTGACAACAGCAGAAAATCACACTGCTTTTGGAGTGTTAGATGCAGTTTAAGTGTATTTGCAGCAATTAGTAGTCACCTGCAGTCTGTCATCTGTTTCTGGGGGACGCCCCTCCTTGCAGACCTATCCAGATTTCAGCAGAACAGCACTATTTGTTGTGGTATTTCAATTGTGCAGTGCTGTTAACTTGTCCGGTTTCTTGCAAAGCAAGCATGGCATAGGGCTTCTCTGTTTTGAGCCCCCAGCAACTTGCTGACTTACTGCAGTCTGCTGCAGTCCTTCTGACAGCAGTACAAAGGGTGCCCCTCTGGACTGCAAAACACTTTTGTAAACGTTGGTGCATATGATATAAATCCTGGCCCAAGCCCCTTCCATGCAGTATAGGGGCTTAAAACCTAAATCTCTCTGGAGAGAAAATCAGGCCCATTAATTCACTGTGAGGACTATAAAAGGGATGTTACAGGAAGTAGGTGCTTTTCCTAATGTGTCACCCAGCTGGGAAAATTTCCATACCAGAACAGCTTGGGAGATAAAGCAGGCTGCCAGCCCTGGGCTTGGTTATGGGCTGTGCAAGGGCACCTCATCTCCTGTAGCCCACAATAAGGGTACTTCCCATCCCTGTGGCTTTGTAATGGGGTTGCATTCTTTCATTCTCTGTACGTACTGAAGCAAGTTCAAGTGTTGCTGATCCCTTTCACATCCTGGCCTGTATGGCCTGCCTGTTCCTTGGGATCAGTTAGAAAGGTACAGGGAAGATGTGGGAGAGGAAAATGGTGACAGTTTACAAGGGTTTTTTTTGTCAGTGTCAGAGTAAAGCCATCATGCTAAACTTTCCAGCAACTCTGCAGGAACATTTTTGCAGCATTATGACTACCATTTCCTAGACCTTTTGCTCCATCATCAAAGTTGTTTATTTCCTTAAGTGGCTGTAGAAGAGTGGAACAACACAGAGCTATTTATCTCATGGTTATCTAATTATCTTTGATATTAGTTAAGAGGATGAAAAACTCAGATTATATTTGTCAGAAATGTGCTGAATTGTTTCTTTGTAACTCATCACACATGTAAACTGCCTCTGAAGAGGCAGATATGAGAAAAATGAACACTTACCTCCCTTTCTTTTGTAAAAATTGCTCCTTCCAGAAGTGGTGACTTGCTTTTCACTGAATTTCTTTTGTCTTTCATCATTTAGCAAGTAAAACTTCCCCACTTCTTACTTTTCTTTCTTTAAATGACTCAATTACTCAACAGGGAACATCGAGGCAGGTCTTATTAGTTCCAAATAGCAGGAGGCTTTGAAGCCAGCAGTAACATTTAGGTAAAGACTTCAGAATGTGCTAATCCAGGTAGTATATTCATTTAGGTAGACTCCATTATTCTTTACCAGAAAATACCCATTTTTCTTGGTTGTCTTAATGAAAATACCAAGAACCTTAAGTTCCTTGTAAGTTTCATTCTTAATGCTGGCCCATGCAATATGTTTAAAGAAGCTGTTTTAAAAAAATACATTTATTTATTCAAAATATGTAGATATTTATCAGAATTGGTAACAATTAGGCTGTGATTTTCAAAACAATGTATTGCAACTATTTTCTAAGAACAGTTATTCTCAATTCTAGTATGTTGTCATTGGTCGTTGTTAAAAATTATTTCTGTTTCCTATTATGCCTATTATGTGTCTGAATTTGAAATGCTATGACAAAAATAAATAGGTGTGCAAGTGCTTCATCTCTTTTGCTAAATATTTAATGATAGGATGTATACCAGATATATTTGCTTCTAAATCAAACTGTAATTGATTGTGTCAGTTTTTCTAACATTCTGTTCTAAAAGCATACAATTTATATTTCAGGACATGCTGTAACTTACATTTGTAATGTTATTTTGATCTAGTTGATGCTAATACTGAGGTTTGAAAGGAGCAATCCTACCCCCTCATCATCCCTTTTTAGAGTGCAGTTGGTGTGGCTGGGTGAAATAACTCATGGATAAGAAATCTGCCTTGTAACCTCCATTCCTGTGGTCCTGTTCTGAGATGGCTTGATCAAGTGTCCCTGGAGTCGTCTTCTGCTATCTGCAAAACAAATAGATTTGTCACAAATGTTAACAGCAGAGGCAAGAAAGATTCTCAATATGTCATGGTAGATGTCATTTGAGAAATCCACTTTATGTTATATTGCTAAAATAAAATGCAAAAAGATGGCATAGATCACAGCTTGGATTAGGTAGCTGTTGCCAGGAGAGAAATTGGGCTACAGCCCAATTTTGTAATATTACAAAAACATACAGAAGGAGTGGAATGATTTCATTCTCTAATACAACCACCTTAAACTACAGTTAGTACAAAGATACTATTTTCATTTGCATACACAATATTTGATGCTTGCATACCTGGAAGGTATAATATTTCTGCAGAAAGTACCCATGTGCTCACATTTGGCATACCAAAGAATACCTGCTCCAGGGAACAAACAGATCTGAAGAGATGTAAACCTTTCTCTACAAAAGGATGTACTGTGTGCTATCAGAACTATTCAGAAGCTTTTATGCTTCTGAATTCAGATTCCTCTGTGTCTATAATTTCAGCATACTTACACAGGGACACAACACTTGGCACGTTTATGTATGTGTTGTGCCTAACACTACTGCCCCTAAAACTGGTATGCTTTGGCGTTCACTTTGCATATGTATCTGGCTGTAAATATCCCTGGAAACTGCCAGTGACTGAGCATTGCTGGTGCTGCTGCCTACACTGCATGCAGTGGAAGTTGCTGGTGTGCTTTGTGCTCCCTTTTGGTAACCATGAGTTGTTTGTTCTGTGGAACAAGTTGTGCTTAGTAAAGAGCAGTAAGATAAGCGATATCTTCTTCAGCTGTTGTGCTAAAATAACCAAATGAAAGCCCTGCCTCAACACTTCAGAGGAATTTGATTTTTCCTGTTCCTTTAGTTAGGAGCACAGTTCTTCTCTCCCCATTGCCATTCTGACAAGAGCTGCTTATCTGATTGATCTCTCAGTTACTCTTTCTCTTATACCAGAGACAACAAAAGGAGGAAAAAGGTTGAGATTTAAAATGGCTTTTACAGAACAATTAAAATACTCTATTAAAAATAGTATTATTTATATTGGATTAAGCTGTCTAGGTATGACGCATGTAAAAATGGAAATGCTTTTTTATAGAAGCTCACAAGCAGTTGATTCAGAAAACAGTGAGTGGACATCCCTTCTGAAGAGGAAAGGTCCTCTTGAGCGTGTATAAACAAATGCTGCCAGCTATTCTTTAAGAAGAATTCTTAACTATCCATCACAAATACTTCAAAGTTGCTTGGCACAGCAATATATTGTAGTGTACTTCCTGTGCAAACAAACATCTAAAAATGCTTCTGCTTATGCTCATTAATATAAGTGCCTTCAACAACATATTGAAAGTGACTTCTACATCTGGTTGCCTTGAAATTTATTAATAAGCACATGCTGTTTAATAAATGATTTTTTTTTTAATAAAAAGCATTCAGAATTCATGTTTAGGAGATTAATTTTTTGTCTTTTCAGACAGCAGAGAAAATAGATGGAATTTTCTTTTTTTTTTTCTCTATGTATGTATGTGCTGTGGATTACCTGTATTTTCTGCCAAGATACCTTATAGTGCGCAAAAGGGGGAGCTTTGCAAAGGTCAGGGAAACCATCCTTTAATGACAACGAGACAGTGAAATGCTGAATTGGGAACCCACCCTGGAAGGTCACACTGTGAATAATTTAAAGAAAGAAAAACTGTACTGGTTGTGCTTCATGATTTTGCATTGCAATCATGGCCTTACCCTGCAACAGTGCAGCCATCTGGATTTCTTTTACAGCTGTTACTGATTTTTGTTTCCACGCTGAGATGTGGTTAATTAGAGCCTACTCTTTTACCATTTGGGTTTGCATTTTGAGGATGCTTCCTTGTGGATTTAAGCTTTGATGAGCTAGTTAAAATCTCTTGGTTTCCATTGTGCTTTTATGTAGGATATACCCCCCTATATGCATGGCATACCTCTTAGAGAAATTACAATTATCAAGCTAGTACAGTGTGTATACGGCCTGTCAGGGTGTCTGAACATTTGCTGAGTATTGATTTTTCTGCACTATGCGAATTAATGGGAAAATTTACATCTTGAAGTCTTCTTCCTGTCCTACTGCTTTAAACAAATTGTAGAGAGGGCATTACGAAAGCTGGGATCTGAGTGACGGCCAAGGGAGGGTGACGTGTGAGTGCTTGGAGTCTTTGCACCAGTTGGAACAATTAAAGCTAAGCAAAAAAAATGACAGGAAAGTGCAGAACGGTGTTTTATCCTATTTGAAAGCAGATTACGTCAGAAACCAAAAGGTTCCTCTCCTGTGACAGCTTTCAAATAGCCCTCACAAACTGTCACCACTTGATCCAGTAGAGGCGTGTGTCATTGCTGGCCTTTTCTGGCTTTGTTTCCAGGGCAGAAAGAGGTCACAGTGGCTAAAATAAAGTTAGCATGAGTTTTCAAAAAGGTTTGTATTTTAAAACACCTGTTATGTATTTCTCCTTATGACCTCCAGTTCTGGGCAAACAAAAGTGAAGGTGAGAACAGAAACTCAAGAGCTAATATTGACTCGAAGTGCTCTTAGTTCAGTACTGCCAAACCAGAATTTGCAGACCATCAACTGCACGAAACCCACCATCTGCTTAGGACGGATAAAGAAACAAAAACTGGAAGTTCTTTTATTTGCCTATGGATTATTTATTTATTTATTTATATAGAGATTTTATTCATAAATTTCTCTCTACAACAGAGGTGGAACCATTTTGTTTTAAGAAATACTGAACTCTCAGCGCTGCAGTCTACAGCTTAAAAATAGGAGTACTTTAATGAAATAGCTAAAGTGGGCAAAATTGCAGGTTGTTGAGATATAGGGCAAAAACACGTTGCTATTAAATTGTTGCTTAGACAGTGACAGTGATTAGTTTTTTGTATTTCTCTACTTTAATGAAGCCGTTGGATGAATAAGGCAGCAAATAAGGCTAATCAATAAAAGAGGACATCCTGTGGCAGCAAACAGACTGACTGCAATGCAACAAACTGTAAGTACTAAGTGAATTAAGATCTTGGATAGAATGATTCTTTGAAGGGGCTCACATCTCCTGCGACCTGAGTGAAAAGAGGGCTGACTTTGCTGCAAGCATCCTCATTCTCTCTTACATCACAGACACAGAAAATTACCCTGCTGGGATACCTTGCCACTGCACCTTGCCACAAATACAAATTTACATTTGCAGGAGGCTCATCGTGCCCCAGTGTGCGTAGATGCTGCAGCCTCAGTCAGGTGCAGGTGTTGGATGGGTTCTGTATGCTGCATCTAACTTCCTCCTGACACTTGGATGATGGCAAGGAAAGACTGTATGCAGCGTATGAATTACTGTAATTTCAGCTCTTTTGTACTAAGCAGATCTCTACTGACAGCATTAAGACTGATGCTGTACCTCTGATGCACCAGACACTATAAGGCTGGGAACCTCCTAGAAAAATGGTGTTTCATCAATAAATGTTGACTGCATAAAACCCAATTAATTTACATGCTGATTTATATTTTTTTTCCTTTTATCTAGTTCCTGTCCTCCTTCCTACTGGTTTTTCCCTTTTGTTTCTCCAGTTAGCAATGCTGCAGTCTTCCTTCACCAATGGCATCTCTCAGTCCCAGTTCTGCTTCCTGTTAGACAGGCTCCAGGTGTTCAGAGACCCAGGAGTCACTTCCATGCATTATTCACAACTTCATCTCTCCCCCCCCCCCTTTTTTTTTTGTTTGTTTGTTCTAGTCATGTAATTACATTTTATTTAACTTATAATACTTATAAACTCAGACTCTCTGCCTTTGTTTCCCCAGCCTTGGGCCCTTGTTCTGCTAGGTTTGTAAACATTAAAATTTAAAGATTCAAATTTAATTACATGTGAAGAAATGTTGCTGAGCTTTTCCATTTTCTCAGAATTGTTCATCTGAACAATGCTTCTTGTATCCTCAGATTCAGGCAATGTCTCAAATGTGCATAAGAAACCTGAGAAGTGAAAGGGTGACTGAGTCATACGAATTTACTTTCTTGACTTTTTGTTCAGGGCATTTCTTCACATGAACTGCTTTCCTATTTGTACTTCCTCTCTATTACTTCTTCCTTGGTCTGATGAAAGAGTGCTAGCACAAAGAACTCCTCAGTAACAACAGCCTTTGTGTGGTAAAGGGCAAAGAGGTGAGCTACTTCCATCCAGGATGGAAAGAGAGAGATGAAAAGAAGGACACACGAGGAAACGTATTCACAGCATGAGCATTAACAACTGGTCTCTGCCAAACACTTTAAGGTTGGTGCTTCTGGCCATGTAAAATGTCTTGATCACAGCTGCCAAGTGAGTCAGTATGTTTTCTGTATAAATTCAGAGGCATGACCCAAAGAGCTTCCTGTGGCAAATGACAGTTCTTACAGCTGACAGATTGCTGTACTGTTTGTAGACAGTATCTGCCACCCCAAAATCCTGATGACTGCCTGCTTGCACAGAGTAAGAAAGCCTGCATTTTCCAAATGACCAGCAAGTTTCCATTTTCATTAGATATTGACATGCCTCATTTTGGCATTCTTGTAACATAACAGCAATCCCTGTACCTTTCTTAGTCACAGCCAGGGCTTCTGGAGATTTCTCAAATAGTGTATTAAAATTGTGAGGTAACAGATGTTTGATATACAGTTAAGATCAGTGACTAAAAGTTGTTTTGAGAGCTAGGAGAACCACTTGTTCTGTACCTGTGAGGAGCAGCTTCTCCCCTCAAATCAGTGCATGCTTCAGCTGAGGGAACAGACTCATGGCATTCTCAGACAGCTCCAGAGCTGCTAAAAGCAGTGATCCAGAGCTGCGCATATTGAGAAGAAAGAAGACACTAATGTAATGGCTTTGGAGCAAAAATGATTGTTGTGACACTGTGTCATGACGTCCCAAAGGTGGTACAAAGAGAAAGAGAGGAAAAGATGGAGAGGATAATATCTTAATTTCTTCCTTTCCCTAACTTCTGCTGACTTCTGTTGATATTTTCCCCTTTGGGTCTGAAGGACAATCATAGGCCTTTGGGGAATGGCTTATTCACCTCCAAATTCTGGATGTATTTGCTGCAGAGGAAAAATGATGAAGACAGATGTGGTCTCTTCACTCTAATGTCCTTTAATAACCCATAATCTGCTTGGAAGCTTATTTCTGTATGCTAATACAATGGATTTGCAGTTCTGAAAAATGTCAATATCAGCATAGTAAACAGACTTTTAGCATGCAAAAAAAAAGAGATGTTCATAACCTCATAGGCTCTAGTAATCACTGTTGTTAATTAATAAGACTTTATTATCTCTAAATTGAAGTAATACTGTGAGCCACCTGTGCTTACTGCTTAACTTTACTTAACTGTCCAGTCATTTGTCACAACAGTGACTAACCAAGACGCCAAGTCCATATGCAAATGTGTTCTCCTGCTCTTAGGGGACTGTTAGTTAGCAAGCTGTCCATTTAATTCTGAACACGTGGGAACTGCTGTGTAGTGTGAATATGATGGACTAGCAGACTTGTTTTAGTGCCAAAATGCATCACAATCAGACATAGTTTTTCAGTGCCACATTACCTTTCAGGGAACTCTCCTGACACATGTAGGCTTTTGTTTTCTTCTTTCTGAACCACCATTAGATGCTCAGGGATCCAGGAAGTGAAACCCACCATGAGACTTGGGAGTAACTTACATGGCTGGCACACAGCCTTCTTTTTCTTCCAATTCTGAGGTAGAAATGGCTGTGAAAGAATTTAGTTGTCTTTTTTTCTTGCTTCCTGTTACTTTTCAACAACCTCTGAACTTGCATTTATACTAGGATTATACCAAGAGCTGTGGGATTGAAATTTATGTGAATAAAAAATAATGTTTTTTTAAAGTGCCAATTATTTAGTAGGGGCATGTGATATGATCTGGCATGCTAACAGTGTGATGCTGAGCATGATACCTAACACACCTTAGCTCTATGCCCCCAGTTTACAGTGGGGTGCAACCAAGGAGTTTCAGCCTCATTAAGTACAACCTGCACATACTATTATATAAAGCTATAAATGACAGCTATGAACTATGAAGCTGCTTCTGTTTGATGTAGTATTTTGCTGCAGTTCTGACAGACCAACGTGAGGTGTGAAGGTGCAGAGTATCTTTTAGGGAATCAGCAGGGAGAACTGGAAAAGCTAAAAAGCTCTCAATACCAAAAAAGTTTGCCTCTGGGTTAGAAACAGAAGCTTCAGTGTACAACTCAGTGTTGCAGAATTGTTGTTGATATGAAGAAAGACAAAACCTTGCCCACCTTTCCAACTCCACCAAGAGGTCTAACAAAAGATGCTGCTGCTACCTTTAAACTTTATAGGCACTGCAGTATCCCTTCTAGGAGCTGTACAATGTAAAGGTGAGGCCCAGCTTTACTTACAGGAATTTTATTTTCTAACATCACTGGCTTGCTGGTGCAATAGAGTGGATCCAGTCTGTCCTGCTCCTTCAACCCCTCTCAGATGGGAGCTGTATGTCCTACTGAGGTGCTAGAGAAGCTCAGCAGACTAGAAACGCTGAATCAATGTATATTTTCTATGCACTTACATGAGCTATTGTCCCTCAGCACAGCTCATTCTTCAGGCTGCTGTGGTCAGTTCAAGAGTGACAGCAGGCTGCCAAGACCATGGTTATTGTGAGGCAAATGGAGCTCTGTAAATTTGTGAGAAGCAAAGGATCAACAAATATTAAATAATAAAGTAAAAAGTGAGAATAGAGCACTAATGAATAGCTGTCATTGTTTGTATTCAATCATGCCATTGGTCATCACTTCCACTCTGTTTTATCTTCCCCATTTTATGGACAGTATTATTAGCTCTGTATACTCAAATGTTCCTATAGCATTGCACTGACCTGTAGCTTTGCCTCCTTTTTTTGTGGAGCTCTTTTCCTACCTTTTTGTGGAGCCTTCCTTCCCTTCATCATTCATATCAATCTTTATTTTGTTTGTCACTTACTGAGAATGGGCAGCACCCTCTCCTAGTGCTGTGCGCTGGTCAGGCAAAATGAGGTCTGTCAAAACAGAATTTAAAAAAGGTCATTCCTTTCCTTCCTGCAGGGCTCTGCAACAGTTTGAGTCTTGAGCATCAGCAGGGCAGTGAATGGGACATGGTATTTTAAAACTGGACAGAAAGTACAGTTCATGGTATCATGGATGATTGATCATTGTAGCAGTTTATTAGTCTGATATTTCACTTGCTTTCACATTTTGAATTGATTGGAGATTTCTGTATTCCCAGCAGGCTAGGGAAACCTCAGAAACCAACTTAGTATTATGCATGCTTGGAAATTTTTGAATAGACCTTCTTCTTTCAGAACATTTTATATTGAAATTGAAGGATGCTGATTTGGGGTTGGATCTTTTTGCTTGTTTCTATTTTTTCCTGTAGATTATACTATTATATAACTCCAGTGTTAGTATGAAATGAAATATAGAACACACACACACAGAAAAAAGATGTAAACAAGAATGAAACATTTTTACTTACTGAACTTTATTTTTAGTGTTGTTAATTTGTTGACAAATTGCCATTTTTCATTCCATTTTGGAGAGAAAATATTTTCTAGCATCAGCAGTTCATGACAAGGTATCTTCTGCATTCTGACCAGCATTCTGTGTTGAACCACATTATTTGTCTTCCTCTTTCCTGTTGGCTGTGCTGTGCAACTTTTTCTGTGGTCAGTGGTGTTACCTGGTAGGAATCATTAGAAATGCCTAAGTATCAGCAGTGAGAAAAGAATTTGGCAGCAGTGAGTGACTCTTGCTGAAGAAATACAGAGAATGTTTGGCTAATGGAAAGAAAATGGAGGAGCCTTTCTGGCTGCAGTTCTGATTTTGGAAAGTCTAATGGAAGAGTTCCAATAATGTTCCTATCTATTACTTGCATGGCAGTGTTCTCGGCAGAAAGGAGATGAGACAAAGAGAGTCCCTGGGAAAAGAAAGCAGAAGATGGAAAGGGGAAGGGGAAAAAAAAAAAAAAAAAAAAAAAAAAAAAAGGAGAAACATGGCTAAGGGAGTTTGCACAATAAAATAGTAAAAAAACTTAAAAAAGAATTCTGAACAAGTGAAGGTGAATGATCAATAGGTGCCTAAAAGAAAAGAGGGGGTGGCCATGACTGAGAGGCTACAGATATCATAGGGAAAAGTGCAAAAAAAAAAAAAAAGAAAAAAGTCAAATGACATTTTCTTTCAAGTAATCATGTGGAAACGAATGGTTCTGAACGTGAGGTGCTGTTCTCTGAGTATTGAGAAAGCAGCAAATAGCTTGACTTCTGGTACATTTTTCTTGTCTATATTAATATCTCAGGAGGCATGGTATTGCCCTAAAGTCTTATGATAGGGAGAGTATATACTGTGAAAATCCAACAGTTTTAATTTATCTGGCCACCATATATGTCACAGGGCAGGAGAATCATGCAATTTTTCTTTAATTATATGATTAGTTAACAGGGTTTCCTATTAAGCACCATGTAACTACATGAAGATTACTATGTAATTACCTTTACTAGATCCAAAATTAATTAGCATATAACCTGTATTCTTGCCTTTGGGTTCAGAAGGCTATAATCTTGTAATGATATGGTACTCACTGTGTTGTTATCCTGCCACTACATGCTAATTTCCATGTAGTTAAATGCAAGGTAGTTTTCGTACCAGTAGTATTTGCGCCCTCTTACAGTTATCCTATAAACTTGTGCCCCTGTTGGCTTTGACAATGACATAAACCAATTACATTTTCAAATTGCCCTTGTGAAATGCTTTTGTTATATCCCTTTCTTGCTGCTATGCTGTAAACTCAGCTGGGTGTGAACTGTAAAAACAATCATGAGGTAGGCAGCTTGATTAGTTTCATTCATTTGCTTTATGGCACCAAACCTAGTGCAAAATGTACACATCCATGTCACTGATGTTTACTGCTCATTTGTTGCAAGCAATGAGTTCTAGGTAGTAAATGTTGCAAGTAATGCAGCATTTCAATAATCATAATAAAATGATGTGTACTTTCAAGATAAGTGTCTCTGTCCAAGTAAGGAGTTTTAGCAGAGAAAAAGACTTTCTGCATGCTGTTTCTCTTCTAAAACACAGCTGAAATACTGGTGAGCAAAGCTAACTTGGTTTATAAACACAGGTTAGGTTGTATCTTTTAGTAGATGAATAAAATATTTTAGAAGTGTTGGCTCTATCTTTTTCCATATGTAAGAGCAAATAAACTGTTCTGCAGTGCATTTTTTGCTATTTGGTTTCTAATAAAGAGCTCCATCATGCTCTCAGCTGGGACAGGATAGCAAAAATGACAATTTAAATACAGTCAGTTTGATTTTTTAGTGGGTTGGGGTTTTTTTGCTCATTTTTATTTGTGGATTGTTTTGTTTTATTTTGCTTTCATTTTGCCTCCTCCTGTTTCCTTTACAGTGGTTTTCTGTGGTAGAAGAGAAATAAAAATAATTTTTCATTGGGCAAGAGTTGAGCTAACCTAAATTGTTCTCACTCTGTGTAGGACACAATGTTTTATATCCTGTAAATCTGTATCACTTTATACAGGAGTGGTGTAAACTACAACTGTTCCTCCTTCAGCTTTGAAACTTACCCAGCAATTTGCCATTAAAATGAATAGTGTTTTTCAGGTGTTGCTTCTTAACTACAATAATAATTTCTGCACTGATAATTTTCACTGTGCACAGTATGTGATTTCAGAAGCTAATGCCAGTTATTAGGATATAAATATGTACCTTGTCAGTAACTTTTTCCAATAGCTCTCCATCCCATCAGTCTTCCTGTCTGGTACCTATAGGGACAGTTAGTTTGGTCAATCAGCAGCAACATTTTCATTGAGTCATTTGTAAAGTAAAGAGAGGGGGAAAAAAGTATCAAATTAGTAACTGAAGGGAGAGTGGTTGTCTTGCAATTTTTACCTTAAGTATTAATTACAAGCAGAGAATCAAAGAATCATAGAGTCATAGAATATCCTGAGTTGGAAGGGTCCCATAAGGATCACTGAGTCCAACTCCTGGCTTCCCACAGGATCACCCAAAAATCAGACCTGAGAGCTCTCATCAGACTGAGAATGTTGTCCAGGCACTTCTTGAACTGTGCCATGACCACTGTCCTGTTCCAGTGCCTGAACACACTCTGGTGAAGAACTTTTCCAGAGGACTGCATGTACAAATGAAGCTGTGCCTAAAATGTTACAGATGTATTGCATTCACCTGCAGAACTTCTATGGCTCTTGCCATAACACAGCGTGAAATCATTCTTCAACACAAATTTCTCATACTCCCAAATTATGGAGCACTTTCAAACATTACATAGTTTTCAATCAGGATTTCTCTCACCAAAGACCCACAAGTCCTTCCAGAGAGAATGAGACTGCCATAGCCATGAAGGCCCTGCTAGCCTTGATTCTCCAGGCCTGGCAACCCTGGCTAGACCCAGGCCTCCAAGTCAGCTTCCCCCACAGAGGCTGCAGCAGGCTGGGCTTCATCTCCCCAGCCACGAGTCCTGCTGAGCAAGCCAACCCTCAGGCTCACGGCCTGGCCCTGGCTGCCAGGCCCTGCCCTGATGGACCTCCATGGACAGCTCCCACCACTCCGGGTGCTTTGGCCACAGGGAGTAGCTAGATCCAAGCGTTCCTGACAGGAGCAAATGGCGGGAAATCTGTGGCACCTCTGTTTCTGTGGCTTCATAAAGGACGATAAATGCAGGCAGGAGAAGAGAGAAGAAAGCTTCAGTATTGCTTACACAGGAACAAGGCAGTGTTTTTTGGTTTTTATTTATTTATTTTTATTTTGTTTTTGGCTGAAGTACAGCTGAGAGCAGGTATATTATTGAGCAGATTGCAGCATCAGACAGAGGCACCAGGAACCTTGTACAAGTACTGATAGACATTAAGCTAGTCCCAGGCATCCCATCCCAGGTGGCCTTTGCCTTCGTGACATAAGGCCACTACAGACTCATGAAAACCATAGCATCCATAAGAATTCCCAAAGACATCCCCTGAATCACGCAGTCTGGCTCTCAAAGATGGAGCAGGAGGAGCTGTTTGCCATCATGCACATGGCAGCATGCAAACAGAGCCAAAGGGTTGTTCCACCTGTGTGTCTTCTATGTACAAGCAACCAGTCTGATTTTGAGGTATGTGGGTTTTGTGGTCTATCAATCTCTCATTGCGACCTTACTTCTAGGAAAACGTGTTTAACATTGCGATTAATTACAAATGTGGTGATTTGCTGCTTGCTCTTACATCTGGCTTCGCACCCCACTGTCTTCTCTCCTGCCTCGCACAGCTTCCTGGTCTGGGCCTTTCCAGCTATAATCCATCTGGCATCTGGTTCGTATCTGTCTTCTGAAAGGCCAGTGGCTACCCAACACCCAGCTACTGCTTCCTCACTTCTGCAGTGCTCCCAATACAGTTTACAAGCGTCTCAACACAACAAAAGATATGTAAATTTTGTCTAAAAAATTGCTGTTTTTCCTACACTTGGCATAGGTAGTTTCTAAGCCCAAGGACAAGGTGACTGTGAAGAAGCTGTTTTTTAGAATCCTAGGTAAGCCTTGATAGATAGCAAGGTGAATTGGTGATGGCTTGGGTCTGCTTAATTTTCCCTCTGCACCGCAAGCTGTTTACGGCCCATTAGCATTCCATCAGCTGCAGGTGTAACAAATTTACTTTAAATTCCCTCTCTCTAGCTGCGAATGGAATTACTCTGTAGGAGTAGACCTAGGCAGCTACCTGTTGATCTTGCTACCCAGTCTCTCTATCTTTAATTTTGATGGTGAGATTCTGATGTTTTTGAGTATGTACTTTGTTTCCAGCTCGTTCTGCAGCCATCATCAAATAGTTTCCCCTCTCATTTCCCCAGTCTGTTTGTGATGTTGTGTGAGAGTGTCAAAAGCCTTAATAAGTCAAGAAAAATGATGTGTGCTTATTCTTTTCTATCTGTAATGTCTGTCTCTTTGTCAGAGAAGGAAATTACAATAGTTTGACATGACTTGTTCTTCGCAAATCCATTATTGGCTTTTACTTATCACTCTTCCACCCCCTCCTCTCCTTTTTTTCCTTAGACATAGTTTATTTATTTGGTCCAGTATTTTTTTGATAAAAAGGTTTTCCCTCCTTAAGCTTTCTTTGATTTTTTTTTTTTTTTTTTTAGTTATGTCAGCTTAATAAAATTCATTCTCTCTCCATATTAACCCTTTCTGGTTTATATTTCTATACTCTCTGAGCTACAAAACTCTGCTGTTTCTTTTCCCCATAAATCAAAATTACACAGGTTGATCTGAAATTTTTTAGCTTTTCTATCCATCTCTTCTAAATAAAAGTACAATACTGCTCTGTTCTCCTTTTTTCTTCTTTCTTTCTTTTTGGTCCTCATCACTTGCTATCCACCAGCTCCAAGAGATAACTGTTAATGCTCCTGCTGTTGTTTCACCTACATCTTTAAGTTCCACATGATGAAATCAGCCTGGCCAGTGAACTGAAAATGTCCTAACAACTTTAATGTCCCTTTCTCTCCTCTAGGCAGAATTATTAACCCATGAGTTGTACTACTTGTGTTAGCAAACTGACTGCAGCCGGAAGAATTAGATGCTTTGACCTCTTTCACATCTTCTACTGACAGCTCTCTGTAAGTGGCAAACCAATTCTTTCCTGGTACTTCTTTTTACTAATAACCTATTTATAGAAATGTATTGTTGTTGCCATGGATGTTCCTAAATGAAAAACGCTCATTCAGTGCTTTTCTGATTTAGTCCCTGTCTTAGTTTTATGTCTGCTCAGAAGAGTCCTGTTTTCCACATTTAGTGTGTTTACTTCTTATGTTGAGAGTAATGAAGAAGTTTTGATATAGAGATAACTATATGGAGATGAGTATAACCTTGTATTTAAATACTCTGAACACTTCAGAAATACATGAAATGCACATCTGAATTGCTGCGTGTTTTTATATTTATGCAAATGGGCACAAGTTTGGTGAAACTAGAGTTACAGAAAGTGCTCCTGAGTCATGTGTGATCTTTACAAAGTGGTTATTTTTTGCAGCAGAAAATGTCCAATTTTGTTATATGCTGTTATTTTGGACTGATTATGTGATTTATAGTTTCAGAGTAGCTCTAGGAACTGAGATGAGGCAGCAGCAAATTCTCTTGGCTTACAAGAAAGCTGCAAGATAAACTTTGAGGCCTCTTTTATCTTTCAGATTGTTTGTATCAGCCTTCATTTTTTTCTGTCATTTTTCTCTGTCTCACATTTCCACTTTTCTTTCTTTGTCTGTCTTGTGATGTTGGAAAAGTTGAAGTTCACGCACAGGCTGGAGAGCCCAGCATGCAATAGGTAAAGGTAGCAAATGGCAGGGAGTTCATAGGTGCTCCCTGCTGCATTGCCTTCTGTTTGAAATAAATGATCCACAATGAAACTTCTTGACTGAAATCTGAAAATCTGATGTCTGATAAGGGGATGAATATAGCATTATCCATCTTTCTTTCCCCTCTGGTCTGTGATCTACTGGATAACTTCTGGGATGTGTTGTGCTGACATATGAAGTGGATCCCAGTGAAGAAGCTTTCTATGTTTGCTAATTAGACTGATGCTGTTGAGGCAGATTCAGTGCTAACTGTCAAGTTTAGTTCATGATGTTTTGTGCTACCTGCTTTTGCCTTGCATGCCAGTAATTAGGTTCCAGAAAGCCAGATTTTGTGTACTTTTCCTTTCTGGGAGAAATTCTTGTGATTTCAGTTATGATGGTTCTGGTGGTTCCATCATGGGACATGATTGTCTCAACTCTAAATGGCAAGAGATGGTAAATCTGTGACATATGTAAATTTCACATCTGGGAAAGGATATAGTCTGTTCTGGAGGTTGAGTGTGGGAATGTTAAAAGAATGATGACTTAAAAACAGCATGACCTCTTGGCCATGTACTACCGGTGATGAAGCTGGGGGAATATCCTGGGTCTCAGTTTTCCTTCCCTAAATAAAAGCTGTGTCATTTGGCAGTATCACTTTCTAACAGGTTGATGTGATGACAGAAACACTGAGAATCTGTCCTTTCATCTTTTGTTAGTAATCCAGATCTCAAGCCACTTGTATAGGTCCAGATACCTTGGCTTACCTCCTTCTGAATAGGGTGTTGTCAAGTGGATCACACTGCAATAGTATTTTTGAGTAGTGTTGAGTAGAATTGTCTCAAAGAGCAAAATATATGTAATATTTTGAGTATCTATGCAATTTTTTTTCTCTTATCATATCTTAAGATTTTCCTCTTTAAGATAAGAACATCTCTTCCATCTACGTCTCTAAATCTTGATTGTGAGCAACAATCAACTAGCAGTAGCGGTGTTCATTAAGAACTTTGCAGATAATCTAGTCTGCCATTTTTTTCAGACATTTTGTCTTCTTTCTTTCTCAGTGACTCAATAGACAAAATCACCATGAGTACTACTATCTATTTAAACTAAATGGTTATTTTGCCACACTTGAACAAGCATAAACTGTTTAGAAATTTCTAATACCTTTGTTTTTAAGTAATTCTTTCAAATAACTCACTGGAGAATTTCCACTGTGCATATGTTAAAATTGTACATGTTAAAATCTGCTAGTATTGTGCCATCCAATCTTACTATGAAAGTATTACTATTAATTACTATTAATTACAAAGCTGTAATATCCATTTAATATCCATTTAAGTGGATATAAATCCAAGCTTTTGGTAACCCTTTAAACTATGAATCTTTTGCTTCTTGGATTACAATACAAATAACTTCTGAGGAAAAAAAAAAAAAAGGTGAGTCTTACTGAAGAAAAATGAAGTACACATAAATAGCAAATAAATAATAAAGTATATGTGCTTTTCAACGTCAGGGGGAAATTCTTTACAGAGAGTGGTGAGGTATTGGAACAGGCTGCCCAGAGAGGTTGTGGATGCCCCATCCCTGGAGGTGTTCAAGACCAGATTGGATGGGGCCCTGGGCAGCCTGGTCTAGCATTAGGTGGGATGATTGGTGGCCCTGCATGTGGCAGGGGGGTTGGAGATTCATGATCCTTGAGGTCCCTTCCAACCCTGGCAATTCTGTGATTCTGTGAAATGTACTCTGACCAATGTATTCATGGGCAGCATAAGACTTCTGCAAGAAAAAAAGTACACAAATAGCGTATGGTATCCATATTTTAGATTCATGTAGTTTTGGAATTCACCCCAATCTGCTATCACATAAAACTATTGCTAAAAAAAAAAAAATCACTAGAGCCATTATTGCATTTTCATATATCTGGCACTTTTGAAGAAGTACAAACATAATATAATGCATTTTCAAATCAGTAGTGGGATGACTGATCTCTTTGTCAGCCTTTGTAATTGGTATTTCACTAAGTGTCCCTAAACCTTTGCAGCATCTTAAACAACCAAGACAATCATTTATCTAATTTAAGCAAAATAAATTTGAGTTTTCATTCCGCTTGCTAGCTATGTGAAACTACTTCTGTAACATCATTTCTACCTCTAGATTTTTGCTTATAAGTCCTCTAAGGGTCGTGTCCTTAGGCTGAGATAGCAGTCATAAAGCCAAACCTGAAGTTCCTCAATAAATTTGAATTAATTTCTGAGTTCTTGTTTTTTCTCTAGTGTGTATTTGATTAAAAACTAAGATGGTGTTACTGATGAGATTAGAGCTTCAATTTCAAGACAGAACATGGACAGTTGCCCTCTTGTGACTCTGATACATTAAGTCTTCAAGACTGGACAGGTCTTGTATTGATGATATCCCTCAAAAGAAAACTAAGAAAGCTAGAATTTTATTCATGCCACTCTAAATATCACTAAATAGAAATATTTTCATGAGAATAAGAGCACAGACAAAAGGAGAAAAGTGGCAGAATAACAGTCAAGAAGAAATACCTTTTTTCATGAAGATGAGATATCAGTTTGGTTCTCTGAACCAAAATAATTTCCAGATGCAATTTAGCAAAATTCAAGGAGATTAAGCACACAAATGGATTTCAAGTACGTTGTTATTATAATGCTTGTAAATGACAGAACATTCAGTCTTTGTGGTATTGGAACAGTCATTACAGTTTGGACTTTTCTTTACCTGTCAGAATGCTAGCTGTTTAATCTGAGCTAATCTTCTAAACATTTTCTGTAGCATCATGGGAAAAGGAAAGACAAGAAACTATTTCTTTGATGTTTTAAGGCTCTGGTTCTGCAATGAGCTCTATATTTATCTGCACCAGACCAATACTTCATCAGGTGCAGACAGCAAGAGCTCTACTGATCATGCAGGGCTTAGATAACTAATGCCATTGGTGACTGAGGATCACTGCATTCAGTACTGTGGGCCAGAGCAGGTACAGAATCAAACCACACAAAGCTCCTTTAGGACTGGGACATGAATATGATCTATGGTGATTACTTTTCTAATATCATTTGTCTAGACAGATGAGTATGTTCTTGTTAGCTGATGAGTTGTGTTAATGGCAGTGATAGGAATGCCTTCAGACAACCATTTACTTCCTCTGAGAACTGCATTTATGATGTTCCATGAAGACTGTACACAATTCAATAGATGCTGAAAAGCTTCTGAATGTTTTTCATAGTCTCAATGCTTTATTTTAAATAGCATGTCACTTACAAGCATCCCAAAGACAGATAGCTTTCCCTGCTAGCTTGCAGTCGCTCTGCAATTATATGGAACAGACGTTGAAATGATGATGGTGGCGTCTCACTGTTACACTTTGCTGCTGCTATGATCTAATGTATTTCAGCAACAAGCAATTCCCTCTACATTTGTATTCATCAGATGTTGACATTAACACATTGTCACTTCTAGCAGCTATACTCAGTTTTTTTCAAACATGAAAAATCATTTTTAATCCAGAGAAAAAGTGCCCCTATACTGCTGTAACTGTTAAGGTGGGAATTAACCTATGCAAAGGCACAGTGATGCCTTACCATTTAAAACCTTACTTGGAGTGTTAAGATATGTATATCGATATTTATGGAGACAAGTGTCCTGGGCCAAATACTGTATGCAGTATGCAGTGCCCATGTTATTCTCTGCTTCTCTATCCCCCTGCAGCTAATATTCACATTGATGTTGATTTACTTAACTGATGATGGCTTAAAATCTCCTGTTGAGGTTCTGGCCATCTTTGATCACATTGAAAAAAAGAACAAAAAAAAATACATGTAACAAATTTAACTCACAGATAGCATTGCATTAATGTTACTGAAAAAAATCTCCATGATGTTCTAGTCGTCCCTAAATATGCTGCATCTCTCTGGGGAACATGTGCTTGTTTGTTTCGCTGCAGTATCACTTATCCTTAAAGAAGTTCATAGATCACAGCACATTCTGTATCTCCTTTCTAATCTATGTGATATAAAGTCTGTCAGGCTGGTTATTATAATAGAACAAAGCACGGAGTCATAGAAGACAACAACAGAAAAGGTATTTGTTTGGTTTTCATCCCCGTGGTTGTAAATCAAGAAGTCAAAGAAATATTGAAAATCCACCAGACTAGAAAGGTGAGTAACAGAGAGAATTTTCTAGAGGTGATTTGGATATTTGTACACATGGAGGAACCTGAGCAAGCATGGACAGTTTGCTCTACCTATTTATTTCTCTTTATATATTGGGTTTACAAACACTGACAGTTTCATTTTGCATAGAAAGTTCTTTCCACACTTCCTTCTGGTTGAAGATTTCATTTCTTGTACATCTCTAAAAATACACAGAATGATTAAAAAAGAAATCTAGATGCTGCAATTTACCACCATGCTGGGACTTCCTCTGCATATGCTCAATGTTTTAAAACTGCATCAGCAATGAAAACCACACACGCAGCATTTATTACTGGTGTGCACTAACTCTTCAGTCACCAGGCAAAAATAACCGCCAGAGTTTTTCCCCTTTTTTAGCTTGTACCGAGCTTGCGCCTTTCTGTACTGTACATAGCTGAACAGTCTTCAAGATCAAAGCCTCATGACTGAGCACAATCTTGTTCCTGGCATGTCATGCCAGGCCCTTTTCTGTGTGAGTGCTTTGATGCAGCAGCAGCAGTCAGGAAATATAACAAATCGAGAACAAACTGAGAGAGGAAGGAGGCAATACAATGCTTTCTCATGTCTCTAGGCTACTGCATTAAAGATAATTTGAGCAAACCTCCTTGGTCTGTTTAAGTTTATCTTCGTTATCTTTGTTTTCCTTAGTTGCTCTTTCTATCAGACGTGCCTGGAGACCTAATTCTCATGTTTTTTGTAAATACCAGTGGAAACATAAAGGTTTCAGGCTAACAAGAGACTATACTCATTCATTTCCAGAGCAGAAAGGACAGCATATTCATCAGGTCACCCAAATTTGCACCTTGCTGTCAGCAAATCAAAATGTTCTGCATGATATAATGCACAACCACTAACTTGGGAGGTTTGCGAGAGCTGTGAAAACACTGTATATCCCCTAAGTGCAGCACTTCTTTGCTCTGGAGTAACTGTCTTCGGTGGCTGATACTCAGATCTGAGACTCCTCAGGGGGCTCTCATGTGGCTCTGTTCTGCCAGAAGAGGCCATGACTCAAGTCTGTGAGTAAGGACCACAGATAAGACAACTCAGAAGAAACTCCAAGAGTTGTGAAAAGAAAATCTGTTATGTGAATGGGGAAAAAAACCAAAGCCCTTAATGAAAACTCCAGGAATTCAGTAATACAAGGTAAGCATAAAAAAGAAACAAAATGAAATCACGCCACTTTTGTAGTAAATGACAGGTGATACAAAAAAATACAAAGAGAATCATTTCCATTTTATGTGCACCTTGTGGAGGGAGCCAGACTTCTCCTTTTTTCCTCCTGAGAAATTGCTGTTGGTGTAGAACTGCTAAAACTCAGCTGATGGTTACGCTAAAATACCATGTTTCCATAGATGCTATCTTTTTACCTCAAAAATGGGGTAGGTCTGTGGAGGAAGTCTCTTCAGTCTCCTCTCCATAGAGAAGATGGAGATGAGCAATGGCAAAGAGAGGAAGACTTTTCATTGGAGCTAGAGAACAGGCCCAAAGGTAAAATCTGTGAATCTTATTTGTACAGCTGCAGCAATAGCTGTTGAGATGGTAAAGCAATACAGGAGAACTGTCAGGTTTCACAGTAGTACAAGTAAGTTTCACAGTAGCAAGCTAAGTTCCAGGGCCCAGTTGCAACCTATCTGGGGTGTTGTGAGGTCTATGCTGGCAGCCTTTTGGCTGCAGACAGCTGAGTCCCAGGAATTAGTACAGGAATTTCATAGCTTGTGCCTTTGGCCTGCCAAGCACATCTAACTTCTGAAGGTGAATAGGTGCTAAAATAAAACCAGAAGAATACCTTGATAATAAGCAGATTTATGATCTCTTTGCGCTTTCAGTCTTTACCTAGAGGAAAGTCCTGTTGATACTAAAAGATTGCATAAACTGAGATTTTAGGAATGAATAAGGATAAAGATTAATATAAGTTTCCTGTGTTTATTTATGGCAACACTCTTAGTGCTAGTTATGTTACTCTTAGTGACAAGATATGAACAGTTAAAGTGAGTTGACTCTTGAAAACAAAGATTATATTTCAAGGGGCATACACCAAAGAAAAGGCTAAGAAACTGCTACTCCCAGTTTTCTTCAGTACTTGCTTCTACTGGCCTGCCCATATAGATCTGCCAGCTGGTAACCAGTGGGGCTGACAGCTATTAGGGAATGCTGAGATTTTCTTGCTTAATTGAAAGGATGCTTTCTTTACCTTATAATGAGTTGCTGTAAACAGCTGATTTTATACACTTTATTTAGGCTCCCATCTGACTTACTGTAAATACCTGTTATTGTTTCCTTCCTGTCTCTTCTCTATTTAGGCTGTTTTCTGCAATTGTTTAAGATCTCTTTACTTAATTAGTAGATTAATGAGCACATTATAAAGAGCCTATAAACATACCACTTACATTTCTTTTTCCTTTTCATTCTAGCCCCCCCTCCCATCCCCGTAATCTAGAAACCATTGTGCAACTGGAGCAGTGGAGAGAGTTCTATAGCATAGTTGCTTATTTCCATTTTCCCATCTTCATGCTTATCAGTAAAAATACTTTTGATTTCTCCATTGCTGAACTAGCAGTAAAAGCACCTTTGAAAGACAGACCACATTAATAGGTGTGTGGGCAATGCCAAGCTTCTATTTTGCTTTTATTATATTGTGACTTCTATGTTGTCATATCAACAGGAATAAGTGTTGATAATAGGTGAGGAGAGGTTTGGTTGAATTCCACCAATGACTGTAATGTTTGTACTTTTACAGGTGTTACCTGTAGTAATTGAATTTAACACCCCCATCTGCTTTTGAGCTTCAATTATTGGCTGCTATCACCTGTGTAGTAAGGCTGGAAGTCACTCAAATAACATTAAGGGGATCCAAGTACCCTGCATCTATTATACTCTCAGTTAAAGCTTTTTCCCACTTTGACATACCAGTTTAACTACTGACCCAACAGCAGGACTAAATATTGGTACCTGCATCAATATTTAAAAAAAAAAAAAAAAAAAAAGGAAAAGCTCAAAAAAAAAAACCAAACAAAAACAAACAAAAAACCCAAAACAAACAGAACGCCATAATATGTTGTCATTAGATGATCTAAACCAGAATGCTGCTACACATGGTGTGTTCTCTATAAGCAGTTCGTATTGTGTGATTTTTAGAGCGTTATATTTTCAGTGTTAACTATTAGTAGGTCATTAGAAAAGGCTGACATCCTCCAGCAGATCACATTAACTATTTCCTAAGTTTCTAATTAGGAACTACACTAATAAATTGGTTAAAGATTCTATGATATGATTCTACAAATCAATTCATTTCAAACTTTAGGACACTTCTAGACAATGACCTGAATTACACCCACTCTATGTGGATTATCCTTAAGAGTCTTTATCCTGTGCCATGAAAATTCAGGAGAGTTTTCCCTACTGTGTTTCATAGAAACAGGATGAAATATATTATCCTGCTCACAGTTAAGTCAGCATCAAAACTGGCAGAACGTAATTGTCAACAATCTAACATCTCAGAAAGCTGAACAGGGAAATACCATGTTCTCCACTGCTATAAATAATAATAAAAAACAGTAAGAGTTATTTTTTCTTAAGTTATCCAAAAAACCAAAATTTTCTTAACATAATTTAATTAGAAGAAATACTCACAAATGCATTTTGGCTGAAGATTAAAAACAAGTAGTATAAGCACTTTTCAAAATTGTGTACACATTTGCCCAATATATATACTCATTATTTTTTATTGACTTGGATCAGGTGTAATTTGTTGTATAAATATGACAATATTTGTGAACTGAAAACAAGACTATTTTCCTAGGGACAGACTCTTATACAGCACTGAGTAGGTCAGATTTGCATTTCTTTTTTTTTTTCCTCCTTTATTCCTCTGTTTAGATAAGTATTTATATTCTGGTTTAAATTCTTTATATTTAAAATAGCAACAAAGACACGTTTAATGAAATAATAGTATACGCAATGATGTAGCACTCACAAATCCAATAGAGACTTTTGCTAATCCCCTAGACAAAAGCTTGTCTTTCAGTTAAGAGCAAAGATAAGGAAGGTAAATCCAAAACTCTATTCCAGATTACTTTACCAGTCCATTTTTCTTTTTCCATTCTCTTTTTATTTACAATAGGCGAGGGAAAGAACAATGAGAAACATGGCAGTCTTTTGTTAGTAAGTATGTGTACATGATCTCTGTCAAGTTACATTTCCATTACCTCAGGTATGCAACAGTCCTGGTGCCAAAGTATTGAATGTGAACATTAAAGCAAAGTTGTGTTAACTTGGTAAGTCTGAACTGATGAGTTACATTAGCAGTCAATGTGTCTCTACCTCAACTGCGTAAGATACGGTGGAGATAGAAAAAAGTGATGCTAAAAATCATTTTCCATATGAGGGAATGAACATATTACCATATAACTCAGTAGGATCTCTGGGAACTCTGCTCTCCTGGAACATTGGCCATCTAGCTCAGAAATGGTCGGAATTAAATATGTAGCAAAAGTGAGGAGCAGCAAAGACTATATGCAAAAAATGTCCATTTCCTTAATGAATTGTTTCAGTCTCAGAATCAGCACTGGAATGTGTTAACTGCACAAGCTATAATAGAAGCAAGAGAAATTTCTTTTTTTAGTGGTGTGCACAGCTGCCAAACTTTTTATCGCATCACAGACATTCCCCAGGAGTTGTGTATATCCGCATGCTTGTGCTTTCTTATCACTGAACACTGCAGCCTGTATTGCACTACATACTGCTCAGCTGCTTCCCTTTCATAAAGGCTCATTTATCATGTGTTCTGGCTTGTGCAAGGGTCTTTTAGTTGCTGCCTGAAGTAAACCTGCTTTTCATAACTTCTTAGTATAGTCAGTCTCATTTATTCTTAACGAGTGCATTAATTACACTTAATCATGCTTTTTAGCTGGGACAAACATGTGATTCCCCTGATCATGTATCTTTGTTCAGTGTTCTTCACAAAAGCCATACTCTAACAGAAAAGGATCCACATTCCCCTTCTTCATTCATAGTATCACATTTCTTCCCTCCTATCCCTTCCCAAAGCTCTATATTCTTAAATTTTTCTGAATGTATTTTCTGTATGTATTTGGACTTGGGTCACCCTGCTTTCTCAGGCATTGTCTTCTTTCTCTGGGCTTCATTTTCCTAATACATCGTATGTAATTCAAATTAGAGTTTATTAGACTCACTGCTGTATGCTTTGACAATAATGAAATATGAGCATATAGGTGGATATGTTTTCATTTTCTCAAAGAATTTATATGTTGCACTGCAGTTATGTTGCCACCTAAATAATGCTTTGCACCAAAGCTGAAGGAGAGTATTCAAAGGCAGAATCCAGAGTTTCTCCTTCAGGTGCACTTATGTTGTTTTATCTATTAATATTCATCTAAGAGATCAGCCAGAGATAAAATGAAGTGCATGCTGAGGCTCATTTTCGTTCACTGATGCAAAAAGCTTGTTTTTCAGGACTAGGAGTCCATCCCTTGCATACATTGCCTAGAGGTTTACTTTTCTGGTGCACTTTGTTTTGCTTTCTATTCTTACACTCTATCACGGTTTCCTGGAACCTTTTGCTTGAAGAGCTTTCCCTTCTGGCCATTGCTTCTGCCCTCCCCACAGTAACAGCGTGTCAAGAGCTGCCAGCTCCTTTTCTAAGAATGTAATGTTCTTGGGAGCACACAGAAATGTAATTGGCAGTGGCATTTAATGGATATATCCTACTCTCCACCAGTCAAGGGTAACAGCCTGCAACAATGTGGCCTACAAAAAAGCCTATGAGTTGCTTTGCAAAATTAGTGCACAAATAGCTGCTCATGCTTCTCCATCTAGCTTCTGCTCCATTTCCAAAACCATGAGTACTCATCTGTTAGTGTTTCTCCGGCATACCTTATGTCTCCACATAATCTTTCCTGTCATTTTCCTCGCCAGCACTCACCAGAGGTCTCTTGGCCATTAGGACAGGTTGAGGTGGATGAGATCTCCCTTGTTTTATTCACACTCTGCATTCTTTGAAGAAATTTCTGAGTATCTCTTTTCATAAGGGAAAACTTATTCAGCAAACAGCAGGTAGCTGTAAGCCTACTTCAGTAGTGTACATTCCTTGCCTCCAGCTTAGAGAGTTAGCTCAGTAAAGTCTGAGATGTGAAATTCAATACAACTTGAATGCCTAAACTCATTATGTTTCCATTACAATCCTAACCTTCACATGTGATATATTGTAATCTTTTATGCTAATTAATCACCTGGACAAAAGCCTTTTAAAGACATTGCTGTGGGAAAACTAAGAAGCTCTGTCTCTATATCTGGGATTAGGGTTGTGACAAAGCCTTTTAAAGCCTCTATCCATCCTTGTTGTCTTTTGAAAAACACTGTCTGAGCAACACATAGTTAAAACAGCAACCCAAGCCCAGAGCCACGCTTCTGTTTCAAAACCTTAGGGTACACTGTAAAGACTGCGGGTACATCAGAGCTCTCTTGTATCCTTAAAACCTCAGCTACTAGTCCCAGCTTTGAGCTGAAGAGCAAAGCAGGTTTATTGGGTTAGTGCTCCTAGCCCTTTTCAGTGCTAAGTCAAACAGGTTAGGCTAAACTATACTGGGAGTGGATTAACTTGATTGTAAAATATATCAAAAGTTTCATGCTTTCATATTCTGCTTCTCATCACATTAAAGCAGCAGGAATTTGCTGTTGGGAGCAGCTGTGACATATTTACTTCTTAAACTGCTACAGCTGTTTTGCAGGGAAACTGAGGAGCTTGGCACTGACACCCCTGTACTTTTCCATTCATACAGTCTTTGAAGAGGAAGGTCAGACTCTTAATAAGCCTCTAGACCTCTGAGAGCTGAAGCACTTCCATGCCCATTACAGAAAAAGCATCCTAGCTTAAGCAAATGGATGTGCTGTGTGGATGAACAACAGGTGTAGTGTTAGGCTCTGGTCTCAGTACCAGGTCTTAAATACCAATGTGCAGGCCGGAATTGCTTCTGGCTTAAGTCACTTGACATTAATTCTTCTTGCCCTATCTCAGTGACAAAGACTGAACAGTTTTTTTGTTAAAACCAGCTCTGGGCAATGAGCACATTTGCACTTTGTGCAAATACCAGGAAAATTATGGAGCTGGCCCCTAGAATAATTGCAGCCATCACCACAAAAGAACAATGGCTGTTGTAGTATTGCAGAGGTCTGCTCATAAACCAATGCAGCAATCATGAGCTGCTTTGCATCTTTAATATGGAAGTCTTATTCTTAAAATCTGTGCTCAGTGTAGATTGCACGGGAGATTTGCTGCACTGAGATGCCTGTAGCTCCCTGAGAACTGCACAGGGAGTGGGAAATGGGGCAGCATGGTGACAATTAGGCAGGACACTGGTAACACTGGCACAACAGCTTTATATGTACAACAGTGAAATATCCTATGTTTGTTACTATCTTTTCACCTGAATGATTGATTCTCTCTGTCACCTCTTCTAACCCCAGAGAAGCAAAACAATCCAGAGGAGATTGAATTACTGAGCATTTATTGGAAATAAGAGTGAAGCTAATAATTACTTCAAGCTCAGCTTAGGAGTAAATAGCAGTGATCAAATGAAATGGGGTTAGAATTGAGCCCTGTGCCTCTAAAAGGACAATATGAAAAGAATAACTGGCATTATATCATCATCATAATAAAGTTGAATGAGTGTACATTAGCCCTCACACTGATGTTAATAAGAAATGAAATCTTTTCTTCTGAATGTAGATTAACTAACAAGTAAATCGCATGCATTAGTAATAGTGGAAACACTTTGTTTAAGCCAAAGCAATCAGAAATTGTAGCTCTCCGCCACCCATCCTCATGAAGGAGCTCAGCAGCAAAGGATTTTTCAGCCAGTGTGGAGCAAGGCTGCATGCTGGGCAGATTGAAGCATCATCCAGCCCTCCAGCAGCATTCACAGACTGACACAGCAGCTTGTTGCCCATCCAGCTCTCCCAAGGCTTGGCAAGACTTCCAGGGTCAATGCAATGCAAAAAAAAAACAAAACAAAACAAAACAAAAAAAAAAAAAAAAAAGCAACCAAAAAAAACCCAAACCAGCAAGTAGTTCTGTGCAGTCACTTGGGAAGTGTGGGTTACAGTAGCAGTGAAGGCAGAGCTTTTCAGGAGAAGCTGCAAGTATTTGAGCCCACAGGGGTGTAAATCTCCCTCTAGTCAATGTCTGCTCTAACAGCTTTGGGACAGCAGCCAGCTGGATACTGCGGAGCTGAACTCCTGTCAGGGCCTGGGTGCTAGGCCTCTCTCCAAAGCCTGGCAATTAAACCAGGAAAACATTCAGCTGGGGGATAATTTAAAACTTTAAGTGTAGTACTAACCAGAACAGGAAATGCCATCATTTAACAGGATTGGTAATGGCCAGTCGCTGCTGTTTGCCCTACAATGAAGGGAGAAGCATAGAACAAAGTTAATGCTATGAATAAATCTCTCCCCCTGGTGAATCCAGATTCAGTTTTGTAGATATTTCACTGAGTAAAGAAAGAGAAATAAAGAAGCCTCTTCCCCATCCCCATACAGATGGTCGCTCATCTGATGAGCGCTTGTGGGGACTCACTGAACTCTCCTGCAGAGTGCTGCTAGCCAACCATTGAAAAGATTGCCACCTGCTAGTTATCTGACCCAGGAGGTGCACTGCTTGAAGCAAGGACAGGAAAGAGGTAGGATATATTTGGTAAAGAATTTCTGTCACGACATATCAGCCTGAAGGTGCAGTAGGGAAGGGCTATGTTCACTGAAGTGAAAAACAGAAGAAACTGCCCATGGCTATTGCTCATTTTTGTTGAGGTTGCAATGCACTGTTTCTTCTGGCTTGTGAAGAAGTTATGGAGTGATTGTAAGTGTGTAGTTTGAGAAAGATCTCTTCTGCTTTGAACATTGCTTTGCTATGTATGAGTACTGATATCCCTAAGGGAGAAAAAACTGCAGCCCAGGTCTTCCCTGGATGTGTTCTTACTGAAGATATTATACTGTTCTTTTAAGCTCTTTGGTCTAATGAATATTTAAATATGCTGTCAATATTCTGTGTGATTCAATCTCCTCTAGCAGCAGGAAACTGCGGTACTAAATGGCCAGAGAAGGCTTGAGGAAGAAGAAGGCAGTGTGGGCAGTAGCAACGTACAAATGTACAGAAGCTACTCCTACTTTTGCAGAATAAAGTTTTTTTCTCCCTCTGCTTTCTGTTCTCTCCTCAATCTACTGTTTTGGCAGAATTTGATATGTGGGGTGTGTGGTGGAAGGAACAAGGAAAAGAAAAGGAAAGCCCTTGCTGCCCTGAATTACTGACTGCTCACCTAAACTCAGCCAGACCTTAAGATTGAGGGCCTGCCACACTCTGAGTGGTGTTATGCCTGGATTTTCAGCACAGGAATGATGTGACACAGGCACTGATGTTTAGAAGAGCAGGTAACTGTGAATGTTCATGAGAGTCTAGAAGACAGCGACGCAGTCTATGAGCTCTAGTCTTTGTGGTTGCATTTTCTGCTAGAAATATTAGGTTGTTCCATGCTCTGTCAACAGTGTCTTTGAATGCCATCCTTAAGCATCTATTTCTCTCTGTAAAGCAGGAAACTGTGGGCTCAGGACCAGGACTCGCTAGGCAGCCAGGTCTCTATGCCTATGTTATGGCTTACAATGTTGCACCGACTTTGCCTTTAGGAATTAAACCCTTAGGTATTTCTTCTATACTGTAATGTTTAGAATCCTCCAAGTGCAGTTAACTCATGTCTCAGCATCTATTGTTAAATAATGCTTTTCATTTGTTTAAATCCCTCTACAGGGACATGTCTGTTTGAGAACTCATCAATAAGGCTAGCAAGGTGACTGCTGTATGTTTCTAATCCTTTAACCATTTGTTTACAAACAACAGTTGGGTGCCTATGCTGAGCAAATTAGTCAGTAATAGGAGAAATTAACAAAAGGCACTGGAAAGAGTATTCAATTTTAACTCTTTATTTTTCAGTTTCTAAGAAAATAATCAGAAATCTGTGTTTTTCAGAAATTTGCATGCTTTAGTATTTGTTGCCAAATCTTTAGCATTCGTTCCAGAGAGACTTGCAGCTGCCAGAGTCTAAGTCAGAGAGATGACACAAAACCATCAGTTCCATATTTGGGGATGTCTTGAAAGAAAAAAAATCTCATAAATGTAATCTAACATCACTAATGTGATTTTAGTTTGAAAGCAGTCCATTTGTATAGATGATTTTCATTTGTAAGCTTTCATTTGTACAACTCAGTGGACAATGCATAGTTAAGGCCTAACACTATTTTCAAGGCAACCTGAAGCATGGATTTGAGTGCCTTCTCTCATACAGTCCCTACCTGTATATCTATCCAAAGTGAAGACTCTGGTCATATAACACATACATAGGACTACACTGTTTGATATCAGTAGTGTGTATAAACTTCAGTTAATTAGATTAAATTGCCATTCATATATATGTTCACAGAATCACAGAATCACTAAGGTTGGAAAAGACCTATAAGATCATCCAGTCCAACCATCCACCTATCACCCACGGTTCTCGCTAAACTATATCCCTCAACACAACATCCAAACGTTCCTTCTGTCATATTTTGGAACTATGAAGTTATTTTTAGAATTTAGTCAAATGTACATAAATATCATCTTATCCTGAAGGGATTCAATACTAGAGGCCATTGTTTATCAAAAATATCTTGATTTTGTTTGATACCTATTCGACTATCAAGTTTTAATAGCTATAAGTATTGTCTCTGTGGGAACATGCCTCCGAGCACGTTCCAAAAAAAGTGTAGGCTAAAAAAAGCTCCTTAGTAGTAAACTGAAAATAATAGCCTGTAATATTCTTCAGTGAGATTCTGTAAATGTAGTAAACGTTGCTACATGCTTTTATGTTATTTTTCTAGAACAGTGTAGTGTTTTTTTTATGATTGTTTAGACAGATGTTCTTCCTTTTTTGTACAGGAACTGTTTGCTCTTTTGAGGCTCAGAGATATTCCTTCTGAAGTTGAATTGACATCTGGTCTCACTGTGGCAGGATGTCTGCAGGTAGAATTGCTATGGAAATGCATCTGTTAGGTAATTTAAGTACACAGAGTTTTAGATTTGTGGCAAACAATGCACTTATAAAAGCACAAATTCTGACCTGTATGTCAGGTCAGACATACATGTAAATTTCTCTCCTAGTGAGTGTGAGAATTTAGGGACTTTTAAGATCAGATTTTCTCTTAGATGTTTCTGCTACATCTTGGATAGATTAATCTGATTGTTAACACTGCAGTTCTTGAGATTCTGAATGATTACACAGCAATTTTTCTCTGAGAGACTTAAGTTACAGACTATGTGGAGAATTCCTAAATGAGAAGGAGCAGTATGAGAGAAACTGCTCTCTCCATGTCTGGTCGCTCACTTTGTGGGGATGGGTGAGCATGGGAGAGGTCACAGCAGAGCTCATACTTGGTAGCTGTTCCTTTAGATGACACAGTGGGAGAAAAGGACAGACGTTCATCAGTTCAAAGAACACTTTCGTTTCAAATCAGTTGGTATCAACAAATACTGAGCTGATTATCTTTGGTATCTATTGACCAGTTCACTGTTTTCATTTCTGCAGATATTCAGAGTTTTACACTACAGCAGTTGTATATTTCCAAAATGCAGAATTCCCATGATTCTGTCCAGAATATCCGCGAGTAAAATGTTTGGGTGCATGTCATTCCATTTCTGTGCCATAAATCTATCTTCTGGTTGTGAAAGGCTCATTGAGCATACATGTAGAATCAGCCTGAACATGTCTAGATTCATCTTCTCCAACCACAACACCAGATATCCAGAAAAATAGCCAAAGCCCTCCTCTTACCTCCAGAAGGACTGGACAGATAGGTCCAGAGTAACGCAGATACAGAGCAGCCAAAGAATTCCATTGTCACTTATTCTGTGAAAGATCAGTGTGGTTCCTCCTGCTTTACAAATCTATTTTTACAAGGACTGCCTGCAGTCAGAGAAGAGAAACTATACTGAGTCTTTTCTGTAAAGACTTTTTACATTATTGTCCTTCCATAGCAAACAAGACTACTGACTCTCAGGGATCTCACATTCCAGTATGAGAAGAAATCACTTTAACTGGTATGGAAGGGCTTGCTTCTCTGTGGTCTCAGACCATTAGATCCTGCAGTCCAGTTCCACCTCGGTCAGGTGCAAAGCTGCCTCGGTCCCCTCAGAGGGCTGTCTATGTGAGGTATGAGTCTCTGTTGCAATCAGTCATCTTTCCCTTTGGTGATTATGGGTTTCTATTCAAGTTTTGTCATTTTAGGAGCAAATTACAGAAATGGGAATGAACCTTGGCTACCAGGAGAATAGGACAAAGGAAATACAGTGTTGAATTACCCAGTGTGTAATGGCTAATGCTGTCAGAAAAATAAGATATGTGTTTGTAACCTAGGAATCTGCCTA